>OY982564.1:21274611-21567615 GCA_963859945.1 Euplagia quadripunctaria | reverse complement strand
GTGAGGCAATAGTTTCCACACCTCGAATTGAGCATCCTTACATTTATCGGTATAATGACATCATATATAAACGACCAGGCGTTTATTGGACGCGATTAATTAAGCCCCTTAACCTTTAATTAACTCCCTTAGTTCTGTTATTGTTTGATTTAATGGTGTCTTGAGGATACTAAATTTATTCATGGGCTACGACTAATAGGGCCTATAGTAGTAGTAGTATATGATTAGTAATTTAAAGTGCAATTTAAAATCGAATATCTTATCCGTCTATATAATATTCATTATATTATTATAATAATAAAAATGAGGTCCAATATAACATACGTAATTTAACTGTGGGAGAGCCATGCTTCGGCACGTATGGGCCGGATCGACCGGAGTGATACCACGACCTCGCAGAAAACCGGTAGTGAAGCGATGCATTGCTTTTCGCCGACTGAGTGAGGTTACCGGAGGCCCTAACCCTTCCCTCTCCCCCTCTTCCTCTCTTCTCCCCTTACCCGCACTCTCCCTCTCTTCTCCCCTTACCCGCACTCTCCCTCGTCCCCCCTTCCTCCCCTTCCAATACTCCCACCTTAAAGGCCGGCAACACACTTGTGGCTCTTGAGTTGCAGGTGCCCATGGGTGGCGGTAGTCGCTTACCATCAGGTGACCCGTCTGCTTGTTTGCCCCCTATCCCATAAAAAAAATGTATATTTCAAAACTAGATAAGTAATAAGTCTTTATTCGTTACGAAGTCAAAAAGAATACAAAATTAATAAGCCTTGATTTCAAAACGCCTTTAGAAATCTTAAAATGAGTACTCAAATTTATTATGGGTTATTATTTAGGTTTGTCAGCACTGCTTAGATGAAGAAAAAGTGATAATGGGCAATGATCCTTCCATAAACCTCATCTCTTATAATATTATCACACATTGCTGGTGATAATCTTTCTGAAATGATGAAATAGTCCAAACGCCAAATAGTTTTTTGTTTAGTGGCTCCTTCGTTTACCGGTGAGTCTGCCAACGTGAAGGTGGAAAGTACATTGATTATACTTAGGTAGAAAATAACTGAGTCCTTATTCGATATTACCGCCCGTTTTCATTGAATACCTACTCTAGTGCTGTATGATATACATACATACGCTATACGTACATACTAGCAGTTCCTCGCTCGCGTGTACATATTTATATAATTTGACCCTAATTATTTTTCCAAAATAGCCTAAGTTACTCCTTATAACACCATCTATCTGCCAGTGAAAGGCCCGTCAAAATCGGTCCACCCGCGTTCCGGAGATTAACCGGAACAAACAGACCGACAAGCGTTTTTAAATTCTGCAAATAACTGTATGAGCTTAAAAAAAACTATTATTTGACATTACCAACAGACACTTCAATTTTATTTATTTGTATATGTGTATTGATAAATGTAGATGTCGCCTACTAAACACATATTCTTTATACCAGGTAATGCCAATTACCGGCACACGGCCACCTAATGGTAACGCTCTGCTTGTAAATACTAGTACCACCAATGTTGTCACGAGTTCGAAAACCTTATCCGCCGTGTAAGCCATGAGCTAATCCAACTCGATTGCTTTATACTCGAGTAGGATTAGCTCTGCTGTGATTTCTGTTCACCAAAATTTAATTTAACTACCCAACAAAATATCAAGACTGGCAATCAGTGAGTTAAAGAAAAATATAAAAGATACACAAATTCTGCAACAACTTTAATTAGGGCTGGTATAAGTATGAATCCACTTCCGTCCATAGCGAAACTGGATTACAATAAAGCAAAAATGGTTGAAAGACCTTAAGAAAAGAGGGGAGCACCACCACTGGTTTTGTCCAGGACCCTTTTGAGCTAAAACTATCCTACATAGCTCTGGCCACACTATTCTTCAGATGAAATATAGCCCTATGCCAGTAATTAACTGCAGTCTTTGGTCAAGTGGAGACATGTCTACGGTTGGGCGACAACAATTCGCCAATAAATCTGCTGTGCCCTACCTACTACTAAACTTATCTTCTTAATGGTCCTCGACCGCCTACATCTAACGGCTTTCTTCAATCGTTTGCCGAAAGAATATCATAAAAGCATTCACGATATGAGACAAATATAGGGCTGCCTTACGTCCGGGTTTTCCCGGATTTGTCCTAGTTTAGAGGATGTGTCCGGACGGGGTTTTCAAAAATTGTCCGGGTGCAACCCGGACACTCTGTACCAGGGGAAAATTATAATTGTTAGATGAACAAGCTGTTTAAATTATTAAAAAAAAATCACGGGGTTGACGTTATTTTTTTAAGGTCCTGGAAAGAATCTCGATTTCACCCATGTGTCCGGGATTTTTAAGTTTTTGTCCGGCTTCGGCAATTTAAGTGATGGCAGGCCTAGACAAATACATAATTATAGCGACATTGATTGTTACCATATTTGCCTTATTAATATGAATAATGAAGCATGACAACCCGTATTGCTTGTCTGAACACCTGATCGCGGTTAAATAGTTATCATATTCTTCTTTGCAGCTGTCACATTACTTAGTTATAAATCATTAGAATTTGCATCGTGTTAAGGGGCATTTATATCTCCATATGTTTTTATTTGTAGAATGTTAAAAATAATTAAACCCTTTGCTTTGCATCGGTATCATTTTAAGTTATGTAATATATAGACAATTTCTTTACCTGTATTGTGTAACATCGCACTGCGATCACCTACTGATAATTCAAAAAACTGTTACCAAGCGTGATTTTAGTTTCAAAAACGCAATTTTAAGAGCAGGTGAGAAGAGAAAATAAAAAGAACTGCAGAAATAACAGAGCAATACCACAATATCAATAAAACCTACTTAAGTTTGAAAAAAAATAACGATGAAAGTTTAGAGAGTTGCTACTAATCAAGCACCTATGCCGACAGAATACCCCAACAGAACAAATCTGCTATTGAGGGTGCCAGAGCTCTCCATAGAATAGTTGTGTCACACATGTTTGTTGCGAGTGTTTTAAGGCATCGATTCTTCCCATTAGTTGTATATTGTTATTCTGAAAGAACTCTGAAGACCACGACTATTATGTTGTATAAAAATTATATATGTGTATAGATACCTTAATACTCAGCACCTTAAACCCAGCTATTGAATACTGATCGTTACCCCAGTATCCTTGTAAACAAATCTATTGTTATTTTTTGTAAGTCATTATTATTTTAAACCGGAAGCTTCAAATTGTAACTATTAAAGAGGTGATTCATATACGTGCAATATTCGTAATAGGTTTAATAATTGTTAAATATAATTGTTATCTGTTTTTACTATTATAAACTACCGGCTAGTTAAGCTATGTTTTGTAAATTGTTCATCACGACTTTGATTGATTACTTCCGTAAAACATTAAGGATAATCATATGCGATATAGGTGATAAGCATGTGCGAATATAGGACGCAGTCCTCTACATCTATACATTAATGTGTAGATTAGAGATGGTAGCAGGTAGTTGTAGTTCAAACTTATATATAGATAGTTCAATCTCGGGATTCGATTCTTGAAAATGTTTACCCGTTTTTTTCCGAGTATGTGTGAAAGACAAGTACTTTGCATTTCTAAAAATACTACACCATACACTGATATACGTCACACTCACAGTCAATTTCAAGTATAAGTTTGAGTAACAGCACAAAAAAAAAAAAAGTGATAAAACAACAAATTAACGACTTTCGGATTTTTTCCTTCACTTGTCCTGCGAAACCTTGCTTTTCGCTAAGTAATGAACCCAAGAATGAAATGAAATGAAGAAGAAAAGGTGATATCGGAACAGTATCGCTCCGCTACTTTTGTCGTCATTTAGGACACTAAAAATTTGAAGAGCTGGAAAATGCGGGTAAGTCCGGGGAAGAAATGAAAGGAAGTAATGGTTGGGTAATTATCCAACCATTACTTCCTTTCATTTCGGTATATTATTATCATATCATATTATTCGGTAGCTTAGCATAATTATACCAAGCTACCGAATAATATAAGGACAAACGTACTCTCATTACTCAGAAATTAATTGCAAACACCAACCTCTTCCTAATTTTATTTACCTGTCATCGTGCTAGAGATATTTTTCATATGGTAGGGTTTGGGATTATCGGCGAAAGAGGTGTTTATGCCTTTTTTACAGATGTTTAATCGTGGGGCGGTAACTGTTTTTCAAACGTGGCGCGCGTCGGCACCTTTGACGATGCCGATTGCCGACATCTAATTACTCGGCACGTGTACGCACGTGTACGAAGAAAATAAACAGTCCTATGAATTATGTTGATTGTTCAAGTAATTCGGTACTCCGTGAGAGATGAAAACCAATGCCAACTGCATACTAATATGGCGAAAAGTTTATAATTAATGGCACAAGTTTAGTTTATTTTAACTCTATATCTCCGATAGCTATTTAACTAAGAACTTGTGTACTCTCGATTTCTCTGGTACGAAATTTTGGTAGATTGACATTAATATGCTTTGTAAATACATATACAGATCATAAACAAAATAAGTTCTACCGACCTACATATTATAATGAGTCGTAGGTAGCAGTAGTTAGGATGAGATAAAAAATACATTTAAAAAAACATATTATGTTGCTTATATATTCTGGACCACTGACCAGTTTTCGTTATATAAAATCTATATGACTGCCATGAGAGGCCCTGTAACGAGGCCAGAAAAATCAAAAGCTAAATATACATTACTGAAATTAACTTTAACTAAAAGTGAGATTTAGTGAACATATATACTTATAGTCCATCTAATCTAAGAAGTGCCGTTTGACGTTTCATACTTTTCAACTTTGTATAGGTGTAAAACTCACACAATTTCAATAACCTTTTCCGTAAAACCATGGAATTGTGAAGCATTTTTTAATTTATCACAAGATGTACAATTCTTAATGACTAAATTCAAATTTAAAGCTTTTAAACAAAGTAAAATAACTAAAATAAAAAAAAACTAAAATATAGAATAGATAGCTTTTTTAGACTTCGTTTCAAAGTCACGTACTTAGGTCCTTTACCGTAGTGTTGCGACTCTTCAAAATCACTTGTATACGAAAAATCATTAAAATGTGCGAATAATCGAACTTATTAATAACGAGTCTTTTTCAATCCAGACATCTTTTAGTATTCAATAATAATAAATTTCAGCTGACATGCACTTCTACGAAAATCAATAATGTAGAATGTCGGTTAGGTTAGAATGGAACTGAAAAGCCCGAAAAATTAACTCTCTTATAAAATTCTGACATTTATCTAAACACTTTTGTATATATTAAGATTTACTTGTAAAACCAATAAACGGGCTTTTACTGTAACATACATAAATCTGTAAAACTGTAATCGATTAGTAAATACAAAGAAAGATATCGATATCTCTTAAGAATCGGATATTGCAGTAATCGATTTCTTTGACCCCATGCCTATTCATCAATCTGTCAGAACTGTCAAACGGCACTTCTTAGATTAGATGGAGTGTAAAATGTTGTCTGATTTTTGTAAAAACTTTGCTAACTACTAAAATTGTATAATAATACAACTAGTGACTGAGGCAATTGGGACTGCAGTCATAGTACCTTTATGATTTGATTACTATGTAAAAAACAAGAATTAAGCAATTGACCTGCATCCGCGTGTCTCAATCACACAAAACATTTGCCGCCGAGGTCGCACCCTATCTACATCTGACGTTATGTATGGAGCTGTTAATATTCGCCATGCGACATCCCTTTTGTCGCACCGACTGTCGCCTGCTTTATCCGTGAAATCATCGTTTGCACCGGGCGAAATCAACGCTACCTACATTTTTATACGTGTTTATTGTATAATGTGTGTACAAAATAATAGGTCTTGTACATTTTTTATTCTGTTACTCCTGCCTTCAATATCGATGATAGTTTCATGCTAATCACAAACGTTAATTCGACAATAATAAAATAAATATTAATAAACCATTAAGACTTTCTTCGCCATAAATTGCCGTACTATTCAGAAATGCAGTTCACAATATTTCAAAATGATAGTCTTAACCGGATTTAAGCATTTATCTCAGGTACCCTCTGATGGAGTTAAAAAGGCGACTTGCTAACTAAAAATCTACATTCAATATAAAGAGGTCGTAGAAGTACAAAAAATATCAATCAACAAAAATAGAAACATCCTGCCTATCCCTTACAAGTGTGAGCAGTATGTATAAAAAAGGTGGTTTTATAATATACGTATATTTTTACATAGTAATTTTGTTACCTAAACTGTCACTATTTTGATTTCTCCGGCCAACCCTTCGCCCGCCGCAGTGTCATTCGCCCCACGTATTCTCTAGGGTGGTCCTCTATGCCCCCATTAATGCGCATCGAACGGTATGAGCTCGAGCGATAATTACCTGTGACATGAATACAAAACTCGTTCTCTTCAATTTATTAACAATGAATATTTCTTTGAGGAGTCCATCACGTACTTCCAAGACTTTTTTTTGTTTGAGTGTTCATCTTTCCCACATTTTATTATTATGTACACTACTAAGATGTTATCATAAACACAGATTTGTACGTGTTATTACTGAACGAACTGACGTTTTCAATCTTGTAGTTTCTTTTTTTTTACGATGAATAGTAAAATGTCCATTATCATTACTAAAGTTTTCCATAAACGAAGTCAGTTTATACAGGTACATGATTCTTTATTGTAAATATATATATACACACTGTCACGCCTATTTCCTGGAAGGGGCAGGCAGAGATAAACTAAATACCCACATTTTGCCAACTATAATGTGGTCCCACTCACGTAATAGGGGGCAAGCCTATTGCAGTCAGGAATTAAACATGGAAAAATTGGGAGTACCTATATTGAAAGGGAAAGGTAGGTAAGAAGAGAAAGCAATGGAAATAAAGGAATACTGCTCATATGGGTGGATGGAGAGTGTAAGAAATAGATCGAGCAGGTAATACGAACAGGATGTTGCAGGAAAGTCTGAGCCCTAACAAACTATATGCTTATATATGTATGCTAGTGCCGTGGGGATATCGGGATAAAAAGTAGCCTATGTGTTAATCCAGATGTCCAGCTATCTACATACCAAGTTTCATCGCAATCGGGTCAGTAGTTTTTTCGTGAAAGAGTACAACCATCCATACATCTGTACATCCATACATCCTCACAAAGTTTTACGTTTATAATATTAGTAGGATATATTACCATAAGAGCAAAATATGTACAGAAGTACGAAACTTGCAGTTATTCTTCGTATTCCTAGGTGCCAAACCACAATAGATGTACGGTTTTAACAAAAAGATTAGTATTATTTCTAAGATTAAGAAAAGAGAGAAATTATTTAATGCTTTAAACATTTATGGTTTTTACCTAGGTATGTAAATAATGATTTGTTCTTCGAGCAATGGACGAACATTAGTTAATTTAAAAGGTTAGTTCCTCAAGTTATTTATAATTTCTTTATTTTTTTATTTTTCAGCATTCTTAATCAATTAATAATGCATAGAGTTTACTTGAAACCAATAAACAAACTTCACCTGTAACATTACTTACATTCAAAAATAAATCTTGGCTAAATGTGTGTTTATTAAACGTAAATACATAATGTAAAAGTATTTTTACTTAATCCGGTAAATTATGTAACCTGTTACCATGTTAAAACAAATTCTTCGATAAATACTGGACGGACGGTGGATTCCATGGTCTTTGCCCAAAGTTTTTGTAATTTTTAAATTTGTATATATATATATATATAATAAGAAAATAAATTATCTAGGTTACTCAGGGATCTTCCAATAAGTGTCCAATTAATAAATTAATAGCTTATCCCCTACATAAAACCTAAAAGGACATTTTTCTTCGAATACAATATAAATGTGCGGAATGTACATTCCACCCTAAGAGAGTCATTCTATCCTTTTAGAAATTGTTGTTTTATATGTTGCTTTGTTTTCCTTTTCTGTCAATCTCATAGTTCCATAAAGAAAAGCAATAAATCAAAACATCTCTCAGTAATGAAATTCCAAAGCTATAAAGCTAAGACAAGTTTATTGAGTCAGTTTATCTTTTATAGATAACGATGCGTTTAACTAGTCTATACTGTACTGCATTTTAATTGGTCTTTAGTAAATTAATCGTTATTTGATACATACGTGGGACACTCGGTAAATTGTATGAAACTTAAAAAAATGTTTACAATCAAGTTTTTTTTTTGTAAAATCTTTTAAATAACTCTCCACCATTTACTGACACTAATTTATTTATGCAGTGTTTTATGCATCTAAAACAGTTTTTCAATCCGACTTGGACACATCCCCCACAGCTAGGGCTGCCATCCATCCGGGTTTCCCCAGATTTGTCCTAGTTTAAAGGGCGTACGGGGAGCGTCCGGACGAGGTTTCCAAAAGGTGTCCTGGTGAAACCCGGACTCTATGTCAGGGAAAAATTGTAATTGTTGGATGAATCGTTAATAAGCTGTTTAAATTAATAAAAAATGTAAATAAAAACTGCGTTTTTCTAAAAAAATATTTAGGGTGTCCGGGAAAAATCGCGATTTCACGCATATGTCCGGGTTTTTTAAGTTTTTGTCCGGCGTCGGTAAATTAAGCGATGGCAGGCCTTACCCACAGCCTACTCGAATAGCTACTAGCGCATCTTTCGGTGATAAAAACTGTAGCCCTTTGAATTGATTTTTTATATTAGTGAATATTAAGAAGAGGACATGGATAGTAACACACACTAAACCAGGGCTGTAAGAAGGATAACATAGAAGTTTGTCTGTAGTGCTGTCTAGGAAGTCCCTCATTTTGAGCCCCGAAGGCACCTGCGTCCCGGAGCCCCGTATTCGGTAACTTGCTGCTGACATCAGTGAACACTTCTGGCAAGTATGTGGTAGTATACCATGCGGCCTTAATGTGACTGATAAATCCAAGATTCATCACCTGTGACAATAAATGCGCCTAGACAAACCTGCATCAAACTTTGCTACCATATCTTGGCACCATTTCACGCGAGCCTATTTCTGATCGTATGTGAGGTTGTTGCGGTACCGAGCGCGAATCTATGCTCCTCTCGGAAGTGAACTGAAGTTCAGTGAATGATGGAATAAGTAAAACGCGTAACGGTACAATAACTTTTCAAATAAATGTTATAGACTGTTTTTTCAAACAATAGTACACACAAAATAAAATCTGTTATTAGTTTCATGAATTATGGTTAGAAATTTAACCATATTTTATATACGTCTTAAAATTTGGAGAAAATATGATGCGATCTAAAGCTTCTTCAAGTTGGTGAAGAGCATCTATTTCAATTAAAGTACCAAACAGACAACCGCAAACCAGTGAACCAACCAAGAAATACTTCTTTTATTTCATAAAGAATTCTTACCACCACCTGCATATTTTCTGGCCACTTAAAATATTCCTTACACATTACATCATACACAGCTGCTACAACGCTGTGGATAGCATTACACACTGCCTTTAGTAATACCGTGCATATCACAAATAGCATGGTACTGTGATCCCGTCCCCTTCCAGTGTAGACCTCCGGAGGTTCTCAAGTCAACCCGTATGTATAATTTTTTTATGTATGACCACGCATAACTTTTTACAGGGTAGTCCGATTTCTATAATTCTTTTTTGTATTGGATAGGGTAAGGTTCGAATTTGATCCCATTTCAATTTCAAATAAAAATTCCAACCCTAAGGGTAGAAAAATAGCAGACGAATGCTTGTTCACCCATTGACTTTACACCTGTGAACCAATTTTATAGAAACTTAGCACATATGTATTTCTATTGACACTACAACATGACGGAGACCTGTAGTTGATTATGTTAGCAGTTAGCCACAAAAAACTAAAAAATAAAAACTTTTTACCAAACAATTAAACCGACGAAAAAAGAAAGGAACTGAAAAGTGAAAAATAAACTTGTTAGTCTAGCTAAACTCCTACACTAATGTATAAATAATTTTGAGTCGGCGCCAAACATACAAACAAAAAATTAGTTCCTTTCTTCTTTCGTCGGTTTAATTATTAGTTAAAAAGTTTTTATGCAATTGCTACTTTGTTGACAGTGTTTTATTTCTGTTCATGTCTTTGTCTTTGCAAATAGCCTTCCAACATATTAATCTACTAGTCACTTGACTACATTTTACACCAAGTTATTGACGAGAAACAACAAAATTAACACAACTCCAACGTTATATCTATAATATTATGTAATATACATTATTTTAGAGTCAACGGCAGCTCTCCAATTTTTTCGTAACACACAAGCTACAAAGGCATCTATGATAAACAAAACTACTAACGCACATATAAAATCACTTGTATTTGAAGCGATGTCACTTGTAACTTGTAATTTACACATGTAGTTTTATAAACGCATTTTTGTAAAATGCACAAATTTACAAGAATTGTAAAATTTTATAAACAGGGCACTGTATAATCGTACCACATAAGTAGTTTCAACTTCTACGGCTCTTTTTTACATGCTAAATCACAGAATGCATTTGTTGTGAGGTGATGACTCGTGGGGGTTTCCACACAAAAAAAAAAACTAATGCATTTGTTACCATGTTGTCTATCTAAAAGACAGGTTATAATTAGGGAAGAAGCAGTGTAAAAGTAGTAGGGAGAAACATTATCTGTAGGTATTTTTAACTTCTTAAATAAAGTTCTAAATTAAGTACATTGTAGTTATCTACAAACAAATATTATATTAATGATTTTAGACATACAATAAAAGTATTTTACGAACGTGTTGTTGTCTTAGATTGAAAAAAATCATAAAGCCATACATCTATTCGGATATGTATTATAATACAGGATTACTGTCGAGAATGTCCAAAACACATTTTAACTTAAAAATAAAGATATAATCTTTCATTAAAGCATAAAAGAGAACTTCTAATATCCGCCCCTTATTTTTAATCGCATTTGTAAAGGATGGGCTCAGCTTTTAACTCTTATCAGCAAAATAAGGGGTGAGCCGGAAAACGTTATTTCTGTGCAAATATTCTTATTAGATTAAAGAAAATACTTCTTTAAAAATTTTGGATAAACATAATTTATAAACAGAACCAAATACAATTTTGATAACCCTAGACAATATAAACTGTACCTAGACATACTAGTTGTATTAACTATTATCTTACACAAAGTCATCATTACGGTAGTCTACGCAAGCAAACAGTCACTAGCCTGTGGTAGTGAAAATGATACAAACAATCTTATGCAAGTAGAAATGTGGAGTATTTCCCCGGGTGCAATCACCTTTACATACCTATACATATTTAAATAATAATAGGAAAATTGCTACCGCAGGGTATCATTTGACAGGAATAAGTTTGCGTGGGGTAACACGCGACCCTAACCAATTGAGAGTTTAAGAAGTGAGACCTTAAAAGCAAGGTAAGAGAAGTAATTTTTGTTTGAATTAGATGCATTAGCATTTCCAGGGTTACAGTTGCGCGCATGCGTTCGTTTTGGAGGGAAAAATGTATACAGTGTTGTCATGACGATATGCATTGCATCACTTAGCTAGTCTAGTGGTCTATGCACTTGCGATAGGCTGGTTAAGATATCGTGCAACAGTGCAATTTATCAGTGATCACACTTTGCGGCTGTGTAAATAGCATAGTGAACAAGGCCTTTGTTTGAAGTATTGTGATTGAACCCTCGCAAGGTTTGTTTTGTAATCCTTACGTGTTTTATTTGTATCTTTTATCGGTATTGCGATCTAGTACAATCAAGCTTCTATCGCCGTTGTTTCTTTTGATGTTGAGACAAAGAAACTATTTTTATTTTTGTATGAGTCACTTCAATTTATGTTTAATTATAAATAGGTCATTTATGTCGTTAGTATTGTAAACTGGCTTTGGTCCGCGGCTTCGCTCGCGTGGATATAGATTTTGTTAATCAATTCAGGATTGCCTACGTAACAGTACCTACTTTTTCTGGATGCAAGGTTTTTTATTCCTGAGAACATGTGTGCAAATTAAAAAAAAAAAACTTTTTATTAATGATTTCTTTGGCGGTGATCGATATTTTATTGTTTATTTTTTGTTGTTTTTCTCCCTTGATTTTTTTTTTACATTTTTTGTTTAGAAATACCTCATATGTTTAAATGTTAATTTACTTAAGCTACATACATATGCTTGTATTCTTTTTTTTTTCTTTGATATGCACAACTGTACACCAGTTGTGCCATTTAGGCAATACTTAGTCTTTATATGTGGAAGCTTGTTATTAGCAGTTTTTTTTTGTTCAGCTCCTCATGTAACAATTAGTCAGTAAGCTTTCATAAAAAAAAAATCACCAGGTTCGGTTGAGTCTATACGGCATGAAATCATTACAAACAAATAAATAAATTCACTTTCCCATTTATAATATTAGTTAGGATTACTGTGTTGACATGAAAGCCGACTACTTATTATTATGACAACCCCAAATATTGTAGTACATAAAACTTTCCAGCGATAGTAATGGATAGCCAGTAACCGCTTATCATCAGCCGTGTGCTTGTTAATCAACTACGATTTATACAAAAAACACTTACAATCTAAACTATCTCAGTCTATACATACCGACTAGGCGTGGAGACATTACCAACGCCATCTAAATAATTTGATGTAGGTACTCGACTGGCCAAGTGATGTTCCGCAGAGAACCCCTTTCTCCACAGTACAAAGTGTATTCTCATTGGCCGTCGGGTTTAAAAAGAAATTCGACAAAAATTAATTTATTTTCTCGAATTTCTGAAGATTTTCGCTTATAACTTTTTTATTTATAGTTCTACAACAAAAAGTTACTGGACCAAAGTTGTAGAGAATTTAATTTGCAACAAAAAATGTTAACAATTTTTTTTTATCAAATAAATAGTTTAAGAGATATACCGTAAAAACCATTTCAACCCCTATTTTCAAGATGGCGGCTGTGGGACAAGGGTTGTGACCCCACAAACTTGTTTTTAGCTTTACACTGACCCCCCCTACACATCAAAAAAATAAAATTGCGTCCTCTAAAAAACGCAAGGTAAGGCCTAAAAAATGTAACATTTCAATGGACTATATCATAATACACTTGGTCACAAAATTGTCGCAACAAGAAATGCAACTTCTAAACAAAGCATTGTTTGTAATTTTATGTTTATAAAACATGTTCTAAATAATAAATAAAACTTTTTTAGAAAATGACATTTTTATTAATCGTCTTAAAAAAAGGATTAGGTTCTCTATTATACATGTATTTTTATGTTAAGAGTTCAGTAAGTATGTAAGAGAAAATCTTTGTCAACTGTGAACCGATTTTGAGGTACTTTAGCGGTACCTTCATTTTTTTTTTAAGAATTTCAAACCCCAAGGGGTGGCAAAATTTTGTCAAGGAACGGGCATTCAAAGCTTGCTTAGAGTTGATGTTAACATAAACCGGTGTATCTGCAGATACCCTGCGCTTCTTTCATAGTATTAACATACTTAAATACAAATATTTTGAAACTAAAGAGTTGTACGTTTAGCTAACTAATCTGCACTACGAGCGGAGCTTCACTGCAATTGTAAGAAAAATATGTGCAAATTGATATCGATATTGCTCCGGTAAAATTACAACATCCATATATTCCAACTGAAGACATTACAATAAATTTGAGTCTCCAAACATCCTACGACGGTCTTAATTAGCAACTAATGAACCCCTCTATGGTTCGAACTCGTTCAGGAGATTCCTTGAAGGGGAAATAGCAAGCATACTCGGGGTATTGTATTTGTCAATTAGACCTTTCACTGGTTAATTGCTGGCATCGCTTTTAGACCTGTTATTCCAGTAGCCGACACCACCCTTTCAGTTTTTTTTGTAATAAATCTTTAGTAACCGGTTTTGAGTTCAGAACTGTTGTGTTACTTTACCTGTTTACGATTTGTTTCTGTTATGTTGAAGCATATTAATTAACTATTTTTTTGCAAGTGGCAACGACCGCGCAGGTATCCGTTATAGCAAAAATAGGAACTCTTTAATCGTTTATTACAAGCGGTTCAGAGGTTTAGTAGTGAAAAGGATCCCTAAAAACATCCCTAGTCGACTCCAGTAAATTTCGTATAGGTACTACCCGTAATCAATTCTTAGAACATGAAGCTGCTAAGTTTAGCTTATACTGACATGTTAATCGAGGTTGACATAAATTTTGTTAAGCAATTGCGTTCTTAAAAGAGGAAAAAAAAACGATTTCGACGGTGATTACAATGAATCTTACGATTTATTCGCCGATATTTTTTATTTTAATGTCTTCGCCACATTTGGTACTTTATTATTTTTATAATTGGTACGCATTTTAGTGTTATATTTATGGTAGGAAATCAACGGGTAAGCACTAATTTCTGAGAATCTGAGAAACAACTACCATTCCACCATGTACTATAAAATAATAATATTTTCTGCGGGGAAGAGCGGGTTTTCTCCGGCTACTTAGATAGAAGACGTACTGGGTACCTACTTGTGTATAAATACAATACTAATATAATTATATTCTGTGCGTAAGGGTCGAATAAGCAACAAACGCATAACACGACTCTAGGCCTGCTTCGTCTGCGACAATCGATATTCTGAACGCACATTTTACCAGACGCAAGGTAGGGGATATTTTGAACATTCAACAAGGAAACATTCGGCCCTTTTACTGCTGCTATTGCAAGTGTAGTAGTGTAATGACCATGTCAAAGGATTTGCGATTTGACCCAACTCAGTAAAACTATCGATGTTAACTTATTCCTGATACAATAATGAATACACTTACATTTATATCCCCGAGGCAGAGGAGTAATCAACACCCACATTTTGCCAACTATCCTAGCCTATTGCTGCCAACGGGACACTTTGGGAATTAAATATGGGAAAATTGGGAGTATATTAAAAGGGATTGATAGGCAAAAAGGAAAGGTAATGGAAGGGAAGGATATTGCTTATACGGATGGATTAGAGAGTGTACGCTCAAGAAGGTCTAGGGCTATTGCCGGGAAGTCCGAGCCCTCTGCCAATAAAATAATGTTATTTTTTTTTTCTAATAGCTCATGAAAGTTCTCGAAAGTCCAAAAAAGGTTTGGAAAAAAAAATTTAAAATGCGCAATATAGGTAAGTGTTCCTTTTCTATATCATCATTAGTCATAATATGCTTGATGCCAATTTACATACACAATAGCATAACACTACCTTGCTGCAGGAATACAAGATAAGATTAACTAAAAGGCCCTTTAGGGGCCCATCATTTTGCAAGTCCAGTCGGAATCTTAGTAAAAGGCTTATTTATAGCTGACATGTGGCTTAATTTTACAAGTGGTAACATTTAGAAGATAACCAATTATTACTTATGCCATGCCAGCAATAGTTGTGAAATCTACATATCTAAATAAATTCTGGCTCCAAGGTGTAAGTTCCAAATAATTTATTGTGATGAATTACAGTAGCTCTTTTACTCAAGCTCATTTAAGATCACCGTGCTTCTGTATTTCAGTGTGATATAGGTTAATCACTAGTATCTATTATTTATAAAGAATTCATACACCCTTTTAAATACCCAGAGAAGGTCACATACGAAATATCTTACCAGTTTAATGACTTCTACATTAAGAAACAAAAGTGTTTCTCGTCTTCGTTATTTTAATATACAATAGTACGGATAAAAAAAATGTTTATTCATTGTATCTCACACTACGTAACATAATTACACAAGCAATTACTCAAAACTGTAAACGTATCAATGCAATAACGGAATGCAGTCATTATAACAATACTGCCATCTTCAATCATATTCGAAATGCAGATACGGAGTGATGATTTACAAAATAGCATACCATAAATTATAGTCAACCCGTTATGCAATATTTAGTATGTTTTATTCATGTTAGTTATTAGCAACACTGAATAAATGCTATCTCTTGATCTATTTTCGCACTATTGTAAGTGTCTTTAATATGGTGTAGGCGTTCCTGAATGAATAAGTGCGCCTACAGCGCCGTAAGTTAAGTAAATCTACAGTCTGTAATCTGGCATTGTAGTACTAAAAGTCTGGCAGTATTGTACTATGAACATCTATTATTAATGAGTACCCAAACATTCAGTGAGTATCAAGCAATTTTAATTAGTAATTATTTCATTTACAATGTTAAATTAGTTCATTTACAGTATATTTGTGGCTAAATGGTCAGACAGTGAAGATACGAAATAATAAATCACAAGCACAGTGTCGCCGTCCGACAAAGTTGACCATGCGTGACCGTAGTAAAAATCACTTTGTGTTCTACCTTACTACTGAGTTCCGCAGATCACGGATAGATGGCGTGCTATTACATATTTAGTAGTGTTTTGACCGATGTTGATTAAGTTTCCTTTTTTCATTAAATTAATTGAAAGAATAGCATGACACGTTTCTATTTTATAACCTCGACCACTTGGCGTAGCAATACCCAATATTGTTATATGCGTTCCTTTGATTGTTTAGGGGGAACGTGTTTTTCTTTTAATTTAGGGCGTTGTCTTTCTCCGGTGATTGATGGGCCAAATTAATAATAGGGGACAGGTTACATTTGATTGAAAATAATTAGTTTTAATGATGTATTTAAAGAGTATATTAATATGTTTAGTAGCGACTGTTACCCTGCTCACACCACAGTTTTTTTATATACTGCTTACTTTTATGGCACTGAAGAATATTATGCACATATATTTTAGATAACTTAGTCAAGTATATGCTGGACTAAAGCAGCCTTTAAGCATAAACATATCTAAACCAAAAAATATTAAAATAATTCTGTATGTTTGTTAGCTTCATGAATACATTTGTGAAACAATCCAAATGAAATTTGCTAAATAAGTAGGTACAATGAGGATAAATAAAATATATAGGCTTCCTGAAATCATATAAAAATAATCATACAAGTACAAGAGGTATTACACATTACTATTTCTGCTACAACAAGCATCCTGGGTCCAACCTTGTCAATGAAAATTCTTGAATAAACCTTAAAGCGGGAAAATGCTTTTAATGGTTGCCACACAGTCAGTAACCAGTTTGAGAAAATCAATATACTTAATTTATTTTTTTGTCAACAGATTGGCGCGCACCGATGACCGACGAATCGGAGGCGGCGAGGGCCAGGCGCGCCCCGGCGCCCCCGCCGCGTCAAACCGCGCGCCCCCCTGAGGCTCGCCCGCGCACCCACATCCCTGACCCCGTAATACCTGGCATACGCATGCCGGCGCCTCCCCGCCTGATCCGGCCGTCAGAACACCTGGCGATTGTTGAAAGGCAAATGGAGCGCCGGCCTGTGCCGTTAATGCCGATGGTCACGGTGGTGCAGGGGCCCAGGCCGCCACTCCCACCTCCACAGCCTCCGGTATACAGGCATGTGGCACCACCACCTTTAAGGATGCCTGCGCCACCTCCAGGGAGAATGCCGCCACCTAGAAGAGAAATTCAGGTAAGATTTGTTATTAAAAAAAAGCCTCTGTCGGTATAGCATTGTATGTATAGCACCGGTTGTAAAGAGTCTATTCCTCGGAATATGCTTACTGATGATGACTGATGCTCGCTTTTTAGTTGTTTTCTTGGTACATAATCTTGTGGACATTTGCTAGTTATGCACACACTACATTTAGAATACAATACCTATGGATAGGGGCTTTTATTGCATGTAATGTTACCTATACTCGCCACAATAGAATATATTTAGCAAAAATAAACGATAAGTCCTCACATGAAACATATTCCGACACAGACTATAAAATAAAGTGTACGCTTTGATACCTGGCGAGCCACCAGCGTAAAACTTCTCCGTGTATTCTATACGGCTTTGTTTTAAGTTTTTATATGCATCGCGTAATACGGGAGCCGGACCGGTCCAATTCGTAACGGACATCTTATGCGCACACAATCATGTATTCGCCGAGTAAATGCGGGCGTTACGAAATGCCACTGGGGTTCTAAAAAACAAAGAGCCGAAGTTACCCATTTTTTATTTATAATATGGGATCAAGGTAAAGTAAAAAACGCAGACCCTCGCAGAATTAGGCAATATTTCAGTAAACAGCCATCAATAATGCAGTAAAGGATGAGCTGTATTCTTCTACGTACTCCAAGATTTCTAAACGAATCCTCAGTGTCCTAATCTATAGATACTTATTGTTTTCAAATATTGTAGTTACGAGAAACATTTTCTATCATTAAGTTTTTTTTGGGTGTCGACTTGCTATAGAATCATACATACCTAGGGCTGCCATCCGTCCGGGTTTCCCCGGATTTGTTCTAGTTTAGAGGGCGTCCGGGTAGCGTCCGGGCGGGGTTTTCAAAAAGTGTCCGGGTAAAACCCGGACACTTTGTGCCAATGGACAATTATAATTGTTGAATGAATCGTTAACAAGCTAAAAATTTCAATGGAATCGGCGTTTTTTTTAAGGTGTCCGGGAAAAAATCTCGATTTCACCCATGTGTCCGGATTTTTTTAAGTTTTTGTCTGGCGTCGGCAATTTAAGTGATGGCAGGCCTATACATACCTCACCTTGTTCTTAACTTTAAGCAACTTGTTTACCGTGTATTACCTAGAGTCCCTATTCCTTAATATTATAATGTTACTTATTCTTGCCAGTTACATAAATATATTACTTATGTCGACCTCTCGACTGAAATATTAACATCAATAATATGTGGGTTTATATCTCCTCGCTTCATGTTATGCTAATCATTACTTTGTTTACCGTGACATGCAGATATTGAGGCTTGTGTATCGGCGCAAAAGTGATAGCTAATAAATCATGTCTAACAGACAATAGCCCGAATGAAAAAAATAATAATTTCCTGTTGTACACGAACAATCAGAACAATACGTGAGAGGAACAGGAAAAGTAATAGAAATTGAAAAAAATATAAACCCGTGGTTTTATTGTAGAGATGCTAACATTTTATTTAGGCCTTAATACACGTAAACTAATTTAAGTAAAAAGGTACTACAATACAAATTATATGAGTCGCGTGTTACTTGCAGTCGATTGGTAGCACGTGAAAGACACCTTAACCACTATGATTTTGTTAGACAATGTACTGTAATGAAAATGTACTTATCTGTATTTATTTTCTTTTGTGGGGTAAGCCCCACAAAAGAAAATACAGATAAGTACATGTGGTGATTCTTTGTTCTGTTTGCTTCCGGGTTATCAGGAATTCCTTGACGCTTTGAAAAAAACCTCGTATATCTAAATCAATCAATGAACAAGAGTAATATTAAGAATTAATCTTTTCTTAAGATATTCATCTTTTAAATGAGGGGTTTTATAAAATTAACGTGTTTATCTGTGTGTCTGTCTGTGGCATCATAGTTTATTTTAGTTTTAATAAATAATAACTTCACACATCTCATACCGTCTGATCCGAAACTAGGCAGAGCCTGTACTATGGTAACCATACTGCTGATAAACACACTTATATATTTCTAAATACATACATAATACATATTATAGATAAATTGCACCCAGACACAAAACAAATGATCATGCTTCATCACACAATTATTTGTCCTGGGTGGAAATCGATACATCGATCTCTAGCCAAGCAGTCAGGGTTACTAACCACTATACCAACAGGCGTTTAAAAGGTGTTTTAATCGAGAGTGTTTTAGCTATAATTCAAGAAAATCTGCTTCACCTTTCAAAATCATCACCTCTTTTCAAAACGTTGAAGGGAATTCGGGGGTATTTTAAGCGTATGAGTTACGGTAATGGTTTGGTTAGGCTGGTTTAGTTACAACATGTGCTATAAATCAATTCTTGGCGATATTTTAAACAGGAGATTATCTTATACATTTGTTATTGTTTAATGATTCACAATTTAAAAAGTTCCACTGTTCACAAATCAGCTCTTTATGAACAGTAAGTCATATACGACACATATTTAATTTAAACTCCTTGTCCATGAGTTGCTTCCCAGTTGAGTCATTGACCATTTTCTTATGATAATGTTTGTACCACAATGTTCCTTGATGACGCAATGGCAAGAGGTTATTAATAATTCTAATTTAATCATTATAACAAGATTAAAAAAGAATTTGATTTTTATTGATAATTCTGCCCACATACGCTTAGTGTAACGGAACCTAGCAAGAAAATTTGACCAAGTAAGATATCAATCCCATTGTATTTCGTTCTACTGATTATTTCGTGTAACTTGAACAGAAATTCACATTATAATCGAGAATTTTAATTCATGTAAATCCTTGAAAGACCACTTGGTTTGCTGTTAATGTACAAGGCTATAAGGCTAATATTGATTGAGGTTGATGTTTTTAGCAAAAGTCTATTATTAGGATTTTTTTAAATTAAGGTGTAGGGTTTACCCTGTGTGTTCAGCGACTTTGGCAGCTGCTTAGCCGATTTCATGGTAAAATCGCATTAGTCCGATTAGATTGAACTGTATTCGATTAACTTGATTATCTCGAGGTCGTGCTTAATAAATATTGTTATTATTACTTACTTTTCTGGTCTTTACTATACTGGTCAAGCATGCATAGAATACTAAAATTTAAATAGATAACATATATAATAAAAATCACGTCTTAATAATCTTTATCCTACTATTTATGCTCATTGCAATCATTGCGTTTTGATGATGAAGATTTTGTAATCCAATTGAGTTCTCACCAACTGTTACTATTATAAAAACAAGTAGGAGTAAGGACTTACATATTAACTAAGAGGTCTATTCAATATCACTTGAAATTGGCTTGGGTTACACGTCCATTATCGCGGTGGACAGACGACCTGGTAAAGATCGCAGGATGTCGGTGGATGCAGGCCGCTTCCAACCGGTCTTCTTGGAAGTCATTAAGGGAGGCCTATGTCCAACAGTGGACGTCCTATGGCTGAAATGATGATGATGATGATGATGATGACACGCACTGCGTCTATTTTGTGACCAGTTCCTCAACTATATTTTGAACGGGCACTAAATAAATATGCCCAACATTCATTTTAAAACAATTTATTTTTCCTTCACAATCATTTACTACACGTCAGACGAAAGTACATATACTCAACCGCATGACAGCCGTCTGGCGGCACCTGTATTTTCGGCAACAAATCCAATATTAAAACATACCCCCTTGGCAAGAGTATAGCAATATTCTCATAGTGGTTTGAAGTTACCTAAATATAATTTCACTAAAAAACGGTACTAGTATCAAATTACAATTGTGGCTGTGGTCTTAGGTAATGGACTTATTTGTACTAAAGTTTGACGCAAATTTAAAATTCGTCTGACCGACATAAGGGCATCATCTAAACACGTGGACTAATGATCCGTAGATACTGAGAATACTGGCAATTAGGCCTTGACCTGAAACCGCACAGTTAACGCTTGACAGGTGACTTACTCTGCTACTAATCTGGAATAATCTGCCACCTACCTTTTACCAAAATAAAATCAAAATACACCGTTGAGGTAAATAAAGTATAAAATGTTCCTATTATTGCAACAAAAAAATATTCAGTATTTCATAATATTGGGCTGATTAGTGGAGGGTTGATTCATAATTAGAAAAATATATTGCAAACCAATAATTTACAGACAAAAGTAGGGTTTCATGGGGTTCAAAAACAAGACGTCTTATAGTTTAGTCATCTTATACAGGGCACATCCGACAATGGAACACTTACTCGTACTTAAATCACTGAAAGGTCATGACTCAACCATGCAGTTACAAAAAGATTTTTTATAAATAGTGTTATTTATAGTTTAAAACTTATGATCGTTTGAATTTCCAGGTACCTATTATCTGCTCCGTTTCTCATGAAAATATGTGGAATGTGTAAAGTTAAAGATTTATACCGAACTTATTTTTTTGTTTTGGAATTATTAATCTAAGATTGAGAGAGTCCATAAAAATTATCATCGACTTAGTTCGGTTTGATATTAAAGCGTGTTTTATTTTTGTTTTTTTTTCAAACTGTAATTTATTAGTAGTATACAACTAAGTTTACCAACAAGCACTTCGGCTGCCTGATTTTAAACAGTTATACGGGTGTAATGCGCGTTGACATCCTTCTTTCTTCTTTTTTTCGTTCTTTTTCCGTTTTCCTCTATCTATTCTTGCTTCCCATATTGTTTTGAAGAAGTTATCGTGTCTTATCAAGTGACCAACCATTTTTCCCATTCTGTTATCTACAGTTTTTCCGCCTAGACCACCACATTTATAAGTTGACAATCACCCGTATTTGATTAAATAAATACTACTGACCAGTATCTACAATGGATTAAGGTTTAAATCTTATTGTATAGTTACAGAGTAGGTACATGATTACAGACACGAATTGCCAATCAAATACGATCCAACTACGTTCTGCTTATAGCACGTCTCATTTCCGTAATCTCTGAATCTCAGACTAAATTATCACAATAGTCAATCGACCCACTTAAGGGACTAATGACTGCAGCATTCGACCTACATTGTCTTTGATTGAGTATTGGTAACGGGCAGGCAACCAACAAAGATATGAGAGACGTCGTTTGTCTTAATTTTGTTGCGAGTATCTTCGTGTAAAGCGTATGTTGGATATTTGTAACGGTAGTTAGTGTGTTTTGATCTGTGTTGTCATGTTGATCGTAAAACACGGATGTTTGTAACTGTAAAACTTATCTATATGTATAAATTTTAGTATTAGAATTTACTTGAAAGTTTTCACTCGATCGAGTTCTCAAAGTTCGTTACCTATTTCAATTACTCGGTTGTTTAGCCTATGTTAGCAGAAGTCGGTAGAGACAATTTCTCGCTACGTAATTACGCGTTGGATTCGAGAGAATCTCGCCGTCCAATTAACAGCACCGACTTACCAACAGCAGCCAATTATAAATACCACGCTTAGATTCCTACTGTACAATGTACCTAATAAAAAACAGATATTGTAGAAAATTATTAATTGGATTTCCGTTCTTTTATCGAATTAATGTAAACAAAAATAGTATAGTAATGTTTCTATGTACTACACAGCGAGTTTTGTTTGTTACATAACAGTGGTTTATTTATCAATGCGAGTATGCTACAGTATGAAAGTTAGAGTCCTATAACATATAATTCATACTTTACATAATAACATTACATCTATATGATAATAATATATACTACCTGCATTTTTTCGAACTGTTTGTAAACATAATTATATTATTGTATGACCTATAGCTATTAAGAATCATAGAATAATTTTATTATATTTATCAATTTCATAAATGATTTTATGAACAGTAAAAAAATCTACAGTGAGTATTGTACCCTGCCGTGCCTTTGGATTTTTACGGATTCTTCGGCCAAATATATACGTAGCACTTGCATTACCGGACTTTGAAATTGTGCCCGGTAAATAGCAATATTTTCCTCACCTGTAGATCTTGGCTTAATATATTACTTTAGTTAAGTTTATATTTAAAGGATGTAAAAGTGTATACGTACCGATTTCGCTACTTTATGTCCCGTTCATTAACGCATCAGGGTTACCAGCCAGGGTTGTTTTGATAGATAATAATAATAACTGGACACATCTCAAACGGCCGTCTGATTCCAAATTATGCAGAGCCTGTACTATGGTAACCAGACTGCTGATAAACATTCTTATATATTTCTAAATACATACATATTTATACTAATATTATAAAGCAGAGTTTGTTTGTTTGGTTGAACGCGCTAATCTTTGGAACTACTGGATCGAATTGAAAAATTATTTTAGTTTTGGATAGCCCATTTATCGAGGAAGGCTATAGACTATATGTATAACATCACGCTACGACCAATAAAAGCGGAGCAGTGACCATATACGCAGGTGAAACTACGGGGAGGGCTACTTATTTATAAAGAACTCGTACTCTCTCTTAAATTTACCCTGTGAATCATTCTACTTATCGCTGACCATAGCTGCACATAGACATCTCCCAATCTGTGCCATATTACTGCTCGGTCCCATATTTATCTAAATTTTTTATTATAAATTAGACTTCAACATAATCAGATAATATCCAAAGCTGATTTATGTTTTCCATGTACGTACATTAGTTTCAAACCATCACACAGCGTCAATGGAGATCTTCTCTCGTTTCATCAAACGTTTTTAATGCCATGATAAGTATTCCCTATTGATATAACATAATATCTGTGTAATAACTTGTAGCAAGCACATTAAAGCTTTGCTTCTGATCAATTGAATTATTCATACCATTTATGAATACTTGGAAAACTTTTTTCTAGATTCTAAACATTCAGTATCACACATCTTTATTTTGACTAAAAGTTATTAAATACAAAAGAGAAATTAAGATCACCTTATTTGTCTTGCAACAGTCCTAATATTATTTACTTATTTATTAATTCAGTATGAAATTCGTCCCTAGCACAGTACCTACCTACCTTTTGGGATCTTGCAAAAATGATTTTATTAATCAGAAACCTCATCTCAACGTGAGAAGGAGCTTTCAAACGGACGACCAAACCGCCGGTGGCAGCGTGGGCGAAGAATACAACTTCGATTTTCCATTCGATACTTTGTCAAGATATCGATATTTGTATCGAGTACTCCATTAGTGGGTGCATTAGCCTTTTAATTGTGTATTATTGAATATGGGATAACACCCACGTTACAGGTCTGTTGTTGTTTAGTAATCTGTTGTGAGTACAATAAAGGTGGCACTACATTGACCTGATCAATGATTCGAAAAACCATACGGTAAAACTAATAATTAGATCGCAGTTTCACAAACAACATAAAATCGTACCTACACTTACTAACGATATATACTTAACAAATTTTTTAAACCCCCTTAATTTGATTTAAAAAAAATCATAAGTTCAGTACGCGCATATCATATATTTTTATTAGGTTTCTAAAATGTTTAAAAATTGTTTCATGTGACTATGCAATTTTTTTCTCGGAAACCTCAGTCCTCAAAAGTATTTTTACTGAACGTCAAATTAGATATCCTCGAGATAATCTTTATACGAATGATTAAGTCATCAACTTAATGTTTGTTATGGTTATGAAACTAAAGTGAGTGTGGCGGCAACTTTATACTTTGACGTGTCTTCTATTGCAAAACAACAAAACAATATGTCTGTCGGTTGATATATTCAGGTCGTGCCGGCGTCTTTATTGTATCAAAGTGACAAAATGAGTAAAGTTCATTACGTAGATGAAACGCTGATTGTCATGTCATGTGTTATGCCAATTAAAAGCTCTTTGATCAACGGTGAAATGCCGACCCGACATTTCATAATTAGGCTTCAAAACTCGGACTTTCGTTCTAAAATTTAAAGACCCTTTCGGCTAAAGAAATAGTTAATACTGATAATAGGAACAAATGAAAAGAACAATTATAGACGTACAAATGAAAAATATTGAACCACCTCGCCTAAGAAGCGACTTGAGAAAGTGCAACGAGATCTTTGTAATTTCCTTGGTAATAATTCGTCGGTTGAATTCTGAGCTGACAGCTGCAAGCGCTATTGTTGTGGTAACCATTAGTAACGAAAACACGAAGACTGTTTAAAGAAAAATAGTGTGTGTGTGTAATTCACACACGGCAGAAGTGAAACTTCAGAAAAATAGCCTACGAGAGAAAGAGAAATAAGAAGTAAAATCAACACAAATAATTTACTAACGTTAATAAATTTAATTTTGGATAATCTAGATCTAGATTTTAAATAATCTAGACACGCGGCAGCGTGTCAAGCGAAGTTCATGAAAAAGTAACTGGCGACGCAGCAGCCGTGTGTCAAATTGTAAGTCAAATCTTCAGGATTATCTACAGGAACTTAGCAAACATTTAGATCTCAATTCTTTTGTTGGCATAGTCGATATTCACGTATATTCTTAATATTGAATATTAATATAAAAGTTATTGGTCAAATTAACACAGATGTGTTAAATATAATTAACATAAATTAATTAACCGACCAATTTTAATGCGCAAATGCACAAAAATTACACCACCACCATTGACACATTTTCTGAAGGCGTCGTAGTACGCAGGCCCAAATACAAAGATTATAGGAAACACTGTATACTTGTATTCTATCTCATTCTCTCGCAGGCTAAATCCTATTTATGAATGTTTGTATCTTTTCAAAGATTATAGGAAACACTGTATACTTGTATTCTATCTCATTCTCTCGCAGGCTAAATCCTACTTATGAATGTTTATCTCTTTTTAGTGTGAGTTTTTCGTTTCATCGAATTTCAAATCACAACGATTCTGAATAAGTTTCATTCAAAAATCCATTAATAGTTTTCAAAATTAAATTAAAGAAAAAATGAAAGCGTGGGCATTGTCGCGCAAACAGTGTCCAATATGTCCTAATTCGGAGATAATTGTCAGCGGCAAACGCCGACCATAGATCATTATCATCTTTTCCGTATCTCTTGCGCTAATAATTAGGAAATCCTATAGCGTAACGTAATAATATATACATTGTGGTCCACTGTACCCTAATATTCTTAAACGTCGCTTTAAGACATTCTTTAATTTTACGTTATATCTTTAAAGGCTTGTGGCGATGGTCATCCTACAGACATTAGTATTGCCCTTCGCAGGGTTGTCGCTTTCGCTGAAAGAGTAAGAAGGGCAGGGGGCGTGGTGCAAGCCCTCTAGCGCTTCTGATTTACGGCGCAGTGACCGATTCATTATTGTATTATCACCTGGAGCGCGTGCGCAGCGTGGCTCTTTGTTAAGTTTGCTGTAATGGAAATCTTTCAATGAGTTCGCTTATTAATATCATTAGCAAGAAATTTATTTTGCCGGCTGAATCGCTGCTAAATAAATAGCTGAAAATAATGTCAATTTCTTTCTTATCTAACATATTAACTTGTTTTTAGTTATTTATTTCCGTTTTATTTAATACCCTTCCGTTTCGATAGACGTGTAGCGTAAATACGAGTAACAGGATACGGGGATTACCGAGTGTTACACGCCCGGGCCGGATAAAGTGAGCTTTGTACAAAAAGACACCAAGTTGTGAACAGCCACCCTTTAAGTAATATCAGATTACATATGTTATTAGCTCTTAGCATCAAAGAAATAGATTTGGTTGAAATGTATATCCTGATACCTTTTTATATAAGATTTACGGAAGAAATTATTAAGTAATTGATTTTATTGTAATAAGAGCTTAATTATTTTATAATAGTATCCAAGTATATATTATTATGTTTTTTTTATGGAATAGGAGGCAAACGAGCAGACGGGTCACCAGATGGTGGGTGACTACCGCCGCCCATGGGCACCTGCAGCTCAAGAGTCGCAAGTGCGTTGCCGGCCTTTAAGGTGGGAAAGTAGAGGAAGGGGGAGAAAGAGAGGGACATGGAAGGGTTAGGCCTCTGGTAACCTCACTCACTCAGCGAAATACAATGCAAGCATTGCTTAACTGCCGGTTTTCTGTGAGGCCGTGGTATCACTCCGGTCGAGCCGGCCCATACGTGCCGTAGCATGACTCTCCCACAGTTAATGTAGGTGTTGTGTATGTTTTCTGATAATAATCCGTTAAGCGTTCGTCAATGTTATAATTAATGTATAGTATAGCTAGTCATATACTGAAAGAATCAATCAATCAATCAGCCTATCATAGTCCACTAGTGGACATAGGCCTCTTCCTATGTACGCCACAGCACCCGGTCCTCCGCCTTAGGCATCCAGTCCATCCCTGCTACCTTCTTCAGGTCGTCGGTCCATCTGGCTGGGGGGCGTCCTACTAAAACAATACACTTTGAGAATTCGGCTTTTGTTACAGAAACAATGACCTCCTTAGTTCACACCAAAATGCACTTTGGAAGTATCTCCCACCCTTTAGAAGATCAGAACCTAACAGCATTGTTTTTCTAGTTCCTACTGTTACTACAGTAATACTGAGAAGAATGAGTGTTGAGAATTTTTATCTGTCACGGGAATCACTTACCGTTGGACAGATATTAGATTTACTAAAAAAAATCTTTATTTAATTCTAATTTACATTAAACCAGTTTTTTCTATAAAAACGTTAGAATCATGAGACAGAACAGGTCAATTATTATTTCAAGATCAGCAATCAACAGTTATATCATTCAAAATACAGCTAATAATGCCTCGTAATCTCGTTTACACATTCAGGTCGGATGCGTTAACACAAATAAATTAGCTATATTTAAAGAGTGCAAATACGACGATGTTCACGGGCGCATACATTAACAGTAAAATGTTTACGCGACCACTTTCCAATGTCAACGTACAATCGACGCCCACACCGCGCCGGCGCGATAGTGATTGACAGCTGACTGCACTTGGGGGAGTTTTCGTTAGATGATACGACACGTTATTCGTTTGTTTTTGTATTGCTGTTTTCTTCCATTGTGGCGTAAAAAATAAATAAAAAGCTATAGAATAAAATAGATCCTGACTAGATTGTATCGAATAATAGATTTTTTATTCGACAATCAATGTATATGTTACCGTCAAAACTCTTAATCGGTCAAGTTGTCAGAACAGGTTGATCAAAAGTAGTTTGCTAACTTTTAGACTTTCGTATCCCATGATATGTAATTATTTAAACGGGAATTAATGCGATTACTAGATATTACATAATACATACCTTTTTAATTGCCTGACGTTTCGACCTGGTTGCACTGTGGTCACTGGCATAGTAATACTTTTAACCATTCCATTCCAGTCAAAAGTACTTTTGTTTGATTTTGTTAGTTAAAAAGACTTTTGACTGGTTAAAGAGTCTTGACTGCTGCAACATTTATATGTAAATTGCTCGCTAGTATTGATTCAAACAGAAACTCGTCGCAAACTAATAAAAGATAAATGTACAGTATAAGATAATGTATGTTTTATATATTTTCGATCGAGAATCCACACCTTTAGGAAATTATGATAGATTTTGTTAAACTGTGAGGAGCGTCTTATAGGTAATTTAAAAAGTGCTTATAGTCTCGAGATATAGTGTTGTTTTATGACTATACTATAACCATATAATTAGCCATAATTTGAAGTATACTTATATTAACGGCTTCGTGAAGAATTAACAATAGGTCCTATAAAATTATGCTTAACACAAGAACTAGAGTATCTAAAATCCGCATTATAGTACTAATTAATGTTCAACCATTAGCTTTTTACTTTACTTGGTAGCTAATGATCAGATTCCAAGCAATAACAATGTGTGAAATATACATTTCACACAAGAATTCTTCTTATTACAGAAATATTCGAAAATCTTAGGTTATCGTTCCGTATAAGACAACGGAGAACATCTCGATACAATGAATGTACACCGCTTACGTGATGATTATGCAAATATTTTCTTTAGCTCTTACGTCCATGCATACACCTTTACAATACCCATACAAAGCTCTGCTCACGGGTGAAAACGCTTTTGATATGCTAATATAATAAATGTTAATGAAAGTAGTTATTATACGTGTAATGTATGTACTTTTTGATACGTGTTTGTTTTATAATCATGTTGTATGTATTTAGAAGAAAGTTTTCTGAACTTAACAATATATGGACTCCCAAAAGTCGTTGACAGGGGAGCAGCAAGCCATCTTTTAAATCTACCTGCTTGAAAACGCACCTGTGCTGTGGAAGCTATAATCGCGTTACATTATGCTGCTCTT
Organism: Euplagia quadripunctaria; assembly: GCA_963859945.1. Lineage (NCBI taxonomy): Eukaryota > Metazoa > Arthropoda > Insecta > Lepidoptera > Erebidae > Euplagia > Euplagia quadripunctaria. The sequence goes on along the minus strand of OY982564.1, from coordinate 21,537,933 downwards.
TTTACACACTTATTCTTTATCTCTCTTTATTCTTATTTCGGTCACCACAGACTGTGTGACAGATAGGACATGTACGTACTTCGCTTATTGTACATAGACTGCATAGTGGTTTTGAATTATCACTTCGCTACCTGTCTCCGTTTCGGGTACTGTGGGTATTTGCGGTCCAAATCTGAAGATTCTGTCATTCAAGAAAGGAGCTTACTCCCACCTCAAAGGCCGCAACACACGTGTGACTGCAGGTGTCCATTAACGACGGTAGCCACTTACCATCAGGTGAACCGTCAGCTCGTTTGCCGCCTATAGCATAAAAAAGGTAGTTTTTATTCGTTAAATTTATGAAAAAATTAAATGTAGTTTAAATATATCAAAAAATATTGCAAATATTTCCCAAGTGTAATTCGCGAAATCAACATCAGCGACGACATCAGCCATGGACGTCTAATGTTGAACTTGGACCTGTCTTCAAGACTTCGACAAAAGCCGGCCATGTGAAGACTTTATCTAACAGCTCCCTGTGGCATTGACCAGGTCGTAAGGCTGTCTAGTAGAAAGACATCACACGCTACGATTACGGGCGTATTGTTGTTATAAGCGATGTGTTTCAAAAATTTTATGAGTTAGTTTCAATATCGCGAATTTGTAGTAAAATAGTTTCTAACTCCGATGGCAAGTATAAAAATACTTTGTCATCCAGTACTAATTGTGAAAGACAAATGAAGGAAATAGGTTATTTGTTGGGTTCTTTGGCGACAGCCCAACAATTTGTCATCTTCCTACATACCATTGTAATATTCGTTTAGCTGATGTTTCACTGTACGCCCTTCTATTATTAGAACATGTCCGTTGGCTTTTTGAGAACATAAGACCTTTACGAAGATCTTGATTAATGGTTAGATCCGTATTTATTTTACTGAAACAATTGTACTACATCCTAAACCAGACGACAGCTACTCAGCAGCTTACCCAATTAGGTGAAACTCGCTTTGTAGTCCAGGAAAAACCTTTGCTCGGATACACCAAAAAAGTTACGTCAAATATTAATTTTGGAACTATTGAATTCAAAGCCTTAAATAAAAAAGTCTTGCATAATGTTCGGTTGCTTAAAAATATTTAATCAGGGAATCATGGAGATTTAAAATATTTTACACCATTTCAGTATTTGAAAAACACAGAGAGCTCAAACTCATCAGCCATCACATATACTCAATAATCTGTTGTCCCAATATCATTCGTGATAAATTTGTACGGTTAATGCCTTACCTCATATATGTAATGTTACATATACATATTACATTAGTTGATCTGCTTTTAACGTGTTCATTTAATAATAAAACTCTTAAGCTTTACAATAATGGTAAATTTCATGATTGACATTATATAATAAAATAATATTCTTAAAAAGAAATCGTATGTGCCTGGTCAAAATTAAATCTACCAAAGCCACCTAATGTAGAGCATTTTTATGTTCCACGTTAGGTAGCTTTGGTAGATTTTGTTTATTGTTGAAACACTAACCGAAGATTGACTTTTTAGGAACTGTGTATAGTCAATTTATAGCGCGTCTTTGAGAAACTCTTAGGATTCTATTTAGCGAAAAAGCGCAAAAATATACATTTTGGGTGTCATATAGATTTGGCGGCAACTATTACAACTTAGATGTCGTTTTCTTAACGTTTTTAACATTTTGGTTTCCCATATATTACGCGCTTGACAATACCGACATGCAAATGTTAAAAAAATGTTATTTCGTCGCATGCGGACGGAAGTTGATCCAAATGTTTGGTCACAGATATTATAGTTCAATGACATAATCACATAATGACAGCTGTATGCAATGTCCCTATGATGTATTTGACCCTGTCATGTTCATATTTTTTTGCCCTTTCATATTCCACTACTATGTAATGAAAGCTGGCATTGTTCGAATACAAAGATACTTTAGTAGGTGCAACTATTTTACTTTATTTTCATTGTAAATATCGTTATGAAAGGTTTTACTTTGTTATTTTTTATGGATAAGGTGTCCTCGGAGATAGTCCTGCGACGTAATAGTTATTTTAAATGATTTTGTTTTACAAATATCAATTTTTAATTTGAGTTGTCATCGGCCTATTATAGGTGTGTATGACTGCACAGGTGGCACAACGATAAAAGTAGTCACCTCGCTATTGAGCCGCACCAAGTGTTCCGCCGATTCGATTCTCACACGGGACAACTATTTGTTTATCACACAAATTTTCTGAGTCTATTTTGTTCTTTCTGTCTGTTGTTTCAATGTTTGTAAAGTCCCGTGCGGCACAGGATTCATTCCTAATACGACAACTCCTGTCTTTTTTTAAACAACAAAAAAACTTCAAATAATTTTTAATAAAACCTTATGGAAATCTACTGTGGCCTTCCTCAGACATACTGTTATAATATTTAAATGTCGGTGAAGATTGAGTTCTTATAGTTCGATTACACAGTTTAGGTTTTTCAAAATATTTCACCTACAGAACCACGGTGCATCGCCTAGTAAACAGTCCACAATAAATCAATCTGTGTCTTCAACGCCCACACGACACGGTAGGCACAAGTACCAAGCCAGTGTAATGTATTAGATTCTAAGCCTTAGACAGGTCACATCCTTCTGTATTTTCCCTGTAAGTGCTACCATAAATTGTGTTTAAGTCTGATGTAACTAATCGAACATTTGAATTAAGATAAATTTATGAACATTTATTTGTCTATGTTAATTTATGTTTCTTCATTTGAAATGGACTCCGTCTTTCTTTAGACGCGAAAAGCAATCTTGAAATTCGACGTTTATTTTTTATACGTAACTAAGTTTTTTTAGAAAGAATACTTGTAAAGTGGGTCACACAATTACTAGTATTCTCGTTAACCCCTCCAGATAAGCAAAATGCTTGTGTTAGGAGTGGGTTCACGTTAGGGGGGATCCGGATGTCTCAATAAAAGCTATTCCCGGATCCCTCCTATTTGAGGCGCAATACGGCACACCGTGTGGTTTTAGTCGGTTCGATTCCGACACACCGATCAACCGAAAACCCCGGTGGGGTGACGGCCCGAGGGGGTTTCCACACGCACAAAAAAATAGGAGTGGGTTCACGTCGGTAGTGCACTGGGTGGAGTTTGAATCCCCAACCACTTGATCGCTAGTCCGACGCCATCCATCCATATCCATTGCGCTACCTCCACTTCTACCTCTTTGGTATACGGATACTTCACTTGCCTTATTGTAAGTGGTTAGCGATGCTTATAATACATTCGCAAAATCATTGGTGTCACTTTTGCGTTGCCAACCCTATGAAAAGTCCATGAAGCTCTAGTGAGGGGCCTGTTGGATTAGTGGTTAGTGACTGCTGAGCCAAAGGTCGTGGGTTCGATTCCCACCCAGGACAACTAATCATTTGTTCTGTGTCAGTGTGGAATTTATCTAGGTATAATATGTATGTATTTAGTAATATATGTGCATGTTTATCAGAAGTTTGGTTAGTATAATACAGGCTTTGCCTAGTTTGGGATCGGACGGAAGTTATTATTCTCACCTTAAAAAAAGCAACACTACACTAGTCTGACAATAGTGTAGTAGTCAGCCTTTCATTTCAGGGTTTCAAAACTAAAATAACAAAAAGTGCCAACAGATACATATTATGTATTTTATGTTGTTATTGCAGGCCCATTTTGATAATGGTAGAAAACGGGTCTCAGGTAATAATGTCTGAACTCAACGGAATACAAGATCCATTGTCTTTCTTACACATTTCATTCGTTATTATGCAACAATCAGTGAAAGGATTTGGTGTGAGATGCGTCTGCGCATACGTCAGCATGAACGGGAACACGCGCCGCGGGACTCGACCTCACGAACTCGTTGATAAATCTATAGACGAATCAGTGAGCTTTCTATAAATCAGCAGATTGTTGAAATATGAAGACTGTTTAATTTGTACTCAACCAGTATTCAAAATATAACGTAATACTAACAAATATAAATATTTGCGAACCTGATTCTCGTTAGTTTATGTAAAGTATATTAGTTAAAAGCCACGTGGGTCATATAAATCATAATAGGTACTAGTTTATTGTTAGCCCTTTGAATAAAGTATGTGTCTGGGTTTACACATGTGTTGTACTTGTTTGGTTTCGAATCGACCATCTAAAGATTGCATGCCAGGCAAATGCCAGGTCATTTTAATACCGCCAACTTTTTTTAATTAGTACTATAATACATATTAGTATTCTGGAATATACCACAGCGCTGTCTAATCTCAACTAAGTAGATCATGTACTTACTGTGAGTTTTAGAACACGGATACACATTCTTAGATTTTTTTTGAACTCAGCGGCATTGCAGTCGAATAAATACCCTGCTGCTGCGTCATAGTAGTCGTTAAGTCGGCTAATCTAAATCTAAAAGCTTAGTCTGACTAATTACTGACTAAAATCGCCATCCAAACTTAAGGATTTGGATGTTGATGCACTTGTTTCATGAACGCAATTTGCTTTTAAACTATGTATAGATTTTAAACTAAAAACTCTTGATAAATGCATGGATGAAGCCACATTAGTCGGAATGTCAAAGTATGTCAGCCACAATACACATACTTACTCCTATCCGCGATTATTGCAATAACCGAGATTACAAGCGGAAGTTCTTAAATATATTTGCATTAAATTGGGCTTTAAATTTTAATGCCATCAACGTGACTCAATGATGATATAATATAATGACCGATATCTGAATTTTATAATTTAAATAAACAACCTCGAGGCTATATCTAAAAATTACTATGGCGCCACTATTTATGAACTATCATATCCATTTCTGTCGCGTCCACTATCGATAAAATCAGAACGCAATTACAATCGAATTAGAAATCGAACATTAGATGAAATCTAATTATCAGCTCTGTTACGAATCGGTTGCATAATCTGATTTGTCACATTTGTTTGTAAAGGAAATGGTCCAGTACAAGCTATTGAATGTATATTATAAAATATCTAATTTAGTACTCACTTAACAATGAGAAACTAATAGCAGTATAAGCCCTGAAACAGAAAAAATATTGTTTAATGGAATTTTCAATCTAAAGTCCTGGATCTCTCATAATACTAAGAAACTCTTCTCATAGAAGGAAATTACTTACTGAAAAAAAATCCAGTGTGTAAGATGGATTGGATATTTATGTCCTGAGTCGGGGGTGCGCATATATTTTTTGTAGGTTATTATTTTTATTAATTATTTATTCACCAAAAATACATGCAGTTATAATGATTACAAAACATCGCAAAACAACTGTTTACCAGTTTGCTGGCGATAATCGCGCTCTTTTTTACATTTTTACTTATTGGTATACACTTTTACGTAGTGAGGCATATGTGGATTGAATTTGTATGTGGTATCAAAAGTTAAGCATTAAGCGTTAAGTATGTCGGTTCCGCTCCAGAATATCGGACGCCAGATAGCACTGATGACGATGGCAAGGTTCCTTGAAATTTCAAGTATTTTTACAAACTTTTATTTAACTTGCAATGTTTGTATGTATGTTCGGCTCGAATCTTGGAAGCTAAATTAGAACCACTTACCGATGTCCGATTGGGCTCAAATTTGGTGTGTAATACAATAATATGGTACCATGGAGATGTTCTGAACCGGAAGACAGCCATAGAAACTTTTTAACTAAACAAGATAAACCCATCCAGTTTGGCTCATTTGTTTTGTCTTGGTATGTACTTTGGAGCTACATGATATCCAGGGTATGATAATGGAGTCCGAAGGTGGCCATAGAAACTTCTTAACTAAACAAGATAAACCAATCGAGTTTGGGTTGAATTGATTCATCTTGCGGAGTACTTTTCAGACATCAATTCTACACTAAAATAAAACTTAGTTTATATAAAAGCTTGTTTGAATTTATTTTTTTACAATTAATTTATTCACATTATGGTAGTCAATATGAATGAGTAATTTATTGGGAAAATAAGAAAAGAAGAGTACAAAAACATAAAATTAATCGCTTTCTTTTACAAATTATCAGACTACTACAAATAAAAAATATATTTACAATTTATAAAATTCAAAACATATATATTTTTTAAAATATCTATTTATTTATAAGCCTTATTGCTGTCATCAGACCTTTCTTAGCCCTTCAGTATATTGCCGATCTGAACAGTATACGTCATTCGAGGCCTACCCGCACCGACCCACTCAGAGGAGCCACCATTAAAAAACCGTAGTATTCGATATTCGGCGCTTATTCGGCGCTACTGACTTGCAAATTGGTTCACATTAAAATACTTACACACTTATTTAGTTAAATTTCCTGTGTTGCTTGGCAGTTCTGAGTATCTCATGCTCGCCTAGAAGTCCTGTCGATGGTAGCGTATGTGTCGTTAGGCTCCCTTCAATATGGTTGATCTTTACGATGGCTGGCGTGTGCGTCATGCTCGTGAACGGGTGCTGTTGGTCGGGGCTGGTCATCTCTGGACTGCTGTATTCTTTCTTCTTTCTTTCTATATTTTAGAATAATATGTTACATTGTCCTCAGATTTCATTTACGCTTATAAGCAATGTAACCAGAAATTTGTAAAAAACATTTAGAAAAGAGTGTCCTTCAAGTTCCTTTCTGTTCTTCTCCATAGGATCTACGTATTGGAACAGGCAACTAGCTTCACGACTGACTAAGTCTGACTGACTCCTACTCCTGACAATTCAAAACCCATTATTGGTTTAATTGAAATAAATGGTTTTGATTTTGAATATGTACGTAATGATAGATTTTTTAAGTGACAATCGGCAGGCACGCTCGCGAACACTGAATAAACTAACTAAATCCAGAATAGTTCTTATAAAATATTGTTAATTCGTTTGCCATAAATTGTAACTTCAGGAGAGTTCGTATTATTAACATGTCATTATTATGTAACGCTCACTTAGAACTCTGAGCGTTTTAGTTGCATTGTGACTCAAACGACGATGACGCCCACACAATCAGACGAAGCGAATCTAATCGCAGATAGCTGTCTATAACACATCGCGGGCTTTAACCACTAGTGATGTTATGGATATCCGGACACAGTATCTGATCTGACAAATTGTTTATTTTTCAGTTTGTCTCATATGAATGTGAGGTAAAACAAATGCGTTAATCATTTAAGATTTATTCTTTTTTTTTATTTACTTCTTTTCTTTATGAGGGGACGTTGCTGCTAAAATTATGCAATGGAGGGAATGGCTATTATGTTAAGAACAATGTGACTTCATATCTACATACGTACATAGAAGATAAAGAAGATTCTTTGTTTTTCCGCGTCCCTCTCATCGGCAGAAGATACAGTGGAGAAGGCAGGTACACCATCTCTGAATTTTTAACGAACCACTTATTCGATTACAAATATTTTTAATAAAATTGAATAAAAGATAAAATATATTTACATAAACAGTATTCGTTGCTCTTAAAAAAATATATTCTTCGCCACTGACAGTAATAATTTACATTAAAAAAGAGAATAGTCGGTTCCATTACTAAAATTTTTACCACGACGAGATATTCATTTAGCCGGTAACCAGAGCTATGTTCGGCTACCAGCCAAATTAATATTTACCACGTCTCTATTGACAACGTCATTACCTCATATACATCGGTTATCTGGATAACATCTGTGCGCAAGCGCAAGGTGATGATTTGCATTGTTACGTAAGTGAGTAACTGTAATGTGATGGATAGTTTTGCATAAATTGACTGGTGTAATTTATTCCTTTTGCTTGAACTATGCATGATAATATTTCTGTGTACAATATTTGTATTTTTGATGATACAAATCTTTCACCTGTGAATACAATACATATTTGGATAAATCATTTCGATTTATAATAAGGTTTATTTATTGGCTCTGTTTTAAGAGTAGATTATTTGCTGAGTATTTTACTAGAAAACTGACTTTCGGCTTCCTGATCTCATTCTTTCTTATTTGGAGGCCTTCGCTATAGGTGGTTCTACCGGATCGGCCATACTTCTGTATTCTGGATAATTTTTTGAGGCCAATTTTCACAACGCACTGCTCGCTACCGGCCGCGGTTCCTGCTCTTCAGTACCTGAACCTTCGCGCACTATACAGTTTAATTGATATTTTTGTCGCGGATAGTGAAATTTAGGTATGACCACAGAGTTCATGGTCATTCCAAGAGACTACAATATAAAACGAACTAACTAAATGAAAAAAACCGTATGCACACTACATCGGTTTTGTTAAGCCGAAGGTTTACTTCAATCTCATTTCACGAGATTCCTTTTAAGCCTACCATAAAGTAATTTTAGGATACTTTACAGGTTTTACTATATCAGAGCGAAATAAGTTGTTGATTTAAAAAAATCAAGGCCAGAGTAACCGCTTGCCATCGTGTGGGTCATTTATATTTGTATTTATCTCTAATAAATGGAACTATGAAAATGTAATTAGAACATTATTTCGAATAACTAAACTAAAATAATATGATGCTTTAAAATACTTCGTTGTATCGGAACACAGTGTAACGTCAGCCTTAATCTAATACCTACCTATAATCAGTTACCACAATCTTTAACGAGTCGTTTCGACAAGCCATACCGACGAGCGGGTCGGATCATCTTATTGACGAGGTATAATGTCTTCCGGTATATGTGTTCAGATAATTAACTTCCTCCATAATAAGGTAGCACGTGTGGCGCTGATTAATTATTTTCGAAGATACTTTAATGATTTAATACTTTATCATATCGTTACTACCTGTAAGTAATGACGAATATTTTTTAAGTGAAGACTGCAGCTTGTTGTCTACGATTTTTACGTAGAAACTCGTTAACGTTTTCGGACATATTTTCGTTTGTGTACATTTTAATTTAAATGATGTAGTATTTAATATCAATAAACAATGTTGTTTGTCATACTTCAATAAATCTGCGTACATCAAAAACTCTTTAATAAAACGTCCTTGACGATTTGTTAATGGTGGCAACTGGATATTGGATATGACAATCCTGCTTTTCTTCTACAATTTGCTTGTAATCAAAATTCACAACATACAACAAAATGCAGGTAGGCACACAGTTTACATTGTAGCCAAGAGCAATAAAATCATAAACCAATAGGTTCCTTTCAATATTACACGCAACATTGTTTATGTCGAATTAAAGATCATTATGTCCGATCAGAACAGATGGTTAAATCATCAATCACGAATAAGTAGCCATCTTGGAAGGACAGTGTGTCATTTTAATAATAATATTGCACTATTATGCGGTCCCATAATCGATCGGTTCATTGTTTTTAATTTTTTTATGGTAATCTTTACATACAATAAAGATTTTAATATAAATTGTCTCTTGAGATACACTTGCGCAATTAATCTTGATAAATATTGGTGGAAGCAGTGATGCGTAAAACTGTCTGATAGTATGATATTCTGACATTTAAACTTGTTCAGATCCTGAGATTAAATAATAAGGTATAATGACTTGCCAATGTGAGACATAATCGTGTAATGAAGGTTCTGCAATGTACAGTAGCCGTTATGAATTTTGAGCAGAAATTATTAATGTTTAAAGGATAACTCCCGTACAAGAAGCAAACATATGTGAGCGATTTTGTAAACATGCAATCAATCAGTGTGAGAAATATTTTCATTAAAGTTATACGTAGTTTATTAATAACTATAATATAATTAACCAATGGATCTAAAGATTTGCGAGGCCAACTATATTTTGATCTACTACTCAGTTGAGTGCAATACAATGGGGACGCTGCGCCGGACGTTCATAGAGTATATTTTCTTTAATAGGACTATTTAGTACGTTTTATTACAGACTTTTAAGTAACAGGATCCAAAAATATAATGGATACATATGTGTTATTTTTGACTGCTTTACTTTATAGATATAGTGTTCACTTCTTTTGACCAGATACCTTAAACGAAGCGCATTTGTCCCCTCCATAAACAGTAGAAATTATCTGAAACCAATTATTTGTGGATTACCATATTGATAGTAATAACTGATAAAGTATTATATTCCATCCTTCCTTTCTAGTTAGAAATCTAAGCAGCCGTTCATTTATTTATTACATAAAAACATTCCAAGTCATTTAAGAGCGTCCATAAAATTTCCCGCATTTTATGTATAGTATAGTACGCATAGAGAAATTTATAGGAACACGTGAAAGTTTAGCGAGCTTTAAATTATTGTTCCTTTTGCAATCAGAGCGCATCCAAGTTTGATTTATGCCATTTTCACTTACTTTTCAAGGTAACGGACAGATACGCTCTCGCCGACCTATAACAAACATTTATTAATGGAATACATAATATATTGCGCTTTCTACCACCATCATTCAGACGACTTGTGAATACAAAGATTGTTTTGACTACAACTTACATTGTGGGTACAGACCAATTACGACACCGATTGATTCCATATTCATCAATGAATATTGTTTACATTCATATGAGAACTCCTTTGTGAATAATGACTAATTATTATATATCCCTGTAATGATTATGAATGGTAGAGGTATATCTTTGAAGTATGTCAGGTCAGACGACAATGTTAAAGCGACTGGATAACAGTGCTATGTAAAGCATTAGCAGCATAACATATGACATGTTTAACATTTTATATACTTTACAGAAACCATAGAAAACTGATATCTAGTGAGCAGTGATGAGATCAGTGTTGTGTCTGTGTTAGTGTTCAGTCTGTGTTTACAAAAGAACAAAGTGTAGTATGTGATGAAGACTCAATATCGAGACATAGTGGTATAAATAAATTAATAACCTGAAATAACAAATAACATAGTGAAAAACATTTCCTTAATCGGCGCTGACCTGTCCTCCGTGCATGTGGTGCATCTGAAATATTAGGGTAAATGGTACTGAAATTTAAAATTAACATTGCAAGAATTTCTCTCTTGTCTGTTTAAATTAACATTTATTGAAAATAAAATGAAATCTTAAATGTAGTTGTCTATTGAGCTAAAAAGTACTGATGAATTTTTTTGAATACCACGTTTTAAAAACGATCGTTCCTCGTTACTGCAATTCCTCGGTGTTTTTGGATTTTTTTAGTAGATGTACATATATACCTACCGATACCTATATAAATCTAAAAATAGATTTAAAATGAAAAACGCGTTTGCAGCTACTTTATATTACTTACATTGTGTAAACTGTTTACAATTGTCAAGATATCGTTGATATGCGTTGTGGGGGGTGGAGGGGGGAAGACGGGAAGAGGGGGAAAGGGAAGGGTTAGGGCCTCCGGTAACCTCACTCATTCGGCGCAATACAATGCAAGGATTGCTTAACTGCCGGCTTTCTGTAAGGCCGTGGTATCACTCCGGTCGAGCCGGCCGATACGTGCCGAAGCATCACTATTGGTTTATATTGTAAAGTTTTCGCTGTCTGTACCTTCCGGTTGCATCATCAGACTATAATATTGAATTTATTAGTATTATCCTCGTGTCACCAGCACCAACAAAAATATCATATAAATCGGATGGGTGAATATAAGTTGGTTTGATGACGATGAGTTATTTCGTCAACTTAATTATTTAAGAATTTTTCGTAAAATGTAAGAGATTATAAAGATTTTTAAATTTTCATCTTATCTAATATATACCAAACAACGACTCCAGATTACTCAGTTATCAGATCATAATCGGCCTCTGAGGGACCGGCAATAAATTACCGATATAATATCAGCAATGCATATCGACGTTCAATAATGAAGAAATCTATTAAGCTTAGTGCCTGCGGCCTGACCTGGAATCCGCGGGCACTTTGTAGAAACGGTACGCGACGTGTAAATAAGGATGTTGACGGAGATAAACTGGACACTTATATAAGCCTTTTTTCACTGAATGCGTAGACAAAGTTTATTGACGTTTAACCAGGTCATGTTAGGTCCCATGTAATACATCGGGTTCAATTCCGAATTTCAGGATTGCGAATGAGTAACGAGTATATACATAAGTATTTATAGTTCCTTTGCTGCACACCCCCTTCCGGGGTATAAACTCCCAACAGGGCAGGCAGACGTGTATTACACAACCACATTTCGCCACAACCTATTCGGGGTGAGACTATTACTGCCTACTGATCACGTTTCCCGACTCTGCTGCTATTGAAAAATAACGAAGTTAATTTGTGATAAGTCAGTACCGTCAGTTAGAGTAAGACAAACACCTCCTATTATTCATTTAAAAGAATAACGCAACTTGTAAATTAGCGCTATTGTTATTATGTTACGACCTTTTAAATTATAATCTAATCTAAAACATCACAAAAACGAATATCGCATAAATAAAGCTTTCTGTACGTTAAAGGAACTATATGCATTACTTTTAAGAGTGGATAAGTTGCTACAAAGTAGTCAAAGATATATGGCTCGTTGCTTAATATCTATTACCGGTAATGGAATAAGCTCTTCGTTCGTGAACATTCTTGTAATCTGATACTTTCGGTTGGTTAATTAAACTTGATAGTGTTTGTAAGAAATTGTGTACTTGACTACATTGAATTAGCTCTATGTCGCTCGCGTATGCTCGTGTCACAGCAAGGAAGAATTATGTTTTTGACGAGTTAGTTTGTGTAGGTGTTTATGTGGTTTCTCTCTATCAAAACATCTTAACGGCTGGATGAATTTTAATTAATCAGATGCTGTATGATTTAATCTGATTTGCTGAATTGTCTAAACCATGCGCTTACTTTCAATCTTTCACTTCAGACTCTTGTTTTTATGTTTTTACAAGCTTTTATTTAACTGGCAATGTTTGAATGTTTGTATGTATGTTAGGCATGAATCTTGGATGCTAAATTAGAACAACTTCCCGACGTCCGATTGGGCTTAAATTTGGTGTACACATGTATCTTCGATGACAATACAACATTATGGTACCATAGAGATGTTCTGATCATGGAGCCCGAAGACGGCCGTAGGAACTTCTTAACTAAACAATATAAGATAAACCCATCGAGTTTGATCTCATTTGTATTGTCTTGGTGAGTACTTTGGCGCTGCATGATATCCAGATGATAAAGTCGGAAGGTGGCCATAGGAACTTCTGAATTAAACAAGATAAACGAATCGAGTTTGGGCTCGATTGATTCGTCTTGAGAAGTAGGTACTTTTTAAATATCAAATCTACACCAAAATAAAACTTAGTTTGTATAAAAGCTTGTTTTAAAAAAAATAACAATTAAATTATTTTTTGTAAACGTATAAAGGCATTAAACCTTTAAACCTAATATGAGAGATAGGTCAAATGATTTTCGTTATGTCGTCAGTGAATGAAGGACCTTGTTTATCCATAAATATGTATGTGCTGGAATTTTTTACGAGCTTGTTTTCTATTGTTATTTCAGCGAGAATAGTACGGACCAAGCGGTGTGCTAGATGTTCATACATAACATTAACATTTTGGACATCTAGCATTCCGAAAAACTTCACAATTTGGTGAATCCGATCTTTTTTTCAATGAATTCCATGGATGGAGTATCCCGAGCGAATGCTATGGATTAATATTGTAGATTTTCGGTTTAACTTCGTTTCTTTGAACCAAAGTCATCGTAGAGTTTAAGCGTTTCGGTCTCTATACCACATATCTTCCTCACATCTTTGAAAGTTTCTATAAAGTTTTTCAGAAGTTATATAGCTTAGTTAAAAAGTTAAAGGCTAAAATTGTACCTAATCAAATAAAATTACAAAAAAGACGCATATATCAGGGACCTACGACTGCAGTAGTACCGTCATAGACACATTACTAATAGATTCCGCAAGGTCTACAAAACGTATTAAAGTGTTCGTCAGGAATCTTAAAAATGTATTTACTATTTTTTTCTGATTAACACAAATTCTTATTTTTAGTAGGTAAGTAGACGTACCTTTATTAAGAAAGAAATAGTCCAGGTAAAAACAGTCTGTTCTAGGCATTTGCTGAAAAATGTTCAGTACCTTTTCATATTCCGGTGCATTTAAATTAAATTCCTCAATCCATATAGATGAAACTTTTAGTTTTGTTGAAGTACTATAAAGTATCTTCCGAGTTTATTATTATCTACTCGTATGTTTGTCACTCTGCCTACGCTGTGGTACTACAGTACCACAGTTTTATTTTATTTAGTGTGTAATTTTAATGTTTTATATTTTCTCAAAATCCAAAAGTATCAATGCACATCATACATTTTAACAAGTTATTTATGTGACTGCATTTATATTAAGTTGTAATTAAATTAGAATCCGTTACAATACATTTTGTCATTATATCTTAAATCAGTATAACATATATTTATTGAATACCAACAAACTTAACTTAGTTAGTGTTTGTTCACTGTTTTGCTTATGGTAAGTTAGTATTGTTATACCTTTCCTACTCTATCTACAAAATCTCTATGACTACGATTCGCTGTATTCAATAAAATAATTTTCTACGGACGTCTGGCTAGGGAATATAAATAAATGGATTTGCAACATTGTGCACACTCGGCGTCGTTCAAGTTCACGGTGTATTAGTAACTGTCGTAAACGGAAATATTAATAATAGGTAGGGTAAGCCTACAGACCACCGCGTTGCAGCATTGAAACGTAGAATAAGAGATAAGAAAGTAGATACGATATGTAGGTACTCTTAGTGTGTAGTGTAATATAGAGTTTTATTAATCGTTCAAATTAGAGACTGCCCTAGTTCATTATACTACTAAAGAGCACTACATATTGTTACTTCTTTAGAGGTTCGGCGGGTGGTAGTCACAAGTGTTGCGAATGACTGGTAACCGTTTGTTACAAGGCTCGCCGTGTGTCTGTTTGTCTTTTTGCCAGACTGCGGCGAAGCCCCAAAGAAGGGCTATGTTCTCTCTACTAAACAGCTGAACCGCCTTTGTTGAATGTTATGTTGTTAGATACATCTTTATTACGCGTGTGTCAGTGGTTAAATAAATATATGGCGGCTTTTTGGAGCCAAAACGTGTTTTAATTTTTATTTGTCATACCTATCAAGTGGGATGGGTGGGCTGGGTTGGTTTGCTATTACCATGAAGGGTTATAAAGGTGATTACAAAAATGTATACAATTCATACTTACTATTATTATATACTATTATCAGTTACTATTTTTTACGCTTTCGGGTTTTTTGTTTCATTTAACGCTTTCTTGATGTTCCTCGGAGGGCAAACTAAGGATAGGTAGGTATACGCAATATAGGAATAAATCCGATCACTCACCGGTCTATTTGGTCGCTATTTGTATCTATAATTTTTCACCATTTATTGTTGAAAAATACTACATATTTATATGTTTACTTATGACAAAACAATTTCAAAAGAAGTAATAAACCTGCAAGAAAAGTTGTATAAAAACTGCGAAATAGTCGAATAAATAAAACATCATCTATCATCATCTGCTATGTTGGAGATCGGTCAAAAAGAATGATTTTGGAGATACTGCTGATAAATCGCGTGTTCGTAATAAGAAGAGGAAGACATCTCAATTCTACGGAGGGCACCTATGTTGACTCTCATAAAACCTAATACAAAAAATACACGTTTGATCTCTCATAAGCTTCTATAACGAGTCGTCTAGCGTCGCCTTCATTTTGTTTATCTGTTCTTTCACTTACGCTTTGTAGGAAATAATAATATGTTATAATTAAATTGCAAGTAGAAAGCAAGTATAACCTTCACCAAGATGACAAGACATTTCGAGTTGATAGGCGTATCAATGCATCTTCACGGTTGTAAGCGTCAGTGATGTGCGCTTCAACATAATTATTGCTGTACAATACTCTTCTGGTAACCTAAGATTGCAGTCCATATAATAATATATATTATATCACGCTTGCACGTAATGGAAAGGTTAGTTAGAACACAATTACACAATAAGGAATAGTATAAATACAAATTATGTAAAGTATTTATATTGTTCGAATGAATGTGAATGTGGCAAATAAAAAAACATAGTGCGCACATTATTTAGCACATTGATTGCCAAATGTATGTAGAGTTCGTGGGAGAGCCATGCTTCGGCATGTGTAGGCCGGCTCGTCCGGAGTGATACCACGGCCTCACAGAAAACCAGCAGTGAAGCAATGCTTGCATTGCTTTTCGCAGAGTGAGTGAGGTATCGGAGACCCTAACTCTTCCCACTCCCTCTCTCCCCTCCTCGCCCCTTAAAGGCAGGCAACGCACTTGTGACTCTTGAGTTGCAGATGCTCATGGACGGCGTAGTCATTTACCATCAGGTGACCATGAAAAAAAAAAAAATTACTCGGCTACGGCAGGGCCATGAGATGCCCGAATAATTGTTGTAGTAAGAACAGCAGCCCGTACCACCTTAGACTATGATAATGACAAATAGCTCTCCGTCTTTTGAAGTGCTAGTGAAAATAATATTTGAAATTTTAGCGTTAAGGGCTCACTCCGTTTCTGTCATAGATACATATCCACGAATCTTTATTTTTTTTTATTTTATTTTATTTTATAACACTTCCTGCAGATAAATTGCATGAGGCGGACTTAATGCCGTAGGCATTTTCTACCAGTCAACCTTTGGGTGATACAGAGACGTGCGTGGCAGGTGTATAATTATAATTAAATTTGCGATTGTAAGTTTAGAAAGTGACGAACGATATTAGAAACATATATATTACATAAATAAAACTGCTTAAAAATACAATACATAATATAAACTAAATAAAATATTATATTATACTAGATAAATACATACACATATATCTACATACATTTACAAAGTGTTATTCAGACGATTCTACCAGTAAGTCTGTGTAAAGCTGTCGTACTTTAACCTTGAAAGTTTGTCGGTTAGTGGACATCCTGATTTCTAGTGGGAGCGCATTCCAGAGGTTCACAACCTTTAGCAGAATCTTTAGCATCGCACCAACTTTAAATAAGACTTAACCGTTATTTTTTTACGAACCTTTTTAACAGCTTTACACAAATCTATATATCGGATACGACTACAAAGTACATGCGATTTTCCTGCCAGGAAACCCAATAAAATATAACCAGCTTGGAAGCCAGTCTCTCCCTATCAGTAATCGCACACCACCAACGAGGTAAGCCAAAATCACTTCTCGGCTTTAATTGCCTATAATGCCCGTATCATTTGATTCATTCACGATCTGGTCTACTTGTGTTACGCTTGCTCCACTTGCGTTACGCTTGCGTAATTGTTTACGCTTGTAATTGACGTGCCGTCTTGTCGATGAAATAAACTTGTTTTTATTAAGGGTAACCAAAAGTTCTGATTTATCTGGATTGGTCGAGTTCATTATTAAATACTGACTACTACGGTAAGTAGTAGTAAGTTAACAATAAATTAGGTAGATATTCTTATTTAAATGCTCGAAGGTTATGTTTATATTGATATGTTTTTGGTATTTTTTCAGAAAAAAGCACCTACGTAGATTTGACGTGTCCTGCTACTTTCATAGTTATTTATTCAGATATTATTTTTGTTCCCGAGTTTTATAAAGTCGCTGTTATCCTAATAACTGTATTATTTAAAACTTACGGAAATAGCTTAATATATTAAATATTGCTAAAATACGGCAACATGCTATGTGATTTTGTCGTGTCCCATGACCTCCTTGCTAAGTTTGAACGTAAAAGATTTTTTGAGCGATGTTCGAATATTAAACAAAGTTTCGTACTTAAATTCTTATTTTCCGCTCTAAAATAAGCAAGCCACGGTCGAAAACATCAATAAAATATAAATTTCGTGTTGTCCTATGAAATCACGTATGGTGGAAATTCCGACTTCCGAAAAATTACCGTAGCGTACGGTAATTTTTAAGACCTCTCCTTTTGAATAATCCTTTTGAAACAAATAGTGTATTTGAATTCTCGTAACATTTTCTTTGATATTGACAATCGCCATTTTATTTTAGTAGCTTAGTTTGAAAGATATCAATATAAAAAGAGTTCACGACACGCCGGAATCAAATTTTTGTTCCACCTACACGAAGTTTTTATTCACGGTAAATATTACTATTTTAGCTTTCTGTTTATAAAGTTAAATACAATTAATCTATCTTAATTTAGATTACCTTTTAATACTTGGCATATTTATATCAATTTATCCTAAACGTAACTTTAAATTCCCCTTACGTCACATGTCCTAATAAATCTGTGATTTAAGAATTAGTAATTAAGAGTAAATATCAAATATAATAAAGACCATTTTGTTAAATAATTGTGAAGATAAAACTGTGATTAAATTTACAATATATATATACAGCATGTAAGTTTGAGCTACGGGAAAAACTTACAAAAACCTCTTTCTGTTTATACTTATCACAATACAAAAGTCAGTTCATCATAAAAATGCGAGACTAAGGATTTATAGTCATTAGTTTTGATTTGGTGCTACGCAATGTACACCTTACAAACGTAGGTATTCTTTTTGTGCAGTACTTTGCATGACCTTAAAAGTTAGGCGCCGTCAAGATCAGCTGATTGCATTAAATGTTTAAATGTTGTTTGGTTGATTACATTGTAGTTTTTGGCCGTATGCGGTATTTATTACATTTTTTTTTTGGTAAAATATTCTGTTTAATCATTGTGATATCACTTTTAACCATAAAAATGGCAAATTAAAAAAAAAGAAGAATTTGCCGGCAGAAAATTCCAATGATTTTCGACTCTGAATAATGGTCTGAATACATTAATTTCAAGATTAGGTACGGTGTTGCTTACATCCTGTATTTATTGTATGTTTCTTTCGTGCCATAGAAATTTGTATTATTTTGAAGTGTAAAGTACCAAAATGTAGCGTATGGATAGTAATTAACTATCCGTACGCTCCATTTTGGTACTATAATAGCACTTACATGTCTGAAGACACTGCCAGTGTTTATATTTTATTGAGAAGTCTATTATGTTCATATTGATAAAACAAAGGTAATTTTCGAAAAACATTATTTTTTCATTGAAAAAAGACGGTATACTTTGTGACGTACTGGAATTATCTAGTGGAAACATCAGTTTTAAATCAGTTTTTTCGGCATTTCCGTATAATTTTGATAAAAATATACTTTTATTAAACTTTAGATTTATTATCAAACGCACTTTCATCACAATTAAATGTTTTTTTTTTGAAGTGGTATTCCCATTACGTGACGTGCAAATTTGCTGAAAAACGTCCTTTTATTTGGAAAGAGTCTACGCCGCGTCGAGAAATTTTTTGACCCGTGTGGGATTTGATCCCACAAAGGGATCAAATCCCACACGGGTCAAAAAATTTTGTCATCCACAAATATTTGTCCCGGGTCTGGGTGTTCTTTGTGTACGTTGTTTAAATGTTTGTGAAGCCCCCGCTACACAGGAACAGTCCTAATACGGGAGTTGTCTTTATAAAAAATAAAATATTTGCATATTGTGTGTGTGTATGTTGTTATTGTGTCACCTCAGAAGTGGTCCAATTTGAGCTCAATTAACCTATATATGCGCCTATAGATGCGCGCCTTAGTGCTGCAGAAAAAAAATACCGTGTCAGATTGTAAAAGTCGTATATGTCGTTAATAAATTAGCTAGGAAGTAACACTTTCTATTACGTGTGCATAAACCTATGTGTATCATTATGTCATATTTATATAGTCATAAAGTCTATCATTCTTGGCTTCTAGGGGCAATCCACTTCATTTCAGGATAATTTCACGCCAAGTTCCTATCCGTACGCGTAAATTTGCGCGTACTTAGGTACCGTGAAATTTTAATGGTTTAATGGTTACCCTATTTTAATATCGATCGAAGCACAATCGTGAGTGACACGTAGTTTCCCCAGTAAGACTACTGGGGGGACACTTTGAACTAGACAAGAAGACTCTTGTCTAGTTCTAAGTGACATTATTTGACTTAAATAGCTTGTAGTCATCAGTGGAATAAATAGCCTGTAAGACATCTATCATCTAACCATCTCTTTAAGACCGTTATCTTACGGAGAATGCGTGCAAATAGTTTTGCATATGAACATTTCTAGTAACACGAGACTGTCTTGAAGTATCTTAAAGATCCTTACGAACATCACATCAATCCCAGCATTCTTAAAGAGATTTTCTATCAACGCTATCGATCTTACTCTTTTATGTTTATAATGGCTTTAATCAGTAGGTAAAGCTCTTTCTCTCTTTATTATTTATGGATCCATTTAAGCATTTTTTTTTCAAAAAATGAGCTTTAATAGCACATCGCACAATCGTATATAGCGTTTACTACACAGACCGAAATGGTTTTTGTGCCGACTTAGAGGTCGAAACTATTTGTACTTAATATGTATTTAAATAATTAGGTACGAACACATGACTTTTGGTGCTTAGTTTTTTAACTAAGTACACATGTATGCCAAAGTGAATTTATAGATTTAATCTATCACTACATATTATAAAACAAAGTCCCCCGCCACGTCTGTCTGTCTGTCTGTCTGTTCGCGATAAACTGAAAAACTACTGAACCGATTTTCATACGTTTTCACTAATAGACAGAGTGATTCATGAGGAAGGTTTAGGTGTAAAATTTGTTCCCGTGCGAAGCCGGGGCGGGTTGTTAGTTTTATATAAAAATCAAATGCTGTTAGGTGGTAAGTGCATCAATTGGCAACGGCGGGTTGCGGTTAGCAATAGGTACTCTAAATGATGTTTTGAATACAATAAAAAATTTAAAAGTTGTCTGGAAAATAAAATATGTAATAATTAATTAGAATAAAAAAACGCCGCACGCTGAAACTACTTAGCTATACAGAAACCGAGATCCGCACGAGCGTAACCTCATAAAGCTGGTTATGAAATAAATACTGATCTGATTTAACAAAATAATCGTTATATAATTTGCTAGAAATTTATTACCACGTATTTTAACAGTGAAGGTAAACACGTTAAAGAAACCTGCATGCCTGTTACATCTTTATATTCGTATTTAAAATTTTCGTGTCACGTTTTTTGTTCGCGATGAATCTAATGAACCGATTTTAATTAAACTTGACACTGTGTGCAGTTTGGTCGAATTTGAGAAATAGGATAGTTTTACATTAATTTATAGTCACAATATTTTTATTGCAAATTACTTAGCCACAGCAACACGTGGCACGGTATCTAGTATTTTGAAATCATTCACAATTATATGGTAAATGACTTAACTAATCCACAACTCTATCTATCTAACAAATCTTAGGTAATAAACCTCCCGTGCCAATTATTAATAAGGCCGGGTCGACAATTTATAATCATTCATATAATTTAATTAAATTTATGCCAAATACATTCGTGGAAGTTCAAGTTTTAGTTTTTGATAATAATCTGTTCCCACTTAATTTAATGTTCCAGAATATGCAAGTAACCCTTACCATAATATCGATACTAGCGGATTACGAGGTCAGCGACATTCAAATGGCGGAAGAAAGTAAATTGGAATCCGTGACGTACTTGGAGTTAGGGCGATTTGTATACGTCACATCCAGGGAGTAAAACTAACCACGTAACCAGCTAAGATGATCTCCCACACTGTATCGTGTGTTCACGAACAAGTGTCATAGATGTTAGTCGTGTTGCGACGGTGGCGTCTTTAGTGGGTTAATTTGCTACAGATAGCGGCCATGATGGATTGTTTGACGCGGCCGTGTGCGCACGGCCCACGCCCTCGGTCAGAGGTTAAACGCCCACTTTGTGCACGATCCCTTCGTTGTATTGATTTTGCAGTCGATCACGATCGCAATCTTGTGCATATCTTACCAAGTTTAAATATGACGAAGGTAAACAATTTACATAAATCTTTTGAGAATCAATGAAGATGTCGTTCAGTATACCCGTATGGACGCATATATAAGCACATCGTCTGCAATGTAATAGGTGCATCCGTTTTTAATTACGATGCCACAGATAGACACATGCCACGTATATCAAACTAATATACATCTTTCTTTTTTGGAAAACAAGCACTCGCCTCTAAGGGGTTACCGGTGTCCTCTCCACTTGAAACACATGCAACTCCACTGGTGCGTTACCAACCATACCCGCCTCTCCTATTGAACTTTGGGACCCTATTCCGTGGCACAAAAAAACAGACAACTCTGTAATTCTTAATTACACTACTATTCAGTAGTGTTGTCTAGCCGCAGTTTTCTGTACGGTGGACATTTTCCCAAGTCCAATTTGAGTTTCAACTACCCAATTCGAGTAGGAATCTCAGGTGTCCACTTCCTTTTTGCTCAAATGGATAAAAGAACATTATTTTAAATATGACGATCACTGCATTCTAAACCTAATGGTTGCTAATAATTCTCAGTGAGTAAGAGGAAGCGTTTACTAGACATGGGAGAAGTCGCAATTTTCTTTATGGATATATTATCTAATGACGGACGCGGTGATTGCAAAAACTGCGATTTAACATACGATAAGAAGAAAATTACTATCGAACGGACCTTTAAAAGCGGTTTCCTCATTTCCTTGGTCGACGACACTGACTGAATGCGGCTCTAGTTGTAATAATCGGCTTAATGTCGTTTCATATTCATTATGGGTAATAATTTGACGCGCACCGTGTCTTTCATTAAGAATTCGGTTCACTTTGTAGTTGTAGGAAGTATAAAAGTTTAAAAGTGGAAATTGATTTACGGTTATAACTATTTACGTACGTATATGTGTATGTACGTGTGTCTATTTTATGCGACTACTACTCTTCCACGTATGGGTAGCTATATGTGCATATGTGGCAGGGCAGATAACAAATAAATTGCCAAACATGACATTTTTAGTTTTAGACAGCAAATTTAATCATAAGTAAAATGGTAAAAAATATAGTCCATAAATTGAACTTTAGACTTTTATTTAAGCCACTTAGCAGCGCCTTTCTCTTAGCTTGAGTGGCTTAAAAAGGATCTTATCTCGGTGACCCGTCAGTTGCGTTACTTACAATTTCGATTTTATAACAGTCGCAAGTTGTCGTTGCACACAACGGTATCTTTGACCGGTACTTTTGTTATTTTGCTATGGCCGGTTCATTGTTCGGTAACCCCGCGTAAGGAGAGCAAAATGTTTGCTCTAAAATAAAACGATAAATAATGTTATGATGTCGACATAGCCGTTGCTACCGATTTTAATGTGTGTTCGAGTACAGGATTTACTGACTCGATTGATATTGCAATACTCGAATCAGATTGTATTTAAATCATGGACTGTCTGCAATCGTATTTGTGTTCGACAAATTTATTGGTGGTATCACATTTGCACCTTCAGATACATATTTTAGATTACCAATTGAATCGATTGTTTATGGAAGTGCATTTGATGGCTTACTTATTAATATAATCATTACGACTTTGATTTCATTATTTTCTGAATGTATTTCAGATAACCTTTTCTTTAAATAGCAGTGACGTCTCTCTACTGTTCTACTAAACTTATTGATACAAAAGATACCTTTTACTAATACTGTTGTTAGTTTCTTTAAACCCTTTATTAACCCCCCTCACTATCTAATGCCAAATATATAGATAGTTAATGTCCCCTAATGAAGTTGAACCCTTTGACTGGTTCAGTAGATATCTCCTCCCTCCTGAGACCGCTCAGTTAGTCCCCACAATTGTTTTTCTAGTATTTTTGTTATCAGTAACTATTGACTATGCCATTCAACGTGGCAAGCTGTCGATCTTCTGGGCGTACTAGTAATGAATAAATTATTCAGGATATATTTAAATGTCTTAACACACATAATACAAATAAAACACAGGCCTATTTTATTGAGAAAAAAATCTTGGTTTTACTCTGGTAATAACCCATGCCAGCTCTACAGACGTTGAGTTATGGAACGATCAGTAACATTTATGGGGAGTTCTATTATTATTTTTCAGTAAGATTATTGTAAAACATTAAGCTAATATACACAGGGTAACATTTGATTTGATTATGATCTACTCTACTTCACTACATCAATTGCTGAACAAAGCGTTTGTCGTTTCTTCGTTTGTCGTATAGTCCATATGCCGTGGCCATTCAGTTTGCTAAAAACATTATTAGTATTCTATCTCTAACATCCCTTAGTTAAATATTTTCATGTTTTAGTCTCATTTACGCACAATAAATTCATTAAATATCGTGTATTTTTGTTCTGTTAACGCACACAAAACGATGATTTGTAGTTTTGTCAGGCGCGGCTCACTCCCGTTCAGGTAGCGAGATATTTTAGATGTCTTGAATCAGTGGAGTATAGCGCGCACACTATGTTACTATGGTAATTACATATATACATTTTCGTCACTACTTATATTTTGAGCACAAATTACCTAAGACCTCTCGCTTATAGTTTCTTCTGGACAGAGGTTTTTTCAAGATGGACGGATAGACGTCGGTTTTTTAACATTTTTGTTATTTACTAACTTAGAAGATATAAAACACTTGATATTCGGGCCTGCCTGCCGATGATTATTCTACTCGCGGGATACAGTCCTTCAAAAATAATACATATCTATATAAATAAAAATTTCGTGTCACGTTGTTTGTTCCCGGTGAACTCCTAAACTAATGAACCGATTTTAATTAAATTTGTGTGTAGTTAGGTCCAACTTGAGAGATAGATATTTTTTTTGTTTCTTTTTTATTTTATTTTGTATCAAATTACCTAGCCACAGCAATTCGTGGCCGGGGAGCTAGTATACTTACATAGTTTGTTCTGTCATATAATAATTTACGTTAACTAAAGAGAAGCAAAGGTATTTTTTTATTTTATCGACCTGGTTTGCACTTATTTTTTTAAATTATCTTCTATGAGTGCACATTCCGTTGTGTTAAACATTTGTGTAACTATTAAATCCTGCTGTAAAGTAGAAAACATTATCTGAATTTTGAAAGACCTATTCAGTGATACTGAAAATTTTCAATTATTATTTTCCTACTCTATTGCCGTTTACTGCCAATTTTAGTTTAAAAAAACTGGTCCAAAATTATTAGATTTAGGCACGATTAAGAAAAATCCATAGATATATCATTGATAAAAAATCCTTTCAGAGACAAGAACAGCACTTACTGCACGTATACCCAGACAAACATCTAACACATATCGCTCTTCATACTCTTGCTCAATCTGGCAAAGAGAAAACTCAATATGACGAAGCATCGGCTGGGTTATCAATCAACAATTCCCTTTCATATCAACCATGATATTTCTTTAGAAGTATTGAAGGAATAAAATACACCTTTTATACAAGATTTTAAACAAGATCCATAACATTCCACGTAATCGTACTAAACCCGGTGTGCCATTTGTTTTTAGAGCCCTAATCTAGAAAGTGTAGCACACTAACCATTACACGCCGAGGCCACCCCCGTTTTGCTGCCGCTATCTAAGCATGTACTTTGTATTTATTTCCTCATGCAAATGATTGCAAATAACTGCTTTCGTCAGCATGGTCGCTACACCTGGCCACGTGCATGATCTTGTAGTTCGTGTCTATTGTACTGTATTCATTTGCTGTTATTTTAAACCAACTTCATAAAAGAGGGATAGATTTTTTATTCAGGTTTTCTGGGTGGATGGTTTCATTACCTATTAATATTATTCGCAACCCTACTTACTAGGCTAATGGACTTCGCTAAGGGAGTGCGTGAAGCAAGCCCAAGAGCGTCCCTTACGTTCTTGGGCTTGCCGCCTCTGGCAGTAATATCCCGGGCTATAGAGCCGTCACCTTTAGTCGATTCGATTCAACATATATTTCTGAATTGCGAATTCTGAATCTCATATGAAAAAATGGCCATTAGTAGTTTTTATATTTATTTTATGTTTTATTTTACTGAGGACTGTACAAAATAATTATTATTAGCCTCTTCAAGTATACATTTATCGTATCAGCCATGGGATGTCTCAACTGCTACTACTTAGGCCTGCCCAAAGACGTCCAATATCTCTCGACGTAAATAAAAGGTCTCTGCAATTGAAACCAATAACATTTTGTTAAACGATATTAATTACAAAACTTTCAATATTAACTTACCTATTGGGAAGTGAATAATTATGTTCAACCCTTCCATATTTTTATCACTGCCGTTTTCTAGAAGAAGCAAAAGCCTGATTTAAATATAATAATCGTGTCACTAGTTACGGCAACTAGTTGTTACACTATTCAATACCGGTTGTCATAATATTGATAAATACATCCACTAAATACTTAAAAACTGGTCATGTCGACGGGAAACCATTATTTTGAAACATCCTCTTTCCGCCTTCAAGTTAACTCAAATATGTATTTAGACCGTAAATGTAATATAGATGTCCTAAAAATTACGTACATTGGTTTGCTTGTACATAAATACTACACTAAAAATATTAATGTTTGCATAATTGCCAATAAAACTAAAAAATACACGAATATTCCTTATGTTATATAAGGATTAGGATATCCAACAAGCACACGGCTCACCCATTTGACACCGTGAGGTTTGAAAATATCACCTTCTTTCAAAATATCTAAAAAAAGAAACTTATATATTAGATGCGTAAATCTGGACTTAATTGCGATAATAATTACAAGCTATAATACCTTACTTGATTACCCGACGTTTCGATCGAATTGCAGTGCGGGTCTAACTGTGACTATGATACACATGACGTTGCTACACATCTAATATGTACAGTCGCGAAAGTTTAAAAACTAGAAACCAAACTTAATCCTTGAAAGCGGACTTTGTGTCTGGACAAGAACTATTCTTGTCCAGACACAACGCTTTGTCTAAAGAACATCTAAAGTTTCTGGTTTACATGCTCATTTGGAAATACGATAAACGGTGGTTCAGTGAAATGCGCCAACGGTTTTATCTAAGGCAAGCTTTTTCTTATCTCAGGTTCGCCATTCTAAGTTTTCAGAGTGAGGCTTTTGTAACAAACGCAGCGGTAAGCGGAATATTGTTTGCAATTAAACTTCTATGGTATTTTTATATTCGAAGTAACTGGTTGAGTTTCTCCACCTTGTCAAAGTATTACCGATCTTTTAACCTTGTCTAAACAAATATTTGTCATTAAAACTGGTGTAATTAATTAGGTAATTTTTTTGCACATTACTGTAAAAACGTGTTATTATATATGTATTACAAATTGAAAACCCGATTACTGTCCTACAATTAGATAAAATATACGGCAATCGAATAAAAATAATAGATAACAAAAATATTTCCCGCCTGTTCCGGTTCATGATCTAAGCAAAATAATAGAAGTGAAGCTGAACTGTATGTAGTCAAGGTATCAATTACTTCCCTGTCTGGCAGTGGTAACTAAACATTAGGATTCGGATTATGACGCTACCATAAAGGGAGCTTTGAAAGGTGTTGTGATGCTGGGTGATGCAAAGCGTTAAAAGAGTGATGACCGAGAATCGCGAGGATTGGGTTTCGTCATCTTGGAATGAGATTGGTAGCCAATGCCAATGCTGAAAACCAGTACAGGGAGAGACTTATAGCAAGCTGTGGGTAAAGTTGGGCTACGAATAATGATGACGATAAAAATGTCGTTTGTACGTTGCTTTTCTTATGCGGCATTATTAAGGTATCGAATCGATTTTAGTTTATTTATAACCTTGCCAATAATTAAGTTACTCGATGCATTCGCAACTCGCTAGAGCGTACCTTCTGAGCGTCTCTCACACATAGCACTTGAGGGAACTGACCCTATCTTATAGAGTTTCCTTTCGAATTGCCCTTGATGGTAATCTTCAACTAAGTGAATGTATTCGCAGTGAAACTTATGAAAGTCTTGGATGTAATAATGATATGCAACAAGGAGTGCCTTTGCTATCTATTATTGTCCGTTTTCAATTGTTTATATCTAACATGCCACATTAAATACCACAAACGTATCCGCATGTGAATTACTATCAAGCAAAACAACATTTCACGGTAACTAATTACGTTGGTAACTTTGTATCTGACTTCATCTAACGTTGGTTTTACTGAAATGAAAATTATTTTAACTTTTTTTCTTTTTGAGACATATATATATAACTGGCAGTTCCCGCGGCTTCGCTCGCATGTACATATCTCCATATTTTGCACGGAACCCTAATTTTTTTTCCAAAATAAAAGTAGCCTAAGTTACTCTTTATAACACCAGCTATTTGCCAGTGAAAGTCACGTGGAAATCGGTCCTCCCGTTCCGGAGATTACCCTGAACAAACAGACAGACAGACAAAAAATTTAAAAACTGATTTTTAGGCATAGGTATCAAATAACTGAATGAGCTTAAAAATAAATTATTATTTTGACATTACAAACAGACACTTCAATTTTATTTATTTGTATTGATGTCTAAAATATAACTTAATAGAAATAATCATGCATTTAATTATATTACGTAATGTATTTACGAATACATATTATGTAGAATATGCTAGTTAAGTCATTAGACATAATTTAACATTAACATATTAGTGTGAAATTACGTCCGCTGATGTTACTAATTTATTCTTATTAAAACATTTTTACATAAAATATTTTCTTTATGTTCCTAATCGCTTGTCTAGTAGAAAAAGATTTGATAATGTATCAGTTTAATTAATGCCCGCTAACAAAGTAGCGGGCATTAATGTTCTTTTTTGTAGTTCTTCGTTTTTAAAAATTAAGTTTTAGAATTCTACGAAGTGCCTTCCAGATCAATTGAAACCTACAATTTAAATAATTAAATAAAAAATATGGTTCGTTTAATTTAAAAAATAAAAACTTGAGTAAGAGCCAGTGAATGTACATGACGCATAAAACAGTTAAAAATTACCCATCATTCTAAACAAAGAAACAAAACCATTAACAGTAAAAGCGTACAATAGGTAAAGTTTCCAAGTTCTAATAACAAATCACCATACCGTGAACACTTCATCACTGCAGCTATTAGCATTACCTCCGCCTAACATTTATCTCCTGGCTACCTGTCACACATTGCACTCTACCGTGAACAGTCATGCTGTGTGTTGGCCGCAGTGTGGGCGCGCCTTTGTTAACGAATAGACATGACGATTGCGCGTGCGCAGGCGATTTTATTGATGTTATACTTTAATGGTACGAAAAAAATATAATTAGAAAATGATGGAACAATTAATATCAGTATGGAACGTTACATAAATGTGTACATATTTATGATGTTAATATTACATAAGATTCAACTCGATATTTAAAAAAGGTTTCTACATTAAACATCAAGGATTTTCCGAGAAAATATGCCGCCTATAGGGTGAACCCGTGTGTTAACTTATGATTAGGCTATAAAATTTCATCTCGCTTTGACGATGGAAGCCAGTTACCGTTAGATAATAATAACATTTAAGATAATTACATGTTGGTTTAAGCCGACTCCTTTTCCTCTTCCTCACGATCTGATCAGAGGATTAAACATCCGACCGTGCAAGTAAAAGTCTATTGACAGATTAGTTTATTTGTTTTGTGTAAAGTATTTATAATACCTGTAGTTGTGTTTTATTAAAGTATAAACATGTTCAATAAAATAAAACATACGGCTGCTGCTGGATTAGTAGAGATCTTTAAACGTCACAAACACACCTAGTTGAGTCCATAACTATGGTGCTGGACCCAGTAATGGGTCGACCCACCGGGACCACGGGTAAACGGTGATATTTTTTGGTATCGAGACGCTAGGTTCAAGCGACCATTTTTCGCCGTTAAGAAATCAATGAAGCCTTATTAACGCTTATGTCGCCATGTCGATCTGTCTTCTTTGATTTGATGGCTATTCAACCTCGAGCGAAGGAACCTTTTAATTAGTAAGAACATTCTCAGACACTCTAGACATCCAGAATATTATATTATATTTAAAAACCATCGTTTATTTATTTATATAAGGAAATTAAAAATTAAGTAACGACTAAAACACATTTTTATCTAAAAGATCATGTGGTTGAAAACTAATTTTAATCTATTTTATTACTGACTCTACTTTCAAGTAATTTCTATGTGTGATGCTGTATAATGTATTATTTCAATAGAGATTAATTATTACTCTCGTACATACACCTGCGTTGGCATAATATATATTTTTGCGATAAGAATCAGGTATAACGAAGAAAGTATTACAAACATTCCCGCTGTAAGAATCTCAATTAGATCTTACCTCATCGCTTCAGGGTAGATATTGGTATAGGCTTTCTAATCTTCCTTAGCATTTTGAGCCCCCGTGGGTGGGCCAGGAAGTATCTGAGGGACACCCACGGGCTTTCATCGCCAGTGATTCATATAGCCTAGACGCCAACTATATTACCGGCGCGACTGTCTGTCTGAGCACATTAGCTAGTTTACTTCGAGGTACCGGTGGCAGATTTATTTGACGGAAATTCTATCAGTTGTTAATTGCAAGGTTATTGTTCCTTGAAACTCAAAGCGAATTGAAGAGCGCGGTTAACTTGCGCAGTATTGTATTTCTGCTGTGAGTAGGTTCCTATGATCTTCTTTTGCATAGGGTTGGCAACGCTCGAGTGAGCTACAGATATTATTATATTACCAGTACCTACCGATAATAATTGCTTACTATGATGCATTCTGCGTGCTTATTTACTACCATTTTACGATCGACATCTAAAGATTTCCAATGTAGTCGTTTGATATGCAATGTGTTAATCATTTCTTATGTTTGTCAATCTTTTTAATTTACAATATAAATAAAAGATCATCGATAAATTTTCAACTTTTAATTTATATTATATTGATTGTTTTAATAAAAATAAAAACAATATTTAACACTGATTTAAGTAATGTGTAACAGTGATTGTCTAAAGTTAATTTATTAAAGATTTCATTGTTTTAAAAATAAGCAAAAAAGCCCAAGATTATAAAACGTCCTTTGTAATTAAAGTGAAAGGGAAAGCCATTGGATTAAGGAGAGAAAAACGTTACTGTCTCTGTTACTAAATGTTTGTAGAAACTAAGGAATATTAGCCTGATTTTAATTAGTATTGGTCCTCAGCGACTACACTTTGTATAAAGGAAAAGACTAGCTCTTTTGTAATTTGTTAAATAATTTAGGTTGGTTTATTTTAAATATTTCATTAAAATGAATTAGATCCTTGATTTTAATGCATGAGTGCACTTGAGTGCATGTGTTTGCTAATGAGAATATTCTTATAATTTCTCCTTTTCTCCCATTGCTGAGTTAAACGGATTTTAAAATATAATAAATCGTTAAATGTATATGTATTTATTTACGTATGCATATTATTGTATATATGTGTATGATTTATTTATTCAGTGTATTGGCATATACCAAAAGTTGATATAAGCTTACATTTATTTCAATGCTTTACTTATCCCATTTTTTGTATTATTTAAGGAGTACATTTATAAAGTACTTAGTTTTAAAACATGACGTAATAATTCCTCTCATTAAAAGCCTTTTCTCTTTATTTCTATCTTACACCAAAACTACCCGTTATTCTTTTACCTATTATCGATTTCTACCGCTTGTATAATGGGTTGTGCTCCGAGGAACTGTTTGACATGTTGCCCACGGCCGCGTCCTACCACCACACCGCTCGCCGCCGGCAGGGCATTCACACACTCACACCTTGGAACATAAATGGTCGCGCACAGCGCGGTTCTAGAGGAATTTCCTGCGGCCAACGGTCCGGCTGTGGAATGAATTCCCTGCCTAGGTTTTCTCGAGGGACAGCATGGGGTTCTTCCAGAAAGGAGTTGTTTATTATATTGATACTTTCGACACATAAGTGTCATTTGCTCAAAGGGCCTAGATAAATAATCATAGTAAGTTGACGGTATCGGCGCCATATCGACGCTCTACCATTTTGATGATCTAATCTCGATATAACTCGTATTTGTCGATAACGGAAAATGGGCGCATTCAGCCCCAAGGACATTTTTCACTGTGCGGTGGAGAGACTAAATTATAGGCTTTTTACAAGTTAATGTGGCCGTAAATAGGTGATAAACATCACTGGCTGCGGCGTAGCACGCGCTTGTGAACATAGGTAGAAGCTAAAAGATCTTGGAGGTTTTTTCTAACGATAACATATTTCTAAATTACTACGTTTCTTCTTGTATGTAATTGTTGCTTTAATACCTACGCCAAAGCTACCTGGTGTCTAACTCAGTAGGTTCATATACAAGTGTTTAGTGTAACGTGTAAACAATGAAAAGAGCTCACACGAGTAATACATATATTGGCACATATTAGATTGTGCTTTCCACCTCTTGGTAAATTTATCCTGAAGTAGCATGTTGGCGCTCGATCAATATTGATGTTATGCGTTTAATTATTACTTTATTCGCATTTATTATTAATCGCTTTTTAAAGTCAACTGTTAGACTATTCAGTAATCTATGGCAATAGTCTTGTTGGTGCAACACTTAAACGATGCCAGTTTACATTAAAATTTAAAAAAAAAAGCTGTAGTTAAAACGCTCTCGCTAACCCTTGTGTTTCACACCGCATCCCCAGGGCAGAGCAAAGCCCGGTAGCGGACTACTTTCACTGCGCGCCCCGGGAACACGAAATTCGACTAATAGTTTGAATTATTACTGCATCTGTACTTATGGCTGCGGCTGCGCATGTCTGGGATTGCGGTGAAAGCCTCGTTCCGATATTATTGGCGACTCAATTGTAAGTCTTAAATATTTATATTAGGTGGAATAATTACTAGATGCTAACTTTTGAGAATAGAAGGCGTTTATGATGGATCTCTTTTCTTCATCTCTGCTCAAATTATATACCGTGAAGAGGCATTGAGACAAGACGAGTTTCTTTTAACACTGTAAATGTAAAATTTTTAATTAGATAATTGCTTATTGAGGAAATAAAGAAGTCATACTCCATGAGGTTGAGACAGTGAATAGAAAGAGTCATAAGCTTTACCTCTTCAGAAATCAGTGATGATTTTAGATAGTTCACGGTAAGTTAAGCACCTCTGTATAGGTGCAAGAGATTTATCACTATCACTATCCCACTAATATTATAAATGTGAAAGTTTGGATGGATGGATGGATGTATGGATGTATGGATGGATGGATGGGTGTTTGTTACTCTTTCACGCAAAAACCACTGAACCGATTGCGATGAAACTTGGTATGTAGATAGTTGGACACCTGGATTAACTTACTTTTTATCCCGATATTCCTACGGGATCGGGACTTACGCGGGTGAAACCGCGGGGCGCTGCTGGTATATTATAAAACGAAGGCCCCCGTTGCGTCTGTCTATCTGTTACAATACTGCGATAAACTGAAAAAATACAGAACGGATTTTCATGCGGTTTTCACTAATAGACAGAGTGATTCATGAGGAACGTTTAGGTGTATAATTTGTTAAGATTTTGTGTAAATTGATTGAAATATGTTGATGATTGTTGAAGATGTCTCTGCTACCCGTGCGAAGTCGGGGCGTGTTGCTAGTTTTATATAAAACACTATTTGTGCGGGGTTCATCCTTGTTAAACATAAGGACCACACAACCTATTTACCCAGAAGCTGATAGAAAAATCCAACTGTAGAAGTTGGATTTTTTCACAGACATAATATTACATTTATTTGCTAATATCCGGTAAGGTTATATATATGCTGCAAGTATTGTACCGATTAAACATCTACATTCTTCAAGTATCGTGCAGCAGTAAAATCATTCCCGGGGCGCTTTTTTTTTTAATT
The DNA here is from genome assembly GCA_963859945.1 of Euplagia quadripunctaria. Lineage (NCBI taxonomy): Eukaryota > Metazoa > Arthropoda > Insecta > Lepidoptera > Erebidae > Euplagia > Euplagia quadripunctaria. The sequence goes on along the minus strand of OY982564.1, from coordinate 21,504,252 downwards.
TCCAGACAATGGTCAAGTTGCGCTTAAAATGCCTCTGATGCCTTTTTATGGTGCATTCAGTTGAACCCAGAGTTCTTTATATACTTTTAAAAAATGCAGCACTCCGTTGCAATTTGCATCCGCCATTGTTTTAAGCAATCCATAATTTCCTGTTCCTGAGTTTCGAATTGGTTTTTAAAATACAATATTTTAAAGGCCAAAAAAATTGTGATGCTAGACTGTTTTGTTGAGTCACCAATAAGGCAAACTCTACCTTTTTTATATATATTAAATGGGAAATAAAATAGGGTAGTATTTGTTAAAATCAGTTGATGTTTAGTTCGTAATACAATAGGATACTTTAATATGATGAACTCTAAATATTAATAATAATTTATATTAATAATGTTGGAACACATAAAATTATTAGGTCTTTACATCTTTACTTATTGTTTTATTTTTGAATGCGACCCATAAACACTGTTTATCACAATAACAGTAAAACTTATTTCTGTTGCGGGAGTCGCCGTCCTTCCACAATCAACATTCGTCACTCGTCATGAAGTGCAAAAACTGACAAAACCTTATTTGCACTAGCTACAAATACCAAGTATGATTATTGCAAGTTTGTTGCTTACGGCTTAAGGGCTGCTGCTCATTGAAGTGTAACAAAAATATGCAATTAATTTTTGTCTGAAGTCTGTATAATGTGACTCAGTTATAATTAAAAACTTTTATTAGTTTTGATGACAGCCTTGATTTTCTTACTTATTCGTGTTTAACGATTTTATGGTAGACTTTTTACTTAGTAGTGACTTGGCTTGGCCAATGATGATATTCTGCTCTCTTGTTATATAGATTACTATTAACACATGACTTGAATGAAATAACCTCGAAAACCTAATTAATAAACCAGCTGCAATTAATAAAATACGGATTATTTTTTATTAAAGAAAATTCACAGTAACGCATTTTTAAGCCAATCTGTTTTAACCCATATACATACCTATGTGTACTTTTTCAGGATTAAACTAATCATAGAAATAATCTTACACAAAAAAAAAAAATATGCAAGCACACTGACAATCGACACTCGAACACTACACAGCTCTGTCAGTATGCAACCCTTATAACAATCAGTACTCAACAACAATTAATGTTAACAAAATACCAATTCATTTCTGATGGAAGGCTTGGCCGTTTTACACACAAAAACATATTACAATTTAAATCGTCGAATTGATGTATTGGCTGGGTGTATGGCCGAGGTTTTTCTTCGAATATAAATGAATCGCCGTGTCAGGGTCAGGGTGGCCAGTCGCCATGTTTGTAGTACCAGTTTTTGTCTGTCATTTCACGAAATTTATACGGTCTTATTTTTTGCAACAATTCGTTGATTCTGTATTGTTTTATTTGAATTGTGCGGTAAATTACCGTTGCGTGCTTTTTGTGTTCGAATTGTCGGTTTAAACTCTGAAACTGTCTGAACTTCTTGATACTGCGAGAGAAGTGAGTATTGGCTAGATTGGAGAGAAAGTAAGTCTTCTATAGCCCGGAGAAGTTACAGAAGACTGATAGTGCTGTTTTCGAGTCGCCAGATCTCATGAGTTCTAGTGTGTAATTTTAGATATCACCCTCTACCACGAAGTATTGTCCGCATAAGTGGATATCACTAGTATTAAGAGTAGTTTATAGGCATCGATAACACTAGCTATCTGGTGAGGTATGTGCTTTTTGTTCATTTTTTCTTTTTTAAATTAAGCAGGATTACTTAACTCGGGTCTTCCCGCACCGCTCAAGGTTAACTTTCTAGATCATGTTACAAAACAACCCTCTAATGATAGGGGTTAGTATCTAATATTACCAACTGTAGTAAATTTAATAGATGTTGCCTTGGCCCCAATGTTCTTGGCCGTAAACTCAGTGTTATTATCCCTCGGCTGCCATAAAGGTTAGTCAAACATTGTAAAGGGTAGTAAATATTAACCATTAATTTGTTACAAGGGTAATATCATCATATTATATTAGGGTCTCGCTATATATGTAGCAACTTTATTGTAGAGAAACTAGTTTGGTTTACCTCATGACAAACTTATAAATTATCGTCTGGTCCTAATTAGCTAGCGACAACAGCCTTCTTATTTTTACCATTTCTAACCATGTTAACGGCGCGGATCTCCGTTCTCTTATACCTATGTGTTAATCTACATTACAACCTATCTATGTGTTTAATTTAATCTGAATCCATTTAGCACTACGAGTATGATTGTGTAAAAAGTATGTATACTTATTCATACATAGTTTTACGATAGCTAAAAAAAAACAATTCGGTCAAACCACTGTCAAGTGATGCGAATTTGAATTAGCCGTGAAGTATTTTATAAATACTTTGACGGATTGACTATTTAAATTCTGTAAGGAAATTCTCTCAATCATAATATAATTACCGATTTTTTTTGTTCTGAGGTGACAAATGCTGATAGCTATATTATATCTATGATGTGATAGAGAAGAAGAAACTGACTACTGGTTATTTTGTGATAATTAAGAAACGAGGAATATGTGATAGGGTGAATAGCAAAACAACGCGTGGAGTTCCACGTATTGATTTTCCTGTAGAAGACTGTGTATGCATAGCAAGTACGCGTTGGTATGCCACAAGTTAGCTCCTTGTTTCTTCGTATATGCTTCTCGCGGAACCTGTCTCTCCAAAATAGAACTTCATGTCTACCTACCCGTGTACAGTCAGATCAAGCATATAAAAAGCTTGCTTTTAATTCTACCACAACAACTTTGTAACTGATAATGTTTATGAAATTACGAGTAAGTCGCCTTTATTTCATCAATATGTTTAATGCGTAAATAAATGAGAACAATTTCATGAACTTTATTTAGATCAGTTAACGTTAGTTAAAGTAACTATATATAGTCTATGTCTATGAGTTTTCTAGTCTATGTCTTACTAACGTGGCAAACAGGCACGAGGCTTGCATGATTAAAAGCTGCTGTAGTTACATATTCATGCTCGGAACACAGAGGTGGTAATCGCGATTTACCCACCCTATAACAATTCTACTAGGAAAAAAGTCACGTTTGTGGCATAGAGTAAGTTTACGCTTAGTTTTGTGAGCGATCGTCAGGTCTTGAACTAGATTCCCAGAAATTTTCAGAAACAGCTTGGACTCTGGAAACGTGTGCGGTAAATAGTTAAGCCACCTATGAACGATAAAATACAGCTAGCGGTATGTAGTGTTTACACTCATTCTTGATGCGTTATTAAAAACGAATACCTAGAACAGTACGGTTTTGTAATCAAATATACTACTTTGAGATATAAATATTCTTATCACACATTCAGACTCAATATCCTCCCGTGACCTATTTACGCCGGCCTGTTGCAGACGGCCCATCCTTGCGCCGGTTGTCCTGACTTTGACCCGGGCTTAACATTATTCTATCCTTGACACGAGTATTAACATGGCGAAGCTTTTGATTACAAACTCAGATCTTTTGAGAAACGTTATGGTTACTGGAATACCCTGGACACATATGGAGGAGTGTTATTTTTTGTGTCAATTTATTTCTGAGTAAATTCTATGTAGCTTTCCAGACAGTAACTCTCCCCTGGGATTGCCGCGTGTCATGCTCGAAGTTTGCGTGGATTCCTGTCGTTGAACCTTTTTTATTAATTTCATAGCAGTGGGAATGTAAAATTAATCAATATGACAAAAAGCCTTTATTCGCAAATAATGTAGATTTATGAGGCGTTTGTACAACTAAGGTTGACGTATTATGATTCTGTCTCGTTTCTCTAAGCGTTTTGTACACGACCCGTTTCCAAGCTGGCTAACTTAAGCTTTAAATAAAAAAATACATACAGCCGAACATAGAACCTGCTTTTTTTTAAGTCAATTAAAAATAATACGAGTGTGATCTGTTTTGGCAGCTGTAAGAAAAGTCATAGTTAAATGCTAATAGAAAAGATAGACCATTTCTATGGACTTCAGTACCTGTGTACTTGACTTATAATTGTAACTTAAAAATACGCGATAATTGATTATTATAAACAAATTACTAGTACTTAATAATTTCCAGTACCTACCCAAAAATAAAAATTGTTCGTTTATTAATGAATGTTTATTTAAAGAAATCCTTACAAATAATTCACGACAAAGTCTCGGAAAATCAATACAAATACCACGATAGCTGTAACCTCGGCGATGAGCCTTGAACTCGACCTTCACTTTCGTCCTTCGCGTGACCTTTGTTTCTACTTTAATCATATATAGCACTAAAAATTTTTATATTGTGTTTTGTCCATCGCATATTTCTTCAGGAAAATTTAATGGCTATGTAAGTAGTGTGCATGGGTAGATAGAAATAAGATAATTATTATAATATCTGCTTATATGAGTTTCCTTTTTGTTTCAGGTATGTTTCTTAGCCGATCAAAAACTCATCAAAATTTTGAACTAATAAAATAAAGAAAAAACACTTGTGTAAGTACAAATCATTTGATACTTATACTACGCTATAACATATTTGATTGCTCAATACTATAATATATTCTCTAAGCTTTTAACGTTTCTGAGTGCAAATATGTAGTTAGCGGCCATAGTCTGTTAGCGACAGTTGTTTCACCGCGCTCGCGATCTTTGATCGTTGATGTCATGGCGCAGAATCGGGGAACCAGACAGATCCAGTCTCCGGAATAGTGCTCACATTAATACATCTTCCACCCGCAATGTAAACACATTACAGTGGTACACGTCAGATATGCACATGTCTGTGGATATGGCCAAGTTAATAGATAGAGTCCACGTGCCGGCTCGCAGGTTAATGCTGCGTGCACATTACGACGGTTCACTTATTTTAGGCGTAGTACTTCACACAGTGTGGTTCATTTGCGATATACGACCTCGCCGATAGCTTCGTTAAGGTATCACTGATGGAGGTATTCCTATCTGGCAGGCCGTATGATTTTTGAAAATAATACTTATCCACTCCTAAAAACAATATAATATTTAACCCGCAAGCAGTATTTATAATCTCTTTACATTTAATTAATTAGTGACATCAAATATTAACTATGGAACGCACGAATGACTCATAGTCTCACAATATTAATAAACTAAGTCTTTTGAAACTTCCGGCGGCGGCGGCGGCGCAAGTGAAGGCGTTGTCGCCCAAACTCGTTGCATAGTTGCTGCAAAACTGTCAATTATATTATTTTATAAACTTATACCTACAATCAACTTTAGCGTTTTGAATTCGATCCTCGATCGCACACTTTTCGAAGTTTATGTGTGTAGATATAAGAAATAATGACAGCTTGATTTAACAGAGAAGGAAAACGTCGTAAGACAAACACCGTATACTTGAGAGTGCTTTATAATGTTCTCGAAGGTTTGTGAAGACTGCTAACAAGTGCTAGGCCAGCGTGGTAGAATTTGACCTCGCTGTTACAATAATAGGCTGCACGTGTGACAGTTTATAAAATAACAAAGTTAATATCGGAATCGAGCAATGCCTTTTTATCAGCGAAATCAGAGGTGGTCCCATGTAAGAAGGGGTGAACCGGAAGCCGAATACTGGGGACTTTTCTAAGCTTCTTTTAATAATTGCCTTACAGAAAAACCAAGTTTTTGTCTTCATTTAAACAGATTTGTCAGTATTTTCTTATTTTTGTAAAATGGCAAACAAGGACATCTCCGGCTTGATTGCAAATGCTCATAACATCGTTATTAATCCCTGGTGACCCTACTCCCCAGAAATAGAACACTACTTATTAATGGGGGTTCTGCGCTTTTTATGTATGAGTTGCGCAAAAATTAGTGATGCAATACTCTATTATTATTATTTTCCTTTTTTAAAGTTTGTGACGCCATTTAGGTAGCCGAGTTAAAATTTTGTTCTCTGTTCGTTGTGCCTGCCTTTTTCCCACTTTTACTTGGGGTCGGCGCAATAGGTTTTATTTTTCCATTCTACTCTATCATTCATCATTTCACTCCTTATTCCTTTTCTAGCTTTATCCTCTTTCACGCAGACCATCCATGTTTTCTTTGGTCGTCCTCTACTCTTGGATCCGTCTTCTTTTATTAGGAGCTATTGTATCAATACATAAGACTTTCTTCACGATATTTTGCTCATCCCTCCTCGTCACATGATGGACCACGATAACTTATTGCTCCTCAACTTTTCATCCATGGGCGCTACTTTCAGGCTCTTTCTTTTTATTTTTTTTGGGATACGGTGTAAACGAGCAGACGGGTCACCTGGTGGTAAGTGACTACCGCCGCCCATGGGCACCTGCAACTCAAGAGTCACAAGTTTGTTGCCGGCCTTTAAGGTGAGCGTAGGGGAGGGGGAGAGGGAAGGATTAGGGCCTCCGGTAACCGAACGCAGACATTGCTCATTTCTTCACTGCCGGTTTTCTACGAGGCCGTGGTATCACTCCAGTCTAACCGGCCCATACGTGCCGAAGCATGGCTCTCCCACGATAAATTCTTCACCATGTTCATTCTAGTCACACCACATATCCATCTTAACATTCGCTTTTCAACTACTTGCAGGCGTCTCTCGTCCGTTCCCTTTGTAGGACAATTTCCAAATCAAAGACCATCTTATAGATCTATCCTTTAATTTAACAGGAAATCTAGAATCACCCATTTTTTTTGCCAGCTTTCTATCCGCTTCGATGTAGCTAGTTTTTAGGAAAAATAAAAATACTCCACGAGGAAAGCAACAAAAGTCTACATATTATATGTTATCACCGTCCCACTAGACACCCCCTAACTTAGAACCCGTATAAGTAATAATTGTTTTATAATTCTCTGTAAACAATTTGCCAGACAATGTGTTAGAAACGCGACCTTATTGTCATTAACAAGATTGGCATGATCGTAGGCTCGTGCGTAGACACCCACACCACGCGTCTCCGATAGCGATCTATGGACTATCTCAGCAGGGCATCGAGTGATTATACAACGAGTTATCGATGACTGTCGATAGCGTAACAGCTTGCGTCATTGTTTCATTGTGTTCGACGATGAGTCAATGAACTTTAAGTTTTTGCTTAGTCCAGCGTAACTGTTCAGTTACTATGTGATCTATATTTTAGCTATGATGGTAGTAGACTTACAAGTGAAATATCGAGTTGATACCTGGGTCACAAAGTGTACGATTCTTTGAACCCGTCGATATTAAAATTATTAAGCCATTTATTTTTTGCCCGCCCGCCCAAGGAAGGGTAATATGTATTTTGTATGTATGTAATGTTCTTTATTGCCTCGGTATCATCTAAACGACTGGAGGGATTTTTATAATTAACGTATCGTTAGATTCGTCTTGCCAACCCATGAATCCTAGGATACGTGGGTCAAAAAAACAAAATGGCGGATTTTGGGCGCCATTTTGTTTTTCGGGTAGTCGGGTACACAACATAAAGGTATGATTACAAAACAGATACAATTTTTTTCGTTATTAGTTACTATTGTTAACGCATTTTTAAAAGAGGTAGGGTATAGCAGATATCGGTCCGAATTAAGGGGTTCAACTGGAGAAGAAGTACCACCAACATACAAAAAACCCCGGTTAGATAACTCTGATTTATCGTAGTGCTGTTTTAACCTGCTGGCAAATAGGATCGCCAGGAGACGATGAGCTTGGCATCGCGAAATCAGCACCACAAGTACTGTGAGTGTTTTTAGGGTTCCGTACCTTGAAAGGAAAAAACGGAACCCTTATAGGATCTGGAATTTATATCAAATACTCAGGTCTACTGTCCCTTGGAGCTGTGAAAAAATCAAACTTCTAAGCCAACGCAATCAAAAGATACAGCTGTTTATGCCGCAAATTTCCGCAAATTTTCGACACTCGCAAGGGAATCAAAACCTACAGGGTACTTCCCTTGAACTCAGAATCTTGAAATTTAGTACAAAGCAACGTCTTATAGCACAGATAAAGGAAAAATTGCGAAAACCGTAAATTGTTACTTACATCATATAATAAAAATAGTTTACGGAACCCTCGGTGCGCGAGTCCGACTCGCACTTGGCCGGTTTTTTTAGATATCGGTAATCGTTCACCACCAGACAAAAAATCACTATAGGAGTATCCTCCTCAATAAAGAGCTCTGGCAATCCTCTGTGGCGCGGTGGTAGTGCATTCCTCTGCCATGCTGGAGGTCGCGGGTTCGATTCCCGCTCACTGCCAATATTTGTATGCATGAATATTACTATTTGCGTGTATAATGTGTACGTATTTACAAAAAAAAAATTATCTATGTATGTGTATTCGTGTTATAGAACCTATAGTACAAGCTCTGCTTAGCTGGGTCTAGATGGCGATGTGTAATATGTCCCAGGATTTTATATATGAAGTTTGTTCTCAACACTCATGACAGCTACTATATTCAGGTCCATAATTTGAAATGTTTTATTAAGAAAAGCCCCTTGTTGACCCTTCCTTCCCGTTTTACTCTCTGATAGAAATCTGTGATGTAAGATAACATTTATCATAAGCACTTTCACGCTGATAAACGTTGTAAATAATTGTAATTAATACAATTCACGTTCACCGCAATTGATTATTTACTATTTATTAGATGCCATGAGCTATTTATTGTAAACAGGTATATTATATTTACGTCGAAACCTTATTGAGACTCAGAGTGCCTAACGCAAGTTTTTTTCACGAATTTACACGCTTTACGATAAGTTAAGAATACAAATCGTAGGGTGAGTTATTAAACAATTTTTTGAAAATTATTTAATGGGTTAGTGGGGACTGAGTGTTGCTGTGGTTTTTAGAAGTATCAAATGTTTATTCGTTAATTTTTGTAAAAAAAATGTTGATTTTTGTGGGTCCATAAAATTTTGCATCAATTATGAGATGCCGCAAGCGAGAAATACTACCAATATCGTAATTAATGTATGTTTTTGTAATCAGGATTTGTTAACGAGAATACTATTATTGTGTTACGGTTGAACATACAAAAATTGTAGTAGAAAATGTAAAGTGTAGAAATAAGAAAAAAAAAATGGTAATGGAAGAAAATTTAGAAACTTTGTGAGTACTCATTTTTGGCACACTGTTGTAAGATATTTTGTTAACACTTCTCAATAATCTAATATTAATCCAAATAATAAAAAAATCTAATCCAGATTTTCAATAAACGAATGGACATTTCCGTTTTAACTAACTCAACCGTAATCAATTTCACAGACACGGATTTTTCAATACGATACAAGTTAACGGTCCTTTGTTCTTAATCTCAACTAGTATAAGAAGAACTCTGTTTCTTTTTGAAATTGCGTTTTTGGATTCTCAAATCGTTTTGTTTTAAAGGGGCGGGGAGGTCAAGTTGTCTGGTGAATTTAATTATGTATGGCCCACACTGCCCTGATTCTTCCCACACTATTGTCTTAAACTCGATTGAGGAACAATGCTTTCACCGCGACCAAAATATTTCTGCTAATTAATGAACGTGTGAACCGACATGAGAATTAGTAAGTTATATAAAGCGTTATAGCGTTATGTAACGAATACAACAAATAGGTTATTCTGTCAATGTGTCAACAAACTAAATAGTTGCTAACTCTTGCGATATTTGTAAATTGATTAGGACAACATGATTTATTGTGTAGTTTGGAAATAAATGTTTAGATTATGAAGTTAAATATAACTTATATTTAACTTTCCGAAAAATAATATAAACATATTGTTACAGGCTGGTCTTGGATGTTCCATATGGCCGAAAGTTCTAGGACTTGCGCTCAGCGTTCTAAGAGTCCTATACAACCGCAACCACTGTCTGCTTGGTTGAGTGTTTTGACTAACTGGAGATTAAAGCACCGTACTTATATTATGATACCCTCCTTTTAGCGTCCAGAATAATAATACGGCCAATACGGGGAAAAAAAGATATATTCTCAAAAGTAATAATGCCACACAGAAGCTAACTACTAGTTTCTGTTTGTGTATGACATTATTACATTTGAGAATAAATATATATTTTTAATAAGTATCAAAACTCATTAACAACTAAAGATTTTCTTTATTTGAATATGTTAATTTTAGTCCAATATACGGACTATTTACATGCATGCGTCATATAACTCCCCCGCATCGTCGCCCAGTGTTCAAAGAAGGCTGGCAGCATTTCCACGTTGAATGGCAATGCTAATTCTCTGTGCAAGAAAAAGGTCCTAAAATATATATTTTTTTCATTAGTTTTAATATACTTAATTATAATTAGTAGTTATATTCTCATTTTGCAATGGACCGGAAAGCGCAGCGTAGGACGCCCACTATCGCGGTGGACAGACGACCTAGTAAAGAGTGCAGGACGTCTGTGGATACAGGCCTCTTCCAACCGGTCTTCTTGGAAGTCATTAAGAGAGGCCTATGTCCAACAGTGGACGTCCTATGGCTGAAATGATGATGATTCTCATTTTGCAGTGTTAATTTATATTAGTGGTTAATTGCTTATAATACATTAAATTAAAATTAAATATTTATATCTCCTTCATTATAGGGATCTAGGCATTATAGACAATACATCGCGTTAGGGCCCTGTAGCACTTGATTAGTGATTAAAATATGAAACAATTTTAAAACTGTATACTCAGATGTATAATCAATATTCGCGAGTGAAGCAGCAGGGCACAGCAAGTATTGTGATATTCTAATGTAATAAAATGATTGGATTTGACACAAAAGTACTGCGTTCGTATATTGAAAACCTCATAAAATATTAAATGTTATGAAAATGAACGAAGGAAGCTTATAGAAGATATTTTCAGTTTATGTAATGTTTATGTGATGGCGTCTGGGTGAAAGCAGAAGTCATTATTATTTTATTATCGATCACTTTAGTAGTAAATGATGCTGCTATCTAATATAGTCGTAAATATGATCGTTAATTTTGCAAGAATATAGGTTTTTGTTGTAAAACTCCATTAAGTTGAAAAAGCGCAAAAAGACTCCCATTGCTGGTGCAAATTGGAAATCTTTGTATCCTTATAATTGAAGTGGATGCATGCATAATCCGAAGTTAATAGTAAACTACGCAATTCTTACTTATCTTTCTTAAACTTAGTAAGAATAAAATTAAACTTTAAATAGGTATACAATTTACAATAATTCGCTATTAAATAGATGAATAGTGTTTTGTGTAAGATGTTCGCAGGTAGGTAGGTATATCTCATTACTGACACATTTTTTTGGTAGAAGAAAAATCAATCAGTCTGTGTATTACATGCTGACCACGTGGATTGGAGGAAATTTCACAGACTCAAATTTCGTGTTTGACTATGAAAAGTTAATGTATATTTTTTCCAAGACAGTGAATTGTCGGCCATATGTCAATCTGAGACATATCTACTAGTTACTAACCAAATTCCTGGAACAGGTTTCAAATATGACTAATGGGCTTCTTCTTCACGACTTTCCAGACTCTATGCTATTCATTTCTCCTAATAATATGTCACGTCTCTAGTAACGAAGATCAACTATTACTCGCCGTCTCCAATATAAATATTATCATTTTATTTATTTCACGATGAAAGTCATTAGTCATAAAAGCTGTATTCAGTTTTCTACCATATTAATAAAATATCAGCACACACACACAGTCACAAAATTCTAAACATTAAACACTTTAATCACATATATACTCGTATACATATGCGAAAAGCACACTATCCGAGTTGAACTTATAGTGAATTGAGGTGCTCACTTGGTAAAATAGATAGAAAGCTGATGTCTCCTAGCTTCCTGTATTCGTTACTATTTGGTCAATCTGCCAGTCGGTTCTAAAACTAAGAAATTAAGGTAAATTACATTTCAGATTTACGGTAAGGAATACTGAGGCATTACAAGTTATTTTAACTAATTATGTCATATTAATATGTAAATTTTAATAAGCATTTTACTCCGAATTTACCTATTAATTTCCATAACAACGACATCATAGTCGAATTAAGATTAATGTGAAAAAGAAACTAACTGCCAGTACGGATGGCACCACGATTTCTGTGACCGACTTGCCAACTACCATTGGGTTGAGTATTATTTGTTCGGTCAATTATTGTTCGTAGCCTGGGTGTACTGGATTCGTTGCGTGTTCCAGAATGCAAGCAACTATGAATCTACAGCGAATAATGCGTATACTTTTACGTATAAGTTCACGCATACTCATGTCACGGTTATTCAAACCACAGCAATCTCAACCTACGTTGCCACTAGTAGCATTGATCATAATATTCCATTTGGAGCTAATTTTATTTGCACATAAAAGAGTTAAACTACCTCCGGCGCCATTATTGTAAGCTTTATAAACCCAACGCTTTATGTAAAGGTTATAAACCATTGAAAGTATAGTCATCGCAATTACTATTATTACTTACTTTAAGGCTTCGTTCTCAGCTGGTAAATAGTTGTTCTTTTTCGTTTGCTATTATTTAATTTTATAAAATTAGACTAAAATCTTTCGTGAATTTAAAAAGGAGATATGGTTTAAGAAGAAGGTGGCTGGCCACGGATGGATACGGACTGCCCAAAACCGGAATAGTTGGTGCCCCTAGGCGGAGGCCTTCATCCAGCAGTGGACAGCGATAGGCTGATGATGACGATGATGACACGGTTTTACTCAGTGTGTACTTCGGGGATGCCTGACTAGTTTCGAACGCGGAGAAGGGAGAAACGACCTTTCGCGAAATACACTAGTGAGTAAAACCGTACATCCTTTAAAATATCACTACATAGTATAAAACAAAGTCGCTTCCCGCTGTCCGTCTGTCCCTATGTATGCTTAGATTTTTAAAACTACGCAACGGATTTTGATGCGGTTTTTTTTAATAGATAGAGTGATTCAAGGGGAAGGTTTATATGTATAATACATGCATAATATAGTAGAGAAACACTGATAATTTTAGAGGTTTCTAATGTGATGTCACATTTTTTTGCGCTTATATTGCAAACGCTGGCTGAACCCTACGAGATAGATCAAAATAATGTACTACAGTATTATACACCTGAAAAAGGTGTACAAAAAAGTTCGCGATGGTATATGTCTATCTCTTAGGGATAACCATTTTATATCCTTTACTTTTTACGTGAAAGAATGGCTTATTCACGAAGCGATTTTAAGTAATACTGCATTAATCCTTATCCAATTAAGTACCTTAAATACATTGTACATTTAATATAGATCAATATAGCCCTTTACAGCATGCAATTTAAATGAATATTTTCGAAGATATTACAGATTTAATCTAGCGAGGCAAATAACAATTATCACTACATATTATGAAACAGACAGAGTGATTCAAGAGGAAGGTTTATATGTAGTATACATGCATATTATTTTAGAGAATAGTCGAGAAATTTAAAAGATTTGTAGTGTCATGTCGTAACAAACATATTTTTGTGCGCTTACATTGCAAACGCTGGCTAAACCTTACGAGATAGATCAAATTAATGTACTACGGAATTGTATATCTTAAAAAGATAATAAAAAAGTCCGCGATGATATATGTTTATCTCCTAAGGATAACCCACAGTAACCATTTTTATCTTTTACATATTACAAAAAAATTATGGGTAATTTATCAAACTATTTTAAACAATACAGTATTATTCCTTGTCCAATTAAATACATTAGATACGTTGTGCATTTCATGTACATCAAAATTGCCCTGTACAGCATATTATTAAAATGAATATCTTAGAAGATATCAGAGATTTAAAAAAAAATGTGAGCTGTCACGGGACGCCTGGCAGATGTGAAACATCGACATTATTTTGTAAAAGTCGAATCAAAAGAGAGAATCGCACAGTCGATTGCGCATGGCGACGCGTCGCCACACCGTACACACTACTGCATATATACCATCATATAGCGTGGCGACGCGTCGCCACGGCATGCGTCGCCACGCCAGAAATTAGTTTTACGTGCGGCTATAGATGTTTCACATCAAAAGCGGGAGCAGAGCGGCTGGCGGGTCGAACCGATTTTGATTATTCTTTTTCGTTAGATAGGGTACCTCAAGGGTGGTCCCATGTCAAGGAAGTCAGGATCTGATGATGGGATCCTGATAAAATTGAGAGAAACCCTCGAAAATTGTAGGAACGAATAGTGTTTCTGTTTACTTTTCATTACTTTATAAGGTTTTTGCGTTTAGAATCATCATCATATCATGTAGCTGAGCTAATGATGAAAAAAAATCATATTATAAAAATCTTCACTACATATCACTACATATTATAAAACAAAGTCCCCTGCCGCGTCTGTCTGTCTGTTCGCGATAAACTGAAAAACTACTAAAAGGATTTTCATGCGGCTTTCACTAATAGACAGAGTGATTCATGAGGAAGGTTTAGGTGTATAATTTGTACCCGTGCGAAACCGGGGCGGGTTGCTAGTAAAAAATAAAGTTAAGAACTGTGCATTTTGGAATAAATTAAATGGAACCGAAAGTAGCAACCTTAATATTGCCATACTAATGCTTTTCCTGAATTCAAAAACGACTTTGATAATACGAAATTTACATTCGACGGTCAATTTCGTATTGTCAAAGTCGTTTGACTGACGGTCAATTTGCTGCTAACTAATTGCATAATAAAAATGATTCCTGAACTATGAGTCACATTGCTTTCTCACGGCTTTTCATATTTATTTGTATCAGTTTACGATTCCGTCTGGTTTCACCGTCCGCCCGCGACTAGTGCAAATGCAAACTGCAGTTGCATTAATTAATGTACGACCGTAGTTGCGCCCACGCATGCGTAGAAAGTACTCGACCCGCTTGGATCTGTGTTGTAGTCACATGTCACTGTCAATATGTTGGTGAAATTACTAAGTAAGTACCTGTTTTGCTATGTTAGATATGTATCAAAGATTTAAAGCGGTAATTGTCGGCATTGGTTAATGCTACTGCAAATTCTTAAGGACTAATGGATTAATTTCCAGATTGTGGATTTCTTAATGCCATATTGTTATTTGGGGGTATTATCAACCATTGCTTGATGAAGTTTTTGAGTAATATCATTGGATTCTAAAATTGCAGTAGCCTAGGTCTTCCTTATGTGGAACCTAGATCGAATCCAAATCGAATGCAAAAACAATATCAATATCTAATTAGGTTTGAGTATTAACAGCGTGGTTACGTGTGTAGAGATAGAGAGTGAGGCCACGTCTAAGTGGAAAAAAAGTCATTAGACGACGATGGGATAGTGTTGTTTCTTGTGGACCAGTATCTTTTAACAGGTCTTTGTTCAGCAATGGATCACCTATAGGTTCAACGCTCGACAAACTTCAAAAGATACCTATTCGAATTTTTTTTACTTTTTTACTACGAATTGCAGAAACTGCGTGAGTATATGAAGGAAAAGGTTGTACCAATATACATAGTTCGTTTTGACGAAGATGCGTAAATTGTTTTAGTTAGGTTAGTACTTATACGTAGTTTACAAAAGGAAGGAAGTGGGAGTCGTGTTATATATGGACGCTACGACATTGATACGATAGCTCGGTATTAGCAAAGTGGGACAAAATTGATAAGATTAACACCTTACTAACTAGAGAAACCAACTAGTCCTGAGCTAGCAGATTCATGTAAATACTAATCGCCCTAGCTAACTGTCGCATGTTGTGAATTTGCAAATTGGTATCAAATTAACGGCACTGCGAGTGATGGTGAGCTAGGGCTGCCAGGGTAAAATATTTTGACGGGGTTATCGTTACCGCATCGTTATAATTAAAATTTGGTGAGAAGAAAGGTCTCACAGCAGAAGTAAAGGAAAAAATCCGAAGGTCGTTATTTATTTGGTATATCCCAAATATTTTTTTGTGATTACAAACTTATATTTTGCGGTTGGAATGTTGACTTTGTCGTAAATCGATGTATGTGAGAATATTTTTAGAAGTGCAAAGTTACGTTTCTTAACTTTCAGAAAAACGGGAAAAAATGAATTCCCGATATGGGTGAATAGGGTTGCGTAAGCAAACAAACTTGTACAAAGTTATTTGCTTACGGAACCCTTGGTGCGCGAGTCAGACTCGCACTTCTCCGGTTCATTCTCGTTGGTTTTACCTGTGGCATTTTCTGAAATGACACTTATGAACTTCATAATATTACGTAATGTATGACTTAGATCAAAATAACAAACACACTTTGACTTAATTCCCTGGGTAGAATTTGAATTTCACACCTACATACCGATTACGGAATCATTGCTTTTTCCAGAACGCCACTTTACTTTACATATTGGTAGCAACCCCAGGGCTAATATCTAATCTCTGCATTGCACTGGCTATCTTAGTGTCATCCCACTATTATCTTAGTAACATCCAGTAAAGTAACTAGTTGATAATCCTCGGATAGTTAAACAACTCCAGATAAATACAAATATATGAGATTGATGCGCCTAGTCTATTTACGATCGGCAATTAAAGTACTAACAATTTTACATTTATGAAAATGAATGAAAACGTGCAACTTTGATCACATATCAGAAGTAGAGAAGTGGATATAATGTAAATATGTGTATTGTCAGTATTTTTAACCATTAATATAAATCGATTTAATTACATTATTATAATTTAATTTAAATCGAAAATATTAAAGATCGTTTATAGGTCATGACGGTATACCTGTATAATATGAAGTTCTATAAACATTATGAACATTAAAAAAGAAATGTACGTTCCCTTTGTAAATTAAAACTTACCTGGGAAACCACCAACCAACCAGCGTGAAACTTCGCAGACATGGTTTCTTCTTGAATTTTACCGTACTGGAAAAAAAATTAGCAAAAACCATTACGGGTTTTTTGTATGGGATAGGTGGCAAGAGAGCAGACAGGTCACTTGGCGGTAAGTGACTACTGCCGCCCGTGGACACCTGCAACTCAAGAGTCACAAGTGCGTTGCCGACCTTTAAGGTGGGAGTAGGGGTAGAGGAGGGAAGAGGGGAAGAGGGAAGGGTTAGGCTTCCGGTAACCTCACTCACTCAGCGAAAAGCAATGCAAGCATTGCTTCACTGCCGGTTTTTTGTGAGGCGGTGGTATCAGACCTGTCGAGCCGGCCCATAAGTGCCGAAGCATGACTCTCCTACGAAAGATAGTACTAGTAACCGCTTACTGTTCGGCAATCCTTGTTGCCATTTGTATAGCACTAGCTATATATTCATTAAAAAAACGCTACGAATAAGCTCTGGTAATTATTGGCAGGATCACCAACCTTTGCTACTAAAGCATGCTATAAACGAATGAGGTACTTCCTCATTTTGACAACTCCCAATTCGAACAGGAAATTTACTTATTTCTCAAGCTTCCTACTTTTATAATTTCTACCTTTCATCTCTATCCCATTATTTGGGTTCGTTACAGAGTTAACAAGAGGGTTAACTTAGGAAAGGGTTACTATTTCCGTTCAATAGAAACCACAAAAATCGAAACTATCATTACCTTTTGCACAAGCTCAACTAGAAAGATGTTAAAAACGTTCTCTGCCCTAGTTTTTTCGACCTATCACATTTATAATATAATACATTATTGCATCATGACTTTCTATTTAAGTTTTTCTTCTTAATCTAAAAGTGTCTGCTACACTTCATTGATCACGAACCTCATAACTATAATTCGTTTCGAATTGACCAATTTATGACATGCTTTTGTTATAGTAATAAAACATTTCTCAAATGAAATACACCTACTGCAATAAAACAAAAGGTCACAGCTTATAAATTACATCATATAAAAGAACTAAGACTTGTCTAGCTGAAC
Source organism: Euplagia quadripunctaria (assembly GCA_963859945.1). Taxonomy (NCBI): domain Eukaryota; kingdom Metazoa; phylum Arthropoda; class Insecta; order Lepidoptera; family Erebidae; genus Euplagia; species Euplagia quadripunctaria. The sequence continues at coordinate 21,486,483 of OY982564.1, read as the reverse complement.
TACTTTCTACCACAAGCTGGTTAAACCATTAAGGTCTTCGCCCATGACACCGGTCCGTGACGAAAAAATATGCACTATATTGTGTGTTCGTCAATTATCTCAAAAATAATAATAATAAAACTGAGTGATTTCAAAATTATTTCTATGTTGTTGAATGGCTGAAAACAATTCGGTACTCAAATCCCACTATCCCACTAATGTTATAAATATGAAAGTTTGGATGGATGGATGGATGTTTGTTACTCTTTCATGCAAAAACCACTGAACCGATTACGATGAAACTTGGTATGTAGATAGCTGGAGACCTGGATTAACGCATAGGCTACTTTTTATCCTGATATTCCCACGGAATCAGGACTTACGCGGGTAAAACCGCGGAGCGCTGCTAATGTTTCATAACGGGCCAATACTAAAAACCCTAAAATAGTATCAATTGCTGGCAGTGAAAAAATCTATTATCAATACCTCACCTAACTGATACGGAATTCGCTAATGGTCTTAGTATCTTACATTATACAGGACAGATACCTTTAAATTTCCAATAAAATAACTATATTGTAGTTCAGTACCGATTATTCTTGTTTCTAGTGAATCACTCGTATCGCTGTAATATTGCTCTATTTTATCGATAAAAGTGAAAATTATATCGATATTACCAGCCGTTATACACCCGTAATGCACCATAAAATGAGTTTGTACTGTTCTATGGAATTGTTATTGCTCTGTAAATATATAGTTTATGATACATGGAGCATTAATGTCTTAAAACTGTATAAAAAATGTTAGATGTATTATTTCCTCGGTATTGGCCATTAAAATTAAAAATATTGTTGTAGTTTTTACTGTAACTTTACGGAAAATGTTTTAAAGCGTATTAAAGATACAGGAGAATGTAACATTATGACGTTTCAAAGCTACGAGGTATTACAATATACGAGTGACATAAAAATGGCTTATGTCGTAGATGGCTATAAAGTGCCCAAAATTAATCCGTATTAATTTTTAAAGCAAGGGATTACTTCAAAATACATAGATACTCTTGAGTTAACTTGTGAAGTATTGTGTTAATACTAGAGATAGTCTGGTGGTCGCTTTTCAACCATAATATATTAACTAAATATTTGTGTTAATACTAGAGATAGTCTGGTGGTCGCTTTTCAACCATAATATATTAACTAAATATTTCGTTTTATTTCATTGACTAGTATAACTTGACCTGTTATTGTATAGACTTTCCGTACCATGACATGTCAACATATTATACTGAACCCATGTAGCTTTTTGTAGACGTTTTCGAAAATGTTTTAAAGTTATGACACATATCACACTAATATTATAAAGGCGAAAGTTTGTGAGTGTTTGTGTGTGTGTGTGTATCTTTGTTACTTCTTCACGAGCGAACGGCTGGACCGATTGGGATAAAACTTGGTATGTACATAGCTGGAGACCTGAATTAGCGCATAGGCTATCCCGATATTCTTCTATATATAAACTTTAAGAACCTATACCAAAATTTCACATGCCTTCATCCCTGAAATTTCTTAAAAAAATATTACAAAGAATTCTTTTCACGTATTAATATCCAGGTTTGCGAAGCCCATATAGTCGAGTGGCTGTATAACTTACGTATTTACTTTTTGTTTAATGAAATCTCGATGTATATAACTGCAGCGGGAGTAGATTATAAAGTAAGTTCTGATATAAATCAGAACTTCTTACAAAAAAAAAAATCTGATAAAATTCGTTCAAGATAATAAAATGAATTCGAGATTCATCCGTTTTATTTTTTGCATGTTTTTTTTTATGATCTGATGGTGAACGGTTCCCAAGACCCCGATACTTTTATAAAGAGTATATATAGGGTCCCTATTACTATAAGATATTGCTCAATTATACATTTGATAAATAGTTTACGGACATTACGGAAGTTGAACATTTGAAAGCTGTCTTGTCTAATCTGAATCAAGAATCATCTTACTCTCTCATCCTTTAAACCTTTGTAGAACATCTGAGATGAATGGCTCGCAGAAATGTTAACAAATTATCGCAACATGTCAACTCCGTTTATCTCTCGGTCGTTGTAGCTTTCTGTAGGTCACCGTGATTTATTTAATCATGTGTTTCCTTCGTCTGCTGTAAATATTCTGAACGTGTAAGATAAGCTTGACATTTTCGTACATGCTAAAGATGGTTGATAGAAAGGAGGGTTGACAATAATCCAATTAGTAATTTTTTACCTTAAGGTATATAAAATTATACGCTAATGAAATTAATCAGCAAATGCATTTGATTTGCGACATACTTAAAGACAATTTTTCAACGAAACTTTTCCTTTAAAACTCTTAAATTTTTCGATGTCCGTAATGTCCCTTATCTATGAATCACTATATCTACCAGTACCTATAATTGTATACACAATGAAATACATTAAAATCACAAGGCTGATCGACCCGAATCGGTAAAGTAGCGTTACAAATGTGTCAAAAGTGAATCGTAAATAGTGTAAGTGTACTGAGATTGGTACGCGGAGTGGATGTTAGATCGTGACTTGATGTCTACATTAACATATTAACGCTATACAAATGAGGGCACTCGCTCCGGTTGCCTCCAAATAGCTACGATTATCGAGTATTATCGACTAGATCTTGTCGACTCCAGCCCCTCCCTACGATACGCAATCGGTTTTACAGCTTATTTTGCCGTCATTGTTTTTGTATAACAGTTCTATGTCTCTGTAAGGTAATTATTGATAAATTGTTTGTAATTGTCATTAATATAATTATTAAGTTGCGAGTGTTGTATCTGTTATAATCAAACCTATTGTCAACAGTGAACATTAAATGTAAATTCCTCTCTTTACTTTCACTATATTACATTAAGTATTTAATTAATTATTACAGAAAACATTTAATTAATAAGAAACCCGGACAATACTGCATATCTGATAAATATCAAATTATAGTTAATCAATATTCTTTGTATGTTTTTTGAGATAGCCAAGTCCTAAACCCTCTCTTCGAGTTGACAAAATGACCTTAATTAAACACACCTAACATATAATGGAAGCGTTTAAATGAAAAAATACCCTAACCGCCATTAAACTAAACGTTTTGAATTTGTTTCCTGGTGTTAAATGCATGCTATACACACACGTGAGCACGCGAGTAAATAGCAGTAACGAATTAACGTGATAAATTATATTAAGTGTCGCTGAAATTACACGTGGTGATTTACCTTCCTAATATTTATAAAACTAAAAATTGCACGTACGAACGCGCTTATTTTAAAAACTACAGGTTCTGACGGAGGTAGGGAACATCATCATCAGACTTCTATTGGAATCATAAGTGGTTTATCGACACTGAAAACTATAGCCTATCATCTAGCGAGTGGTGGGCATGAACATACACAATGTTTATCCGTGGTCTAGAACCCATAGTACAAGCTCTGCTTAGTTCCGTGTAATCTATAAACATTTTACTCGTTTGCATATAACGTTTATATGTTAACTATATTTTGAGTAACAATTTTAGAAATACATATAATAACCGTTACGTTGGTTAGTATAAGGTGAACTTGAAACTGGACTTAATAAAGCAAAATCATATTAAGCGCAAAGGTGTTGTGAAAATATCCATTAATGTATATTAATCTAAATAAGCTAGGTTTTTTTTTGTTAAATATTCAAATCAAGAACTAGTTTTCACAGAACCTAAAATCATCACTTTACATCATTTAAGGTAGCTAGTGAAAAAATCAGATGAGTGCTCAGCTTTAATCAGTAAAATAAATTACAGAAAGAGATAAAATTATGTGAACTAAACCATAATTATGTAACGTATTACAAGACAAGGAACTGTAGATAAGACACATAGTAAGTTTCCGATGGCGACATGTTGTCGACTAGTTAATTAATGTTGAGTTAAACTTGTTGCGGACATCCGCTGGTGACATGTAGATACAATGTAATTTTTGAAAAAGAAAGTTACTGCATGTCTACAAGACATTCCAAGAATTCGCCAATGATCATTTGTAACTAAAATAAAAACCGACGAGCCTCCAACAAATATATTTGTGTAATCAATTTAAGTCTTTGTTAAATATGATTAAAATCTCTGCTCAGTATTGTGTTATTTTACGTAGTTACGCACAAACCTCAAAATTTTTACGTGGAGACATTAAAAACTTAGATTCAACTTGACAGTGAACTGCCGTACAGTGTGAATGGTTAAAAATTGAAAGAAAGAAAATTGTTTTCGTTACACACTACGTTGAGACACAGCTTACAAATGTGTAAGTAACTAAGCCAAGCATTTAGCTTTTGTGAATTTCATAACCAACTTATATGATATGTAAAGTTTAGTTTTTGTTGCTTCCATTCCATTGGCAAAGAATTAAAAGCAGCAGTTGGTGCATTTTCTATCTAATTACATCAATTACAACACTATTACTAGTGAAGACACGATATTATTAAAGCTGTTATTCTTGGTGATGGCGAATCACAACCCTGTATCAAACTATTATGCTTTAGCTCCAAATATAGCATAGCTGTTAACCGTCAATTTATAGGCTTTTGGCGTCCTCGCCCACGCCCGCCTCGCTTGATACCCGTGTAATGTGTGCCCGATTGGATTGCCCGTTTCTACAGGAATTATTATTCGGTAGGGTTGCCAACCAAAATTATAAAAAAAATATTATCAGTTTATGACAGGGACAGAGGACACTGTCAACAAGCTTGTCATGTACTTATTGAAAATTACTAATGTCCTCTTAAGCAAAACTGAAGGTGCCCTCAATAGCTATGAAGGAACAAAGACAAAGAACTACTCGTAGTTCCTTTAACTGCACTACACTTTATAATTGTACCTACTTAGTGAGACGATACAATATTTGGTCTTTTAGATTAGTCACAAATGAAAATTTACGATAAGTTTTGAGATATTTCATTATGGCAGCAGAGATATTGCAGCTTATAGAATATCGGTAGGTACGTGACAACCCTATTGTACAAGTGTTGAATCTCTTCCGCCATCCAGCGTATCGAATGTCCGGGAAACTTGCAATAAGTATAGGAATTGTTACTTATATTATTTTTCTATTATGATTTCAGTTTTACTGTTTTTTTTTTGTGATAATATATAGATAGTAGCTTCTACTTACAGCAGTATTGACTCGTTTCAGGGTTTACGCTCTAAAATTTACTATTGCATAATAAATAATTTGTATCCATAAAATAGTAAAGAGACCGCTCGACTGGTCCCAGTACCTTTACTCTACAGACAGCACTACTAGGGTAACCAGAGCTCCATATGAGGGGTGAAAGGATTGGTAACGCACAATTATTGAATGTTGGAATTAATAAAGTATAAACTGTTCGACGAGTCAGGATTTTTAGTATGAGAATGAAGATCCAACGAAAAACTATGTATTGTTACAGCTGCCAGTTATGTCTCCATTTAATTGGTAGATTAGGATAGCATCTACAAGATACGGTAAATGTTTAATATCATACATATACTTTCTATTGCTAACCAGTGACAGAAAGGCTTGACTCAAGAATAAATACCATCGTGTTCTTCAAAAAGTATCATAGCAGCTTTTCCTCAACCAGCAGATTTCTTTGACCTCATGCTTAGTAAAATATAACATTTTCCTCTAAATGTTAAGCACTTCGTTAGCAATTGACATGTGGGTCATGTCTCATAAATATTCCCTTATACGTATACCTCACTTACTTGCCTTATCGTTACTTATTGGTAAGTGAATGCTACACAACATTGGGTATGCTGTGATAATGTTTATCTGAAAAATGTAACGATGCTATATTTTTAACTGAGAAAACTTTCTGACTCAAAGATGGACTGAAACAGTGAAGATAAATTATTATTTAGAACAACATCGTAGGTTATTTTTGTAAAAAAAAAATTCACTAAACCATCGATAATAGTCAAAATAGGCTTCCGTTGTGGTTTCGAATCCTTTCTATTGCAGTAATCAATTAGTCATGTAAACTGAATCTGATTATTAGTAACAATGCTTCTAATATAGTGTGATTCTTGATGATGTACCATCATACTAAAGTTATTAAAAAATCTTTTCACTTTGAGCACAATACTAAAGACATGAAAAGTAATGATATCGAGACCTGCATCATTAGAGAGCACAGGTTCATTGCTTGACAACCGATTGTCCGAGGCTTAACTCACATGTGCCTGCGTGTCTAGTACAAATTTTAACGTATTCACTTGCTTTATGTAAACTTCTATTCGTACAGAGTTATAAGATTGACACGACATTTATACTAGATGACGCTCTTTTCACACACACACACACACACACACACTATACGTTATCTCCAATTTGTGTGTGTGTGTGACACACACAAATTGGAGATAACGTATAGTTAGTACTAATACCCGAATGGTCTCTGACCATTGGCCATTCTGTCGCACACCTCCGATATTTTAATCTTAATGTACTTATTAAAAAAATTATTACGTACATCATCTTGTAGAAACTTTACGTAGGTATTTGAAAGTTCACCATAATTTTTTTGAGGATTTGTGTAAACTGCCAACCCCGACTAAGTCAAATCCACCCTAACTTAATTTAACACTGTTAAGTTCTAAATCACCTTCCCAAAACATATTTTACATTTTTAAATAATGATGATGATAATGAATTTCTAAATTTAAAACAAGCTATTCTTTTACTACTTGTGACTAAGAAGCGTACATACGTAAGCGGGATGTAAACACATGTAGATACACGATTTTTTTCTGTTCCAGTGGACGGCTAACTGTCAGCGCACTTTTGCGGGGAATATTCCTATATTATATAGTAAAAGTAATAGGTACGTGTGAGTGAGTTAAGTCGTTGTCGTATAACATTCACCACCAAATGTGCCGTGACGGCTCGCGCATGCGTGCCTCATGTTAATTAGCTATGATAATATTAGCGAACCAAGTGATTTTAATGCAATTACGATTAAAGCGTATTTTTTATCTGAAAATAAGTAGGTTGGTTTCGTTTACAACCGTTTCTGTAAGTTTAGATTTAATTGTCAAATTATTTGTGCTCATGCTTGATATAAATATTTTAAATTAATTATATGTTATGATGGCGTGTATGTGCACTGTGGGTAGGGGTGTGCCGATCCAATCCGATCTTTTCTAAGATCGAATAGAATCCATGCGATCCGAACTGCGGGTCGATACTTGATACAAACTACATCAATGTGGGATGTTATATTTAACTTAAGCTCGCACAAGAACCTATAATAAGAACTTAAGGTCACGGCTAAACATAGACACATCTACTAGTACAAATTCAGGAACATTGGCACTTACTTATTTTGTTTTTTTAATTGCCTCCTCGAAATAATAGTTGTGTAAAATGGACTTTACTATTTCATTCGACAATGTTTCAAATCATCCGAGAATGTAATACTTAACTTTCTTCTAATATCTTATACGTAAGTGACCCGCCTGCTCCTTTTCACCCTGCACCATAAAATAATTATATACCATATTGTATGTTCGTATTTTATGCACTGCCCTACCGTTTATACAATCGTCATAAAATTTTGCATACAGCTTGCCAGGGAGCAAAGGACATACGGTATTCATCCTGAAAAAAGAAATGTTATATGTCTATAAATTATAAAAAAAAGTTCTGAAAGTATTGCCCTTTTTTGTTGAAATTTAAGTGACGAACAAGCAAAAGCATTCGACTAAGGCTTGTAGGTACTTCATTTTTTATCGTACTCGTTTTGATGCTTATAGCTTCATTGTCGTTACAAGTTACAAGAAACGGTTCATTTCACTTTCTCCTTTGTTCTGGCTTAATGTCACTTTTTTGCTGAAGTATCATGTCAGACAATCGAGACGGTGGCTGTCAAGATAACGTTCGATTTCTATCTGTATCGATGTTGCGCCTGCGCAACTTAGAGGTCAACGGTTAACAATGCTTGGTGTGTCACGGAGAAATTCCATTTATGGATAGCAGTTTAGATTATTTAAGTGACACATTTTCTAAATAGAGAAGGGTATTTATTTATGGTTTTCGTGTTTATTATTTTTTATTAGTAGATGGGGAATCATTTTTTACTACTGAAATTAGAAACAAGCAATTTAAAATTCTTCACTTCTTTTTTGCATGTGTTTATTGGCATAAAAGTTTGCAAAAAAAAGAAGTGTTATTTTTCCCTTTCCCAATTAACTCTGGCGACTATTTCCACGAAACATATAAATAGGAATGGCAGCTATAAATACAATAATTGAATAATAATAACATTGTCAATATTTAAAAGTTTTAACTATAAGCCTATTATTATACAATTGCATTAAGTTGTCATTCTTGTGATTGGTTGATTGGATTGGATTATATTGATTCACATCCACATACTATTTTACCACACTCCATTTAACATATATATGCCTGCCTTAAAACAGATACAGCTGGACTCCGGTGAAATTTAGAAACACGAACCTACACCTCTTTGATATATAAGATAGACAATATTTAAGCAAATAAATATATTTTTTTTACCTTTTTTTAACTATTGACTTCTTTTCCCTCAAGCAGCCGACTTATATAAATCATAGTTGTATCATATAAAAAATATAATAAATCATACTTATAGATAAAAGAGAATGGAATATAAAATAAATCATTTTATACTTCGTATGTAGTGCGAAACAACTTAAATGAACAAGATTAAGTCCGTACCACACTATAGTCGGAGTCACGGTTCGGTTTTACTTGGGTTCGGTTAAAAATATTAATCATACTCAATGCTTTATTGCGTTTCACAGTGTTTTCATAGATAGTAAGACTTAAATTTAGGTATCATTGTGAACCCCGTCGGGCACAGCAAAGTAGGAGGGGGGACCGTAATTTTTTTATTTCATCTTTCTATAGTTCACAGTTCTGCATTTCAAGAGTGTTCTAAAATATTTCAAATTAGAATATATTCATCTAGAAAAATTACTTGGGAAAAATCGCTTATGGTCAGATAACACAAAGTTAAAATGTCATCAATTACCATCAACTAAGTTGGAAAATGTGTAGAAGAAGTTTCACAGGAAATGTAGAAAATTGTATACGTACGCAGACGGTGCAATACCAAAGCTTTATTGACCTTGAAAGTAATCGTAGGAAAAACATATTTTGTAGAAAGTTATCTTACCGTATGCAAAAGGTAATTCGTTGATAGTTTAAAATTATTCTAAAGTGTGGGTTCAGCCTAAAAGATTTCAAGTACGACCGGCCCTTAAATTCGGGCTTATCTCTCGATCTAAATCTCGTATATATTAATTGCATATTTAAATTATATGAAATTCCATTAATTATTTTAATTACTGATATGAATAAATATGGTGTTGTTAGGTAGGAACCTGCAAACGTTTGGAGTAGTTTATACCATTTCGCGAGTGATTAAGTAGTGTAAGTACGTTTAATTTTAAGATAAGTCTGAGTTACTTTAAGTTAAAGGCGAGCCCTGACTTTCCCGTCAAGAGCCAGTTCGACTTACATGCGACATACATGCGACCCTGATCTACTCGAGCTTATTGCTGACACTTCCCAACCCAACCGCATAAGCAATATCCCTTACCTTCCATTGCCTTTTCTTCTTACCCATCTGTCCCTTTCAATTTACTCTCAATTTTCCTATTTTTAATTTACAAAGTGCTCGGTTGACGGCAATAGGTGGAATGTTACGTAAGTGAGACCACATAATAGTAGGTAATATATGGGGGTTTAATACGCCTCTGTCAACCTCTTTGGGAATACAGGCGAAGAAACAGTTTATAGGGGGCAAACGAGCAGACGGGTCACCTGATGGTAAGTGACTACCATCGCCCATAGACACCTGCACATCAAGAGTCATAAGTGCGTTACCGGCCTTTGAGATGGGAGCAGTCCGGAAATAGCGCAGGCGACGATTTGTTTCAGAGATTGGTTGTGAGAGGCAAAAAGCTTCTGGAGAACCGCACAGCGGTGGATTGCCAATTATCAAGGTGATAGAGATGATAGTTTTGTCGCGTTGAACGATGGCGAAACCGTGAGGCCGGTATAAGTTCGAACAATTCCTCGGAGCTCTCCCCATGATACAGGCGATAGAGAATGCTGAATAGCTAGATGTGTTTAAATTGTATTTATGTTATTTTCCAAGTATGATAAAACAAACAACAGTAGCTAATAGCATAATCAGTAATAGGTTTACTTAATTATGTATTTATACGGGAATGAACGCGATCACGAAATAGGTACCAATTATATACCTCTGAATTGCCTGACGACAAAAAAAAAGCCACCTCGCTTTTATGCGCAGTCAAATAAACACCAAAACAAGGGCACATCGGTTTGCTTACAAAATAGGGACACTATTAGTGTAGTATGTGACGGTACATGGCGAAACAAAAATATCAAAAATGTCGAAAATATGCGGGTGGATGAAGAACCTTCTACCTCACGATCTTGACGACGTAGGGCGTATACCACTGACCCAGTCAGCCTGTGACCACGGCCAGTGCAACCTGGTTGAAATGTCAGGCAATTCAGAGGTATGTAAAACCTATTTCATGATCGCGTTAATCCGACTAATATTATAAATGTGAAAGTTTGGATTGATGGATGGATGGATGGATGTTTGTTACTCTTTCACGCAAGAACCACTAAACCGATTGCGATGAAACTTGGTATGTAGATAGTTGGAGACCTGGATTAACGCATAGGCTACTTTTTATCCCGATATTCCCACGGGATCGGGACTTACGCGGGTGAAACCGCGGGGCGCTGCTAGTTCTCATATATAAACATAATTAAGTATATATTATCATGGAACGCGAAAGTTTAAAAGTTAGTACAGTAATATGTTATTTTATTAGTTATTGTCGTTTGTTTTCACTTTCTAGTCGACATATGTATGCTGATCTGCAACAACTCTTGTTTAATTTAGATACATGAATAAAATATATACTGAATTGTTTTACAGGTTTTGTCACACTAAAATAACATACGATAAACATTCCTAAAGCTGACGGGTTTAACAAGACTAACAATGTTTGTCCCAAATTACTAGTAGTCTTATAATAAGATTGAAAACCGTCCAAAAAGGTGCATGTTTCAATTTCAAAAATGCTAGCAAACGTATAAAATGATTTAGCTAAAATATAGTATCCCTTGTCCAATACCATTTTCTAATAAGGGACGAAGCAATTTTAATTCAGTTTATTATCAACATCGTCTTCTCTGGTTGACTAGAGGAATTCCAATGCCGTACATAAGCCTCTTTTAAAGGGTGCCACAAACTTCTTGGCCTTCATAGCCAAGCCACTCTCGTATTCTCAATAATTTTCAGCAGGTGAAAAGTTCAGAATATTCTAAATATTGGTATTATACCCTGATATTATACAAATTACCATTTTGTCTAATAAAGTAATACAGTATTAAAGACAAATTCAAATAATACGTTTCCACAGGACTTAAGCCGCTTATGTAGCGATATGTCGTGTGAATGTCGAGCTTTATGTCAACAATAAAATGTAAAATAAAGTAACTGCGTAACTGCCTGTTCAGAATTAAGATATAACTACGGATATTGTACCGTTTATAAATCCGTGGTATAGCAGTATTGCACTTTTGTTTTTTTTTCGATGAAATTTCCATAAAAACTCAAATGAAACCATTTGCGAATTTGAACATGAAAAACCATTATGATAATCAATTTTTTTTAGGAAAAGGAATCGTATAAGTCATGCCTAATTGTAACTACGATTAGACTATCAATTACTTACATCACCTAATTACATCTTGAAATTATAGTATCTTAGTCTCCACTTCACCGTCTGCTCGTTTGCCATATCATAAAAAATATGTATAATATAGTATTTTATATATAGAAAAAATTAAAATAGTTTGTTACTTATTTATTTTATAAAAACGATGTTTTCTACACTTTTGTAGCACAATCCTGATATATGTATAGTTCAATATTATGTATTATTATAGTACGATTTAGGCAATACTGAGTATGACAGCAGCTATAGATTCTCCAGGTTTGAATATTATGGACTTACTTATTATATCCATCGTATGTAGGAAATTCTATATTAAGAATGAATCTAATTCTGCATCATGATAATAAAATTCTAAAGAAAGGTTAATATTTGGCAAGTTGTGGGTTCGTCTTAGCTATTTCAGTTGTTGTAATAGACAATTAATAACAATTAATGGGTTCTAATAATGCAATCGCGAAATGGCTCCTGATTGATATGAAATATTTTTATAGTCAAGTATTTTATGAGGCACAATTTGCGTTTTTCAATTTGCTCAACATAATTACAATCATCCTCCACTTAATTTCAATCATACATGTATCCCTAAACTTAAATTGCATTGGCAACAATTATGAGTGTGCAGATCTCAATCTAACATCACTGAGCGATTGCTAAAAGAGTCGAAACCGTTATAGACAGAATGTTTTTATGATTGCAGCAACAAAATTGCCAAACATAAATTGCTTCTTGTCAAATTAAACAATTTTATTGATATAATAAAGCCACTTTCATGTAATAGTAGCTAAATTAATAGAATACATTCGTCAAAAATGAATCAAATTTAAATTAAAATTCGCCAAAAGAGAAAGGATACAAACACGACCGCGTCCGAGGCGTTATATTTAATATGAAATAAATTTATGTGTTTAGAAATTTAAAATTCGAATGACAAAACTTGTATTGGCGTTTCCGTAGTGAGATGCGCGTGAGTTGTTTCGCACTGATAAAATTAATTGCTGATCGATTTTAATTGCGATTGCCTTTCTAGCAAAACGCATTGGAGTTGGTTTTGATGTTATCAGTTTAATGGAGTCGTGTTATTATGTTTTGCAAAATAATACTTATGGAGAAATACCATTGGCAGTAAAAAGCTTTTATCGATGAGTCCTGCTTTCAAATGTATGTGTGTATTTCAAGTGAAACTGATAAATAATTCCATTAGACAATCAATAGAGTTGTGCAACTTCTTAAATAACACGAAAACAATTTAATTTATATATATATATATATATATATATATATATAACATTAGTTGGGTAAATCGGTACTTACACGTAATATTTATAAGGTACGATTTACATGTCATATATATGCGTACCAGCCGCAAAACTTTAAAATGCTATATAGGCCTCTCCCAATTTGCACCACTAACCCGTTTGCTCCAATGGCCATCGGTCTTTGCAGATGTGGCAAGCCCATTGCCACATCTGCAAACTATGTCGGTAACTCAAGTTCTTTCTCATATGATCTCATTACGAATTTTATGTTTTAGATAAACTACAAGCATAACTCGGTCCATACCCTAATGTTAAAAAGAATAATTCTTATTAATAATGCGTTTTTTCCTCACAAAGCTGTCTCGAGTAAGGTAATGTGTAATAGGTGAATGTGCCAAATCGGTAAAAAAGCACGTAGCGCTGATTTTCAGCTAAGATCCAATCAGTGAAAGAGCCACATAAGTTCTAAAAGATGTATAACCACAGACAGAAACAGAAGAAAAAAACAAAAAGTATTTTTCGTTCCATTCCTCACTACATTTCAATTTACGAGCATGTAAATATTTGTACCGCTCAGGTAGTGATGCACTTCTTACTAGGAAGAGAACACGCACACCGGTGCTTCAATATCTTTTATCGACAGTGAACACTCTTGTTTATGGAATGTTAAACGTCACCCACGCTTTATTTATCTAGATTAAAAAATATCGTCGTTCCGTGTTCTTGTCATCCTTTTACAGCTTTTACATCGATTGTAAGTTCCTCATATTAAGTTTTTTCATAAGTGAATACAGAATCGTGAGTTTGTCATTTTAGTAGCGTATACTATCGTGATAATTTCATTTTCTTTTATTGTTTTTAAACTTTCATATTATATATTTTATATATTAGATGTGTAAATCGAGATTGTATGACGGTATATTTATAAGGTACTATACCTTTTTGGTTGACCGACTTTTCGACGGAATCGCACCGATCGTGGTCTCGGTTGGACTGTTCATTTTCTTGCGCCATATTAATGGCGTGAGATTTTAGGGAAATATTTAAGCGTCGTTGGTTCACCATTGCAATGGTAGTAGTTAGACATAGCCACGTATGTCCCCATGGCACAACCAATAGAACTTTTTTTTTTAACTAGCAGCCCGCCCCGGCTTCGCACGGGTACAAATTATACACCTAAACTTTCCTCATGAATCACTCTGTCTATTAGTGAAAACCGCTTGAAAATCCGTTCAGTAGTTTTTCAGTTTATCGCGAACAGACTTTTGTTTTATAATATGTAGTGATAAGACACTTTATTGCTTTATTTTATATACTTATACATGTCATACACTCACGCATGTATCCTCGAAGATTTTTATCTTTTTTCTTTTTTTGCCTTACTGTGCAAACGGGCTGACGGGTCACCTGATGGTATATGACTACCGCCGCCCATGGGCACCTGTAACTCGAGAGTCACAAGGGCATTGCCGCCCTTTAAGGTGGGAGTAGGAGACGAGGGGGAGGGGGGGGGGCAAAGAGGGGAGAGTGGAAGGACGGGAACAAGGTAGAGGCAAGGGTTAGTGCCTCCGGTGACCTCACTCACGCGGCGAAATGCAATGCAAGCATTGCTTTACTGCCGGTTTTCTGTGAGGCCGTGGTATCGTGCGGAGTCGAGTCGGCCCATACGTGCCGAAGCATGGCTCTCCTATGTTATGTGTGTTACATCTATCTTTTTAAACTAGAAAGAGACTATTTAAACTAGGGAATTTTGACCATTGCTTAAGTAATTTTTTTTAGTTTACTGCATTGGCCAGTATAACTTGAACTTCCGTACCATGTCAGGTCAACATGTATACTGGAATAATATTTTGTATTTGTACCACATTTTGTTTAAAATTTCTAAATAAGTATAAACTTTGAGTAATCTAAATTTCACGTTGTTCTTCCGTTCACGAAATTTTCTTAAAAATGCCTACAAATAATTCTATTCACGTATTAATAAATTGATAGATAGTTTCTCCGATCTATGGATGTGAGTTTTAAAAATGGTCACCGCAAAAGACCTTGATTACATCATTGAACTTCGCCATTCGATTCGATTTGTGCGACGTTCCGACTCTGCCAAAAACCTAGCCTACATAATCAATACTTCCGAATTACTTTTCCCATTATTACACGCCTGAAATAGACTGAAGTTTAACTTATACAAGAGCAATCGCAATAGATAACATATATGGCATTAGTTGGACATAATATAATCTATGGTGAAAGGAAAGTAGCGCTTACATTTAAGTATAACAATGGCATGTAAGCTGACTGTCAAACGCAAGCCCCCTGCCCGGTGAAGTCACTTCGAAGTAGGGCTGTCCGAAAAGAACATATGAACTGTTTTTGTGAAACTTACTTGTACATTATAGGGCGTACATTTTAAGGATATACATCTCCCGATGACTACCTTTAAAATGTTGCATATCACTTAATTATGCAGGTATTTGTACGGGAATTAACGCGATCTCGAAATAAGTATTACATACCATAAATAAATTATATAGCAAATCAATTAATGCATCTAAAAGAATCTTTAGTCTTGTAATGATGATGTTAATTGAACACCGGAAACCACCCTTTTTCAGTTGTTATAACTAGCTTTCGAGTTAATTTCGGGTAAAGCTATCTCCGTTCCAACTTTTATTCCAATCCGAACTACATTTTCGTGTGACATTGTAACAATTGTACTTGATACACAACATGTCAATGTATGGTTGTCTAGCGACATGTGGACCTTAGGACTTTAGCATTTATCATATTAGTGAATGTAAATTCTATCTGTTTTTATGTATATAAGTCTGCAACTATTACACCATACATTATAATAGATTTAACTGTAGTTTATATGACAAAGGCAGGCGGCGGTCACGCTGTTAAACTGCAACGGTGCTACAGTAACCTAGCATCCACCTTTCATTCTGTCGTTGCTAGACAACCATAGCCGGGGACAATCGATTGTAATCGTGTATCCGATATCTCGA
The DNA here is from genome assembly GCA_963859945.1 of Euplagia quadripunctaria. Classification (NCBI taxonomy): domain Eukaryota; kingdom Metazoa; phylum Arthropoda; class Insecta; order Lepidoptera; family Erebidae; genus Euplagia; species Euplagia quadripunctaria. Next base: position 21,470,412 of record OY982564.1, on the reverse strand, counting down.
GATATAAATCACTAAACATTATTACGTAATATGTTAAGCGTAACAGGTGCCGCTGTGAAACTTTATAAACAGTCGAATCGATCGTTACTGACGACGCTTATAGCAATATTGCTAACGGTATTATCGTGTAATTGTATCTAATTATTTGCAGTTGGTCGCTGACAATTTCTTTTGTAGATTTCATATATTTCCAACTCTAAGAACAAACGCTTATATCATTAGCAAAGGTTATCTTCAGTAGAAAACAAATGTTAAATAATGAAATTACCCAAATAAGGCACCTCCAAATTTTCATGCTATCTGTGGTGTTTATTGTTATTGACAAAAGGGAGCCGAATAAATTGTCGATCCCACAGAAGAGCGGTTAGCGGTCGCCAATTTTTTTCCGTCTTAGAGAGCTCAAGCCAAAGTACTGTGAAAGCAAGGGAACAGCAATCCCCCCGGATTGATGTGCAAACACACAAGTGATAGGTGTTTGGCGTATTTATAGGTAGTTACTAGTAATGATATTTAGCAGTAGCATATCGATACTTTTCATATTCTTTTGCAAAACCCGAATAATATTAACGCCTCTTGAAATAACGAGATTTTTTATTGCCATCAATAAAGTACCAATAAAAAGGGGATGGTATTCAATTGTTTTTGGCTTTTATGTAGGGCTACAACTTTATTAAAGAAATATAATAATAACTACATCATCATCGTCCCTCGAGCCCTATCGTTGACTATTTACGTAACCTCGGCGCGTCATCAACGAGCCACCCGGAAAAGGGCCGATGCCGATCGACGTGCGACGTGTCAATAAATCAGACCTTATTATCTCGAAGTCAGGTAACGATTCCATAACGATCGAACTACCAGGGCTATATTTAATATCCGTGCTCGTAGCTTTTTCAATTTATCAGTGTATACTGTAACGAGCAGGATATACGGCTCGACATTTCAGCCAACAATAGTGCCAACATCAAATATTGCATTTGAAAATTGTCGGCAATGGGTCATAATTGCGTTAGTATCAAGGCAGGCTGCACTTTATGTTTCATTTTGAAACCATAACTTGATTTCATTCAAGTGACTTAATTTATGTTAAAAACTGTAACACTACAGTGATATCTGTAGTAATAAAATAAATGCTGATTATAACAACGCCTTGTTGTAAGGATTGTATCTCGGTCTTCGACTGAGGTATAACTACGAGCCTGTTAGACCCGAAGCTGATGATAATCACCTAAGAGCATTCAATAAAACTGCCTTCTCAGAATATCCGTCCGACTTAACCGTTAACTTGCACACTAGACAAATTATCCGTGTGTCTATCTCGTTAATTATATGTGCTGATGGTATCACTTTTAAGGCGTATTGTCTTCGGACTTTCGAATTTCGTCCTCCATACGAGGTCACTATCGGAAGTCTTAACAAGTTTAGGGACTGTCTTCATAATAAACTCGGTTATCTTATCTTAAAATGAATATATTCACAAAGCATTTCAACAAAATAGTGCGTGCGGCAAGGATGCGTTTCTTAATCACTCCCACATCTTTGTTCGGTGACATCTACTTGGATTAATTACCTTTAAAGTCTTTAAAACTCATTGCATTCCTTACAACAGTTTAAAAGCCTTTCTAGCTCATGGGAGTGGTATTTCAGAAAGCTGTGATAAGATGCCTATGAGAGTTTAGAATAATAAGTCATGTTCCTCATCAATACAAATAAATAAAATTGAAGTGTCTGTTTGTAATGTCAAAATAATAGTTTTTAAAGCTCATACAGTTATTTGCACGATACCTATGCCTAAAAATCAGTTTTGAAAGTATTTGTCTGTCTGTTTGTTCCCGCAGTTCCGGAACGGGTGGACTGATTTCAACGGAACATTCACTGGCAGATAACTGGTTTTATAAGGAGTAACTAAAACTACTTTTATTTTGGAAAAAGAATTAAGGTTCCTGCAAAATATGTACACGCGAGCGAAGCCGCGCAACAACTACTAGTTTAACATAAAAAGCTAAAATAGATTTCAAAGAAATACAGGTAGTTACTACAAATAGAGATTTAAGACTATCACGGTTGGTTTCGTGCGCATAATAAATATTTATATAGGCTACGGTGATCGTTTACTATAACACGGGCAGTGTCTTTCATTTGTGTTTGAATAGAAATAACTCATCTATTTTTGAACATCCTTAACAAGTTCGATAAATATCATCACTTTGTTGAGTACACACTGAAATGCGAAATATACCATTGAACACTTACATAAACAATAATATAAAAAAAACTATTACAAAATCAATTCGTGTTTCTGTTCATTCTCATTGCTAGTAATGTATTACGTGATGCCGTTTTCCAATTGGTATCTGAACTACGTGTTAATGTTGTTTTGTAGACGACTGCGTAAAACAGCTCCAACAGTTGAAAGGTTGTAATTAACACATTAAAAGCTGTGTTAGACTGCCCGCCAGTTCGAGTTGTAGGTATACTACCCAATCCATCCGTATAAGCAATATCCCTTTCCTTCCCCTTTTTAACTACCATTCCCTCTCATTATACTACCAATTTTCCCATCTTTAATACCCAAATAAAAAAGTGTGTGTGTAATTAATACACGGCGGAAGTGAAACTTCAGAAAAGTAGCCTACGAGAGAATGAGAAATAAAAAGTAAAATCAACACAAATTATTTACTAATGTTAATAATTTTAATTTTATATAATTTATATAAAAGTTATTAGTCAAATTAACACAGATGTGTTAAATAATTAACATAAATTAATTAACCAACGAATTTTAATACACAAATGCACAAAAATGATACACGTGAATGATACACCACACAAGCACAACATCATACAATTCCATAATTGTGAACGAATTTTTGACCAAAAACTCAGCAAATACCATCGAACAACCACCATATTCACCGGATATGCCTCCGGTCGACTTTTTTTTCTTTCCAAAACTCAAATTACCACTTCGAGGTACCAGTTTTCAGTCGATAGAAGATATCAAAGAGAATTCGCGGCGAGAACTGAAGTCGATTCCGGAAAATGCATTTCAAAATATTCTGATAACTGGATTATTGGTTAGCGTAAGTGTATTATTTCTGAAGGGGCCTCCTTTAAGGCGATACAATAAATTTGGAAGGATAGTTAACATTTTATGTTTTATTGACCTTTTAACGGTACTTTCTTAGTACTTGTATTCTATTTCATTCTCTGGCAGGTTAAATCCTATTTATGAATATGTTGATGTCTCTTTTTAGTGTGACTTTTTTGTTTCATCGAATTTTCAAATCACAACGATTCTAAAGAAGTTTCACTTCAAAAAAAATAAAAGTGCCCTTGACGGCAATAGGGTTGCCCCTTATTACGTGAGTGGAACACCGCCTACCCTCTCGGAGATATAGGCGTTAGTATATGTATGGTATGTATGGAAAAACCTAAATAGCAGCAGTTACAACGACTACTACCTACTATCGTAGTATGTACGTGCCTGTGTATTTACAAAAATACTTAGTCACTATTCGGTTACGTTAAATTTCTAAGAACAAAAAATATAAAACAAAGATGCCATTTTCCATCGGTCTGCTGGCACAAAATATGTACGTACGTTCCTCTATAAATATATTATTAAAAGCAAAGGCATTTTATTCTAATCGCACAAGTAGATCTTGAGAAAGAAATAGTGCAGCAGTAATCATAAATCCTAATGCACTGTTTTGAGCGTAATGAGGTGTTGAGATCACAATTTTTCTAACCTGATCAGTTGTTCCTGAGATTAACGGTTGTAGCTTACTAAATCAGGGCAAACATTTATTTTATTCATGAAGACATGTACATATATACACACAATTAGTAGTACAAGATTATTGATTATATATTTAGTATAAAATCTCTGCACTCTTATTATGTACTAGTCGTTCCCCGTAGTTTCGCCAGCGTTTATGGTCACTGTCGGTCGTCTACGTCTCGTAGCGTAATGTTACATAGCCTATATGCTTTCTTAATAAACACTATCCAATACAAAAGGAATTATTGAAACCTCACTGTTAGTACCATATATTCTCGCTTTTAAACAAACAATCAAACAAAAAAGTCTTCAACTTTGTTATATTAGTATAGATAGTATAATTATATACCATTCCTAGTAGACTAGAACTACCACAAGGTATTTATGATCAACTTCATCCATCCAAAGGTTTATAGGAAGAGATCGTTGACAAAAGACAGCTCATTGTACTAACTGCACATATTATGTACATACGTTACTATACTTCGCATTATTTTTAATGGTGTACAATAAAGTATTTTGTTTCTTATTGTTTTCTGGGACGTTTAAACGTTTTTTCATTAAAATTGAAGGAATTATGTCTCAAACATCCTGACTTAATAAATAGGGTAGGTACTAATGCAAGAAGTACAAAAAGACTTTAACTTTTACCGAGAGCTTTTAACATGGTCACAAATGTCACAATAAAGGCTGTCCGCAAATAAAGTAAAAAAATATATAAAAGGTAAAAGTAATTCCTTGAGATGCGAATAAATTGCCAACGGATACACACATATTGTGTGCAAAAAAAAAACACCATCAAGTATTTTGTCCAGCTCTACTGACAGCTTGCTAGCCAACTAACTCATCATATATATTTTTTTACAAACAGTTATTTTGCACTATTATTGCATTCCATTCACACTTGACTATACCTTAGGGCTAGGTACGAGTGTATTAATAACTGCCCTATTAACGACTGCACCAGCTGCGCGCGCGCTAGTTCAGCGTCGAAAAACAATGAACGTATTGTCTGCAACGCCTGGAGGATTTACATAAGCTTTCATTGTGCTTAGGAGTGTGGAAGGCCGATAGGCGGTTACATTTTTCAGTGTAAGATAATCTTTACTTAAGCAAATCCATGAATATATTCTCAGATATCTGTATCTTTATGCATAATAATATTATATTATACTAAGTATATAATACTAAGTATCCACTTAATGTGATATTTGTAATGCAGCCAAAATTCGAGTTAAATGCTTAATTTCAACGATTTTACATTAAGTATATTTTTTTGCTTCGGCCATGCTTCGGCACGTAAGGATATGCTATTAGTAAGATAGCTTCGACCGGAGTGATACCACAGCCTCACGGAAAACCTGTAGTGAAGCAATTATTGTATTGCTTTTCGCCGAGTGAGTGAGGTTACCGTCCCCTCTCCCCCCTCTCTCCCTTTTCCCACTTTCCCCTACTCCCACCTTAAAGGCTGGCAACGCACTTGTGACTCTTGAGTGACAGGTGGCTATGGGCGGCGGTAGTCATTTACCATCAGGTGACCCGTCTGCTCGTTTGCCTATACCATAAAAAAAAATTAAACAAAGAAAGACTAGTCACTCAATAAAATGAACACCCATCGAAGGTAGTAAGATGATTGTCACACTTCTAATCTGCTTGGAGAATTTGATTGGGTTTTGTAAGAGTTACCCGAAATAAAGAGTACATAATTCAATCAAACCACATTTTCCACGCGTGTCGTTAGGAATCGTAATGAATTTCTTAATTAATTACCATTTTTATTACATTTTTAAACACAGATACAATCATTCATTCAATCAATCAACCTGCAGATAGAATGTCGTCTATTAATCTAATAGGGCAATAGTGTATCTATCATACTTCATTGTACTGTTGTAAAAAAACATCATGTTATTTCTTCATTATTTAACCCTATTGGGTTTATAATGCTACATCCTCCTCAAGCATTAAGCAAAAAAAAAATATATTATTAATACTTTTTCAAAAATATAAATGACTTACACTTAAAATCAAATTTCGTTGAATTTATGGCTTTTTGTTAATACTATTGAAGTGTTTTATTTTACAAACGTCTTTTAATTTATTTACATGAAACTACAGAACAGACTTCGCAGTTTTGTTAGAACTAAAGAAATAAGCGTCTTTAACCGTTTGTCATGACTAAAAATGATATCATGTGATTTATCCCCTACTTGCGAATCGCTGAAAATTTGTCGACCCGCAGCGAGATGAATAGTGCCTGCATACGGGTGTCGAACGATTTATTGGTATCTTGTAGTGCTCCTATGATTTGTCGACTGTCCAGCGGCTGATAGCGAAGGATACCAGAATAGTTAACCGAAGAAACTAATGTAATTTATGAGGCTTTCCTACTCCGGGGCCGACTTAGATAAAGTATTGCAATTCAGAATAAAACACTGCCTTCTCTACCTACCTTAGTGTGTTGTCTTATACCTTACATTTTATGAAATATTATAATGAATATTAAAACTATGCCAAAAACTCATAAAGATTGTTTTTGCCGAACCAAAAAGCCTTGATAAAAAAAAACCCAATAAGTTGTTTATGAGCTGGAACCATAATTAGGGTTGTGCTAATCAATATTTTCATTGGATCAGACGTAGTTTATGTAAAATATTTAGATCAAAATAACAAAATAATAAGTTTTAACGTACATTCCTTCAAGGATATACGGACTGGTTATCGGTATATTAAAATATTACTAACAAAAGACGTGAAATTTTTAAAACAAAACCCTAACTTTTACCACAAATTAAATTTGAAATGAAATTGTGTAACCACAAATTGTCATGCATTTTATTGCAATGTGATTACACAATGAGCACTACCTTAGTTCGACTCTCACTCCGGCTAGCGCACTCTTAATACATTTCATTAAAGTAAATTTTCGTTATTAAGTAATTTCTAAAACAATTAGATACAAAAACAAAGAATGATGACGTTACAAGAACAAAACGAAACCACAATCTTTTATATTATAAAAACTTTTTAACATAAACTTAAACCGATGAAAAAGAACTAAAAAGCAAGAACTAAACCTTGTAAGTCTAAGTATTGAGCTTATTTACATAAATTATAAATTTTATACAAACTAATTTTGAGTTGGCGCCAAATAATAAACATTCGCAAAAAAAAAAATTAGAACACAACTAGAACGTAAGGCTACATAAAAATAAATGTGCATTAAAATAACAAGATTATAGGGCAGTGAGACGCCTGGTGGAGGCCAGTTACTGCGTCCATTGTTAGCACGTAATGAGCAAAAAAACTTTATTGTCGTTGCACTGGACAATGGCTATAAACAAACTAGTTTTGATATTTTTCCTTGTCCTTTTAAGGAGCCTTTAGTTTCTACGGTGTAGAAATTATTCAAAAATTAAAGTGCATATAAAAAAGTAAAGTTAAAGAAGTATATAGGGCTAGCCTGGAACTAAAGTGGTCTATGATACAAAATAAACATTTTGAGATAACAAACGAAACGCGCTTGAAGTCACTGTGTGATTATGAATGTATGTTATAATGGTGATAAACATTTATATGATAGCTAAGTAAATAACTTACCTATCTATGTATATGTAATTTTAGTGATAAGTAGGATAATAATCAACAAAAAAATAGTGAAAATAAGTAAAAAACCAAAATGTTACATAGACCACTTTAGTTCCAGGCTAGTCGTACAATACTAACTTTTAAACTTTCGCGTTCCATGATATAAAGGTACAACTTAAGAAAAGGGTTCTTTCCATTTATTTTTTTTTGGGGGGCGTACGTATTTTTTTTAAACAACAGATCTTTCTTTTCAAGCTTGATCTGGTTCGATTCTTTTTACGGATTTTCTTATGATCGATGCGGAAGTAACCACTTTATCGTTTGGTTTGATGGTCCTCGGAAGATGCAGATGCCAAAAGGATACCTATAATAATAAAAAATTGAAGTGGCATTAACTCTTATAAAGCATATGTACTTTTAAATCCGTCATTCATTAAAATAAAGCAGGGATCACGATTCTTATAAAAATAAGTTGTTGGCGATTCGTCATTTATATGAAAAACTGTCACATTGAAACTCTGACAGAAAAACCTTGCGTGAAAAAATATACTGGAATCTTTTCTACTCTGATTATAAAAATTACAAAACAGAAACGATCAGAGGAATTACACGAAAAGGTCTGTAAAATTTCCAGTTTTAACAACTTTAATCAAATCGTTTCCATGTCCAAGCTCACTGTAATTTGTATCACAAAATTAGAAATAAATCTGTTTAATAAAGTAAACGAAGGGTAAAAACAAGAGAGATATTTTGTTTGCAATTCTATGTCATTAAATAGAATTCATAGCCGTTTCCCATTGTTACTAGCATTCGAGATTTCATTCTGACCTTTCTGCATTACCAAATGTTACGAAAACTTTGTTTCGCCTAAATTCCAACCTATTATATCGTTCAAATTGATTCTTATTGAGAAATTATATCGCAATGTCTAAAGGTATTTTGTTACGAATGTATCAAAGGTCTGTTATCGACCTATTCATATTTAAAACAGACTGTTCTAAATGAAGCAGGTGTCAGATGTGCCGACGCATGCAAATTATAGCTTTAGTATTTAGTTTTATTATATCCTATGACCTACAAAAGGATATTCAAAGTTGTACCAAAGACATCAAAAACAGTCGTTAAGTGTGAATAATATGGTCATAGAATAGTAGCCATACCCTCCTTAAGTCACGTATGTACGTACCTATGTCTTACGTGAATATTGTTGACCTACTATTAATACAGACATAAGATCAAAGAGATTGGCAATTCTAATGACGACGGTGACAGTGACTGGTGACTAAGGGGATTATAATAATCCTCTAAATTTGATTAAATTGTACGGAGTTGAATTTTTATCCATAACATAAAGGTCTGGCGACTGTTGCTTGCATATCGACTTTCATATTAGTTTTGTCAAATCCTCACCCTAAAGCTATTTGCGAACCTAAAGTGCCCTAACTGATCTTGTGGCGTGATTTGTAGCACAGTATTGTATGAGTTCTAGGTTAAGTGAGGTTGCCTGTAAATTGTTTCAAGATAAGAAGTGTCATTCAGGATGTCCAGCTTACCATCCTTTTCAAAGAGTTCTGGTGACCCACTCATCAGCGTGAACAGAACACTATTAATTACACGTATGCTGTATGCAATTTACTGACTGATTTATTTTCCCAATATTAGGATGGTTATATGCATATGAGATGTGACAAGAGTGCATTAAAATAGCCAAAGAAATAGATAATATAAAAAGAAATTCGACTGGCCTGTTAGCCTAGTGGTTAGTGACCCTGACTACTATGCCATAGGTCGTGGATTCGATTTCCACCAGAGTCTGGGTGTTCTTTGTGTCCGTTGTTTCTATGTTTGTAAAGTCCCCCGCGACACACGAGTAATTCCTAATGCGGGAGTTGTCTTTTTTAAACAAAAAAAAAATACAGAAGGCGCTTAGAGTGCACGACGAAAGAAGGAATGAATGGATTGTGTGGAAGATAACAAGTACATAGTACAAATAGATTGCACAGTGTGGAGCAAAAAAGTTTTCATAAAGGCGGGAAAAGCAGGCGGGTAAACTGATGATTTGGATATAGAGAAGATAAAATTCAATATATCAAAAATTTCATCGTCTGTTTTGTTGACATTACAAAATAAAACTCCATCGTGATGTAATAGAGTCTAAGTGTCACATGTGAGGTGAACTAAATGGTTTGTAACATTTGCCCCCATACCATATGGAAAATACCACATTACTGTGTGAAAGAAGGTGACAGGCGGCAAATCGTCAGCCCTTAATAGGAGCGAGATCGCGCGATCTGCCAGATAAGGGCAGGGAAAGCGACCAATTAAACTTTATGATTGACTAGTGTGGTCTTGTGCACATGGCCACAAGTAAAGGCGATTGTGTGTTCTAAGCGTTACACTTTTGATTCTTTGGACTTCAAATGTAAAATTATATAGATAGCTTATTGTTGTAGATTCACCTACGAATCGAGTTCGATCTCTTATTAGTCTTATTATACATTAACTTTATGAAGTTCATGGGCCTATTAGGAATTAATTACGTAGGCTGCACTAAAAGTATCGGGAATGGAATATTTCCACTATTCCTATCATATTAAAATCTTTTTAATTGAAAACTCCTTGGTTTTAAAAATCGAATACCATTTATTTATTTAAAAAAAGATTCTCGGTCTTCTCACAAGGTCTTCTCAAACTTGTTTAGTCGTTGAGAAAATGGAATTGACTCGAGAAAATTTAAAGGCGATGATTTATTATGACTTTCGAAGCGATTTGACACAAAAACAGTGTGTTGACCGGATGCTTTCTGCATTTGGTGATGAAGCCCCATCCAAAACCACAATTTATCGCTGGTTTGCTGAATTTCAACGTGGACGTGTCAAGCTCAGTGATGATCCCCGTCAAGGTCGGCCAAAAACTGCAGTCACCCAAGAAAACGTTGATGCTGTGCGTAAGCTGATTGAGGAAGATCGACATGTGACATACCGCGAAATTCAGGCAAATTTAGACATTGGCATGAGTCAAATACAAATAATCTTGCATGAACAATTAGGTGTAAAAAAGTTGTTTTCTCGATGGATACCGCATTTGCTCTGTGAAGAGCAAAAAGCGGCTCGCGTTACTTGGTGCGTCAGAACTCTCGAAAGATTCCACGCTGGATCCTCAAATGCTGTATACAACATTGTATCAGGTGACGAATCCTGGATATACGCGTACGAACCCGAAACAAAAAACCAATCACGAGTTTGGGTGTTCGAAAATGAGTTAAAGCAAACTAAAATTGTTCGTTCACGGAGTGTTGCAAAAAAAATGGTGGCCACGTTTGTCTCCAAAACCGGCCATGTTGCGACTATTCCTCTTGAGGGACAAAGAACGGTTAATGCAGAATGGTATGCTAGCATTTGTTTGCCACAGGTCGTTTCCGAACTCCGTAAACAGAACTGCAACCGCCGCATCATCCTCCATCACGACAATGCGAGTTCTCACACCGCGCGCAGAACAAAAGAGTTTTTAGAGCAAGAAAACATAGAATTATTAGACCATCCGCCGTACAGTCCCGACCTAAGCCCTAATGATTTCTATACTTTCCCTAAAATAAAGAATAAATTGCGTGGTCAAGATTTTCATCACCTGAAGAAGCTGTGGACGCCTACAAAACGGCCATTTTGGAGACCCCAACTTCCGAATGGAATAGTTGCTTCAATGATTGGTCAAATTTCGCGGAGAATACTTCGAAAAGCAATAAATACATTTTTAAATAGTAATGTTGTGTCACTTCCTTGATTCCCGAAATTTTCAGTGTAGCCCTCGTATTACTAATAGTTAAGAATAATATCATGCTGACACCTTCATATCTGAGCGATCTTCATAGCTTTGTCGTTGTCAAGGTTGCCGTTCCAACCAAAGCATTTTGCCTAACTTCTCATAATGGATCGAAGTTCGTACCATGCAGTAGAACAGTTCCCGTACATAACATGACTATTAGTGGAATTATTATTAAATTATATACAAATATAGTGTAACCGCTACTTGACCTATACAAACATTAAACTACTTATGGACTAAAGGCCTATCGGATGGAAGACTATCTTAAGCAGATCCTAAAATGTACATTTCATACACTGATTGTTCTTCTACGCCCATTTTCATTTCAAAAGGTTTATTATTGGACCAAACAAAGCAACTGTCTCTGTAAAACCTTTCTTGTTTTAGTTATTTTAAGCCTAAAGGTTTCATTGTTAATTGATAGCGATCTTTAAACCCCTTAAGCAGTAGGTAAGGATAAAAATAGCCTGACGTGTAACCAACTTGGTGTTAAGTCTCTTTTTCATACCAAGCTATATTTTGTCACTTTCAAATTCTTTTGTTGGCGACTAACAGTTAATTTCGATCGTGACCGGCATTGTACGGGCTATGGTTACCGTACAGGGGAAATATGGTTAAATGAAAGAGAAGGTTAAGCAAACTAATGGTTTATCTACTTAACTTACTCTAGGATGGTATGGTTAAAATGGTTATGAGCACAACCGAACCGAATGGTGATCGAATATGTACTAATTTATATTAATGATGAAATAGCACGGCTCGGCGTAAACTGCTGAGCGCGCACAACGTGATTGTACGAGGCTCGTGTCGATTATTGCATCGTACATGCTCCCACCTCGCGAGAAGGATGATAATGATAACAGATGGTCGTGAACTCGTGAATGACGATGAGACAAGGTGATAAACAATAACCTTATGTGTAAAAATTAGAGTCTCTATGGTTTACTACTGGTTTCCTTATTAAAGAAGAGTTTAGGAAATACAGGGGAAGTAGATTGGTTAATACGAACACTGGGTACTGGTTGCACTTCACTTTGCTCTGCTTTTTGACTTACACTAACACATTGGTCACTGACACTATAATGAAACGCGGCGTTGGTGAGACCGCGCTGAATAGCTTGCTCCACTGCCGCTGCGCTCGCCGGCGGAGGCTCGTGCCCCGCGGCCCCCAGCGCAGCAGCCGTAGCGAGGCGGCGGCAGCGCGACCGCCACTGCCTCACACCATATGCTGCTGCTGTCACTCCGCACACTCCCACCAGCAAGTAGATTGCGATGTAATGGTGGACGTCGTGCTGAGACACCTGGTTCACTAACCCTGTCTCCGCCTTGAGTTCCTTTACTTTAGAACCTATTTCTTCCAACTCCTTTTCGTTGCCACTGATTATAGGTTCCGGCTCCGTAAACGATGACGTCCAATTCTGGTTAAACAGATGGTTTACCGGTGGAATTTCTACCTTTGCTACGTCAGCATGCACTCTCAAATCTTTGACTTGGTGTTTCTGGGCAATGATAGTAATATCTGAGCCTTTGATGACGCAATCACTTCCTAGTTTTATTATACCGCTATTGATGAGGTGGTCTGTGGTAACCTGGTCTTCACATATGATTCTTATTGACCGAGGGTCACAACAAAAGAACAAATATGTATTAATATTATTTAATTGGACCCACGAGTCCTGGCACGACCTGGACTTAGTTTCACAGAGCTGTGTTTCTTGGTCTTTGGTGCATAATCTTTCCTGAGCCTTCATGTGTGAAAAGGGCTTCTGTAAGGGGCATAATTGTGTTGTCATATCGAAGTGTACGCATTCTGTAATATCTATGTCTGATAATGGTATGTATAAATCCTTCCGTAAGTTGATCGCCACGTAATGTGAAACAGGTAGTAGGGTGACCATATTGTTTTTTACTTTCTTTGGAATCGAAAGTATTTTATATAAGTCATAATTATCCCGACTAACGAGAGGTATTTTAATTTCAAAAATAAAATAGCCTTTGTTCATTTTCGCCCTTACTTTCAATAAGTGGTATATTTTTGGTAGTTCGGTAGGAATATTATCTATAGGTAAACTCAGCTCCTTTGATAGTTTGCCTGAGATGGTATTCAATTCATTCAACAGTTGTTCTGGCTTCAATAGATGTACGTTGAATTTCCCGTAATTAACCTCGGAGATGGTGTCTACTAATACATCCTGAATATTTTTCAAGTTCACCAACAAACTATTTGCTGCGATGGAGGACAATAAAAACTCATTGGTGTTTTCAATACTCCTGACCTCATTCTTCAACGAGTTGGTAATATTTTGTACTTGGTTAAGGTGTTGGTTGAACATTTTGTGCTGTTTATCAATGGAAGACCCCATTCTTTTCAATACATTATATTCGGCCTCTACGATAGAAGTTTGGTTCTTCCATAGCGCCGCTAAATGGTTCTGGTTAACTCTTATGAGGTCGATGTCCTGTTTATATTTTTCAGCGAATTGGTCATCAAGTACACCGAATAAACTGTGTTCAATATTACCTACTGCATTAATAAGACCTCGACGCCGACGCTGTGTGTGGCCGCCTGGGAACTCCTGACTTGACAAAATGTTATTGTATCGCTCCAACTCATTATAACTGTGACGTAGTTGCAATAAAACGGATCCACAGTGAAATTTTGCAGCTGATTGACCACAGATATTTTCTAAATGGTTAATATACTTCAGTAGCAATGTAGTCCCTTGCCAATACGGGTTTACGTCGTAGTAGACTACAAGCTTCCATTCATCCCTTACAACGTGCACAGTAGATATTCTATCAAAATATAAACTAAGACTGTCGTTTAAGTTTACTATACTATGAGCACACGTGATGGGTGATATTAAACACGAGAACAACGTGAGGGCTATGGTAATAAAATGATATATGCCTCGTTTGTTGTTCTGTTTTGGTCTGGATTTTGGTGAAGGCACTTCGTCGTCTGATTCGTCGAGGAGAACTGCTGAACTCGCATTTTCGTTGTGACAGGTTGTACTTTCATTTATTGGTAACAAAGATAATTTAACGATTGGTCTTTTTACTATCCCATTTTTGGTTTTGACGGATACTACTCTGACGAAACCGTCCTTCCCAGGATGGAGTTCCACTATTCTTCCTAAAGCCCACTTTCCCGGTGGGAGATTGACGTCATGTATTATTACAATGTCGCCAATTGTCATATTTTGCTGCGAACGCTGCCATTTGGACCGAGTATTCAGCTGTGTTAAATACTCTGTTCGCCATCTCTTCCAGATATCTTGGTATATCTTCTGCGTTAGTTGCCATCTGGTTCGTAAATCCTTTTCTGTCTCAACAATGGTTAAAGTGGGTCCGCCTGAAAGGAAATGTGCTGGAGTAAGAATATCTAGGTCCTCCGGATCTTCGGTTAGCGGACATAGAGGCCTAGAGTTGAGACAACCTTCTAATTGTGCCAGTAACGTCGAAAATTCTTCGAACGTCAATCTTTGCTCTCCTATAACACGTTTCAGGTGGTATTTCAGGCTCTTTACCGCTGCTTCCCATAGACCTCCGGCACTGGGCCACGATGGAGCGTTAAAGTGCCACTCAATTTGCAACTCTGTTATAACATTATAGAACTGGTCGTCTAAAATTAATTTTAGGTTGACTATCTCTTCCTGTAACACTCTATTGGTTTTTATAAAATTAGTCCCGTTGTCACTATAAATGTGCCCGGGTACTCCCCGTCTAGCTACAAATCTACGAAGAGCTGCTGTAAAAGCGGAGGCAGTGAGGTCGGATACTATCTCTAAATGTATGGCCTTGGTTGCCATACAAACAAAAACTGTTATATATCCTTTGGTACATCTCACTCCTCGTCCCTTTGCTGATTTAACGTCAACAAAGCCTGTCAAATCGACCCCCGTATGGTAGAAGGGTCGAGTTATATTGGTTCTGGCTGCTGGTAAGTCTCCCATTAATTGGTTTTGCTTGGAAGGACTATATCTTCTACAAAAGACGCACCTTCGGATTTGTTTCTTAACTGCTCTATTGCCACCTAGTACCCAATATTGTTGACGCAGCCAAGCCAACGTTAAGCGTGCGCCTCCGTGGAAGGTCATTTTATGCGCTTGATCAATGAGCATGTTTGTTATATGTTGGTTATTTGGTAAAATCGCGGGATGCTTCATGT
The DNA here is from genome assembly GCA_963859945.1 of Euplagia quadripunctaria. Lineage (NCBI taxonomy): Eukaryota > Metazoa > Arthropoda > Insecta > Lepidoptera > Erebidae > Euplagia > Euplagia quadripunctaria. The sequence continues at coordinate 21,455,047 of OY982564.1, read as the reverse complement.
TATACTGCACACCTGCAGTTGCGATTCGTCCCCCGACTCGTAAAATTCCTTGGTTGTCCAGGTACGGATTCAGTTTCAATAGTTGGCTTTTAGGATTTGGTTGGTTATGTTTGTTAATAAAAATAATGTCTTCATAAAACTCTGACTGTACATGTTTAATTAGTATATTTTTCGCTTTTCTTAATTCTGGAATCGTTAAATAATGTGGTTTATTTTGCTGACGTGACAATATTCGTAGCATCCAAGCGAGCACTCTTGACACACGCGTAAAATCGCTGTGTCTGCTTAGTATCGAGGTAATGACTTGGTTCTCGGATTTTAACGTCGTAACATTGATCGACGTAGTTTTCTTTAATTCTTCAGTAGTATGGTAAGTGCTACTTTTTATGGTTTTTTCATCAAATGATAACAGCCATGTTGGTCCATGCCACCAAATAGGATGGTTGATTAGTTGCTCAGCGTTGATGCCTCGGCTTGCACAGTCAGCAGGATTCTGTTTTGATTGTATGTAGCGCCAACATGTCGGTGGTATTATTTCTACTATTTTTGTGACTCTATTGGCAACGAATGGTTTCCAACGGGTAGGTTCGCCAGTTAACCAGCCTAACACTGCCGTAGAATCTGACCAACCAAACATTTTAATTTTGAATTTAGACAAGCATTGACATGTGGTTTTCATCAACCTTGCTAGTAGGACGGCTGCACACAGTTCTAACCTTGGTAAGGAAACTATCTTTCTTGCTGGTACGAGACGCGATTTTGCTGCTACAATGATCACTGATGGTTCGGTATGCTGGTTTCTATAGACCTTGCAGTAAATAACACACGCATAGGCCTTTTCAGACGCGTCACAAAATCCATGTAATTCTATGGTGTCACCTTCTTTGCTTTGCAGCCACCGCTGAACCTGGACATTGTTGATTTTGGTTATATCTTCTTTCATGTTATTCCACCTTGAGATGATGGCATCTGGTAAGACATCATCCCACTGTAGGTTGAGTAACCAGATTTCCTGGAATAATAATTTAAATTTGGTTGTTACTGGTGACAACCAACCAAGAGGATCGAAGACCTTGGATATGGTAGACAGTAGGGTTCTTTTGGTAAGTTTGGTAGGCGGTTCTATTTTTAAATGAAACGTGAAATGGTCATCACGTGACTGCCACTGTAATCCGAGTGCTTTGGTGGACTCTTGGTGCTTGAAGGAGTATGTCTGATCTTCACTATCAGTGGGGCTACATTCTTCTACTAGTTCCACGTTATTGGAAGACCATTTTCGGAGGTTAAATCCACCGGCGCTTAAAAGTGCTATGAGGTCGGATTTAAGCTGTTTGGCTGAATCCAGGTCCTGGTGCCCATGGAGTACGTCATCCATGTAAAAGCTGGTTTCCAAGACCTTGGCTGCTTCTTCAAACCGATGGGCTTCATCTTTAGCCAGCTGTTTAAGCGTCATCATCGCTAAGAACGGGGCTGCCTTTGTCCCGTAGGTTACAGTGGTCAACTGGTATTCCCGCAGTGGTTGCTTGGGACTGTCTCGCCATACTACCTTCTGGAGGGCCTGATCTTCTTCGTGGACAAGAATCTGCCTGAACATCTTCTCTATGTCAGCCGTAAAGGCAATTCGATATTGTCTCCAACTGATAATAAGAGATAACAAATCTTTTTGTAAATTGGGTCCGCTATACATAAGATCGTTTAATGAAAAACCTGTCGATGTTTTAGCTGACGCATTAAAAACAACACGCGTAGCTGTGGTCGTTGACTCCGCGCGTAGTACACAATGGTGTGGTAAATATGACTCCGGTGTCTGGTTACCGGCGCACGCCTTCATATGATTTAAATATAAATACTCATGAATGAATTGTTTATAACTCTCATATATCATTTTATTTCTGGTAAATCTTCTTTCCAAATGACGAAATTGGGCAACGGCCTTGGTTTTGGACTCCCCTAATTTCTCTATCACGTCTGGTCGAAGTGGTAATCTTACAACGTAACGTCCGTCTGGTTGGCGTGTTGTTTTCAACTGGTATTGTTGCATACATTGATAGTCATCATTAGGCATGTCTAGCATATTTTCAGAGAGGTCCTCTATCTCCCAGAATCTCCGAATATCGTTTAAATCAATCAATACGATGTTACAGTAGCTTTGAGGTTGTACAGTGCCGCTTAAAATCCAACCAAATTCCGTATGTTGAGCTATTGGTAGAGAGGTGCCCTTACGGATAACACCTGGTAGTAAAATTAACTCGTACACTTCAACGCTTAAAATCATATCAATTGACCGACTTTTATAGAACTCGGGGTCCGCTAGAGGTATGTTTTTTATGTGTGGCCATGCTGGTCTCGTAAATGATTGGTTTGGTAAATTTCCAACGACTTGCTTCATGACGTATGCTTCTGTGTCGATGGTAAAGTTATTGTGTAAAGACGATATGGTAATCTTTACAAGCCCCCTGCTAGTATTGGCCTTAGCCCCAACGCCTACAACCACACAGTTGCGTTTAATCCGGGGTAGACCTAATAATTGCGCTGCCTTCTCAGTCATAAGTGACGATTCCGCACAGGGATCGATGAGAGCACGCATGGTGTAGTAACAACCGTCTATTGTTTTGATATTAATTAAGGCTGTGGCTAGCAACTTGGTTATACTTTCTGAAGACCCTTGGGTAACGCATATATTTGATTTTCGTAGCTCTTTCTCAACTAATGGTTTGCAAGTCTCATAAGCATTGTGCAATAATGAGTTGTGCGCATTGTTACAAACCCGACAAGTTTTTTCTGAATTGCAGGGCTTGCCAAAATGGTTAATTAAACAGTTTTTACATAATTTATTGTTTTCAATAATTTGACGACGTGTTTCTGGCCCAGATTCTATGAATGTTTTACATTGAAATAATGCATGGTTATTATTACAAAGTAAGCATTTTCGCTGTGGTGCAATTGCGCCAGGCTTCGTCATCGCATGATTAATAGTAGGTTTATGTTGAAATATTTTATTCGTCGAATTATTTGGTAATTTATAGGTATTTCTTTTGTGAGTTTGATAGTCAGTATATGGAGAATTGGATGGCATTGGCTTATTCGTCTCTTGTTTACGTCTCGAGGACTCTAATGACGTAAACTTGGTCTCGAGAAAATCCAAAAATTCTGTTATGGTTGGTAAATCTCTAGGGTTCCGTAGTGACTCAATATAATCATGGTGGGTTTCCGCATCTAATTTCTGGGTCACAATATATACGATGAGTGGGTCCCAGTTCGTAGTGTCGACCCCCATTGCCTTAATAGCGTTAAGACACTCATTGGTAGTATCATGTAGCTTTTTAACAAGCGCGGCAGATTGCTGTTGCAGGTTAGGTAAGGCTAAAAGTACCTGAATGTGTGAGTTAAATATAAGTCTCATATTGTTGTATCGATGGTTTAGTATGTCCCAACAAATTTGGTAATTGTCAGAACTTATGCGTAAGTGTTGTATAAGTTTGTCCGCTTCTCCCCTGAGTTTACTTTTAAGATATTGCATTTTTTGCGCACATGGTAATGATTTATTATTATGTATGGCTTCACAAAACAAATCTTTAAAAGATATCCATTGCTGGTAATTGCCGCTAAACGTTGGTATTTCCATTTTTGGTGTAGACTTCTCCCTATACGACGTCGACCACATTTTGCTATTAATAGCCTTTTTTATAAAATTATATTTCTCCTCATATTCATTAAAGGCTTGTTCGTACCCCTCATTCTCCACGATGCTGTCGTTGTCTATCTCCCAATGTAAAGTATCGATCGCCGACCACCTAGATTGTACCGTTTTGAGAATGTCTTCGAACTCCCATCGCTCGGAAATGCTTTCCAGATCGACAGCGTCAATGGTACGCGAAAATGCCTTAAAATTGGTCTTCTGCTTCCGCAGCATTTCTTCTAACTTACTTGGGTTACCCTGAGTGGTTGTTTTGGTGACAATTGGTGGCCGAGAGGCGCCCGTCTCTGTTGGAGTGGTAGAAACATCGTGACGCTCGGAAAATTGCGATAATGGTGTCGCTGGTTTTAAAAATGGTTTGGTTATGTCTGCGGTCATATATTTCTTAATAAGTGTCTTAATTTCATTATAAAAATTGAGAGCTTTTTGGTAATAGTTTTCGCTAAAATAGTGATGACTAGGGTCTTCGAATTCAGCTCGCAATTTCGTGTGATTTAGCTGAAATTCATTCCAATAGGCATCTAACGTGTTTAACCTTTTTTCAAGATAGGCAGGCGTCTTGCGTTCTGCCCCATCCTTCTTGAAATTACTTCGGAGGGTGTCCATCGCAGCCATGATTTGCTCTTGCGTGGCTAAAAGTCCCTCCATGTTGGTTGTGGTTAAAATGGTAAAAAATTGGTAAAATAGGAAAGATCTTACTCAGAAGACTGGTACTTGGTGACCTGGTTTGTCCCGGAGCTTGATCCTGGTTACTTTGCACAATGTGTATTGGTAAATGGTACACTGGTAATGGTTACTGGTAATGGTTACTGGTAGTGGTTACTGGTAATGGAAATGGTACACTGGTTGCGTTGTCGTAAGCGGGTTCACTACCACGTGTTCACTTTTAACACTCGCGAGGGTCCCGTTTTACGACGTAAACTCGAAGGACCACTATGTACGGGCTATGGTTACCGTACAGGGGAAATATGGTTAAATGAAAGAGAAGGTTAAGCAAACTAATGGTTTATCTACTTAACTTACTCTAGGATGGTATGGTTAAAATGGTTATGAGCACAACCGAACCGAATGGTGATCGAATATGTACTAATTTATATTAATGATGAAATAGCACGGCTCGGCGTAAACTGCTGAGCGCGCACAACGTGATTGTACGAGGCTCGTGTCGATTATTGCATCGTACAGGCATTTTTGTTCGATTACCGGCAAATTATTGACTTTGTTTAATACTAGAAAAGCGATTAGACCTGTAAAGGGTCCGGAACTAGTAGGGTATCCCCGATATATGTAGTGAGTACAAGTGTATATCTTTAATAATTATCTCTTTGTGAAATTTTCTAGCCTTACAGCACACCGTATCTATAGAATCGTGCAAGATAATTATGCTATCCCTACTTTTTTGTACTGCTACTGTAACAAGAGTATAGTACATCTCTACCTAACCTTAAGTTTACATGCAAGCGTAAGTATAAAATAACAGTATTTTTACATGCTTTATATTAGCTTCACTTGCATGTATGTTTGTTTGTATGTTTGTAACCGACTCCTTTGGGCACGATTTTGACCCACTTTAAACGGCCAGATTTCATTCAAATTTTGCACACCTGTCAAATACCGATGACAATGCAATAATTCGATTTATTTTTTTAGTTGAATATTCTATAAAAGCGTGTTTTTTAGTTTTTTAAACTATTATTTTAATACATTTGCACGACAGGCCTAATTGTATTATTATGGGCGAAATAAAACAACTATATCAATAAATCCCACTCCATATTTATTTTGTGTGAATTGGTCGAATTTCGTCCGTAATTCATAAATTTTAAATGAATAATAAATTTGTTCCATAAATTGAGCTTCCAGTGTAAGTTGAACTGTCATAGTATACACTGTAGACTTTCCGTAACATAGACAGGTCAACATAATATATACTGGATCCTCGCAGTTTTTATAACGGTTTTCACATATTTTTAAATTTATAACGCATATTCTTTAAATTTTTTAACTTTTGCCACTTTTCGCCCTGTGTGCGAAATTTGCTTAAAAAGAGCATATAGAATTTTCTTGTATGTATAGAAGATATACGAATATCCACTCACACGTGTCGGACTAACAACAACTAATGTATTTGTGCCGGACATCGCAACTTCTAATAAGGCGTGTGAACGTCGCGTGTAACAGTGTAAGGGCAGAAGTGTGCATGCACTGCACAAATATTGAGCAATTGCTTTTCTTAAGTCTTCGTTTGTAAGGTAAATTGACAAAGCATATCTTCTTTTGTCATCAGTATCTCGCTACAATAACTTACCTCCCTACCATACACGGAACAATAACGATGTTAAGAAATCACTCTACTTTTCATCGCTACCCTTTACGTTAAGTGGTTTTATTGCGTCACTAGAAAATTCAAGGCATTTTTATTGATATCCTTTATATTTTGACATCTAACGGTAACAAGTTAATGGTGGTCATAAAATTCCGTCAGGTACCTACGTGTTAACACAGTAATTGCGGTCAGAGGACATTAACTGTCTTAAGGTTTAAAATCGTTTGTTACGTGACCGTAATCGGCTTCTCTAATGAAAGTAGTGAGTTTTATCTACCGAGTTCATGTTCACTTGTCAATTTAAATAATTATAGTTTAAACAACACGCTTTTATAGAAAATTCAACTAAAAAATAAAAAAAATTAATCGAATTATTGCATTGGTCTTTGACAGGTGTGCAAAATTTGAATGAAATCTGGCTGTTTAAAGTGGGTCAAAATCGTGCCCAAAGGCGTCGGTTACAAACAAACATACAAGTGAAGCTAATATAAAGCGTGTAAAAAAATGGTGTTTTTCGAGCTAATGTGTGAATAATGTAAAATTAGGAGAACTTGTGGAAAAACTAAGTACAATTTTATTTGATTCGATCAGAAGTATTTAAACACACAGTTGGTCAGTCGATGTCCCTGTCCTAGTCGTCTCTCCAATCACGGGACATACGGGTACGCGACCTCAGCATTTGCGAACTACTGCAGGCTCGGTCCCTTTTCTCCATCCGAGACTCGCGGTATCCCTTACCCTAGGACTCTCGCTCTATGCATTTTTGTTTCCCCATTTTACCTTCTTACTTTTTCCCGTCTGAAAACGATTACATTTTTAGGGAGGGATGGCGTTAGGTATGCAGCCGGCCATGACAGAAACCAGTCAAAACCCTTTGCAATATTATAATTTATGTGGGAGAGCTATGCTTCGGCACGTATGGGCCAGCTCGACTCCGCTCGATACCACAGCCTCACAGAAAACCGGCAGTGAAACAATGCTTGCATTGCTTTTCGCCGCGTGAGTGAGGTTATCGGAGGCCCTAACCCTCCCCTCTCCCCTATTCCCTCTCGCGGCGTCAACGCACTTGTGACTCTTGAGTTACAGGTGCCCATAGGTGGTGGTAGTCATTTACCATCAGGTGACCCGTCTGCTCGTTTGCCCACTATACCATAAAAAAAACGTTGCACCGACCCCAAATAAAATTGACAAAATGGCAGGAAGATGATGTAACAAGAAGTACTGAAACATCTCCGTGATTCCCAATATTATTATGACAGTTTATGTTCTCAGAATTTTACATAATTTCTAAGGATCACATAAATAAGGAAATGTGACTTTTGCCTTTATTTTTAAATTTTATTAACTTTTTTAAATTTTCACAATGTGAGAATCAGTCACTTTTGGATTCTTACCGACATAGTTAAAAATGATTTTTGTTCCCTGCTTTCAGGGTAGTGTCGTAAGTTGTAACCGGTAGATATAATTTTTCAGACAAACCGTAAAAACCATAAAAATAACAATCCTATTGTTATTTTTAGATGTTATTCTAAAAAGTTTTACGGTTTAGTAATAAGTAAGTAATTTCAGTATGTCATGTCAAGTTACTGCGACATACATACTTATATTTCCAAGATTTTACATTTTATATTCTTTTTATTTATTGCATGTTTTTACGTTTTGAATTTTAAATATTTCATAACTTGTACTTGACTAAACTAAATACTCATAGAATGTTTTTTGTTCTCTGATGTTTTTAAAAGGCATATAAGCTAATTTTAAGCGACAGTTTTCACTTCAATTCACTTAATTCATTTCTCATTCTTAATTCGAACGTAAAAAATAAAACCACAATCGATGTTTCATTCTTGTAGAACACACTACGTCGACAAGCTGTCAGTCGATAGCGAACTCACGACACACGGAAGCAATGCGGTACCTTCATACACGATAAAACTCTTGCTTTTCGTAGTTAGTTTTGTTATATGGTAATAAATAAATGATACTTTAAAGGGAAACAATTCAATATAACTACATTTTAATCGGAAACCTAGTACTGGAGCAATACCTACACAAGCAGCAGATTACAGTAATATCAATAACCTTGAATCGTGTTCCAGACATGTGTCGTTTCAAGAGCTCGTATAGACTCCCACTCCCTTAGACAGACAGGCCGAACAACGACAAATCGGTTGAGAAGCATCAGGCCACCTCATGCCAAATCGAATGCAGCTATTCCACACTGAGGCCACAACCCAACGTGCATCGCAATTGTACTCATATTGCAAGATTTCGTTATATTCATAAAGTGAATGAATGATATTGTAAAAGCAGTATCTATAAAAGCTACGTTTGAGGAAAAGAAAATACTGAAAACCTAATAGATAATATATGTTGTATTAATAGTATACATACGTACATTCATGCAGGAGAATAAATGATATACGACGCTTCGTGTTGCTCCAAAAACGGTATGCAATGAGACAAGGTACGGTTTGGGCAAAATGTTTTATTCATATGAAAGAATATTGTGGGTTATTTTTGCTCTGTGTGTGTTCTTTGTCATATAGGTTTGTTTCGCAGAAATTATATGGAATAGTAGTGACTTAGTTTTAAAAGCTATCATAACTCCTCATTAACGAAAAAGACCAATGCGCTGAACCAGATGACATATAGAAAAAACAAGAAAAATTGATCTCACAATCCCTCGGTTATGAACAATTTTTTTTGGTACTTTAAGAGCTCAGTTTCTTCTCTCTCTCCTGCAAATGTTTGTAGGCAACTTTAAGCGCTCACCATCAACTCCATCGTGTGATTGTTTGCCTACTTACTTGTAAGTAAAAGTTTTTAATGGGTCTATTTAAGTTTGGGACTGCAGCACGTCAAACACCTATGCTACATATCTTCCTATTGCTGTACAGGGTTGCTATTTCGGCAGAGCTCATTGAGAAGCAGGATATGAGAGAGAATCTTAAGTGTTGCTTATATTACTGGCACCGGTAATCGCGTAGTGTCAGGCAGACCATGTGCTTATTTGCATTGTATTATTTTCGCTAGTTTTTGTTATTTTAGCAATTTTGACTCATTAACAAGTATTTACAGGATCTCTATATCCTACATTTCCTATAAAGGTTGTATGCCGGTATTATTTCTACGCTGCCATTGCATATTTTTTCTTTGAAAAATATAATTTTCTTCAAAATGTGGTACGTTTTATTTTAATCTATAAAATACGATACCAGAAGAGAATGTCCGCATTGCTACATATTTTAGTTATAAAAGGCAACGGTCTGGAAATTTAAAGGTAAAAAGTTAAACAAAAGTGTTGAAAAGGTAAAAAGAACAGTAAAAATATGTTTTTGTTGAAAATAATGCGTGGCGGGTGTAGGCTGACGACGACGGTGCACGCGCAGCCGCATGCCGATCACGACAGATAAGGCGCAAGCAATTTGTTTTGTTCACGGGGTTTGTGAATCTTTTTAATATCATAGACTATTATTTTAATATTATTATTATCATTGATTTTTATTTAAGTTTCGAACATTAAAACTAATTTCGTATGTATGTATAAGAAATCAAAAAAAAATTTAAATAATAAACGTTCAAGTGATTTTTATCGATATCTTTCATTTAATAACGTCCTGTAAACCAAATACATCCCAGCACTAGCCTGCTGAGTCCTAGGTGCTCGTCGGACAAAAATGTAAAAATAAATTTTAATAAACGAAGAGCACCTGCCAAAAATATTAATAGTTGCCTTTCGTGAACAAGGCTAGTTGCCATTCGCGCAGGTGCCATTCAGACGGGTGCCCTAGGTGGACTCCCTCCTTAGTCGACCACCCATATATTTGCTAAAGTATTTTTAATCGGTTAGATTTGTAGGTACCAAACGAGATAAATCTTTTTAATCGACCTTTGGCAATCGGGATCACTTACCACTAGACCAACAAGCCTGTCAACAATGTAAAAAGCCCAACTTGTAAAAGCTAGTATACATTATAAATTATGCAATACCTAGAAACACTTCAACAAGTGAAAGTGAGATTGTGCACAGGCATGCGAGCTATGCACATCCTTTCTGACCGTCTGTCACGACGTAAGATGTGGCTACTGGTCAGAGGCTACTTTCTTTAAATTAAAATAATAAAGAACATTTTTTTAAATTAGTATGGACATTGGACACGGGTCCCACATAACTAATATTCTAGAACTAATGCTTGTGTTAGATAAGGATATATATTATGTAGATTTATTACTAAGATGAATATTTAACGGTTTTAACCGATCAAGCAGGAAATCCCACTAATCCCACTCATATTATAAATGTGAAAGTTTGGATGGATGGATGGATGTTTGTTACTCTTTCACGCAATAACAACGGAACCGATTGCGATGAAACTTGGTATGTAGATAGCTGGAGACCTGGATTAACGCATAGGCTACTTATTATCCCGATATTCCCACGGGATCGGGACTTACGCAGGTGAAACCGCAGGGCGCTGCTAGTTATTTATATATAAATTTAGCCCTTTAGACTTATTGAGAACTAATAAAAAAAATCCACTCCTAACACAAGTATTTAGCTCAGCTTGAGGGGTTAACAAGAATACTAGTAATGTGTGACCCACGTTGCTTGTCTTTAAAAAAAAAACTCTTTTTTGAAGACACCCTATTAAAGATTTATGTGTTTATTATTCTTTCATTAAATATATATTTCGACAGACGTTAAAAGTAAATCATTGTATATTGTAGGTCCTTGTTCCCTGTTTTATTATTAGTCGATAAATATGGTCGATTAAAGTCAATGTCAGTGACATAAAGTTAATTTCCCAATTTTTCGAATTAGGCCTTTATGATACCATGGGTGCGATATGTGGATATAGGCAATTTAAATTGAAACAGGAAGAGGAACTGTACTTCTTTTGATTCTAGTAGATGTTGTCATCTTAAAAGTAAGACCAAGTAACCAACGGTTATATATTTTTGTTTGTGTTTTTACTGTTTAAGAAAAATTTATATCAATAACGTAAACGGTTTCATTAAAGCTTAGATTTTGTTCTTTATCACCATAAACGGTCCTGCATTTTTTATTAATTACTAATTGTCTTACTTTTTTATTCATAGAATATCTGTTGGTATAGAAAGCTTTATAGGCTATATTTATCTATATATTTCAGGTGATTCCATATTGGTTTGAGGTATTAAAATATTTTAGTATTTTATGAATATCCAATAAACAAGTCACATTCCCGTTTTTCACTATATACTTATAAACAAAATTAATTTCGATCTCTACGGTGTCAAAGTAGCTAATTAAAGTTTCAAATAGCATAATTTAAATAAATTGAAGTTTGTTGTACTTTGTCCGTTCTACTGTGTCTCGCTTCCTATATTATTTTCAAGGGAAACCATGTTATACATTTCACCACTGAAAGCAGTACAAACTCCACTAAACAATCACAAATTATTATCCTCCTCCATCGACTCCCTGTCGTGTTCGCCTGTCGTCCCTGTCATAATAAATACAATTAGCCAACATAATAAATATATTTCAGTATGCCTTCATAACGTCGTCAAGAAAAGTAAAATACGTGTATTTGTGAAGTCACAATACACATAAAGTACAAAAATTACTGAATAATTGAAAAAATAAATCTCAATTCGGACAATAAATTACATCGTTGCGTGTTGATGGAGTGCGATGTGGCCTTTAACAGGTCCACAATACTTTAAAAATGCCTTAAAATGTTTTGTAAGATACTTTCAATCACAATGGCAAATATACCGTAAAAAGCGAATGTATTAAGTATTTAATATAAGGCTCTGCTAAGGTAATTAGAGTAATATTTAAGTGATAAATGAAAATAGTAACACAATCTATCGCGATATGAATTCTCGAGAGTCCTTAAGTTTAGCAACGCAAAAATATTTCCATTAAAAAAAACTTGTTAAGGATATTTAATTATTTGTGGTATTTACATCAGACGAAGGTAAAAATAATTGGTAATCGCATATCTCACAAATTTCTCAAGTGGACAATTCTGCCCAAGCTAACAAAGATAGCATAGTATCTCCAGTCTTGGTTTCCCATCTCAACACGGCGATCATTTACCATCGCGTGAGTGCTTGAATAAAAAAGCTTAAGTACATATTCTGTGTCTTTTTTGTAGTACTAAGAATGTGCTTGGAAGTAACTTGCATGTCTGCCACTACATAGCGCAGTCTTTAATCTTATCGGGGTTAAACTAAGGAAATACTGTTTATTTAAATGTGGCAGTAGTTTGCATACAATGACAGTGAAAGCCGACCAATGATATTTTAATCGCGGCAACGATTTATTCGGCCGTGAAATCGATACGTTCCTGGGGTATAGTGTTACCAGCTAAATTTCAAATAAATTTAGGTAATGAATTTATAAGAATTATTTGTGTTTGGTCAATGCTTAATGTATTCAATCGGATTAATTTAGATATGCAAATTATGATGTTCAAATACTGGTATCATTTTTCATGTGTCACCATTGCTTCGCTCAGTTCGCTGGTGACAGCAAACTTATTTTATTTTATTTAATACTGCCTGCATTTTACATAGCACGGGGCGGACTTAATAGCAAGTAGCATCATCTACCAATCAACCTTTTATAGATTCAAAATATACCTATGAACATGGGGTTCTGAAGGTATTTCTACTATTTTTTTCATATAAAACTCACAGATTTTAGTTTTAATAAAACTGTCATGGCTAGTGGACCTCCTAATTTCAGAGAATTACAAAGCAAAATAGCCTGGATAGCAAATTAAGAGTAAATAAAGGAAGAACTGTGTGTAAGGCATAGGTGTAAAAGATTATTTGAAGGGCAAAGATCTCTGTGAGGGTTGGAGCATAGAAGTTGAAGCTATGAAGTGAGATAAGTGGGGACAGTTGGGGTATTAAGAAGAGTTTAGAGAGTAGTTAAAGCACATAGGCTGCGTCGCTGACGTTGCCATGACAGTTGGGTTCGATATAAAGACAAATGGTGGTACTTGCGAAAATTGAAAACGAATCGAATGCGGTCAAGTTTGTTGATCAGATCTGCATTCAGGTTGAGATAGCATACATTAGATACTATAATCGATGATCGGGAAGATCAAGGATCAAGAAGGGAGGACGATCTCCACTCGGACTTAATTCGCCGCCGGCGAACCGGGCGGCGGAGGCGCGCCTACCAGCGCCTCATGCCGCCCTGAGTGTGGCCGCGGGTGGATGGGACGGGTTTTCCCCTTCACCCGCTGTAGTGGCCCCCCGCGAGGAGGTGGCGTCCGCGTGTGCCTGGACGTTGCCTAATTGAGAGGTTGTTACCCGGAGGTGGTGCCCGCGCTTAGCGGGCAGGCGCTAGGGGGGGTCCGGATGTCTTAATAAAGCTGTTCCCGGATCCCTCCTACTTAAGGCGCAGTACGGCACACCGTGTGGTTTTAGTCGGTTCGATTCCGACACACCGCCCCGACGAAAACCCCGGCGGGATGACGGCCCGAGGGGGTTTCCACACGCACAAAAAAAAAAAAAAAGCATACATTAGATACTATAATCGATGATCGGGAAGATCAAGGTCTGTACGATCATTAACTTGATGCTGGCTAGGAGAAAATTATTGAGTCGATAAAGTGATCGCAAAATTTGCAATTTGTTGTTGCCAGGTGAGGGTAGCGTCAATTAGTAATCCAAGGTCTTGGTTGATCGGTAACGCAGGTCCGTAGTAGATCACAGCCGGCGGTATAGAGGTGTCCATTCTACTTATCATGCGGTGACTCCGGTGACGCCAAAACGATCACACCAGTTCTTAATGGCCTCTAAATCTCTGTAAACATGTGAACACTCTGGCCTGTAAATAGATTTGAAGGTCACCCGCATACAAATTATACGGACACCAAAGAGCAAGAATAATGAGATTGATAAACATCAAAAATAATAGAGGAGACAAAAAACGCACCTTGGAAAATGCCCGTGTCAACTCATGGGGAGGGTGGGGTGAGGCTAAGTGCTAAAAATGTGCTAATAATACTTATATGTCGCGAGTGCTTTTTATACGTGCCTAAAATATATGATCACCTTCCTAGCTAATTTGACAAAAAGATTTTGAAGGCAGAATATGTGTGAACACAAATTTATTGTAAGACTCACCGAATACCATATTCCAGCAGATAAAATATTTGAATTTGAAAGTGTTTTCTCATTTAGGGTGGAGGTATCTTTGAAGGGGCTAGTCGTTGGAGAGCTATGCTTCGGCACGTATGGGCCGGCTCTACCAGAGTGATACCACGGCCTCATGAAAACCGGCGTGAAGCAATGCTTGTGTTGTGTTTCGCCGAGTGAGCGAACTTACCGGAGGCCCTAAACCCTCCCCCCTTTGCCCCTCTCTCACCCCCCGTTCCCTACACCCACCTTAAAGGCCGGCAACGTACTTGTGACTCTTGAGTTGCAGGTGTCCATGGGCGGTGGTAGTCACCTTCAGGTGACCCGGCTGCTCGTTTGCCGCTACCAGTTCGATGCCATAAAAAAAATCAAGCAAGCACTTACACAGCATGGCAACGACAACTTGCAAGTAAAGTTATTATTGGCACCGGTAACCGGTATAAAAAAAATATTTCCTCAAATACCATTTTCATCATTTTCAGGTAACATAATTTTATAATCATCGAACTATAACGTCGCAATTTTAAACTGTTATAAAATGTTCGCCTCTGTACTGATGATAAATAGGACATAGTAGACAGCTATTACTCAGTATCTATTTGCTACCAGTACGTAACGATATAAGTATTCCTGTTTGTCGTGATATATTGTTGGATACGTGATGTAGTAGATAAACGCCGGTTTAGCTTAATAAGATACAATCTTTAGGTTAAGAGATCTATAAATCTTTAGGTTAAGGAGTGATAGAGCTTTATTAAAAGCAAATTTCGGCATAACCTTAATGTTTGCATTCTCAGCACATAATCTTAGGTTTCTTTTTCTTATACCGATTTTTACAATGCAAGTTCGGATGGCTATCTGCCTTCTCTGGTTAAAGTTGAAAACCACCGTTATAGATACTATATCAATTAGCTGGACTGTGGCCCTTTAAACATACACTTCACACCGATGCGGCTGATAAGGTCCTAAGAGAGTTCTTTGAGATACTTATCTCAAAACCAATTGAACACGATGCGCCCTTATTGAAGTTGCTCATTTGGCCCACATAATAACCGACTGAAATGTAAATTATATTATTTATTTTATGTATTGCAATATAAATTACTATTATTTACCTAGTAGTCGTGGGCAATACAATTAATAACAACGTACAGTTGTTCGCGACGCATGGCTCCGCTGCGTTACTTAACTGCGTAGTTCTCCGTTGTACAAAATGAACGTAATTATAAGTTTGTAAGATTGTATTTAATAAATGTATTTTCTTTCTGTCTTTACGAAGAGCTTCTACTACAAAGTAATGCGGTAGATCCTACAAAATAACATTTTGAAATGATTATTTTAAAAATACTAGTGTTGTGAATGTTGAAAGGTACCTGGCATGTTTACTAATTTATTCAAAAATAATACGGTGACAATTTTATTGGCGTTAAATCAAAGAAACTCCTGCGAGGAAGCCCATGCCAAACAGTTTCACCAACTAATTACCCTCTGTTATACCGCCGTCAAAAAATGTAGTAAGCCAGGGCACAGCAGATTTCTGATCGAGTTGGAGCCGATTACTTTAATTCTTGTAGAATTAAATGTTACTACTAGTAGGGTGTAATTTTTAGGGTTCCGTACCCAAAGGGTAAAAACGGGATCCTATCACTAAGACTCCACTGTCCGTCTGTCTGTGCCCAGGCTGTATCTCATGAACCATGATAGCTAGACAGTTGAAATGTGTGATGTATTTCTGTGGCCGCTATAAAAACAAATACTTACTAAAAAAGGTTGTAATATAGTGTCTATTGCTGTATAGATAATGGTACCCTTCGTGCGCGAGTCCGACTCGCACTTGGCCGGTTTTTTTCTTGTGGTAGGTAGGTTCACCAGATCTATTGGTAACGCAAAAGTTACCAATGGATTAGGCCAGCTCTGTTGCGTTTATGGCATCCAGTGTTTACAGCGTCAGTTACCGATCGTTATCAAGAGTTTCGTGTTTGTTTGCTCACTAAGTTGTATAAAATACACTTTACATTACAGTACTATAAACAATAAACCAATTAATTGTATTAATACGTTATCATAACGATATCCGGAGGGATCACATGCTTCCTGTTTACCATTCCATACTATGTGCTTAGTGCTTATCTATTTCTGATTAATATAAACCTCAACACAATACGCGGAATAAAATTTTCCATTGATTTGATGTTTAATTATGTGGTAAGGAAAGCTGGAACTGTTTGATACCTCCCACGCGACACCACTCTTTCCAATTTTCAAACTGACTCACTCTCTCACTTCTTTCAAACTCAACTCATTTCTTGAGTTTAACTTTATAGGTGTACAAAGTCAAATTGAATTGTCTTTATAAAACAGTCAGTTATCTATTTCAGAACGTCAGGATTCTAATTTTTAAAGATGTTGGAATTTGGATATTGAACCCAAAATAAAGCCCGTTTGGATATTTAAGGAGACCTGGTGAAATGTGGTGTGAAGTTTCTGTTGAATTGTGGGCCTGAGAACTAACGAGCATAGCGTTGGTCATCCAGCATACCACCAGCATCACAGGAGAATCCTGGGTGAGGCTTGCACTAGTCCTTTAAAATTGGCAAAAAAGCTGTGCTGTGGATAATGACGATATTGATATTGAATATTTTATATATAACGTACCAAATTAGTAATGTGTTATTCATAAAACTCAAACTTAAACATACTATTAATAGCCTGTTTATTGAACGCTTCCAAAATGAAGAGATGTCATTTCACTGGTAGATACAATGGCCTTAATAGAAGATACTGATGTCTTATCAAAGGTATAATTAATAAGTATAAGTTTTAATACTATTAAGTGTCAAACTAATATACGGCTCGCATAATAAGCGACCACCTTGGGTGTCAAGCTCATGTTACCTAGAATAAATATCAGGTATCACCTTATACTTTTAGAAAATATACAGTATCCTCCATCGCGGATGCCCGGTATGCCGTTAATAAGAAATAATCCTTGGTACTGGGGAAGGAAAGTGACTTTACCAGGTTACCCTTTAACCCATTGCACGATCCGCAAACCGCCTGATACATTTCCTTATTTCAAAATGATTAATCCGAGTACTAATATTATTCGACTTCGACGCATGTAATGTTTCCTGAGCGATATAATCGGCTAAGTTGCAGCGATCCGCCGCGACGAAGTCTGTTACGGACTGTACAGTACGTACGCGTGTGCCGATCCAACTTTGATTTACGATCAATAGCCGCGACGGACCACTTCCTAAAGTGTGGACTTGGCTACTAAAACTTCGTATTGGTAGTAAAAAAAAATCAAATCGACGGATCCTGCGTATACTGGTACAAGTGCAAAAATGGAACTTTACAGATTCTAAAACTCGTAACTTTGTACTAATAAAACAGACATTTTTGATAGCATTTTTGCATCTTTGAAACTAATCGAAATCTTATAATATTTTTTTTTCAGAGCATAAAATATAGGTTAAGCTACAGCTATTGCTGCAAAAATAAAAACAATTCTTGTCATTTTGCTGGTTGTACTAGGACCTGTCAGTAAATTCATTCTTTTATTTCTTCTTCTTATAGTTTCTCTTCATTCTTGAAGGTTGGCCGTCAGTTTCTTACATTCTTCATTGATCATGGCCAGGCGGAACAGATTGTCAACAGAAGCAATAACGGCCCACTCCCGGATGTTACTCAGCCACGATTTTTTCCTTCGCCCAGCGCGTCTCCTTTTTTGCTTCTCCTTGCCAGCAGCTCCATTTTTGCCGCGATCTTTGCTTCTACCTACCCATCATAATCTATTAATGTTCTTTTACTTTTGATGGTATACAGTTGTATACCATATGTAACGTAACTTAAGTTCACGGTAGAATGGATCACATGCTTTAACGAAACAAAAGTAATGCAGTTTCAGTAAAAAAAAACAGCAAGTGAATGGGGCGGCAGTGAACATGAATTTCCTTTTATTTACTTATCTTGATCGCAACAACATCATAATAAAGTTACATATAAATTCTCATAATAGTATTACCTACAGTCATACTCGAGTTGCTATGTTATGAGAGCGTTCATTAAGGCTGAAAATACAAATTTTTAAGCATATTTTATCTAACGTGGTAAGAATTTTAAAATTTTGGTATTCTATTTATCATCATAATATGTATATAAAAATTTAACAATAATTAAATATTGGGACTTTTATTTTTGTTTATCATTCTAGTTTGATTATTTGCAACTGTATTGGCGAGTCGTATCAATTTAGTTTCAGTACTTTTTTAATGGGAAACTGCTATCTGACCTTACTCTGTTACTTTTTGTCTTTGTTTTTGTCCGTTTCTCTCCCAAAATAGACTCACATTTTATCAGCTATTTGACGCTTTTCGTCCACTGCTGAACATTGGCAGACACATACCTCAGGACCAGCAGACTAGTGTCGCAGGTCCTTACAATACGAGGTGGCTTAATCAAAAGGTTACACCGTTTGACTGCAGCCAGGCATTGCCGGTCAAACTATAAATAATGCTAGTACTACGCTAGTATTTCCGGGTCTAAAACGTTATAACCTCTATTTACAATTTTTGTTACGCAATGCGATAATAAAGTACGTAAAATGCAATACGCACAATAATAAATGAAGAAAAATACTTTAGTAGAAATAATAAATTATAAAAATTATAATATAAAAAAACGCTTTAAATGATCATGGCTCAAGCCTTTATCAAGGTTTACTTTTATGCACTAATATTGACTACTCATTTCCGAAATCGCGTTTTCAGGAAAGTCGTCTATGTAGATAAAGTTAAAAGCAAAACCTTATCTAATACAAAATTTGATCCAAATCATTGAAGCCGTTTCCGAGAAACACGAAATCTATATATATATATATATATATATATATATATATATATATATATATATATATATATATATATATATATATATATGAATCTCTATTTCCCTTGGTCACGGCATCACGCGTGAACGGCTGGACCAATTTCGCTAATTCTTTTTGAAGTGTAAACTTCTTTAGCGGCGTTGTGCACTTTTGGGATGAGTAAAAAATGTTAAACTAGCGTCAGGACACGTGACCCTGATGTCCGAATGTCCTCTGTCCTGTCCTCCTGTCCCCATCGAAAATTCGTACGACGGAGTCAAGTTTCTTATATTTACATGTGCAGCGTCAGAGAGACATGGAGAGGGAGAGAGGGAGGGACAGAAAGAGAGAGAGAGAGAGAGAGAGAGAACTGAACTCGTAACCGTCACGCTAATAATACTTATATAGATCCACTGGAGCTCTTTATTAATTAATGTCACTAACCTGTTAAAGTGACGTTTTAAGTTCGTCGTTTCGTTTAAGTTTTCACGTCTGTCGGCAGTCCCATGACTGCCTATTTTTTTTTGCCAGGGGAAGGTTCTTATGAAAGAAAAAAAATAAGAAAAAAAGAAAATTAGAAAAATGTAAGAAAACTTAACGAGGGACTTACGCGGGTGAAACCGCGGGGCGCAGCTAGTATATCTACTATAAATATATTTATAAATAAACCTAGATACCTACACAAGAAGTGCTCGGTTAAAGTTACCAGATTTGAATATAATAATATGCATGTGTATTTATATTTCTTTTTAACCGACTTCAAAAAGCAGGAGTTCTCAATTTAATCGATTTTTTGTGTGTATGGTTACGTGAAATGTACGCTATTTGTAAACCGATTTCAATTACTGTTTTTTTTATTGAATTGGGTGTACTTACTCAAGGTCCCATTTAAATTTGAAGAAAATATTCCACCTCTAAGGGTTTGAAAATTAAGGGAAGAAGAATACAATTTATTAGAATTTATTGTGATTTAGGCGCATTGAAGTTAATTTATTTATGTGTATATATAATGTATTTATGTCGCAAATTGTAGAATTCATTCTACATTAAGCCATATCTTTAATATAAACATCACCGGATTTAATATTGTGTTAACATAATGTTGTATCAATTCCAATGAATACAAAATAAACTCAAATCGTAAACCACCCATATCGCAAGCACCACCAATTACCATAAAGTCTCCACCGACAGCAGAAATGTGCTGTATACATCTGAAGGCTTGTTTTTGAAACTACTGTTCCATGTATTGTCGAGGTAGCTTTCATATATTAACAGTTTCTTTTGTTTTTTGCAGGTACAACACTAACATTTTTGGTACATACGAGAACTACAAATTAGTAAAGGGAGTTTGCAGTTATCATCTATTTTTAGAATAATAGTACCTAACATGGCATCTAGATATCTTTCAAACTAATAGCTTGATACTGGAAATGACGACAACGTCAAATGAGGTACAGGACAGTATAGAATGAATGTTGATATTTAAATTAAGGATGACACACAAAATTTCGAGAACAACCTAAATCGATGAAGCGGACTTAGAAAATGAGCACGTTTACAATCTTGCCGCCTACTCATATAATAAACTAGCCGTGTAAGTGTACTTAATCTGCAATGAGAACTTCAACCCCGATATTAACCTATTTTACCTTTCCTAAAGTGCCTTTAAGAAGGTTCACATAAGCTTAAAATGTAGGATAAATATACCAGAACATTAGATCCTGACATGGAAATGCTTCCAAACTACGACTATAAATGGTAATCTGTTGATATGCACATATAAACAGAGTGACTTTTCCGATTGCCTGGGACCTGGAGCAGAACAGCCTGCTTTTCACATGAATATTAAATAAAAGTAGTCAAGTTCTATTTAAATTTATGATAGTGATTAATATTTTCACGCGACCGGAGCCGATGGCAAAAGCTATTAGTCAATAAAACTTCGATCCTTTATAATAAACTACATATCCCCACATTATCCCCTTTACTTTTCGCATAATTTATTAATACCATATCAAAAAAAATAGTCTCATCCTACCACCTTTATGCAGATGATCTTCAAATTTATGCTCACGCTCCAATCAATACAATCCACGAAGCTTTTTCAACTATAAATTGTGACTTAGAACGTATTTGTGAGTGGAGTAACAACTATGGTCTCCAGGTCAACCCGGCTAAAACTCAGGTAATCATGGTGGGCAGTCCCAGAATGATTTCACGCGTTGATTTTGCCCAACTACCTCAAATAATTTTCAATGGTACGCCGCTATTGCTTAGTAATAGTGTAAAAAACCTGGGTATATTAATTGATAGTACTTTATCCTGGGGCCCCCAACTGCAAGAGGTTAGTCGCAAATTATTTGCTGCAGCAGGGTCCTTACGAAGATTGCGGAACTTTCTTCCGACCGCTACAAAGATGTCGCTTGCACAGTCACTCTTACTTCCAATACTTGACTACGCTGATGCCAGTTATCTTGATCTCACGGAGGAGCAACTCGATAAGCTTGAACGGCTTCAAAATTTTTGCATAAGGTTCATATTTGGCTTACGCAAATATGATCATGTATCCGAATATCGCAACTCGCTCAAGTGGCTCCCGGTCCGCCTTCGACGGAATACTCACATCCTTTCTCTACTTTATAACATATTGTTCAACCCCCTCACTCCCTCTTATCTCAAAGAACGCTTTAGGTTCTTAAGTGACACACATTCCAGGTTCTTGAGATCATCTGAAAACTTGCAACTGCAAATTCCAGCGCATTCTACAAGGTTCGCCGACAAATCTTTTACCGTTGAAGCAGCACGCCTTTGGAATGCACTACCTCTCTCTATCAGACGAGCTTAAACACTGTCATCTTTCAAAAAGATGCTAAAAGAATATTATCTGCTAAAATGAATGAATGAATGACAAAAAAAAAATAATAATAATAAACTACTTGCATGACAGATATGTTTATAGTGGATAGTTATAGTGTATGTATGTATGTACTTGTATGTGTGCTGTACTAATATAACATATAACGCAATTAATATATGAATGTATTAATATTTGTGCAATCCATTCACAGATTGCATAAATCCCTACATAGCTCTTCTTTGACATTGCGACACCAAAACCACCCACGTATATCATAACACTCCTGTCCATCCAAAGGTTGCCTGGAAGATATTGCTGCTAGCGATAAGGCCGCCCATTGTGCATTTTCTGTATAATTTGTATGTGTTTTGTTTCCTTTTTTGGTGTACAATAAAGTGTATTTATTATTATTATTTATTATTATTATTATAGTATAAAAAAAAAGTCGCTTCCCGTCGCCTGTACGCTTAGATCTTTTAAACCATGCAACGGATTTTAATGCGGTATTCATGGTATTCTCTCGTTTTCCATAAATTCATTTGCACTAATATTGTTTGCCATAGTCATCCCCGACCATAATATTTACTTGCACTATTATCATTTATACTAATAACGTTTACCTTAACAACTCAACAGTGATAACTTTTATTCGCCATAAAATGACTTTCTATAACAACATATATCACAATAATTAGTTTCCATAAGTAACACATCTCATAATCGACTCTTGACATAATCAAAATTTGATATAATTATGAAAATAATACATAATATTGTTAGGTCGAAATTAATTATCGTTAACACCCCGACTCAGTGCAATCCGACTCGGATAGGTTAGGTTAGAAGATTAAGGTAGGTAGGTACTTAGTCCTCGTGGTTTTTTTTTTAACCACCCAGAAGTAGGAGTTGGAGGAGACGCCATATGAGATTTAGTTTTAAGTTAGATACTAAATTATCTTTATTTATATTATGGTGAATAAAAGTTATGGAAAATGACATTATTGAAAACGAAAACTATATCAAATACATTTATGGATTTAAATTATTATGACACTTGATCGATTATGACCAATGGAATTAGTGAAAGTCATTTTATGTCATTTCACGATTATGGCAACTGAAGCGTTATTTCTAATGAAATTTTGGCAAATACCAGTATGGCATATGAAATTATGGCATTTTAAATTATGGCAAACATTAGTAAACCGGTATTCATCAATAGATAAAGTAATTCAAGAGGAACGTTTGTATATATAGTTTAATATTGTTTTGTGTTAATTTGTTGAAATATGACGATAATTGTTCACTACATTAGTATCTAGGTACATTGCAACCGTGCGAAGCCGGGGCTGGTCGCTAGTTTATTATAAACGAGATATCGTTGCCATAATTTTGATAAGCATCTTCCAACTTCCACTGCCGCGGTTCCTCCAACATTACATTGAAAGTAAGGAGCTATCCCATTTCAATTACTTATACAATATCTAATCCTATAATTCATGTCCGAAGAGGAAAATCCTGCCAGTGGAACTTCTATTTGCAGAAAATACTATTAATTTATCGCTAATAAGTGTAGTATAAAATATGATTACTCTTGGGGCAAGACGTTAAACTGCATCTTTGAATGAAACTCTTAAGGTGTATGCATGTCCTGTTTTGGAGTTACTGCCTCGTTCGAAGGCTTAACAACTTCATGACTTGGCCTTTAGCTACTACTCAACAATAGTAGGTACCTAATAAAACTAAAGAATTAATTTTATTGTAATAATAAAAGCATATGTTCGTTATGTAATTAAATTGTTGTACCTAAAAGTGATACCATAGACTACGAGTATAATAGTTGAGCTTGTTAATAATTATACAATACAGACTCTTGATTGCAAACCGTGAAGAAAGTTAACAACATTAACATAGACCATTAAAAAAAAGATGGGTTGGTTAGCGATTCAGAGAGGCCTTTATCTACCGTCGTGTGACTAAGATTGACCCGACGCGATAGGACGCCTCACCCCTTGAAAAAGGGCCCCCGTCGGGTCCCGAAACTAGTCGGGCATCGCTGGAATATACACGTGGGTAAAACAGTATATTCTTAATTAATAAAATGAACTGGTATATTAAATGTCCTTACAAAATATAACTTGTAGTAAAATCAGGAAAACCATTACCACAACTTAAAAAAACATTCTTCGTATCTTTATCAACTGTCTGTCTGTCAACTGTCCTATGTAGACCTTGAATATTTCTTTGAGCAAGAAAAACACAGGCTATCTGATAGTGTGAAACGGCGTTTACCAAGTCCTTATAGAGTAGGCGGACAATCGGACATCATATCCCTAACGTCTGAATTCATCCATGACAGCAAGGACACCGTCTGGCTCTTCCCATTGTCACGTACTAAGAAGATTGATAGAAGTGCAGTCGCATTCAATATTGTAGTTCAACTTTGGAGCTATAAAGTCGTAGTCCACCTATCATAGGTTTATAAGCAAAGAACCGTAAATTATATCGGCGCTACCGATTGATATTCGAGATTAAGTTTCTTGAAAATCGATGTGTACGTCGAATGGAATCGATATCCGTACAGCAGCAATTTAAACCCGTTGATAATGATCATCCAGCTACCCAAGATCCCTAGTAGTAAAGCCTTATGGAGACTTGTGGAATGAAAAATAATTTGATGCGGTTCTAACAAAATGGTCATTATTAAAGTGCATTACGAATTATCGTTGGTAAAGTTTCCTTCATATTGAACAAACTCGCTTTTTATTATTCAATCTCCGCTTGATTGCCGATGTAATTTCTACTAAACTTGAAATGTATCAGACTATGAATTTTATGTTTTTATTAGATAGAGATCAAAATATTTCGATATTTTATGATGTAAATAATTTATGACGAATTTTAACGTTTTTTATGATACATATCTTTTAAAAATTATATATATTTTATAAGAGGTTATTTTCTTATGGACTATGTGTTTCATTGCCAGTTGTACGGAAGAACGATTGTTATGTCCCTCCACAAATAGGGAGTATCGGAAGATCCCCATGAGCATCCAGTATAGTCGGAAGACTATAAAAAATTTCGTCTGCTCGTTTGCCCCCTATAATATTAAAAAAAAAACCCAAAAACGTTAAACTTTAAATTAGACTAACGTAGAAAAGAGGCACAACTTTAAGTTCATTAACTTTATCTAACACTCGGTATCTTATTTAAGGACTAATGAAATAACGATAAGTATCTCAACTAACTTTAAATTCAGAAAAGTTGCGTATAGTAGGGTTCGAAAGGCCCTTATCCCAAGCGAATAAAATATATTTATTTCGTTATATGAAAGGGCATGAAAAGGCTTTGGTGATCGCCTTTTATCAGTCTCATTTACTGCGATGGCATATGATGCCTCAAGGAGCAATTAGAGCGAGTAATTTGCAAAATTGTCACGGGTTATACGAACCTATATAGCTATTTGCTCATAGTACAATTATATGAAATCGGACGACTCTTCATAAAACTCATCTAAAAGGAAAGTGGTCTGAAACCTCAAACCTATTTTATCAAAGTTAATTCAATTCAGAGGACTTTCTAAATGATGAACTAAACTCATTTGTGGTATGACGAGTGAAATCACCATCGCCGTTTTGTGTGACTTTCACGGGTAAAGGCGCAGTGACATTCGGCTTCTATCAGATGGACCCAGATTATCGCGTTTAGCCATCTGCACACTACCGGACTGGCTTTATCTGTTTATTTAATGTCCTGCGACGAGTCCTAATGGGGCTGTTTATGCTAAGATGATCGTTGGACGTTTTAGACCTAATGGTTTGAAAGTTTAGGTTCTGAAAGGAACGTAATGGGCAATATTATGTAGATTGGTTGCATTAATAGTGCTTTCATGCAACATTAAAGCAATGATATTATTTTGAATTGTCTGATAGTGCAGAACTATATAACTTATTTTTGTTAAGTGCTCATATTAAATTATGTCTGCTAAATAAATATAAATAAAACTTATATGAGTTATTTTTTTATTTATTTTTATTTTATTTTACCATAAGTATATTCCTGTTTTGTATATTTAGTATTTATTTTTGTAAATTCCTGACCATTTAGGGTTGCCTGAGGCCTCACTGACAACCCTATTGTGTGTCCGTGGATTTAACTTTATACATTTAATATTATATTTGTTCTTACTATTTAATAAATAATTGTGAATCACCTATCCACCAGTTTATAATCTGATTACAATTGTTACAAAAATAATTAGTATATCCCTGAGTAGGTCCACAGAGACGTTATATAATATAAAACACTCAAATACTCACACCAAAGAATCCCCTAAACAAAAACACCCAGTAACAATTTTCGACTATCAAACCCAGAACCTCACAATCATATAAAACTATTAATATATTATCTCTAGCATTTATTGCAGTATAGAATTAAATTGCTCCATTTTATCTTTAGATAATAGTGACATTGATAAAAATATACTAAATCTAACAAAAAGCATTTTACTTGCAGAACATGTAAAACGATCATCGACTTGTGTGGATTTGATCTCTATTTGAACTTACATTAGGGCTTAATAAACTGCCACCCTTTCGAAGTGCAACTATCGATGTTGAGGCAATATTAATCTGAAGTCACTATTTGTACTTACAAGCACTTTCACTTGGTTAAATTAAACTGATTACTAGAACCTCTAATCCTTTTCATATTCTTTATCTTTAGAAGTTAGAAATCATAGATATTATTATTTGCATAGGTACATAAATATATATGTATGACCACTTATGAAGGTCGAAACCTACATTTTAATTAAGTGTCGTGTTTGAGATGCAATATAAACTTTTATAAACGTTAATACAAACTGAAAGAATCAAAATTGGATGGTTTAACTAATAGTAATTTCATCTATCCCCTTCTGGCTCCATTATCAGATTCTTATTACCGATTTCAATGTTTGTAACTTGTGAAATCAAATGAAAAATGAAATATTATGATTAAAAATTAAAAATATGAGTCACAGCAAAACCTAAAGAAGTCAAGTCTATGCTATGCATCGGCAACGACACCACAATTTCTACCAATTCCAAATTAGCCAAAAATTTTCACATTAGAGCCAAAGGGTGATCCCGAGTCCTGATATGCTATCTATAAACAGGGCTAAGGATTAAAAATTATATTAGGTATTTTATAAGTCTTCTTTATGGCTAACTATCAAGTTGTTAAGATTACTATCAATCAACGTCTCATATGTCTTGTAAACAAGTTGGACATATGTGGCGTATTAGCTGTTTCTAGCTCTAATACGACCGCTATTGCTACCAGTTTACGTAATATCTTGACCCATCAGATTAAGTCATGCAGGTTTTAAGTAGTCTTTCCTTGGTTTTGATTGTCACTACATTCACTACTTGTTCTAATGTAATCTTATATATACGAGTTTCTCGATTAAAGGACTTTTTACCGTGCGACAAGTCTTTTGACGAAAATCTACCGCTATGTAATTTGTTACACGTCACTTAGACTGAAAAGCTTTGTATATGAGACAATTACACTTACTATGTCTTGCCATATGCACTTGCTATATTGCCCATATGCAAAAACGGAAATGTGAATAGTCCATTTAAAACGCTTTTCTTACCTTCACCTGTAACTTACTATACAAACAAATCTTGGAAGTAATTTAATTCTTTTAAGAAAAATTGAAATAGAATTAAAAAAAAATTTAATTCTATTTCAATTTTTCTTATCGAAATGAAACCTTGTATGTATATGTAATTTGGAATCTTAGAGATCTATATATAGAATCTGATTTGATTATGGAGACAGGAGGTGGATAGTGAACCTCTTCAGTCCAACAGGCAGGGCTTCGTAATGATGGTCTGATGCTGAAACCAGGAGGTGGATAGTGGTGGTGGATAGTCTTTTTTTAAATTCGTTTGGCCATTAAAGCGTGTTTTTTTAGGATAACTGATTATAGATTTATTAAATCAAATTATAGATTTATTATTTAACATTCCTTACACCTTAAAGTATAATATTTTCCGCAATTTTGTGTGAAACTAAAGCGTTGTTAATAAAAATATATTGTATTATTTTAATCCGTGAAATGCAACTTTTACTAAAGTAACGAAAAGTTTCAAGTGGTATTCATGAAACATATTATATTAAGTGATTTTAGATGTGACTTGATCACACTTGTTTCGGAAAACTTTACACTCAGTCAATAGAGGAAGAAACACGGCTTACTTTTTGACCGTCGGAGATGACCTTGAACCAAACCTCCACCGGAAACAAGTAGCTGTATTTAACATTTTTCACCGATTAAAATGATTTTTATATATCACAAATTTTACAACTTAATGCTAAAAAAAATACATAATTATCATATAAATTAACTTATTTCCGCTTCGTGGTTTCATCTTATTTAGTGATAAACTTTTTACATCGCGATTTGTATATGTGTTGCAGTAAGATGGTTGAAACCGTGATACAGTTATATTTCTAAGGATATACCCCATATATCATAATACAGTTATATGAAAGCTGTTCATAACTGTCTGACTAGGAATATAGGGGTCGTCCATAAATCACGTGATGTTTTTTAGCAACTTTTTTACTCCCCCTCCCCTTTGGTGATACGTGGTGATGGTGGTGGTTTTAGACTAATCCCACCCCCTGTAGCCAAAATCACTTGTTATTTTATTTTCAAATATATAAAAAAGATCAGAAATTTTCGTGTTTTACGAAAAATAAATACACGTGGTAACTCACTACACCCCCCTCCTCCTTGTGATATTTCGTAATTTTTTCCAAAGCTAAGCCGCTTTCACAATCATTTCACTAAATTAGTCTAATATAATAGTTTTATTACTAGATCATGCTCGCATCATATTTATATTCCTAGTAAGTCAGTTACGAAAGCTTTTATACTACGGTATATAACTATATCACGGGTTCAACCATCTTACTGCGACATATAAATATATTAGGTGAGTAAATCGAGAGCTAGTCACGATAATATTTGTGCTCACGGGTGGTCAGTCCACCCGATGTACTTCGGTCGAAACGTAGAATAACTAAAAAAGTATATAGTACCTTATAAACATTATCGCGATTAAGTCCCAATTTACACATCAATTATATTTCAAAGGGAGGTGAAGAATACGCAAGCGGGCGTTAAGAGCAGCGCGGAGAGTAGAGCGTGATAGTAGAATGTTTACAAACAAACGCGACCACTTTTCACGGCCTACGTCACACGTAACGCTATCTGTCCGCTGCGCACACGCATTGCTTTGATCTCACCGATTTATGACAAAAAAACTTGACGCTTTATGTTTTGACGAACTATTCTCTTCCTTGTAAGCCAGACGGCTTTAACTATAACTTAATTTATCTGATATAATTAGATATAGGTACGTTATAATTTTGTACAGTGACCATAAAGTAATATTTCAATTGATTGTTGAACGTACAACTTAGACTGTTTGGTTTCAGTTTACTATGGCTAAAGCGTAATGCTCGAATTTGTGCCACCCGAACCGTGACAGGAAAAGTACACGTAATTGTGTTCAATACGATACGAATTTCATTTACTTTGTACGTATGAAATCTATGTTTACGAGCTTCCCTACCAGTGATTAATATTTTCTATAGCAGAACTTACTTATTTTATTTCTATGACTCTTCGCAGTCGCAAACATAAGAAACTATTTTAAGAGCCACTAAAACCCAAACCACTTCCACAATAAACTAAAAAAAGCCATTGACCTCTTTAGTAATATAAAAATAACTCCTTTAAACAAAGTAGAAGTCAATAAAACCTCAAAACCCATCAAGAATGGAAGTTTTTACACCATAACGGTGTTCAAAGAGCCTTTAACAGTCTGCCCTTGTGATAACGAGATCAATGGCTGTTTTATAGTCCATTGTTGAACGCTAGTTCAAGTTTAGGTCTTGTTTCCCTATGACTTCATTTTGTGTGGAATTACCAAGTCGGATTTATGGCTAGAATTGTTGCTTAACATAAATTGGTTTAGCAAACTTTTAAAGTCCTTTCACGTTGCTGCAAAGCTGTACGCACGAGCGCGTTGAGTTATATGACTTAGCGTTGTATTGTCTGAGATGAGCGTATTTAGAGATTGTTTGTACAATTTTAGGGCTAACACTGAAGTGAAGTGACGATAAAATAAAATGAATGTAATTTTTCTTATTACTTCACTTATGTAGGTATGTAGTGTTCAAGGTTCCTATTTTCCTTGTTTTATACATAGAACTATGTTCACAAACGAGCATTGCGATGGTACTGGGGCCCAGGGGCTAGTCATGTAATCAATGTTGGATTTTTGCGAATGTTCATATCCAGTATTGGCGAATGAGAATGCGAATGTTGACTTTTCAAATAAAGCGTGAGCTAAAATGTTTGAAAGGTTTGACATTTTGCATCCGTTTTGTATTGATTTAAGGTACAGGTACAAATTAAATTAAATCATAAAAAATATTTTAGATTTCATTGGAAATGAAGACTTTAGCTTGCCTTCTTGTTCAAATCCAAAGCGTTCTAAAATTAGGGCAGGCAAGGTCCAGGGCAGGAAAAACTTTGACTCCATTGTCAATCTCTCGAGGAAATCTGTATCATTAAGGGACAATATGAAAATCATGATAGATTCTAGTGAAAGCGAAGGAGAATTAAAAAATGAAAGTCTAAATCATGTCATACTCATATTTCTCATGAAGCCAGAGAATATTAACTCCACCTTCAAGTGTGCCCAGAATTTTTAAGTAAAGCTGGAATTCTTTTCACACCTAATTTTGTTTTTTGATTTTATATTTAACTCTTCATTCTTAGAAAAAATACAAGGTTTAAAATATATAGTTGAAGCCAAAGAATTGTATTTCAGAAGTTTAATTTCGTTATAGTCAACAAAAATAAAAAACACGTTTTAAAAGCGACCCAAATTACAAGATAGAAAAGAGTTCCACACTCCACCTCCTGGCTCCATCGGCAGAACATCGCTACTAAGCCCAATCTGTTGGACTCATCAAAAGGAATCATATTATTAGTAGCCACTGAAGATTTCCACTATCCACCTCCTGGCCCCATTATCAGATCATCTCCAAGATGCCAAATTTTAGTATTGTCATCAAAGGGATACAAGATTACCATCGAATATTGTGAAAGTATCTTTTAAAAAAAAAATCACCATCACATACGAGAAATCTGAAAGAGAGAAAAATTTTATAAATAGAAGAAGTGCAGAAGTGCTAACATGCTTATTAAAACTAGTGTTTAATTTTGGTACCCATAAATTTTGTACCTGTCATGGTACGGAAAGTATAACAATGATAGTTCAACTTATACTGGAAATGAATAGGTAAAAAACATAAATTACTAGCTGAGCCCCGCGGTTTCACCCGCGTAAGTCCCGATGCCGTGGGAATATCGGGATAAAAAGTAGCCTATGCGTTAATCCAGGTCTCCAGCAATCTGCATACCAAGTTTCGTCGTAATCGGTTCAGTAGTTTTCGTGTGAAAGAGTAACAAACATCCATACATCCATTAAATCCTCAAAAACTTTCACGTTTATAATATTAGTAGGATATATAGTTGAATGTCGATCACCAGGCGATCTCTAGTATAGATAATTGTTCAACAAAAGAACAGAACCCGGAGTGAGCCGCTACTATGAAATAGAATGTCAGCAAACGGTAAAATCCAATTAAATACCTACAAAGGGATGTCGTAAATCGATTTCACACGAACGGTAGTCTTTAAAACTAAGCGCATAACATGTAATGATTGAAACTAATAACCGTATTATACAGTAATGATGCCGGGGGATATTAATGAATGGAATTAGCATTAGTAATTGCCTGTGTCATGTAAGTTGTCCAGAAAATGAGATAGAGGCCATCCTCGATGTTTAGATCAAGCTGGCTTTGACCTCACTTAATATCCGCAAGATGGCAATGATTTGAATAAAATCTCATTTCATCTCGTGCCCTTGTACAAGTTATAATCGCCTCCGAGTGCTATAAACACTTGTACGTAATCATCTTCCACTAAACGTTTACTACATATTATAGTCCTCTTAAGAGATTTCCTCACAGAATTTAATTGTAATTCGTAGAATAGCACTATAAAAGATAAGATATTTTTTATCTCATTGTAATAGACATAATTATGTAACTTTACGGAATAAATAATGTGTGTTGTTCAAATAGCAAAAAAAAAAACTAAAAGAGAGAAGTACCCTATTTTTGAAAACCCTTGACTCTAAATAATTCTTTGTAAGTAACCATACTTTTAAAGAAGCGTCTGTATAACATTTAATTCAGTTGACGTACTTGGAGGCTGAAAATATTTTTTAAATCATGGTAGATAATCTAATAAATATATTTATTATCCAAGTACTCTAAGCTTATTGTCGCATATTGATACATCATCATTTTTTTAAAGATAGTAAAATACTGTCTTAAAATATTTAGACCTCACTACTTTAAAACCAATTAGGTCTAACACA
This sequence comes from Euplagia quadripunctaria, assembly GCA_963859945.1. Lineage (NCBI taxonomy): Eukaryota > Metazoa > Arthropoda > Insecta > Lepidoptera > Erebidae > Euplagia > Euplagia quadripunctaria. The sequence goes on along the minus strand of OY982564.1, from coordinate 21,422,617 downwards.
GACCAATTTGAGAAGGAAATGACCGTTTATGCAATAAATTACATTTATTGCATAAACCAAAAAAAGTAGATGTTGTTTACAAGATATGTTCATTTATTTCTCACTTGATGGGGTTTTTATTAACTACCGACGAGGGTTTCTTAGTTGCGGACGCGACTGTTGCTTGAGCTTGAGTAGGTAGTAGTAGAATAGTCAACTGGAAAACGAGAGTGAAATACCAGATTATACAGGGTGAATATTATGTTAATGGAACACTTACTTAAATCACTGAAAGGGCATGGCTCTACCATGCAAACGGATAGTTTTTAAAAAAAGTTTCTATCTATAAGTTAATTCCGTAACTTCCGTAACTAAAAAAATCCATAAAAAACTAACTTGGACAACTTTAAAAGATAGTTTTTGTGGATTTTCTAAATAACTGAGTGAATTAAAAAATATGTACTATTTAAAATCTTTAACTTTACACATTCCACCTGCTGTTATGAGAGAAACGGTGGTAACAATACCTGGAAATTCAAATGATCAAAACTATTAAGCGGATAGTTTTTTTTTCGAGAATTCTTTTTGTAAGTATGTAGTTAAGTAAGTATTCCATTTTCAGATGCACCACTCTGTATATGATGGAGATTAAGTACTATTTTTATCTTCAATTGTTTTGGGGTTTTATCAAAATTATATAAAAATAGTTATTTTTTGTTGTAAGCTGTTATAGGCACCTGTAACCTTCTTGGCCACTAATTCAAACAGGTGTTTATCAATGAGATCGATGAGATGTTTAGCAGAATTTTAGCATTTGTTTACATAGTAAAGGAATCATTGAAGATAAGTTATGTGTAAACTTTAGTATTAAAAGAGTTTGATTCAGTTAAGAGATATCTTGCGATCCACTTTTAATGTCAATGTTATTTCTTTAAGGTACAATGCATCAGTTTCATCAATAAGGCCAGCATCCCAAATTAAGAACTCAGACTACCTCCCATGTAATAAAGTGAAATTTACCTTTATTTCGGCACAGGCTGCAACAATAACTCTTGAGCAGCGCATCTTATAAATCACATGCCAGACGTTTACTTAGCAACGGCGGTATCGAGCGAAATCGCCGATACATGGCTCTCTTTGAGCAAACAGTAGGCCGACTCTACACTACCAATTTTTCTGTCAACGCTCATCGGTGAGCACCTTTTAAGGTTTTTGACGTATGTCATTTTTACAGCCATGAATATAGATATATTCGGATGACAGATCGACCGATGTAAGGTCGATTCGATTACTTTAATCGAGACATCTCGATTCTTATTGTTTTTGAGTTCCGCGATTCGAGACGACTTAATCGGTCTGCCATTTCGGGTGCGTCATATTTTATCTGTGTTCTACGGTTGGACAAGAGTGAAGGATAACAGTGATTTGGTATGTAGATGTCACTCGTAATTATACAGCCTCTTTGGGTGGTTGCCCCGACGCACCATTGTAAATAATCGGTTGACAAAAGAATCGTAAGATTTCCATTTATCTCAGTCCGACTTTAGCATGTAATTAAGACATATCTGATTTTATATTTACATAATTTTTTTGCAGATAGAAATCTGTAGAAAGCTGGATATTTTGTTGTTAACATACTACTGCGATTTTGGGCGTTCACAAATAGTTTTTAGTAATTAAGATAAAATATTTAAATTAAGTTTGATGTTTAGAAACTGGATGTTTTAAAATTTCTTTATTTAAATATGTTGAAAAACTACAAACACGGTATAAGAAATAGCATTTGCCAACATTACATGACATTGTGATATTGTTATGAGTGCAAGTGCGCACGTAAACCATAATAATAATAGTCGATAAACGGGCAAGTAACTCGGTACGGGTATTACACCTGTACCGAGTATGACACTTACGTAAATATGTACAAATAACCAAGTGAATTGACTCATGATTAGGCCAGCCATCACTTAAATTGCCGATGCCGGACAAGCTCTTCAAATATCCCGGACACATGTGTGAAACCGAGATTCTTTCCTGGACACCTAAAAAAACGCCGATTCCATTTTTTAAATTAAATTAAGTAGCTTGTTCATCTAATAATTATAAGTTGCCCCTGGCACAGAGTGTCCGAGTTTTATCTGGACACTTTTTGAAAACCCCCGGGCGCCCTCTAAACTAGGACAAATCCCGGGAAACCCGGACGGGTGGCAGCCCTACTCATGATAGAGTCTGAGTATTCCTCTTGTTCGTCAACTGTATTAAGTCCCTTGCAGCACCTGATGTGCCGCATCCCGTGTGTGTTTTAGGTTTTTTTTTAATGTGCTATCATCGCCTTACAGACCTCTAGTGTTAAACATGAACCTCTCAAAAGGCTTTTAGTTAAATCCTCCCAAAAAAAACAGCAAGAATATAGCAATGATTTTGATAAAATAATTTGACTAAATGTTACCCAAAATTGTTTATGAGAAAAACGTACTGACTGTACCTAACGTAATCAATCGTATCGTAAGATTCATAACATCTAGTCCTTAAAAGGCAGTTGACTCGTCAACATTCAAATAGGCAAATGCCTGTTTGCCTTGTCAGAAACACTTTCATTACTCATGCTCGAAAACCGAAAAAGCGACTACTCAATGTTATGCAAATGTGGGTAGGCAACAAATTTGGTTCTAACTAGTGTGTACCCATGCCTATGCGCACATGCTTTCACTCTCGGCCGACCGGCCTGCGATGCGTTTCCGCCGGAAGGGCGGTCGTTACAGCGGTCAATGTTGACCTCTCTATTTGTCTTATTTATCGATAAAGATCTTGTTTAGTTTATATACTTACATAATAGTTGTTTGCTGTTAGATAAGTTTCTTGTTGATTTATTTATCATAAATCTTTCTATGACTTTTATGATTAGATTGGCTTCACTATCTGATGTTTAGTTTTAGAATGAATTATTCGCTTTTAATTTATATATTCGTGTTTTTTAAATATCTTTCTTCTTTTAAGTTACTTTTACTTATTTCCGGGCGGAATTGTACTATTGTAAGTTAACGTTTAATATAGTTTTAAGAACACATTCAAAACACTATTTTTAATGGGGTTCAATTACACCAATGTAGCAACATTTTTTTCCAAATTAGCTGACATTGTTCATAAAAACATTATTGACAATAACCTGAAAAGTTTCTTAACCATTTCGTAAAGCAAATAATGCAGTGACTGCAAGTGAATGTAATCGATTACCAAACTATTGATGATAATATCGATGACACACATACAACACTGGCTTGTTTCAAAGTGTTAATGTGAACATGGTTGTCTTGATTTTGATTCCAGTTTGATGTGTGACACAGCGTGGGAGGGCAATAATCGATATTAGATAATCGCATTAGGTTTACAAATGTTAAATTGATACCACGCGTTGATTCATTTAATAGTTACATCATAATACGATTGAAACAATGTTTTATGGATTTGTAAAACATTTAGTTTTAGTTACTACCGCTTATCATCAGTCATCAGCTGATATTCGGAGTGTCGGATGAGGTATCGGATAAACCACACGCCATATCAGTGATGTTAGTCCTGGGGGACTGGTGCTAACCCTACTTCCCTGGTGGAGACCCTGCGTACCAGTAGTGGTAGTGTGCTATGCTATTTTTTATAATTTCACACATCTTACACATAGCCGTCTGATCCCAAACTAGGCAGGGCTAATTAAACTATTATAACCAGACTACTGTTAAACATACCACTAGACCACCAGGTCAGTCGTATTATTGCACGTTAACTGCGGTGATGTGTTAGTTGGAGTTCCTTAAAAAGTCCGGCAGACATCTGTTCCATCTTACCTATTCATTCTCTCTAATAACGATCGTTTTCTCTTTTTTTTCATAACTGGTTATCAGTTATTATACAGCCTTTATAGCCTTCTCATCACCATTTTAAGGTTAAAATAGAGGAGTTTGGTCAACAGCCCCAAAGTAGAAACTTCTAATATATTCTGGTATCGCACTCGGCTAAGTCACTTTTAGTATTACAGTTAAGCTAGTCGCAAGCCCTTCTTATGTAAATGTAAAATACTTGAATTAGCAGGTTATCAGACCAATTACCCAACCGGTGAAAGGACGAAAGATGTCAGAACAATTAAAAGGAACAATGACAAACGTTGGGCTTTGTCTCAGCCCGGCACGGAACCCGGTAGCGCTGTGCGACCACGAATTGTGGCGAAACTTTGCGTGGGCTGTTCTGTCATGCTTAATTTCGATACAAATTGTTACTTAAACCTGTACAAGAATGGGGTTTTAGTATAATGTTCTTATGATTTTAGTAATGAGCATAATCTTGTTGTTCAGAAATCTTAGTAGTTTCCCTAAACATTTTGACAACTTTTCTTGCTTCTTCATATTTTATTCATTAATTATTAATTGATATGTGTCTATTTTCAGTCAGTCAGTTGCCTATTTATAATAGGTATGTATTTAAAAATATACATATAAATACATTTATTAGCAGTCTGGTTACCATAGTACACGCTTTGCCTAGTCTGGGATCACACCACCCTGTGAAAGATGTGCGAAGTTATTGTTATTATTATTTTGCCACACAAATACTTGCCGTCCGACTAAGAAGTGCCTCCAGTTTATACATAACTTCATTTTTTGTTGTGTTGTATGGTAGATGTACGAAGATGTATCCATTTAATGGTTGTACTGGATCGAACCTCTAGCTTTCTGACGTTCATGCATGTTTTAAATTAATTTTTTAAATTTTAATATAATTTGACTAAAAAAATTAGACATATTTGCATGCCTTGTGGTAGAATGTATTGATGAGAATGTATTCATAATTATAAGTCTGTAACACCTTAATTTATATACCCATATTCGCAAATAAATAAATGAATGATTCATTGATTGAAACGTGAAGAAACCTGCAAACCTCTAATTCTCCACAGTGTTATTAAAGGTTTATAAAGTATACCAGCCCATACTAGGTTTGCGGAAAGGACTAAAAGAAGGCCCATGCTAAGGATGTAAAAGTTTATAAACAAGACTGATATGGATCACTCTATCAAATTTTAATTATTGCCTCGTTATGTAGACAGCACTTTACGTTGTGATTATTTTGAAATATTATAAGCTCACTAATTCTGTTTTAATTAAAATCTATATTGGACCGAATGAAATTAACTAAAAACTGGAACGAGCGCAATCGCCTTTCAAATCTTATGATTTAGTACTGAATTCTTGCTAGGAACTACGTACGATGGGTTTGCACCCAGGCTCCATTGTGTCTTAACGTGATTCAATTATGTTCGAAACATATTCTGTTGCACTTCGATTTATATCAAGTCGAAACCTTTATTTTTTATTTAATTAGGATCTTTAACGAGAAATACATGACACAATATTAAATATCTTGTACCAATGTAGTGAGCCTCGTGTTTTCTCAATTACTAGAGACCACAACATGATAGAACGTTTATGTTAGAACCTTTGCATTAGACCCTTTTTAATGTGGGCTACTCTATAAGAGCAGCGATAAGAAAGCCCTAAGTAAATTATTGTTACCCTTTTTATCTGCTATGGATATAATTATAGTGATATAAAGTGGTCATTATATTATCTGTTTATAGAAAAAACGATGAATAATTTTATGTGAACAACTTAATAAAATCATTTCTTTGTTGCCTACGAACATTGTACTGTATCAGGATGTCAGATGGTTTCAAAATATCACTCTTTTAATAATTACAATTGCACATAGCTTCATTGATATCTTATCTTATTACTTATTTTAAACGAGCAATTCTTGTATGTATGTAAATACATATAATACAATACATACATAAATAAATATTTATGTATGTATTTATATTTCGGGTATCTCAGAAACCGCTCTAACGATTTTGATGATGTTTTGATACAGATACAGTTTTGCATTTTAAGTTCAACTGCATAGTTGAAGTAGTAGAAAAAAAGAACAAAAAAAAAATCACGATTTTACTAAAAGCTACCGAGCTATATCTCCCAGATACTCCCACTAATTTAAAAGAATGAAAGAAAAATTTGAAATTTTTCTTTCTTTAGTGTTGCAAAAGGACAAACAATACACACACAACACTGTTAAGTTAATCGTTTATCGTTTAGCGATCACTCGTTATTGTCGTGACACCAGAATAGACACCATGGATATAAATATAAAATAGTTTGTTCGAAAACTTCGAAAGTAGTAGTCATTATTTTAGTTTGCACCTTCAGAGATTTCAATTGCTATTATTGTGATATTATAAATAACAAATGAAACAATTGCTCTTTGTAGTTATTGACGTGTACAAAGCTTTTAGGGGATCGTTGTCGCAAGATACGTGTAAAACTTGATGAAAATTACTCTGAAAATAATTTAATAAAGTAGTTGAAAATATGTCAAGAAAAATTACTTTTTTCAATTTAAAATGAGTACACATTATGATTTTATTCACAATTTCTAGGTGTAAAAAAGACGCCCTGGTTATCTCATAATAACAAAAAACAACCAAGGAGAGATGAACTGTCTTCATGTTCAGTACTTATACATAATTTGTTCCCATGAGGCATGTATTTTTTTAGACATTCTATAAACTCACTGTCACCCCTCACTGGTGGGTTTATTGCAAAAATTGGTACCCAAGCCACAGTTCGAAGCAGAAATCGAATCCTCGGGACCCATCGTAGTTGATTAGCGAGATAGTGATTATCTTGCTAAACAACTAAATATTTTTTTCTTGAAATTAAGTTTATTTTGTTAATCGCAACAATATTTACGACGTGAGACATCCTTTTATTTCCTTGACGTTCGGGGATGACAATGATTGGTTGAATGTTACCACAATCAGTTTTACAAACACTCACGTCTATTACATATTACTGTTTCCAATTACTTATTGCAATGTCAAATTTGATTACTCAGTACTCATTTATTGTTACGAGTTTCATATCGAAACCTTTACGAGTATTTTCGAAACTGTATCTCTTATCTGTTTCAAGAAAAAGACAAGTCGCGAAATCGCCGTTTAGTTACACTACGGCTTATTATTTGCCTTTAAACAATTAGAAGCACTTCAAATGGTAAGCGGTTGGTAATTATCAACCCAAAACAACTGACATGGGTTACTTAAACATTAACAGTTTCGTAAGGTTAGCAAATAATCGCTGTAGATACGGTGTTTATTTACTTCATCTTGGATATTTAAATCACTTGTTATTTTTAACCAACTTCAGAAAAAAGGGGAGGATTAAACCGACTTCAAAAAAAGAAGAGGTTCTCAGTTTGTCGGAATCTTTTTTTTTTATGCATGCACTGATTACTCGAAGATAGCTGGAGCGATTTAGTAAAATACTTCTTTGTTTAAAAGGGTGTACTTTCTAAGTGGTCTAAGAGTAGGAAAGTGTTTTTTAATTTCAATAGCCTCACGGAGTATCCTTGGTAGGAATCGGTGTTAGCCAGAGCCCGTGGGATCTGTGACAAGAAACACCTGGACGCTGAGCTGGCACATGTCAAGCACGTACTGCAAGACAACAAGCTCCCACTACCGCGCCTCCGTCACAGATCCCAAGAAAAGCCAGCCACTGTCGAGCGCCAGCCTGCCATTCTACCGTATGTACGAGGAGTTACTGACAAGATTGACTACATCTTGAAGCGAGCTTCAATCAATACATACTACAAGCCGCCAACGAAGATAAGTCAATTTTTACCATCTGTCAAGTGCCAAGTACCTCTACAAGATGCAGGTGTCTATAAAATAGACTGTGACCGTGGGCTCTCGTACATTGGTCAAACCAAGAGAAGCATTGGCACCCGCGTCAAAGAACACATTGCTGACATAAAACACCAACGCTCGATGACGTCTGCTGTGTGTGAACACGTGCAACAAGGGACCAACCATTACCTGTTTTGATAAACCACAGGTACTCGCGAAAGAACACCGATTCCTACCAAAGATGCTCCGTGAGGCTATTGAAATTAAAAAACACCCTAATTTTAATAGAGAAGATGGTTGGAACGTACCACCAGCTTGGGATCCGGTTATTCACTTACTCAAACCCAAGAAAATACAAAACACAGCAAGGCTTCAAGACACTTTGAGCTCATTCTGCGTAAATAGTAACACCAACAATCAACAAACTTCGGGTACTTTGAGATAGCTTTGCACTTTAATACATGAGACGACCACCATCTTAGTCTACCCGTGACCATGGCTGCTGAAAAGCAACTGAAACGTCGGGATCAGTGTAAATAGTAAAATAACACCAAATAAATCGCGATAGAATCCGTTAAAAATAGTTTTATTTCAATGTGTAACATTCGCGTAAACTTTCGACAATAATATGTATGAATTGAAATTGCTATTTGTTTTTTGGAAAAACCTCATGATAAGATTTGACCCTACGATATCCTAAACAAACTGCACTCAACGAACTGAGTTACCTACAAGAATCAGTCAAATCAGTGGGTTGTGGATCATCTTACCATCCATGAGTCTGATATTTATAATAGTTATAACACCTTACAGGGTTCAGAAAGTTAGAAGTTCTAACTCTGCATAAATCTCAACTAATAAACATTTAATTGAAGTCCAAAGACTTATAAATTCTACATTACAAAATTTCAAAGACTTACAAAACCATTTCTATTTTTCATGAAATAAAGCCGTACATTTCATAACAATGACATTTTCATTCGTTTTAAAACAAGTACGCATTGGTATCGCTCACTGTATAAAATGACTAACAGCTGATGACCATCGACATTAACTTAAGAATAGACATTTCAAAGTCGTCAAATTACTTGTGTGGGTCATTGTAAATCACTCAACGGCTTCAACAATACATTTAGCCGTTCATAAATAATAAATAATCGTTGAGCTTTCTACAGCATCGCCATCTATCATTAAGCCGTGCATTAGCATTCGTGAGACGATTCCTCACTTTCACTGATCATTTCGGTACCAATTATGCAATTTAGGATACCACCAACTTGCGTCAGGAATCGTGTTTGTGGATGATTGATTAATTGCCTGTCGGGACTATGTGTACCATTTAACACGGCCGTGCAAAAATGTCTCGCTTTTTTGTGACAATTTTTATCTGTGATCATGGTTATGCAAATATTTTATTTTTACACTAGTTATTTTTTGTTCAAATGAGTATCGTATACGAATTCTGCCTGAGATTTTTTTTGCGCAAGTGTGTGGACATAATATTATATGACGTGAATTTGTATTTTCGGAATGGAATGAATGGATGAATTCGAGGATCAAACATCTAATAATCTATCAAAACGTTTTGCTTCATTTTAATTGAAACACTGTTGTAGTAGTTAAGGTATTTTCGATTACGTAAGTAGAAAAAACTTAAGACGTTAAGCACTTTTTTTGTTTTGCTTAAGTAGGTAATATACATATAGTATACTGTACTGTTGGCTACCATAAAGCCGTAAACGATATGGTTAGCCTATAAATACTTGAAACGGAGTGATCACAGAGATCTGAAGTCAAGAACAGCACCATGCATGTAGTGATTTTATTGTTTGCTTTTCTTGGGTAGAGTAACGCTTCTTCTCTCAAGATCTTTTTTCACATTTGCAAAATCCTGGGCTCTACTGCGAAAAAACCGTATTCAACCGGCTTTCCCCGCTCAGTAAATTTTATTTTAGATTATATATATATATATATATATATATATAGATTTGCTTAAAATGTGGGCCACTCCCGTCTCAGTAGAATCACATGCGTTAATAGTAAACACATTTTGTATTTAGATAAATAGAAAGGAAGATAAATTGAAATATTTCCCAAAAAAAAACGCGATTTTCCAAAATAAAATTCGTCGGGCTTAGGTACTGTTTATAAATACACATAGTTTCTAACTATTAATTGCATTTAATAAAAAATTTACTGTTTTCAAAATTAAACAATGGCAGCCCATACGACCTAATGCAACACTCAGTATAGTGTAGCAAATCCTTATTTGGACGTTATAGTACTTTTTTTTTTTTATGAACTATTTTAAAAGGTAAATTAACCTAATAATATTTAAAGGAACGCCACGAAGTGTCTATTAGGTCGTTACCCGACTTGCTGTTATTGTGCGAAACTTACTGTTGTAGGGTAAAACAATAATTATTATCAAACTAGCTGCGGCCCGCGGTTTCACCCGTGTAAGTCCCGATACCGTGGGAATAACAAGTTTGATCGAAATCGGTTCAATATTTTTTGCGTGAAAGAGTAACAAATATCCATACATACTCACAAACTTTCACATTTATAATATTAGTAGGATGTCACATCAATCACGACCTTGCTTAGATTTTAAATCCTGATGCTTTTTAATACCTTTATTTTTGCCTTTGTGTAGGGGGACATTTGGTTGCATAATTTCTACCATGTTTTTATATTAAGTGCCTAATATTGTTGTAGACACAATTTCTTAATTAAACAGACCTTACATCATCAGGGCCTATAAGTCGGCCGCATAAGTTTGGAAGTTATTGCGTGCATTGTCAATATGATATTATTTATTGTATTGATAACAGCTTCTACCGTTGGCGTTGGTGACATTACATGCAATATAACGGAGTAAAATTCCTTTACAACACTGTTCCTGTCATGTCCCCGTCTTAGTTACCATTTGAACAGCTATTTTATATCGATGTCAACCATTCTTGTTTTATGTCAGGTTCACTCGACGCGACGCGTTGGCGATAAAATTTGTGTCGCTCAGAGACGAAGCTAAAAAATGAGAGCATTTTCCTTTCATTCTGTTTATGGAATTTTCAATAAGTGTTTTTTTACTGTCTATGAAATACTCAGTAGAGTTATAGTAGACGTGTACGCGCACGTTTTCAATTTGCATTTTCTGCACATAATTTTAATTTTATTTGCATAAAGACAACTTTATGGCTTGAATTATTGTTTAATGTAAACAAAATCAATTCACTACACTACACATTGTTGTGTCGTGTGTACAAGACACATCGTGATTCATACGACCCAGACTTCGAAGATGAAAGTTGACCAGGCGCCTGAGTTTTGACTGGATGGCGGCCGGTGTGTGGTCTCATTCGTGCTAATTACTTCTCGTGTCGTGGTCATTGTCGTTGAGATCACCCTGTTGATTCGTTCAGGACTGGCCACACATCGTGAGATCACAATCGAGCCGATTGGGAAACGACACCAATTAAGGGAAATTGTCGAAAACTCGCTTAATGATTTATATTGCACGGCGATACAATGTCGTGGTAATTAGTAAGGTGTGTGCGTTGCAGTATATACGTTTGCGCTGAACGGACTTTTTCGCACGTCGTTGTTCGTTTATTTTTATGTGGGAGGTCGCGTGCGAGAATGAACGCTTTGGCAGGATTTATAGTTGAGTGAGATGATAATCTAAAGTGGATTTCTCTTACTTCATTAATTTTGTTTTTAAACTGGCAATCGCTAATATTATCATTTATTTTGCCTTCCATGCAGTGTTTCATGATTTACGTGTCGACGAATATGAAACTAGCCGGTGCTGCTAATATAGCAGGTTTTTTATTTAAGGCGTTACTGTAAACATAAACCCGTTTTCCTAATCTGATTTCTCTTTCTCTCTCTCGTCTTCCACCTTCTTAATCCAGTGGTTTTCTGCCAATTTAATAGGCTTCTCGGTGCATACGTACCATGCTGTGCTTTCCAGTTCGTAGTTACCGCTCGAGAATATTTCTTCTCCAGTTGTCTGTTCTCCGGCCTACATAGCCTGTCCTATGTATTTTTTTACTTGCTCATTGCAAGGATTATGTAGGTTAACGTTAAGTTTAGTTCTTTAAATAGACGTTGTGTGACTGTGAGGTTTTTTATGAGGTCGCTAGTCAGTGATCATGCCTTATTATATATTATTTAAATATCTACTTAAATTTGACCAACAAAAAACATGTAATTCGGTGCTCTAATGGGCAGAAAGAGAAGCTTTATAAAACATAACGATATAAATAATTTGCGATATCCAAAAAAAAGAATTCCGAAATTTCAACAAGTAAATAGCTCTCCCAATCTTATTACTCCTGTCAAGTTCAAACCGACTTTAGTTGACAGTGAAACTGATCACATAATTTTGCGTTATCCCACGCAAACCATGAATATCAATAGCTGGTGAAGGAAATACATTTCGAAACTTACACGTTATTGTACAACGGTTAACATTGCGTTTTACTTCCTGTTGCACTGTGGTTAACATAGTTGGGTTACAGCTATTCATTTTATCCTAATCAAGGTTACATTTAGTTGCAAGTTTAAAACTTTACTGCTAAAATGTAGCACTTCCTACTGTAAATTTTGAACACAAGCATCAATGATCTAGGAGTACAAATTCATGAGTAAAATATGTAACTTTAAGCGGTTAGACCAAAGAGACTCTCGGGTTTAGTACTTTCTTAAGTCCTAACTAACGTCAGGCTGGCCCGACCGGGCCAAAGGCCTAAAGGCTTAAGGGTATACGACTAAAACTAAATGTATGTAACTTTCTTTTCTAAGCTATTACAATTTTTTACTGTACAAATTGGCATAAGATTATAGAGCTTTTAGGTGGCGGGCTGAAATAATTTCAAGTACTTATTTCTCTCTAAATTATATATTATAATCTTAAATGAAAGCGTTACATATATTCTATATCTATATACTTCCTTATGTACTGCTATTATTTATTGGTAGGTGTTGCAGTTTTACTGTTTTATACTAATTAAATAATTGCAGCCCGGCCACCTACAACCGCTAATATTTCGTATGCTATTGCGTTTTAGGATTTGATTTTGTGTTACATATGCATAAATTATGGGGTACATTTTATCTGTAGCAAAATATTGTCAGTATGTTTTGTAGATTAGTGGCAAACAAGGTGACCTGGCTGAAAACGTTAGGCTGGCCCGGTCACGAATAAGTGCTTGTACTTTCTTTTAAAAAGAGTTACATTGAAAACGAAGGCATTACATATGTTTGTAATAAGGAGTACATTTGATATGTAACAAAATATTGTCAGTATGTTTTGTAGATTAGTGGCAAACAAGGTGGCCGGGTTAAAAACGTCAGGCTGGCCCGGCCACCAAGAAGTGCTTGTACTTTCTTTTAAAAAGAGTTACATTGAAAACGAAGGCCTTACATATGTTTGTAATAAGGAGTACATTTGATATGTAACAAAATATTGTCAGTATGTTTTGTAGATTAGTGGCAAACAAGGTGGCCGGGCTGAAAACGTCAGGCTGGCCCGGCCACCAAGAAGTGCTTGTACTTTCTTTTAAAAAGAGTTACATTGAAAACGAAGGCGTTACATATGTTTGTATAAATGGGTACATTCGATTGATACCAATCTCAGTACCAAATTCCATGGGGCCGGGCGAGCCTGACGTACGTTAAGTCCTATCTTCGTTAATACTTTTTTAAAGAGTCCTTCAAAATATATGTAACTAATGCTCTCCTAAACCCTCCAAGATCTTGTGTACAAAGTTAGGTTCGAACCCGTTGTCCCTTGCAGTTTGCAGCACACACCCATTTTACTGCTATTATATGTCTGTTACATATACTGTGTGTATAAGCGCGATTGTGTTACTTAGTTCAATCCAACCTTTGGAATCAGGAAATCGTGATTCGTGAATAGTTCGTACAGTACATTTACTGACCTTTTAATGTAGTGATTAATTAAAAACAATAAGAATCTCACCGAGATCACGCCGACGATACCCGACACCTCACCACTGGCATATCACGCGACTGTGGCTCTTCGCGTCTGCGCCCGGGCTTATCCGATATCACGGAATAAAAGCCAATTGTCGATCTACTAATTAAACTATTCGCGTGCAACTGTGCATTAGTCACTTGTATAAAACTTATTTATTCTTTCAAGGGTCTCTTTCTCGTTTTAAAATGATGGTGTGTTTTCTTTAGAGATCCCTGTTTTTTATTTCTAAAAAAGACGACCGCAATAGACGTATACAATTTATTGTAATTCTGACGTCTTGTGCAAACTGATCAAACAGTGATTTCATTTCAGTAACACAAATATCGTCATTGTGTACGATTAATTTTTACTTTCAAAGTATCTTCGACTAATGAAAGCTATGTAAAAACCTTAGTGATTTCATACAATAAACTGGAAATTTCGCAATCCATGTAGTCTTGTCACATGCTATACACGATCACCAGATAGAGCAATTTTTATTTATCGTCAGTATCTGATGAAACTGACGATAAATAAAAATGATGATGATTCATTATAACTCTTCGTTCGAATTCTCTTTTATATCCATCACTCTAATGTTTAAAATAATGGAAACTCATCCTTTAGATTGAACAATAGTAGGGCTCCGCTAAATTCAGATCGCTCTACAGTAAATTAATGCCATCCTACAAAAATGTTGTGTATATTTATGTCGCGAGGGAAGCCTCTAGGGCCCTAAATGTAGTCTCTATACTGTCTGGCTACTAACTTCTTTGCTTTGCCTTCTACTTTTTAATCTCTAAAAGTTATTATGTCTTCCTTAATCGCTTACCACCAATTATATATGTGGTATAAAGATAAACCTCTGTGAAGTACACTACGAGCCCAAAAATATTTTAGTTTCTTTTTATTTATTTTTAACTTCAATACTGCTTTCAGTTGCAGTTTAATAGGGGAGTACTGTAAAGGTTTAATTAACAAATTGCAAAGAACACCATTAATTAAACATCTTAAAAAAGGCTGACATAAAAATGATTAAAATAATTGCCGTCAGTGTATCGTGAATTATCGCCTCACTTTCAATTATCCGACGGGCATTCGTTTACAAGTTCCTGAGTCGTACACAACTCATATATGTAAATATTTACATATTTTGTGGGCCATAAAACATTTGCGACACGTTCGGTAGTCTTTATTTTAATATTATCTCGCATTGATTGGACTCGTCTTAAATATTTATTTACTTATTTGTATTTCAACTTGATTTTTCCAAGTATGTGTTCCTTGTCAGTATGTTTACACAATAAATTTTGGTCAAAGTAAAAATTTAGATGATATGATTAAAAATGGTTGATGAGATTATGCACTTTTTGGTTGGAGTCTTATTTTCCTCCCACATATAATACATGCATGTACACTTAAAACGTATATATGTAGATATAGACAGAATATAATCTATATTGATAGAGTCATACATGGCACAAATCTCAATGACCACCACACCGCCAACAATTATATTATACTCAATTGTAATAACTTTAGGACAAAAACACAGGTATTATAATTAATGTTTTACCTCGCATTTCGTTACCTCATCAATTAAAAAAATACGATTCTTTCAGGCCTGTTACTCACTGGTGAAAAGCTTAATAATAAATGAGACGAGGTTGTTTGGAAACATGCACATAATTCTTATATAAGTAGGGCTGCCATCCGTCCGGGTTTCCCCGGATTTGTCCTAGTTTAGAGGGTGTCCGGGGAGCGTCCGGGCGGGGTTTTAAAAAAGTGTCTGGGTAAAACCCGGACGCTCTGTGCCAAGGGACAACTATAATTGTTAGATGAATCGTTAACAAGCTAAAAATTTTAATGAAATCGGCGTTCTTTTTTAAGGTGTCCGGGAAAGAATCTCGATTTCACCCATGTGTCCGTATTTTTTTAAGTTTTTGTCCGGCGTCGGCAATTTAAATGATGGCAGGCCTATATATTATACACCTGCCACACACATTTCTGTATCACCCAAAGGTTGACTGGTAGAAAATGCCTACGGCAATAAGTCCGCCTTATGCATTGTATCTGCAGGAAGTGTTTTAAATAAATAAATAAATATAAGCCACCGATCATTCGAGTATTGTAGTTGACAATCCAACTAAATAATGTCTGTTTGGATCAGCAATATTTACTTATTGCTAAATTGACACTAACAACCAATTCTTGATCGCATTTCAAATATAAAAAAAAAATCTTAATTTTCTTTATCATCTATCAAAACTGACCTGTATCTATAGATCAATCCTTAGATTAATTTTAAATGTGAATTTGTTATACAAAGCAAATTAATCAATACACAAATAAAATAACGTTTCCTGATCTGTGGCTGATATAATTATATGGACGGAAGTAAGTATACTGCTTTATGGGCGTTATTTGGTAATAAAAAACCAAGCCAATCGTAACTTCTGATTAATTATCGTATACATAACATAGCATATACCAATGCATTTCTCGGAACCACACAATAATTTTATATAAATTCTTTGCCCATTCACGTAACTTGAAATGACTGGAGTAGTTAAGTTATTATATTGTTATTGTTTAAGGTTCGACAACTTTAAATGGTATGTTAAAAAAATCTTTATTCGATTTAACTTGCCCGTAGGACAGTGGTTACAATTTGTTGATTCAGTACGCCCCAAATTGGTAACGTTGCGAAATTTAATTTTATAGCTATTTCAGGTATGCAGCTCCTCGTTTTTGCCCAGTTAATCACAAGCCCGTCTTTAAAAAAACTATCTTAATCTCCACCTTATGTAGTTAAAATAGAGATTATATTACCTTGTAAAGAATAATCCTAGACTGTGGCAAATTCTGTTGCAAAATCAACCCAATAGCGTAATTTTAAAGGTCGGTTTCGTTTATAACAGTTTTCTCTTACCGCCCACTCAAAAGAATGCAACCAAAATTGGGTTGCATTCTTTTGCGTTTGACATTTAGATGCATGCGTCGAGACTGAAATAATTCGCTGAAGCTAGCTCGAACGCTGGCCTCGAAAGCGTCAGAAGAGGTTATGCATCACTACCCACATTAAAATGAATGATTGCTCAGAAAATACTGAACTGAAGTTTAAAGGTTACACCGAAAATACATTATTAGTCTCAGAAAAATATATTGGGCTACCAACTCTTAACCTGTTAGAACTCAACTATCAGAACCAGTAGGGTCCAGTTGCTGCAGAGCAGAATTATTTTAGAAAAAGTCAATACTATACTACCTGTGTTAGAGGACTCGGACTTCCGGGCAGAGCCAGTTCGAGTTACAGGAATGCGACCCTGGCCTGCTGCTTACACTCACCAATCTACCCGTATAACCAATATCCCTTTCCTTCCAATGCCTTTCCTTCTTACCTACCTTTCCGTTTTAATATACTCCAATTTTTCCCATCTTCAATTCCCAAAGTGCCCGGTTGACGGCAATAGGCCAAAGTGGACCCAAATTATAGTTGACAAAACGTGTGTTCTAAATACGCCGCTGCCTACATCTTCGGGGATACACGCGTGTATGTATGTATGTATAACAAACATAACAGAATTCTTCAACGATTGGTCTTGCTACGATATCCTAATGCAGAGGCCAAAAAGGTGTTTAACTTAGAGAAACATATTTTCCTGAGTATGATATAGTTGCTTTTCTTTTAAGATTAATTCCTAAATTATTTTGCTTAAGTCTTAAATTGATTACATTGAGTATATTGACGTTTGATTAGCAGAGGCGTACCTTGGCTGACGGGTAGGCCACATGCCCTTTTAGAAGGGGGGGCGCAAAATCACTAATTATTAAATAAACCACAGTAAAACAATGGAGTTCATATCAAACAACCCCATCCGTGATTCTGCGAGAGGAAACGTGTTGTGGTTCACTGACGTAATTTCAAACAAAGTAATACGTCTTGGACTTTTATTTTTGTGTTTAATTATATGTCAATTTATGATGTATTTCAGTGTCAATAGAACCAAAATAATTCTTCTGCATGAATTTTTTGTGATAATTTTTGCATCCTGCATGCAGTTCCGACGAGTGCTTATTTGGTCCTACAGATATTCTGTTTCTTACCTCCATAGTATTCAAGACTATAATAGGTATTTTAGGCCGTTAGAAATTTTCGGGCACAGAGCTCTTGCTCTATAAGTAAGTGATTTACAGACTTATTTCCGTTATACAATAGAATAAATATAAATTGGTATTGGTAGAGGACTCTGTTTCTGCATTTACACTCGCAAACGGTATAATGCGAAATAATAAGTTCGTATTTTTAACACGTCGGGTTTTTTGCTCCTTTAATTATGTTCATTGTACGATAATTTTTTAAATCTATGGGGCGCAACTTTGATGAAAATGGCGCCTAGGGCACCACTTTCGATTGGTAGGTACGCACCTGTTGGTTAGTTACACGACATTGTTCTTTGTTTATCAGTCAGTCAAATAATGTATAATTCACACTCTGAAATATAATTGCAGCATTAATTTTCTTTTCAGAATTCTTTAAAGCTGCCAGAGCTTGTACTAAAAAGGTCGAACGGACAAATTCCATTTTTCTTCAATGCAGATTTACATTTTGTACAAAAACAGAACAATTTGTTTTGTACAAAAAGTTGTAACAATGGAATCGACGTCTCGGTCACTTGTACAGCTGTCCATACTTGTGAACTCGTCTGTCTCTCTGTAGGCGGAACATGAGCATTGGCGAACACAATATTGTAATTACTCTTCAAACTTAAATGCGACCATTAAAGTTATTTTCTTGGGTTTAAATTCTCTTGCTTTACGTGTGTATATATCAACATAAATTGCATTAGCTCTACCGGCAAATATTTAATTATGAGCAGTATGAAGGGCTTAAATGCCGTTTCTTAACGTTCTCTCATAAGATAGAACTGATCTTGTTTAGATCAATTCTATATCTACTTTCGAACTACCTCATTTTCGACCAGGTTAACCTGGCCGTAATTATAAAAAAAAAAACCATTTGGCCGTAGTCACAGCCTGGCCAGCCTGTGCAGGGATGTCTTATTTCACTTACTCTGTAGTTCCTTCCTTCATGTCGATGTCTATGCTCTTCCATAATTTAACGAGTTCTTCCTGGATTTCATTTGGAAGTTTCTTGACATCAACTGCTTCACCTAACGATGAGTTGTACCTCTTGTAGTTCTATCTCCAATCACTGGTCTGGTTTGTCGGTTCTTCAAAGCAGCGATGTCTTTGACTCTTTCTGCAATAGTCCGATTCGTTTGGTTTATGTAAGAACTATCCAATATCACTTTATTTTATAATAACCTAAAGTTTGTAACGGCAACTCATCTTTGAATTGTTTTTAACCTTTGTCACTAATATTGTTAGTTGTTAGATCTTATCCATTACGCCTATGTCACAGGGCTTGTAGACTGCTGTCGGCTGTAGTCTAATTGCTTTCTCGTCTGCTTGATGATGATGAAGCATGTCTAACCTATCCGTATCGATATGTTTACAGTATACCAGTGTGTTAAGAATCCATTTAATGCCACGATTAATTGAGCATCAAAAAAATATGAGGTCTCATCCGTCTTTTTAAATTCCAGTTAACATCCCCAGTATATCATGAAATGCGAAAGTTTGATAGTTATTAAAAAACTAATATAATAATTTATTAGTTCACTTCCATAATTAAATAAAACTCAATCTGCGTAAAAGATTAGAAACCGGCAATTTGTGCAAGATATGATGCAACATGGCTGGATAACCGCTACACACGAACGTATTAATCATCGCCGAATGACAAGATAATACATTTAATTTAATTATGTATACAATAGTAAACAGACAGACATAATTACTAGCAAAATGTCGTTTTGAATGTTGTTATACAATAATTATGCAATAGTTAATAGGTGCCATTTGTGAAACGGATATGGAATCCGTTCTTCATCGTTTTTATGAAGTTTATATATGGCCATTGATTAGGACGTGATAAGCAATATGTATTCCAGTTAAGAAATATCATCGATATTTTTTGATGTTATATGTACCTGTGTCATAATGTAGCATTGATCTTTTACGAAAACATAGGTATTTTCGATAAATCAAGTCTATACTTGATTGACACCTATTGTACAATAATTATATCTAATCTAATGTCTAATGACAATAGTGTCATGACACATTAGATTAGATATAATTATTGTACAAAACTGTATAACGTGAAATGTTATTGCATAAATAGATTCAACAGGTTCCATTTCAGGTGTGCAATTGTGTGATACATTTTAAAATAAAAATAAAAATACCATTTTAAAATTTAAGTATAAAATAAAAATAATACAAAATATTTTTTTATACGGTTTTAGTAGTTAGTTACATTACATTGTTTTGTTATCAAAGAATTCTATCAGATTATAAAAAAAATCTATTAACCACTTTTTAAATGTATTCTTAAACATATTGCCATTTATTTTTTTTTATAAACTGGAATGTGGTTAAATACTCGTATTGCCGTAATATACCTCCTCCTCCCTACGTTTGTAGTAGATAATGTTATTAATTGGAGGCAAATAAATATTAGATATGTTTATATTTATTTCGTATTTGAGTCTGTTTTGAAATTTAAAAAATATATTATATTTTATGAATAAACAGAGCTATAATACCTGTTCTTAATACTGTTCTTAAGGAGTCAGTATTTTTTGCATGAATAATACGTAAACACTTTTTTAGAGAACTTCCGTATATCTAATCCAGTAAACGAACGCCATATGTCAACAAGGGATAGACATAACCGATAGACGCTGATTTAGCTTTATTTGTGTGTATTTGTATTCGTTTCAACTAAGAGTCTTAGTCTAAGACGAATAGAACGTAACAATATCTAGAAATCCTTTTATTGACCTTTTCCACGCATGCTTTCCAATTCAAGTATTGATCCAATGTAACGCCCAAGAAAGCTTGTAAAGGTATGTTCCAAGTAAGGAAAAGCATGAGTGCTAGTCGCTATTATGTAGGTACATTTCTGTCATTAGCATTCGTTTCTACTTTTAGTTTTAATTTAAGGTGTAAATATACTAAGATTTACACTACTCTACAATATACCTACGCATGCATCGCAGGAAAACATGTTTTTTTTTTATATCAAATTAAATCTAGCTGTCCTAACTTGCTTCTGCCTAGAAAAATAACGAGATGATATTTTTCAAACATTTTACACATAACAAATCAGCTTTTAGAAACTTGTGTGAAATAACAAGCTGGGACGTCGTACTTTGCTATCGTCAAATCATTTACATTTAAGATTTGGTTTTTAAATATATTTTTAAAAGGCTTATTTTACACTGAATTTCATGAGGATTTAAATAGTTTTCATGTATGGAACATTGGCACATTATTTTATTTTAATAAACCCTTCCAAAAAAAAGTTAAACCGACTTATAAAGGCATTAGCAAAGGACACTGAAAAGGGTAAAATAATCGATTTTAAACTTCATTGACAAAGAAAAGACTACAATACCTGTGACACTTTCAAAATAAAAAGCAACATTATAAAGGCACTAAGAAATCTAAACCTTTTTTTTAGATTTCGCAACACTTACAGAGTGTCCCACGGACGTAACTACCCTATTCTACAATTGGCCAATAATCTCTTTTATGTCTACAGAGCAGAAGTGGTATAATATGGACTTTTGACAACCATGCCCTTTCATTAGGAACATTTCCATTTCATCAGACATAATGCATAATAAATGAAAGTTTTAAGATGACAGCTAATGATAATATCATACAAATTATACCGCAAAAACGTATTACATTTGCGGTTGTGTCTGATACACAAAAAAAAAAAGAAACTTGGTTTAGTCTGTCAGAAGCAAAAGCTATCTATCTAAATAGATAGATGTTGACATAGTTTTTTGAAGTGAAAACTTCTTTAGCGGCGTTGGGCACTTTTTGAGATGGGTAAAAAATATTAAACTTTCCTCAGAATTCAGGGTCACGTGGACCCTGATCGAAAATGTATGGAAAATGTGTCCGAGTGTAATATGGTCACGTGCACCCTGATCGAAAATGTATGGAAAATGTGTCGGAGGAAAAACTGATCAAAATGTATGGAAAATGTGTCTGAGTGTAATATATTTAAAAAAATATATTTTATGACGAGATCGAAAATTCTTAAGACGGAGGTGAGTTTCTTATATTTACATAGAGAGACATGGAGAGGGAGGGAGGGGAGGGAGGAAGTGAGAGAGAGGGAGGGGAGGGAGGAAGTGAGAGAGAGGGAGGGAGTGAGAGAGAGATGGAGGTAGGGAGGGAATCTAGGAAGGGAGAGTGGGATAGTGGGAGAGGGGCAAGGAAAGAGAGAGAGTGGGGAGAGTGGGAAGAGTGGAAGAGTGAGCGAGTGGGCTAGTGAGCGAGTGAGTGAGTAGGAGAGTAATGTGACGTTTTAAGTTCGTTATATCTTTTAAGTTTGCACTTCTGTCGGCAGTCCCATGACTGCCTCTTTTTTTTCTTATAAACTATTAAGTATTGTCGAACTTCGAAACTGAAATTTAATAACAAATACAACAATACATGTCTTAATGGGGTTGTGCTTGTGTAGCGTTATAGGTGCAAACAAATACGGCCTGCCCGATGGTAAGAAGATCCATTATTATAACTTCTAGAGATTGCGTGGTGGTCGAATTTCGTTTTATTTGTAACATAAATCGAGCTATTAGTTTCAGGGTAAGTTGAACTGACATTGTAAAGACCTTCCGTGCCATGACAGCGCAACATATGTACTGGACATGTGTTGCCTGATGTAGCCGTTTTCACGTAATTTTTAAATTTAGAACATATTGTTTAAAAATTATCTTTCGAGTACAACAAACACAATATTTAATATAATTTCGGTTATGTTAGTGTGACTTTTTTATGGGGTGTGGGGCAAACGATCAGACGGGTCACCTGATAATAAGTCACTACTGCCGCCCACGGACACTTGCAACTCAAGAGTCACAAGTGCATTGCCGGCCTTTAAGGTGGGAGTAGGGAAAGGGTGAGGGTAGAGGAAGGGTAGGATTAGGGGAAGGAGGGGATGGGGCTCCGGTAACCTCACTCACTCGGCGAAACACACGCATTGCTTCACGCCTCACGGCTGGTTTTCGGTGAGGCCGTGGTATCACTCCGGTCGAGCCAGCCCATATGTGCCGAAACATGGCTTGCCCACATGTTTTCAGTAGTATACAAATAATAAAACACAAATATAATTTTATTTTACATATATTATACCGATTTTGTATACCCATTAGTATTATTTTTACTGTAAGTAATTAACATCATATACATCATCATATTATGTATCTTAATTATACCGTTATGCTGCTTACAAACCACTGTCTTTGAAAGTCTTTAAGATAAGCCTATGTTCAACAGTGGATAGGACATGCTGAAATGGTAATAATGACTGATTACCTCAATTGATTAGCAGTTCGACAATAATCTTGCCCTATGTACAAGTATGTGAAATACTGGACTTATGTATGATCCTGTCTACCCCTGGGGTGGTTTACCCGTGCATGTAGGTGCTATAGTAAATAGCACTTACATGCCATATTATATACAGTGAATATGCTGGTCAAAAATTCAGCATTTGGAAATATGTAACAAAATGTTGAGTGTCGACGTACACCGTCATCTATTTAGATGAGTTTGCACAGTATATTATCTGATTATATGTATTCTGAATCATGTCTTACATTTTAATCCTACAATATTTCGCTACCCACTAGCCGGCAAATACCTCTGCGCCATACTATTAACTCAATAATAATTATGCTTGTGTTTTTGTTACAGGTAACATAACATGACCAGCATCTTCCATTTGACAACGCAAATACAAGGACACTAAATTGTTCTGGTAACTGGTAACATTCAGATTTTTTTAATAATTATCCATATCATCATTAAGTATAAGAAATTCGCTCGTGTTAGTGGACTGTTCGCTATTCTACTCGTTGTCTTGTTTTCTTGACATACTACATAACTCCAATCTTCTCTTTACTTTGCCTGTAAATGTCTGTCTTTGTCTATCCCTGCTTCTTCGTATCTTTACTCTGTTTCAATTCTATTATTGTCTTTGAACTTGGGAACACCCCTCATTGCTTCCAACTGTCCTGCCTGAAAACTAAGAAAAGTAATGAGGACAGTTCTGAGTATATCATGCTCGCCTAGAAGTCTTGCCGATGGTGACGTATGTGTCGGGTTGTTCGGCTCTCTTTAATATGGTTGAGCTGGACGATGGCTGGAGAGTGCGTCATGCTCGGGAACGATTACCATTTGTCGGGGCTGGTCATCTACGGACTGCTATTACTTAGATTAGTAGTAATTTTGCGTGACTTTTTATATTTTAGAACAATATGTTACATTGTCGTCATATTAAATTTGCGCTTATATAAGCAATGTAACAATAAACTTGGAAAAAAACATTTTGAAAAGAGTGTCCTTGGACTTTCTTGCCTGTTCTTCTCTATAGAATCTACTTATTGGAACAGGCAACTAGCTTCACGACTTATTCTGACTTTTGTTTTGACTTGGTTTGACTAAATTAATTAATGATTTTGACATTACTCTTCTTTTTTTATCTAATAAAAACCGTATACAATGAATATCATGTCAGCGTATTTGTAACATTTCTTAAAAAAAAAAGCGAGGAAGTTCTTAATTTGAGTATAGTTTGTTTGTGTATGGTAATTGGTACGCAATATCTTCCTCAACTGAAAACAAATTTTTATTACTCCATATTATTGGAGTTATTATATTCTTAGTGATTCCATAAACATTTGAAAATAAAAATACAACCCCAAGGGTGTCAAAATTGACAATAAGTTGCGTGACATATTGAAATCTGTTGCATTTTTTTTTAAATAGATAATAAAATTATTATAGTGATTACGGTTTCACCACATCACAGTTTTAATAAGTCAGACATAATATACAGAAATATTATACAGAACTGAAGTACTTTTGACATAACACCATTTAATTTTGATATTTCAGTCATATAAACTAACAAACCAAAGTCTGTATCGAAATACTTTTGGTAATTAACTAATAGCAGTAAATTAAAACTGTTAAAGAAACTATTTAGCAATTGTATTGAGTGCTCATAGCACCGCGATGTCCAATTAAATGGGTGATATCTGTTGGTTGGTGTTAAATCTGCGGCCGTGCAGCACGACTTAGTCCGCTCACGATTTTAACTTTATTGATATTAAAGTACTTTTTGTTAGAAATAGGAAATAATCCCTTTAAAAAAATAGGCAGAAGCATCAAGGAGAAGCATCAAGGTGAGTTGGTTTTCTATTTTATCAGGATAGTTATCTATCTCAATAGGTATAGCGTGTATAATTTCCACGTATGTTATATTTTTAATGCAATTTAGTTGACAAACAATTACGCCTGATGACAAGCTATTGCAGGTACCTACCATTTTGAAATACTTTCATACACATAAATACATCACTACATATTATAAAACAAAGTCCCCCGCCGCGTCTGTCTGTCTGTTCGCGATAAACTGAAAAACTACTGAACAGATTTTCATGCGGTTTTCACTAATAGACAGAGTGATTCATGAGAATTAGGTGTATAATTTGTTAAGATTTTGTGTAAATTGGTTTAAATATGTTGATGATTATTGTAGATCTCTCTTACTACCCGTGCGAAGCCGGGGCGGGTTGCTAGCTTACAATAAAAAACAAAAGACATTAAATAAATTAAAATTGGAATACCACCGACACCGGCCGGTAGAGGAACCAAAATACCGGTGCTTAGGGCTTCATAGCCAGAAAAGGTATGTAATACCTTTTCGTGATCGTGTTAATTCTCGTGGAAGTACATAAATATATCATGGAAAGTTTAAAAGTTATAATACTTAATGTTTTGACATTCCTAAGTGCGCGAAATTAGCTTTAAAATGGTGCAAAGAAATCTCTTCACGTATAAATATATTACTTACTGTTACTGTTGCCTGTAATCGCTTGGGAAAGCTATAGACCAACACAATTTGTGCTTCAGCAGAAAAGTTCAGCACTACATTAGCCAGCTAATCACCAGAAGTCCATCAACAAAAACCAGAAATCTTTTAAATTATAAACAGCAGGCGTTTCCCGCAGATTTACCTTGCATTTATGGCCACTGCTCTGCTCTTTAGACTTGTAACGTGATCTAATACAAAAAATAAAGTTTAATCTGTCTGATAGTTCTAGAGATGAACGCGTTTACACAAACAAACAATCAAACAAAACAATCTTTTCACCTTTGTTATTACTCCTTAGCTATTATATTAGTATAGATGTAAAGCCTTTAAACTGTCACTCCAAATAGTAAAATACGTTTTTTTTAAATTGATTTTTACTTGAAGCTAGAAAGATCTGTAAATGGGCAAGTATCTTGCCACTGCCCGTATAGGGCTTCCTTGGATATTCCACTAATTTCTACTATAATGTCGTTACAAGGTTTTTTTAACGCCAAATCAATCGGGGTGAATGTACATCCTTATCCGTGTCTAACGCTCACCTTGCTATAAATAGCCCCATGTCATACCTAACGAACATTCAGCGTTACGTCACGGTCTGAACTATTACACGGCTATCTTAAATCATAACACAGTTTAGTTATCCCAATCGACTCATGTATAAGGTCACGTGATGTAACCGGCTTCCGTGCGACTCCAGCGACGTAAGAGTACCTATGTAAATATCAATTAATGGCTCGAAGTGTTCCGGCGTTGCAACAAGCTCTACCGGTACTATTGTTAATTGGTTACTAGTCCTCTGTAAATAGCATTACCAGGTATAAAATTGTAGAATCCTGATTAATATATTTTCTCACGCCTAAATATCCCTGACAGGGAATCCCAACAATGTATTAGACCCCACTTCGCCACTTACATTTTTGATCACACGAAGCAAGATGCGTGCCTATAGTCGTTTGCAAGACACGACTCAAGGCTCCGAACCGTCACTTAAACTTTCTTAGAAAAGAATTTGCTGGACCGAATGATCCAACCTTACGAATAATGACGATCAATTATAAGAGAATCCAAAAAACAAAAATGTATACAAAGTTCAGCAAGAAAGCTGTACTGAAATACCAAATTTGTCTAGTATTCATGTGTCTTACGACAATTTTTGGTCAGAGAGATTCTTAAGATATAGTCATCAGTCAAATTATCTGACATTTACGAGTATTTGAATACTGTTATTCTCACACATGTTATATTTAAGAAAATCGAGCTGTTGTAGAAGCCAGTAAGCACATTTACAGTTGATGACAGCTACTGCCCTAACCATAACGCAATCATCGAGTGTTTCACGTCGTACACTGTAATGACAGTTTTAATACATACGCACATCACAATTCTGTCTTGGCTATACACATCACAAACATGTATGGCCACCTCCTTTAAACTACACTGTCGTAAAACCCATCTTTAATCAATTGAATACGCATTAAATTACAGAAACACCGTCTCAGGAGTGAAACTTGTTTATGCCTTTGTTAACGGGGTTCGATTCCCGTGTCGTGCAGTTGTCGGACGATGCCCGGCGATAAATCGCGGCCGACACCTCCGATACTACAATGGGGAAAGAGAAAGTTTCGAGGAAGTGTAGCGAGATCAGACCGACGGCTTACGACAAAAATACGCGTAAATCTTACGACTTTACTGTCTCCCTCATTACCTACGTCGTATTGTTTTCGAAATGAAAACATATGACGTTAGATATTAATCTCGACGGATACGAACTGCTGGGCAATCAAGGAAAAGCATAAACTATTCGTAATAGCACAGCAGACCACACTTAAAATGGTGTTCCAATAAAACCGTTCACACTCTCTTCCCTTTCGAGGCGAAAAGAATTTTTACAACGGAATAGCTTGTACATTCTAGAAACTTGTAGGTATTACAAACAACCTTACTGTCAACCCTTATACGTAGATAATTTGTATGAAACATAGGCGGTTGATTAACAAGTTCACACAGAAAGTCAGGAAACCGTAGCGCGTCGGAATGTTTGCCGGCGGTCGGATTCCCTCCACTGGTCATGTCGTGACAACCGGCCATATGAAGTAGCTCCCTAACTAAAACCACATCAATTAAGAGTGCACCATCATTATTTTACAGTGTACACTTGATTAATAACGACAATTTACTGACCGGGTCTTCTAGATTCCTATATAATTGTATCAGCTTTCTTCCATCTGTACGGATTGCTATCACTAATTTCAATCATTTTCAGTCGATCGAACGTTTCTTATCTTGTTCTAGTATTAATTTATTATCATAAATGTGAAGGAGGAAATAACATCGATAGTGTATACATTATACTTATGAGTCTAAATGTCTTTTTGCAGTTAGCTGCTTGTCCCAGTTTTCAAAAACAAATTAATCGTAATTAGAATGTAGAATATCTGTGTCAGCAAACATTAATAGCGAGATCTACTATTTTCTAAGTAACACAAAGGCAGATAATGACTGCTCGAGAGGTCGTTATCTCACCGCAAACCATCCCCGGTTCACGGAGTCGTCAATGCGACGATTATTTAAATAAGCCCGAGTGCATTGAGTCGCACAGACGTGGTACCGTTGGCTCTACGTGATCCTAGCATTGCACCTAGCGGCACATCGCTGCCCGTCATTATCTGCACATTAACTCGACGTCAGGATGTGGCACACTTTCGCGTTTCAGTATACATACAATTCTATTTTAGATGGTTATTATATTGACTTAACGCGTGAAAGCCGTAGAACCTAGAAGATTCGCGCATAGAGCTGATTATTTTCGGCGCATATTGCTAAAGATGCAACTGCATTTTATGGAAAACTTAGTTGATTTTCAAGGCAATCTATGCAATGCGTTCATGAGATCATCATTACTTACTTACTATTTGCTCATGTACTACGTTAATTCAGAATGCTGTAAAAGACTTGAATAATTACAATCAGGTGAAGAAATAGCGGTCAGATTCTATAGCTATAGACTTAGCACTTGCCTGATACAACTTGCAATGTACGTTTTGCTCAAAGTAAAAAATATATCTTTGCACATGCGGGGTGTAAAGCCCTTGCGTTGGCTGGCCACTCCGAGGGGTTGAGATACGGCGGCTTTGAGAGCTCTCCGCTTGCGTCAGTCTCGCTGTGCCCTGTGCGTGCAGCGGTCGTGGTAGGGAGGCGTCCTCACGTCGCTCGCGATCTCTTGTTTTACACGGTTCGCCGTCGAATGCGCACGTGTTGCCGACGCACAGCGCTGCTTTATTTACATATTGTACACCTGTGACCACGCAAATATTTGACGTGATGTGAAAGACCACTTTTGGTTCGATCTATATTGGTGTTTCGACTCCCAGAATTGTGTTCGTTCAGACGTGCTTAGTTAGTGCCAAGTTCTGTACTGTGCGTTGTGTTATCGACGTTTCTTTGAGTTGGTAAAACTCGTTGCATGTTTTGAAGTGTTACAAATACGAATTTCGGCGACAGCCAAGGCGTCAGTGCCGAAAGTTGGATGAACGCCAGCATCTCCGGTGCTAAGGTAGGGAAAACTTGGTTTTTTTTTTAAATATAGGTATTATTTCAAATATAGAAACATAATTAACGTTATCGGCACCAATGCTGCCTTATCAGCAACGTTCTGCGTGAATAATATCCTCCAATAAAATATACCGTTATCGGAATTTTCAACTATTAAAACAATAGCATATTATAATTCTTTTTCTTTAACCGCTGTTTTGTAAATCCATTTGTAAATGGATAAATTTAGCAAAATGCAGCCAAACGCCACATGTAAACTATTGTTTCAATTTAGTCTATAAAAAGTTTTAGCAAAAAAAAAAAACAACCAGATGTGTTCCGACATGCGAATTGTTTTGTTTATCTACAACCTGCTCTCGTTCAATGGCGCTGTGTCATATTAAACAACAGTTGACAACATTAACAAAATCACTAACTTCTCCAAGAAATAATGCAAAATATTTAGACTTCCTTAAAATAATTGGGACTTTCTAAACTCCAAAACTGATTGAAATCTGAAAAGCGTTGTTTTAAAAAATTCCATGACAAAAATATGTACACTTTTATCTGTCAAGTTTCACTATCATTTCTTGTTATCATTTCTTTGTCAAGGACATCAATATCTAGTAAAGTTTTATCTATTCGCTCGTTGATATCAAGCGACAACAGCAGAAAATATTGTTTATTGTTATATTTTGAAATAACTTCTTTACGAACGCGAAGGCTTGAATGTATCACTCAATTTTGTATCAGAAAATTAAAAGCAATGAAATAGATTTGTCCACATGTCCTCCGTGACGTTTACGCTTGTATGCCAATGTAATGATCATTTATCTCTTTTGTAGTCAAAAAAGTACTTCCTCGCACGGAAATACTTTTTTCCTCCATCTAAATATAATATAATTACTTACTTATTACAAATAGTTCAACTCAACGAATGATCTGTTTACACTTTGATTAGTGCAAGTGTTAAGTTGTAAATACACTACTTGATCTGTATAGAATATTCGATCATTTAATCAATAACTCGTGGCACGCTAAAGTGTACAGGCAGACTGCGCGCCGCGGATTGTCGATACAACGGACCTTTGCAAACCCAGTCACGTCTGACACACTCAAAGGACCTCTTTCATTCCTAACAATCCCTAGCACCATACAAGTGTGACTATAGTAACCTTAAATATTTCGACCGAGTACCTAATGCCACTATCGTGAACAGACACCCATTTCCTCTAGTTCAATGAGCGCGAACCTCAAGTGCCAGAATCGCTTCTGACTCAGGTACTTCAGAAGTTTCGACCTCCCAGAAATAGATCGAACCGTGTTCGTCTACCACTTTTAGTTTTTGTTTGCTAATCGTCACTCATTCAATTGCTTAGTTGGCCTTCCGCCAGGACATGGACAGGTTTGATCCACTTTTACGTGAAGTTGTATATTCGAAATGGTAGCACGTCTTTGGTCGCGACCCGCTGCTATGTTTAGTAGGCGCCGGCACAAGACTTGACGATATTCGTTGGCGATAAATTAATTCACTAAATATTTTTGGACTGTTGTTTTTTGATGAAATCGGACATGATTCTATAGATTAGCTAGTTTTATTATGAACCCGGTAGCAGCTACAAAAAGTTGCATTAAGATTTCACTATCGTTTTATTTATTGGAAAAAAAAATTAAATACCTTTAACTTGGAGGAATCCGCTTTTATTCTGCAATGCGTTGCCTTCACCATAAAAGTTTAATCAAAGCTTAGAAGCGTTAAAACCTACCTACCTATGTAGTACCTATGTTTATTTATGCACCTAAAAGCAAGAGATCATAGAAAGTATAATATAAAAATAAGAGGATATTAGTTTTGCCACCGGATAAAACGTGCACAGTCCTCAGAATAAAGGCATGAAATTATTTTTACATTTTTATTGCAGCTAACACTGAATTTTTTTTACGATTACTGACCGCGGTATGACGTGTTTCCTCGCATCGACACTAAGCAAATGATTGTTACGTTATTATTAGTTCACGTTGCACGGTCACGTATTATTTGGGTATCTTTAGTTTTCCTTACCTTGGATGTTGATTCTTAATTACTCACCGAGACCAATTTTTTACAAAGATTTCTTCGGACTTTGTCCTTAAAATCAATATTGTCTGAAATCTTAAAAACAATGCTTGGAGGGTACGGGGAAGGATAGGTATATATCCGTGTCAATAGGCCAACGAGTGGTGAACAATGTACACGTCGAAATAATGTTTAATTATTCATGTCATGTCGCCAAAAAGTGAAGCGAGAAATCCGAGCAGACCGGTCTTGGTGACCTATTCATGTTGGACTATACAACTAATCAACTAAAATTTAGTTTCACTTTTCAATCCTCGGATTATGATGAAATTAATCCGTGAACAACGTGGCTCCGTTTTTGTTTTGTCAACTAGGATTAATTATGTAATGTATCTACTGTGTTCTAGATTAAAGTAAATGTAGTTTTTGATTGATTTAATTTTTCTCCGTTTCTATGAAAAAACCATGCTTAGGTTATTTTATTCTGTATCCTCCTGTATGTCACCTTTTTCCCGTCGGCCCTCAACTTTGGGATCTGATGATCAACATTTCAACTTGTAATGACTAGTGCCGAATCTCAAACTATGTACCGTTGTCGCAAATTTTTTCGCAGTTAACAATATTAAAAATGTTTCTCCACGACCGTTTACAGAAGACAAAGCGTCAAACAAACACATATTAGCACGACAAAGGGTATTTCTTTGTCATGATTGTCACACAAAGAACTGTCAACACACCGAAATTTTCAGAACAGCCACTCAGTAAATCGAAAACAAACGCGAAAACGTGCCAATGCGGCGAACCTTATGAATAAATGCATTTCAATTTTATTGTTGCATTGACACCAATATGTCATACGAGCGTAAAGTATATGTAAGGAAAAAGTTGTAAAACGATGAGGCTAGAAAATCGGAACATGATCCATCCAATATGGGCAAAGATACAGGTTCTTAACGATTGTCGAAGTCATCGAATAACGGTCAGGTAGATAATAAAAAATCTTTCAGTATTTCCCACGTAATTGGCAGGTCTCATTCGGAATGTGGTCCGGCGAAGATATGTCCCAAAAGGAAAGATGCCGTACAAGGCACTTCGGATGCCTGTATCAAAAATTCTAAGTTTAAAGTCAATTTAAAATTTAAATTTTTCTACGTTTTAGCTAGTACATATACTTGCTAAATTTCTAGGTCAGTAACTCCCATTTTTTATTATCGTCTCGTTACTAATTATATATACACAATAAAATGTTGCACAATAAAAGCTGTTAGAAATCATCTAAAATGGACATTTACTTACTCATTTATTTTTATATGAGTATGAAACGTACCAGTTTTTTGGTCACAATATTATTGATACTAATATTAATAATAATTATTTTATACTAGCTGACCCGCGCAACTTCATCCGCCTTTGTAAATTTTCCCCGTTTTTGCAACATTTTTCATTGATGCTCCGCTCCTATTGGTTGTAGCGTGATGTTATATAACCTATAGCCTTCCTCGATAAATGGGCTATTCAACAGTAAAATTATTTTTCAATTCGAATAAGTAGTATCTGAGATTAGCGCGTTCAACCAAACAAACAACGCTATATGTTAGTATAGATTAATATCCTTTTATAACTGTCACTTGAAATCAAAAATATTATTCAATAATCTAGTTTACCAAGCCAGTTTCATACAAGCTGCACTTAAATGGCGTGAGAAATTATCTGAATTATTGTAATTAGCAGTTTGCTGTTTAAGGCCAGCACCTGAGGCCGAGTGGTTAACGGTAAGGTAATCATAACTATCCCAGTTTTAGAAAACCCACAACTTGGAATCTGTGTTAATGGTATCCAAAGATCACTTCCACAAGAATGTTGATACTTCGTATTAGAACACGAAACATACGACAAAATACTCAAACATCACTCAAATAATATAAGACGCCGTTAAGTCTTGCGCTATTACGCTTTGCATTGGGTAACGTTTGAGTTTTGGCAGTTACTTAACAAACTTTTACCCGGGGGTTGTTCCGCGTCAGTTATCACAAAAATAGTAGCCTCTATCATTTTAGGCATAACTTTGATATTCGTTTTGGATATTAATGACGAAAAGACTGCAGTTACCTATTCTGTCTAATTTTATCGTATGATAAAAATAGACGGAACGACCATTATTTTCGCATTTATAATATTAGTTCAGATAATAAGTGTTTCATTTCTATTGTCGATATAATAAATACCTACAAGTGACATCATACTTTGTTGTGAGTCACCATACCGGGACCAGAACTATACGATAAAAACAAACCAACGATAATAGTACTACATTTTTACGCCGTCTGGCATCCATGGAATGTGTGGTAAATGCACTCTGCTTCTAAGAACTTTGAACGATTTGTCCTCCCTTTTAAGATCAAATTTCCTTCAAATAAAAACTACTACCACCAATCCCATTTCAAAAATATGCGAAAATGTTGAAAACATGTGCGGGACAATTTCCAGGTGGTAGGTATGTGTGACCTCATTACAAAATGACATTCGTTAATAATTTAGGATAGATGTATGCCACATCTAACGTAAATTATAAACGAATGTCATTTTCTTGTTAAGATAACTCCAGCTGTAATTTCGTGAAAAACGTCACTTTCTTTCATACCGAAAAAATGTACTATTTCCAAGGGATACCTGAATTGATTGACAGATTTATGTTGAGACTTTCACGCAAGCGAAATCGCGAGCAAAAGTTGGTAGAATATAAGATAAGGTTTCTTGAATAATAATAAAATTATTAACTTAGACAAGAGATCCAATTGTGAAAAGGTGCAATTTATAAAACTTAATATTTTCACGTTTTACACGTTTTGGTAATAAAGGAGATAATAACCAAACTTAAATAAAAAGCACATAATATGTACGTGCTTTATAAGTGTTATTATTATTGCAATGTATGATTGCTATTTTTACAACACGATCAATCGATAAAAAAAAAACCTTGGATATCCAGACCGTCATGAGCACGACAGGGTTGAAGACCCGGTGTGAAGTTAAAAAGAGTGATCTAACCGCTTCGTAATCGACATCACTATATTATTCATGTAGAAATCGTAAGAGTGCAATAAACTAAAGATAAATCTTCGTACTGTGCGTGCGGCTGATTAGCGTCCGTCATGCGCAGACGCACTGACGGTGTGCGTTCTATTGTCACCGATGCAATCGTTGCCTGCGTCACGCTTACATACACAACATTGATTTTTGTATTACACGTAGCTGGTTAATTTGAACAATGTTAGACACAATTAGGTAATTAGGTATCATGGTTCGCATTTTGTAACATTTTTTTTTGTTCAGTCGTTGTTTTAGTATACCTATCTTATTCAAATCAATTCTACTATATTATTTTATAATTTAATATAAACCTATTTAATTCAATTACTCCTTGTTCATGTGAATGTACTCTGAAATTGGTTAACCATATAATAACGTAGATACCGTATTAGATAAGCTATCTACAAATATCAGTGTTAAGAGATCGCAGGTTTAAATCCTGTAGTCTATCTATTTGTATACCAACGAGCATTTCCGTAGTAAAATCAGCTCACAGCACTAGTAATAATATAGACTGTAGGCTCTAGGATTAGATTCGAACCAAACGTATCTTTAAAAAAATAATTTCCTAAAATCAAAATCTCAAGCGGTTACTCTATTTATTCTGGTTAAGATATCTATCTAGAGCCCATCAAACAGCGAGTGCTGGGTTTACTTTTGTCCAGCAGGCGGCGGAGCAGCGCCTAGTTGGGTTTTTTATAGCTGTCAACATGTGAGTAACCCTTAGTGTTGCAAACGTTCAAAAACCGGTATGAGTTCTCGTATTTTATACATAACTAGCAACCCGCCCCGGCTTCGCACGGGTAGTAGAGACATCTTCAACAATCATCATCATATTTCAACCAATTTACACAAAACGTTAACCAATTATACACCTAAACCTTCCTTCATGAATAACTCTGTCTGTTGGTGAAAACCGCATGAAAATCTGTTCAGTAGTTTTTCAGTTTGTTCTGTGACTTTGTTTCATAATATGTAGTGATAATATGTATAAGTTTCTTCTCAGTGTTGAGTCGCAAATCGTCCGGCCTGATTAACGAGACCTATTTTTTTCTTGGTAATTTAGTGTTTAAGTCATTCAAAGGTCAAACGACCGGCCATTGATCTATCAGTGTACTATTAAATAAAATCGTTATTACTATATACGGCGCTAGGCTGCGCCATAAAACTTGTGGTTGGCGCCCAGCAGATCTACTTACCCACTTACAGATATATGGTATATGTAGATAAGTTGCGATGTTTACGACGGGATGTAGAAAATACCAAGTAATGGTGACATTTGCAATTTGTCCATGTGATATAAAGCTTAAGGAAACTGTAAGGTCAAAAGATATAGTTTTGTAGCGCTATAACTATTCATTTTGATTCCAGTTCTAGTGCCGTAGTTATAAACATATATGTAACGTAAACCTGCTGACACGAAACTTGAACTTGTTTTCTGCGAAACTGTATCTGTTAAAGGCATTATTTAAACTCTCGCACAATTGATGTAATGCGTTAGACGGTTAGACATTATTAACCAGTCAACGTTATTTTAATTCACTATTACGAAAAGTGCAAAATTAATAATAATGACATAAATTGTGTGTTTTCCATTACTGTCACTAACTAGAGATTTACCATTACTATTCATTGTTTTGGCATGTTTTAAACCTAGTAAGTATGCGTATAAGTAGGTTTGTGTTTTTTTTTTATGGTATAGGGGACAAACGAGCAGACGGGTCACCTGATGGCAAATGACCATCGCCGCCCACGGGCACCTGTAACTCGAGAGTCACAAGTGCATTGCCGCTCTTTAAGGTGGGAGTAGGAGAAGAGGGGAGAGGGGAAGGACGGGAATAGAGGAGAGGGAAGAGTTAGGGCCTCCGGTAACCTCACTCACGCGGCGAAATGCAATGCAAGCATTGCTTCACTGCCGGTTTTCTGTGAGGCCGTGGTATCGAGCGGAGTCGAGCTGGCCCATACGTGCCGAAGTATAGCTCTCCCACGTAAATGTGTGTGTATGTGTACAGCTTCATTCAGATTACTGAAGATTTTCAATGTTGAAAACAAACCACTGCAAAAAAACGATATCATACATCAACACGCTCTAAAGCACAAAATGTAAATATTTATACGTTTCTTACCTATTTCATGAAAGTGCAAGTGTAAATTATGGTTATACCTCTTTTTATAGTTTTTGAGTTATTTGCTACTTACAAACGCAAAACGGTTGCACAAATAAGTAGTAAAGGCCAGTTGACTGATCCTGGAATTAAAAAAAGGCACCTGGTACCGGGCACTCTCCATATCGGATCGTAGCAATTGGTATGAGAAGATAAACGACCTAAGACTTAGTTAATATCGACCGATTAATAGAATTCAAAATATGTACCATTAACTAGATTGGATTCTCAAAGTAGGTAAAGTATTTGTAGGTAAAATTTTCACGTTCTACCGATGTACAGTCATGTGTATAGGATGCGGTCCGCTATGAACACGGACACTAGTGATGGTATTACTATACATACTTAACATACATCGTTAAGAACACCAAAATTATCCTCAAAGATACCTATCACAAAAGCCGTAAAAAAATTGCGTAAAAAGGATTAATCATAATCATAGATTTAATTTATGTAAATTGCAACTTTGCCTGCTTTGAATTTCTATCATACTTTACTTACAAAATATAAATGAAAATCGTATCGAGATTGACTATATTAAAAAAGTACCAAAAATACAAGATTCTCCTACAGCGCGTGTCGTAAAATAGTTTTTTTTTTAATATGGAATATGATATTCATATTCATATTGTTGGCAATAGCAAAGGTGGAATTTCCATATATTACGCCTATGACTCACAAATTACCTCTTACAGTAAATATGTACCGTTCGTTACAGATGGGCCTCTTTAACATTAAATTCATGTATTCATGCTGACGAAAAGCTAACTAGATGATGTTACTTTAATTCTTCTCTACTGATATAGTACTGTATTACAGTTAGTATTTTAGCTTCGTGTCTTATGGCTGATAGAAAGCATACATTTTCTAGCAGCCACTACAGTGTGACCTCTGTAATTAAAGTAACAAGTACGTATATTAATAAATATTTAGATTTACAGACAGCAAATGGTATTCGTATTGCAATTGTTCCGATACAGGTTTTGGCATAAATATATTGCTAATTTCTCATTGGCAACACTGCAATTGAATTATAGCAATCGAAATAGCTATTGTTGACAGAAGCAGTGAGTTGTGAAGTATAGGTAATAGAAGTTATTTTCGCTTGCCATTGGGGAGTCACAGTTGAAGTTAATTAATTAAATACTTGGGCCTATTTTCCTGCAATCGAGTAACTGCAGGGAAAGAGAAAATTCCTTAGTACGATATTCGCCTGTGACCAGTCTCATTTAGTGTGGTTATAAAAGCTGAAGGTAATCATGGATAAAGCCATCCATCATCAGCGTAGAATGAAACATTGATATAAATAGCGTTTTAAAAAAACCAACCCACAAGGTAATGCATAAATTACAGAAGTTGAATTATTTACTGACGTGAGGTTACCACATTTTTTTAGTCTTCGGTTAAAGGTACGGAGGAATTGATCAAGAAAATTTAGCATTTTCACTGGATAATTCAGACGACCCAATATATCCTGCAAGTTAATGACAGACCGCTGTATAATTAAAATTGTATCATTTTCCTCCTACGATACGCGATACACGCGGGTTTCACTCAAGTCGAAAAGTCGCTCTTTATTAACTCACTATTCTGTTCTTTTTATAGATAACGGTTTGCACTATTCTTAAAGATAGATTTGCATAAAAAGGACTTCGCGACAGTTGTTATATTTGCACAAAACCGCAAGTCAAAAGGACATACGAGCATAATAAACACACAGGAAATCAAAGAGAAACACGGAATCTTACATTTTCGCTTCCCGTAAGTCAGGAGCTCAGTGAAATCAATGAGTTATTACCTTTTATCCATTATTCATTAATTAAGATACAATCGAGGCCACCATAACGGGCCATCCGAGGAGTTATGGTGAGTGAACATCCTAATATCATTTATGTATCTAACATAAAGTAGTCACGTTTCGCGAAATGTTAAGCGGTGTTTTGTAATGGATGAAAGCGAGGTTGTTTTGAGGCTAAGATGAGCTAAGCTGTGCTTTAACAAGTAACTACAGCCATTAAAAAATAATGTATCCTGATATTTTCTACTAAAACATGACTGTTGACATGGATTGATTTTTATGTTAGTCAAATGCTTCGATGTCACTTAAGTCATTTAGCCGATACCCGTGTTTTATACGCTTGTTTAATGTTATCTCTGGCGCCATCAGTGTAGCGAGCTCAAGTGAATAACAGGTTTTAAATCTAAGATTAAGTTTTAGAATACAAATAGGTAAATCAATATTGGTCCAGTTTTTGTGTGACGGACGAAAAAGTTAGTAGATTTAGATTCAGGTGCTGATTTCATTTTTATCATAGACTAACTTTTGGAGAACAGGCAGACGGTTACTGCTACATTCAAATGACTTCATTAACTTAAGTACATACTAACATTAAAACCTTTTAACCAATTGGACTCTAGATATATCTTACCCATCCAGTACTAGTATTTAGTAGTTAAGGGGTAGTGCCAATTTTTTTGCAGGAATAAGCCACACTTTTATCCACCTGAAGTATCGATCAATTGTCTTTCTAATTCGTTATCTTTCTCAAGAACATATTATTGGTATAGTTTTCTTTAATACTTAAGACACATTAGAGTTTGATTATAATTATTGGTTACTATAAAATATTTTAAAAAGAAACTAACGAATTTAAGTTTTAAGTAACAGCAGCTGTTACTTAAAACCTAAATTCGTTGTTTTCTTCTAACCTAAATTCGTTTGTTGTTGTTTTTTTGTTTTATCTTGTCTTGAATGATTCTCGAATTAATTGCGCAGTAGCGGACGCCGTGAGTGACACGTTGTACGTAGTTTGAATGAATTATTATAGGACGGAATTTTACGACAAAAAATTGCGAGCAAAACCAATCTATGATTCTCAGCTCCAGAATTAAAATTACGTCTAGAAATTGAAAGTGGCCGCATATTGGCAGGCACGATAGCTCTTCTTCCGCATAAATTTGAATTATAGTAGGCTATTTACTGACCTAAGAATGCAAATGCAAATTTCCGGCTTAGTAAGTTATTTACGGCTTTAAAGGCACTGTAGCCATACTTACATTTCATTCTATTTAAATCTTAGTACTTACATAAAGTATACAGCACGTTTTCGAACAGAACCTCTTTTTACATTGGTAGTTTCGTCATGAGGAAAATTTATTTATTTTATGTGAATATTTTTGTAACAAAATTTTTGGACAAAAATTCGAAAAGTTCTTAATAAGATATGGTTTCATGTTTTTTGTGCAGATTTCCCTTTAAACCTACTTACCTACATTCTTTCGGTAATTAAACTGCTCCACCAAGGACTGCATCGACTTAAAATGAAATAGGATAGTGAATTGGCACTTTTTTTGGTAAAAGGTAGCAACACATTACAGGCACATGTCATTCTTGATTTCAAGTGTTTAATAAACACTCGAGCATTGCAACCCTGTAAAATTACCTCGTCTGACATAACAGAGATCTTTATTGCGATTTTCTCTCTTTTCTAATGAATACTTAATATTAAATCATGACAATTAATAATGTCACGATTGCAGGACGATACTCCTGTGTCTGTATGTACACTTCTGAAACCGGAATTTCAATGACAGCAATATACCTAAAAAAAAATATACCTATATGAAGGGTTTAGAAGGGGGAAGCCCCTTCTAAACCCTTCATATAGGTATATTTTTTTACCAAGGTCTAATTAGTACTTATTCCCTAGAGACTCTTTTCAATGCCACTAAGATGTGAAGTAACGGACAAAGTACCGTTCCATACAATAAATATTTGAATTATCGCTATTGTATCTCGTTGTATTTAAATAAATTATTTATAAGAATAATTAATAAAACGTTTATTTCTTATTAATATTAATCAATCTTACAAAAAATAGTTTAAAATATGGTAGATATTAGTTATTAAGATCGAGTTCAATGTTTTTATTATTATATCAACCTTGTTTTCTTAACAAGGTCAATAAAAACATGACTGTTTGCTACCACTTACATCAAATGGATATTTTTTATAAAGTTTCATCTACAAATTGTAAAACATCAAAAATGTTCTATTTTCCTTACTCAGACTATTATACCAAACACTAAATCACATACATTACGAAGTTTTGACGTCCGCGATACGTATACAACGTTTCATTAAAATATGCTTGAAGTGAAGCCAACCAGCAGAAATTATGAGTTACAACAGAAATAACTAGAGATACATAACGGTATATATTTGTTTCATGAATTGATTTTCTTTTTTTAAGAAACGGTTGCCAAAATATTTGGATATCTGATTCAGAGCTTTTATTTTATCCAGAATAAATAACTTGCCAATACGATATACGCATACGAAATTCTTTAAATGATTTGTAAAACTTTGTAATATTAAAATTTGTTCGTACCTAAGAATGTATTTGTAAGACTTATTAAAAAAGTTTTCTAACTCTTAAATGTTGATGTAAGATTTTTTTATTTTGCTCATACCAATCCCCAAATATCCTCGAATCTCCTCATACGTGATACGCCGGTTTTCTTCAATTCGTTGTCTGACAGTAGCCACGTTTTCTTCTGATCGCAGTTGAGGGCCGACCTTCACGAATTTCATCATGGAGAGAAACACGGCCACGGTCAAATTCTGCGTATCAACGCCTTACGGTTGAGATGCTCAAATGAGATGCTTCCCTCCCAAAAGCATTTAGAAGACGAGCAGTGCAGTCTTGTGGAGTCAGTGAACTTTTAAGATCATAAAAATCATCGTCCTAAAATCTTTCCACGTTAATTCCATTTTTGCTACGGACGACGAAGTTGCGATAAAAAACAATTGACAATTGACACGTGATTTCCCGCCAATTTTTTTTTT
Organism: Euplagia quadripunctaria; assembly: GCA_963859945.1. Classification (NCBI taxonomy): domain Eukaryota; kingdom Metazoa; phylum Arthropoda; class Insecta; order Lepidoptera; family Erebidae; genus Euplagia; species Euplagia quadripunctaria. Next base: position 21,381,198 of record OY982564.1, on the reverse strand, counting down.
ACCAATGATTGAGTTTCTTATGTTTAAAAAAATATAGCATTCGAAATTCAAACATTTATGAGCGGGAGAGCAGAACTTTCAGTTTCCATGTGGTAGGTTAAGGGACTAGAAATCTCTAAAACATCACTGTACCATCATCGTATCGTATCCGTTGTGTTATTTCTTTTAGGGTTTTATACATATATATTGTCAGTTAACTGGTGACTACCAAAGTTCTAAATGATCTGTTGAATTTTAAATTGCAACTGCGAGTACATGAGTCTAATATTGGGGACATTATAAGAATTCGCATGCGACCTTTGCGATCTCAAGTTCTCGGTCAAACATCACGCACTGTCAGATGTTATCTTCTTTGAGAAGGTGATCCCGCATCATGTTTTGTTCGTACAACATTTTGAACTGACTGTATTATGTAATTACAAAACTTGCTAAGCATGCAGCCTATGTGGTTTGTCCATAGAGTATCTCTGTCCATGCTAATGTTATACTGTCCAAATCCCAAGTCTAAAAATTTACCTTTTGATTAATAATTGTAATCAAATCTTAGATAAACCTTATAATCGAAGTTTTGAGCGTTTGTAACTTACAACAGTAATGTTTGGATGTGAACAAACAATAGATTTATTAGCTAAAACCTGACACAAATTCGCAATAGTCGAGAATGGTAGTAGTCCTGAATAGTTTACTTCGTTGCGAGGCCGTAGTCTCAAATAGAGACATCAATAAATGATGTTGTTATTGTGCAAAAAATCTTATTCTACCTTCTTAGTTTTTGGTCCCAAAACTGTAGTTGTTTTTTAAGTGTACACATGGTAACCCTTAGCCTCTGACCTGTGCTTGTCGCAACGCGTCAGTCATAATGTTCGGGGGCCTTATCCATCATCCTATCTATCTTCACACATCGATTGATATGCAGACCGTGTTTGTGGGTCTTTATTTTTTACTGCACACTTTCTCCAGATTATACTCAAGTAATGTTGTCTGTAATCGGCGTTCTTATGAGGTCATCACGATTGAAGTTGTATGTATAAACATTTATTACATTCTGATATTTTTGGTATCATAATTATTTATTGTTTGTACATAGTCACTACCAATTTAATGTAACATTCAGTGGATCGTATCGTCTCTGAATCTCGTATAATTAAATATTTTGCCACTACTTTTTAAAAATGTAACAATTTTTTTTACATTTTTAAAATAAAGGTACGAACATAAATACGGCACAACAAGTGTCGTAGATCACACTATGCATACTGCAAAATATTTTGGTTTAACTTGTGCTACTTAGATTCTAGATTGTTAACAAGGTTTAAATCATCTTTGCCAGCTTTTTGAAAATATAAAATGTCTTCCAGCAGACCCTTCTCCTAACCGATTTTTAATAATATCCGAGCCGTCTATTAACCAGGCCTTTATCTGAAAATAGAGCATTGCGCAATTACTAACTCTTCAGCATTAATAATTTAATATTGCACAGGTCAGAAACTGTATAAGAATTGGGATTGCACCATTTCTTAATTGTGATAGCTCGCTCTAATGGTTGAAGTGAAAAATAATCTTGGAGCCTTGACATTGTCAAAAACGCATGCTTTGACCTGCCTTTGACCTAATGAACCTTTAAACGTATCCAATACTCGCAATTGCCACCAGTTAAATATCCGTCAAACTATTTCATCTCTGTCACTCATGTGATTCCGAGCGAGGGGGACTGAATACAGTAGATAGTACGCATTTACACGATCGACTGAATGTCAAGGGGAACAAGCTTAGAGAACATGAGAACACTTTATTATTCAGATTGGTATTGATTTGCACTCCTTGTTATGTCTCTCAATTTATATTAGATAGATAGATAGATAACACTTTACTTGTACACCAGTCTTACAGTAGAAGTATGCATACATTTGTTATACCTACAGATAATGTACAAAGGGCGACCTTATTGCAAAATGCAATCTCTTCCAGGCAACCTTAGGATGGATCAATGTGTTTCAGAGAGACAGTTGTAGTTCGAGGTGCATTTCAATTTTTTTAAGAAAACCTATAATTACTAAAACTTAATCAAAATAAAATATACAGATATCCTGTATATTTAGTCTACTTTTGCATACTAATACAAAACATACATATAATATATACTTTAAGTCTATCATATAACATACATACATACATTTATTAGTATCTTAAAAGTAGATTGTATACCCTATAATCCCTGTCAGCCTTATCTATTCTCATTTTATTTACCATATAACTCGAGCCTTCGTGGAAGCCAATTGGAATATTTCCAGTATGCTTTTATTTACCTCTGCAATGCACTGGATGCCGTATAAGTCTTCCGATACGTTGATATAGTTCACAGCCAATTGCGAGAGCAATAAAACTAATCTACAATCAGCAAAAGAATGCAAGAACATTACAACAGGCATGTTTACTATTTTTCTCTTGCGATTTTGCTTGTTATCGTTGGAATGTCGCGCACATTATCTCCTTATCGAATATACTATGGTTCACGATCGAGTTGACAATCGTCAGTCCACTTATTCAATCTCCATTGAATCAGAACCATAGCCGTTGACATGCGGGCTACAAATTATACGGGATGGGACACGGCCGGGAATATACAAATTAGTTAACAACTATTCAAATGATGGCTGATTTATTGAACGTCCGTGAATTTCATGTTTTGATTGAAAGGTTAGCTTCAGGACGTCATTTATTTAAATTTGAACTCGTTGCTTAGCAGTACGGTAGTGGTATGGCATTTTGGATAAATTTTAGCTATATACGTAATAATCCGCAAAAAATTACTACTTTTTTACTTAGATTTTAATGAAATAATAACTTTTGATGTATAATTATGAATAAAGTTAACTTAGACTTGTGCGGGAATAAGAATAAGAAGCTTTACATAAAACATCACATATATGTACATAATTAAACTTTCGTAATCATAGTGCACAGTATACTAATTATACACAGAAATGCTACGCTAAAATGACCTTATCCCATTAGCTTACATGTGCATCTAGCACTTTCATCGTCACTTTCCACTTGAATAGTTCCTTTGGGACTTCATGACCCATTTTGCTCATACCTGTGCTCAGTAGAGTGTAACCACGAGTCTTTCGGGATATTTTTATACTCGGAGCTTGTAACACCTCCCTTGTGAGCCCCTCCAACCTTTTAGTGTTTACCCTTTATAAACCTCGTTTATGGGTCTCGTGTGTCAGCCTGAAGGTCGGTATTATTTGTGTTAATTAGTTTTTTTAAGAGATTTTTTTTGTGGCATGTGTCTATTTTGTCATTAAGACTTTCTGTCGCTATGCGTATCGACTCTCGTCGTAATTATTGTTAAAGTTGGTAATGTGCACGTAAATTACGGTCAAATGCCACTTAATTATAAGGTCGCTCTAATTTTAATAAGGATTGTAAATACAATAGAACTATTTTTAACGATATTTTGTAATTGAGTATCGTTTCAGTATTTAACCGTGAGTTTCAAGTCCCATAAAAATGAAACCACTTCTCATAAGAGAGTAGAATACCTAGTTGCCACCTCCTTAGCTTTAGTTGGTAAATTGTTGGTTAAAACTTGAAGCGTTAATATATTGCCGCTAATATAATTAGTATATAAACTACACATAGACTATGTGTGTACAGTACACGAGATTTCGACTAGAATTGGGGCCACTCTCAAAAAATAGCTTACCATGAGGCACCCAATGTGCTTGTTGTGTATTCATATATTATGTGTGTATGAGTGTATTTATATATAGCCATCAAAGACGATAATGCAGAACGAACTTTAGACGTTATTAAACAACAATTTGACAATATTCTTTGCATTTAAATTTTAGGCTTCAATTTGTAAAAGTAACCTTTTGTGGTTGATACACATGTTACACCACTGAGGTGACAAACCAGCATACAGACAGCTTGGCTATAATTGGTTTCAGTTTTATATCAGTTGCCATAAACTCAAATATGACGGGGCAAAAATGTTCTCATTGTTTCTTTTTTCCCACAATTGTTGGTATCAATGTTAGCTATTGTCGCATTTCGTGTGTTTGCATAACCAACCACTATGTGTTTTCAAAACATCCATCATGCTTATCTCACGTATGAATATTTACGATAACGATTCATGCACTTGCAATATCTTATCATTGTTTTTATTAACATCTTTTACCTGCTTGTCAATTGCAATGCTGTGTCTCTTAGAAATATAGGTCCATCATCTATTCCTAACATTTTTATTTTTAACGTTGACAATTTTTTTCCTGTTTTCGTGAACAATTATACCGCGGAGTGTTAGCCTTGAATGCTATCTCATATAATAACTAATATTATATTTCACGATATATTTCACTTATATTGTACATAAAAAAGTCAGACCAATGTTTATGGACATATTCATAAATATACAGATATTTGCGCACAGGGGAATGGAACCTGTGGCTTCTGACGTTGCAATCGAATGATCAACATAGATCGTCCAATTTAACTCTTTTTGCTACTCGCTAACGCTCACGAGCAAGAGTGCAGCTCAATATTGTTTAAGACGACTTCTTCAGGGTGAATATCGAGTACCTATTATGTACTTATACGGGAATTAACGCGATCACGAAAAGGTATTACATACCTCTGAATTGCCTGACGTTTCGACCAGGTTGCACTGGCCGTGGTCACAGGCTGACTGGCTCAGCGGTGCACGCCCTCCGTCGTCGAGATCGTGAGGTAGAAGGTTCTTCATCCACCCGCCCGTTCTGTGCACTTGTTTTTATGATCTTAGTTTTAACTGTTTTACTTCTATTATGTACTTTACTGTTACAATTAAACAATGACTTTTTATTCACACATTGAATTGAAATTTCAATTCTGTACTGCCCGTGGCTAATCCATTGAGCGTTCTCAATATGTGATGTAGTATACTAGAATGTACAGTTATTGGCACGGCGAGTACGACAGGATACAAACGGTGTACGTTAATTGTGCTCAGTGCGCATACGCACGCAACGCTTCCGCTGCAGTAACACAGTTACATACGTATGTATGTGGTCATTGTTTTTTTGTTTGTGTAGCGAGGTAAAAAGTCAATATTTTTTTTTTGTACTTGATAATACTTAGCACGTCATTGACATAAGTTACAAAAAAATCAATGTTTTTTCTTAAAACACTCCTTAGAGTCCTACTTCTAACTAACTAACTAACAAACTCACAAAACAGCACATTTATCTATTTGCGGTTCTTATTCAGAAAACACTACGTAAGTTATTTGGGATCCGTACTCTATCCGCATTTATTGTATTTTAATGAAACGGTTGATACTTGTGACTTAATTCAGCTTAAAGTACCTAAGGAAAACTAAAAATAATGTTTGGAGAGATAAAAACTTGTATCCCTAAAATAATGATAACAAATGACCGTGAATTTAAAGTATTCTGTTCGTGAAACATAATCGATTTCAGTTTAACTTAAATCGATTGTTTCAAACGAATATAAAAAAAAATTGAGCTCTTCTTTTTAAAGCCTGTTATTTCGGTTTTGTTATGCAAATAGAATCATCCGAGTCGTCCCCCTTACACCCTATGGTCCCGTATTCACCCCTTTCTTTATTAAATATTGCATGCGTTGCATCAATTCACCTCGTTCTAATGTCAAGCTGTTGTACCTACCCATGTCAATTGTCTGGACCCACATCGATAGAAAAGTATTTCAATTAATTTATTTACTAGAATTTATGTTGAAATTGTGTAAATAAACACAGAACCATGTGGAATAATAATACTAGTTATTTTCAAGTAAAAACGGTAAAAAGTATCTATCACTTTTCAAAGTTTGGGCGGGTACATAATTATCGCCTGCGGTATTTCCGGGCCGATACGACCTTCAAACCTTCAAGAGAAAAGAGCGTACTCCCACCTCAAAGGCGGGCAACGCACTTGTGGCTCTTGAGTTGCAAGTGTCCATGGGCGACGGTAATCACGTACCATCAGGTGACACGTCTGCTCGTTTACCCCATATACCATAAAAAAAAAAATAATGCTAAGGTATCAGACAAGCTTGGAGGTTTGCACCTCTTCATACTAATTTCTAAATCAAGCATTTACGTGGTCGGAGAGATTTTTGCGGACGGTAAAATTTTCGTTGAAAATTCAAGGAAATTTTCTTGAAATTAGGAACGCGGCATTTATAACCAACGGAAAGACATACAATTTTGAAGGTGGTTGTACTTTTTGAATTAAATTAAAGTTTGATATTTCGCTCTTCAAATGAACTCAACATAGTTAAGTATCTAAATATTTTGAAATAGTACTTTTAATATCTTAATTCATCCTATTTATATTTAGTCTTGAAGCATATGATTTCCCTTAAAAGTGTACAGAACAGTCTATTAAAATACCTTCAAACATCTATAAAGCAATGTTAAAAGTAAAAGTCCTTTTACACTCTCGACGTCAGAAATAACTTTGAAATATGAAGGGTTGTAGAAAGTCCCCCTTGTGTTGTAACTATATATTATGTGGCTATGGCTCGACAATTTATTGGCTATTTTATTACAATAGTAGAGAAAATTTATAGCGTGATAACTTTCGTATTCTATACGTTCATAAAGCGATGAGACTTGTTACAAATCCGCATGGATTTTCGATGGCTATTCTACTGCGGGATTATTTGAATATACATACATCTATTTTCTAGCTTAGTGTAACATTGTGTGGTATCTATTCAACGCAATTGTTGGTAAATATTTATCTGATGTTATTGTAGATCGTGCCCTACACGTTGTTACGAATACACAAATATACATATATTTTTATCTTCCGTTAAATCTATACAAATAAATAAAGTGTAGAGTTGAAGTGTCTGTTTGTAATGTCATAATAACAGCTTTTTACTAAATGCATCCGAATGTTTATACGGTATATAGGCCAACAAAACAAATTTTATAATTTTTGTCTGTCTGTTTGTTCCGTAACTGTAACTGTACTCTGTAACTCACAAGTCGCAAGTGCGTTGCCGCTCTTTAAGGTGGGAGTAGGAGAAGAGGGGGAGAGTGGGAAGAGGGGAGAGGGGAAGGACGGGAATAAGGGAGAGGGGAGGGAAGGGCCTCCGGTAACTTCACTCACGCGGCGAAATGCAATGCAAGCATTGCTTCACTGTCGGTTTTCTGTGAGGCCGTGGTATCGAGCGGAGTCGAGGTGGCCCATACGTGCCGAAGCATGGCTCTCACATGTTAAATTATATTATATAAATATCTACCGAATTGTCGCTAAGATGCATTGTAATTTTATCAGTAAGTAAAGTTGTATGAGTACTGGACCAAGAGATTTTATAACTGTTAATAGATACTTTTGTTTATTCGGTCTTCTTAGGAAATAAATTTAATAGGTTGTTTCACACTTCTTCCAGTTCAAAAGAAATACATTACACTACATCTACATGTACTGAAGAATAATTGGGGTGTGCATCCTGCATTTGTGACATACAATGTTGCTAGGGCGATCGGAGGGGTCTTTGTCCCTCAGAGGGTTGTAGCCCGTGTATGTAGAGAGCAGGAGGGCTAAGAGCGCGTGTCTGTCGCATGCAAAAGTGATGCGTGCATCCGATGCACAAAGCCGCATGCATGATGTGTTTATTAAAGGCTAAGAGAAAATGCAATTTCAAGCTTCATCATTCGACGGTGTATGTACAGTACACGTACATACACATACAGATACAAATGCACAATTTATAACTATTGCAATAATTTATGCGTATTTATGTATATACGTGTTTGCGTGCGAGTGTTTCTAAATTTATTATTTATCTAACATAGTGAGCTTTAACACGAACTTAGGGTATGCATACACTGTGTCAAGAATTTACGAGTGTTCTACGCAATTTTTGGAAAGTCACATTCAAAGAAACACTTGAAAAAATTCATTAGTAGGTATATTTAATTGCATGCGACAGGTTATTCAATCAAAAAACTCGTAATATTTCTTTTAAACTACCATTATAATTGGCTCATGCGCAAAACGTCTCTTTCGCAAAATGTCCCCTGGTCGCAAAACGTCTCTTTCGCAGAATGTCTCTTTCGCAAACGTCTCTTTCGCAAAATTATTACAATTATTACATTAATTCTTTTTGTCGATCACCAATTACTAGTAATTGCCATAAATGTTCATATGTTACATCTTATGAAGAAATAGTACTTAGTTCTTTGCACGGTCAGAAAAAAAATTATGTACGTGGTCTGACTTCAGTCAGACTTCAAGTCATAATGTAGGTCCATGATGGGCAAATTGAGTCACCGCCTATTTTATAATCGTGAACCGAGAATAATGTAAATCTAAAAAAGATGATTAATTTCATCACCATATTGTTGTTGGTTATACACCGTGACCCGCAGTGTTTTGTTGGATAAAAATAAAAAAATGTCTGCCAAATACGTACAATGCACACGCATGCGTATTGTTCGTATTGTTTGAGTCAGGGCGGTGATCACACTCCCTCACTTTACACCCTTTGGCTTGATATTTATGCTATTATGTCGGATCATTCTCACGGGACTCGCTTTTAGACAATTTAGTTTCTGGACATTAGCTTTGGTTATTAGATTTATGTGTATCGATCTAGCGGGGCCACTCGAGCTAGACCGAAAAAGCTAGTGGCAATGCTTCTTTTGTTCAATGTACCTCACGAATTTATTAACAAGATTCAATGTACCTCAATGGTTTTGATAGAAATTACAATAAATCGCCTGATCCATCCAGCGGGCCCCAGCGTTGTATTACGCTCCGAACACATAAAAATAATACTGATGTGCCAATGTACCTCTCAATTCATGTATTAACTCCAAGGGATCTTTAACAGAACAGGAGAAATTCAGCAAGAAAGTTTTGTATGCCCAGCAGGGCCCTTTGTAATTTGAATTCATACGTCCAGAAAAAGCACACCATTGTTGTATATTACTGTACCTTAGAGTTCTTCACTATTATTACTCATTGCGGAAAATATTCGCTTTATTGATCTTACCTCAAGAAGCGCCTAATGATACTAGTAGGTAGACTAGTATCATTATTTTTCACTTATATACAGATTTTTCATTTCTATTATACAATTATTTTACACAATCGCAAAACTATTTATAATATTTTTTATTCAACATTTACAAATGAAACAAAAGTTCCAATATTTTTAATTTCAAAAATATAATGTACTAAAAAAATCAAATACATTATTATCAAACTCATTTGTCATGTATGAAAAGCTGTTTCGCTACCGTAGTTAGATAATCGCCACCCATGACTATGACATATGACCGGATTAGTTTTTTTAAATTTTGTTTTTGAGTTCTTCCCTCGGGACTGTTCAAACTTTGCCAGAGTTCTGACCTTTCATTTTTTGTCGCGGATCGAGGCTTTTATTGTTATTGGTTTTCTGTGTGCGTTCAAAAATATACATCGCTTGTATTTGACTAGTGATAACTTGTTGCAGTTTTATTATTTACTTACATAACAAATAATCTTGTAAAACATTTTGTTTTTAAGGCTGGTTACAAGTCAACTTAGCTCTTCATGTATCGACACACATTTAATAATGAATTATTCAAACAATTGCCTCCTAGTCAGTTATAACAGGTTGTCGTTGTCGCTTCCTATCACTACCTTAAAGTGACGGTGACAGCCACAACGAATAGCGTCGATTCGATTAAAAAAAAATGTTTATTTATTTCTTACACATCTATATAGCAAATAAGATACTTAACGTTTCTTAAATTTATGGGTATGTTTATGGAATCAATAGCGTTATTCTGAACGTTGTGAACTGTGTGTAAGATGCCCAAAGTTTTACACAACTTTCATACTTGCGCAGGGGACACACTCCGGCGCACACCCTCAGCACAGTGCAGGAATGTTCCCCTTCCATAGCACGATGGTACCTTACTCACGGCCCGTGACTACACATGGCGTACCCGACAGTCGGTATATCACCTGTTGTCTTTGTTCCCACGAATGTTATTTAAAGTGTACACCCTCCTTACATTTTAGTACCGCCATACAGCGGCATGCAATTGTCATATTTTACATTTAAAATAAGAACAGCGGAGTTACAGCACTTGTAGAGTTCTATTCTAGGGACGGAATTGTATTTATTGCAGGGCTGGTTCTGTTTTTATATACACAGGTATTATAAGAGCAGGTTTTTTAATGAATTTTTTGTGATACATTGCCATTGGATTACAGTTACCATAGTCTATAAATCTATAAAGCTTTAAAATCACAGGTATTATTGACGATAATGAATCCTATAAAGGAATTAACCTGCATCTATTTTGTGGTATAGGTTAATTCGATGCCGAAAATTCTTTTATGATTTGGCATAATAATATTCTGTAAATTTCAGGTATTTTATATATGCTACCGACTTATTCTGTTTTAATGTCTAATATAAGTTAAATTGAATTAGTTTTGAAAGTGTTTGAGAGATTACATTGTCATATTGAGGGTTTATACGAGTTCATGTATACCTACATAACACGCATGAATATACATACATATATGTATGTATATTTCTCAGTACACCTTTTGTAATAAGCCCGTTATGGTTTACTGGACGGTTTTTAGCAGCATCTGTTGGGTTTATAAAATAATTCTACTACTTTCAGTTTAGGGGATAAACTTTTAAACAATCTTATCGCTCAACTGTCTATGATACTCTCCCTATGCACTTGGTAGTTAATTTTTACTCCAAATTTGTCTTTCAATTTGTGAAATATATTCGGTTCGGTAAGAATCGAACTAGATAGTATTCGGTATCAACTACAATGCGCACTACATAATAATAATAACAACATTCTGGGACACCACACATCTGTATTTATTTACACGTTAATAGATACTTAAGGTAGTACAATAAAATTAAAAAAGGATTTCCTGTGCTCGGTCTTTTTTAGAGTTAGAAAATATTTGCAAGAAGTACACGACCCGATCATGTTATTAGTCGGGTCATGTACTTGTTTGTTAACATAATTGTAAAAAAAAACAGGTTTTTGTATATTTAAAGCTTTTGTGTAAAAACGCTTTTGGTAATATTGCACAAATACTTCAATAAATACTTGCACAAATACTTTTTTGTAAACCTGTCAGAGACGTCGAGTAAAAATTTTGGATTTAGTCAATGCTGAACTCCACCGCATGCCTCCGATCAATAATCTGAGTGGTAGAACATGGATAACATTTAGAGGCTCAACATGGTAAAAATTGTGGTGATTGATGGTGAACTTACTCTAAATTTATTTGGGGTTCAAGGTGTTACTCAGTTGAGAATAAACTAGTTTTAATTTTCATATTATATTGTAAAACAACATAATACGTTTTAAATAAAGGAATCTAGATTTTAGTAAGTTAGCACAATGAAGTCGGCAGTAAATTCTCGTACTCATCATATAAATTCGTCATCAGATCCATCAACAACGTCGCTGCTCTAATCCGTCGTGTTCTTTAGTGATCACGACTGTTGACCGTTCTCATGATTTCAATTATTACCATTCCCACGACTGTTTCAGCTATTATCTCATTGTCTGTACTATAGGTAGCCATATTTAATAAATCGCTAGCAGCTTAAGTCCAAACATTACACTGTTTATTTTGAAATCTCGTTCCACTGTGTATACTGTCCAGATACTTGAAAAGATCAATATATCATTATTTTAGTTACCATTGAGGATAGGCATCGATGGTCGTACAAAATCCTCAGTGAAACCTAATTAGAATATTTGTACACAATTGCATAGCTGAAATGATTTGATCTGTACACATTACGCCGTGCCAGACACGAACGTTAGAATAATCCATTTCTACAACAGATGTACCTACGTCATTCAAAGTCATAGTACGGATAATGATTCAACTACCTACGAGTTACCTCAGATCTTGATTTATCTCAGCAATAATGTTCTTTTAAGGTGTACTTGATTGACTTTATAGCTTAATCTCGGTATTGAAAAGCTGCCAACAGATGTTGGAAATAAAACCTTGCGTTTTACACATTACGGTAACAATCAATCAATTTAAGAGCAATATTTACTTTATTTAATGCTTTAATGCATCTGTCGGTTCCAAGCGCAGTATTTTTCAGAAGCATTTGAATTATTGTAAGAACAGTTCCACTACTATGGCGGACAGGACATAACTCGGATAAAAATAAAACCTTTGTGTGTTATTTACGTCTCCGGTGTTGGTTTAGCAAGCTACCCTAGATTTGGCGTGTATGGAAGTTACGAAGTATATTTCTTATATTGTGAAAACTAGTACGGACCAATACGGTCTAATCTTATATCGATTGATTATTGAAATGCTGTTTGCCAATTAACCTTTAGGTACAATGAGAGCCGCATAATAAATTTAAAGACATTAAAGTCTAAGTTTAGTCTTTACAACCATTAGGGAAACTTTAGGTGAAATTTATGTTTGTGAATACATGACGTGTTAATTAAAAGCCAACTAGATCTACACACTAAATCTAAATGCACTAAATCCCGTAACAGGTATTCTGATCTTCATGTAGTCATACTTTAAGCAACTTTTATATTAAAATTTTGCTAAACATTGGAACAGACTAAAAGGAGCCATGCATTGTAGTGCAATTTGTAATAATCTTGCGATCCCTGGCGAGTGCTACCTTGACCTAAAACGGCGCGCGCGCCGCCTGCGGCGAGGCACACGCGTGCAGTCGTGTCAGAGGTCCACTGTGTGTACTTATTATATGACGTGTATCGATCATGAAGATGGATTATCGACAAAGCTCTTAACTCGATAAACACTGCACTTTTTGTTTTATGGTGTTTGTATTTCATGTCTATGTCCAGTCTTGTATTTCTGTCACGAAAGTCGTGCGTGTTTCTTAACTTATTATGAAATGGTCCCTACAAGATTCGCCAACAACTTTATACTAAGGCTATTGATATGCTAGTTACCAATAAGACAATTGTGTATATAAACCGAGTGTTACAATAAAATAAAGGAAATGGTCCTTAGAACAATGGTTGAATACTAGTAAACTTTAAAAATCACAAACTAAAAAGATGAATAGTAGGTACAGGGACACTCTTTCAGAAAGTTTTTTTTTCAACTTATACAATATAAAAAGATAATAAATTGTGGTGACAATTGTGACAAATACTGCGTAATATTATACGCAAATAATACGGTGTAATCGAGAACCTACTTTTTTAATTCCCTGAAAAAACCTGTACATTTTTTGTTCCCAATTCATATTCTTTGCTATCGCACAGTTGTGTAAAAAAAGGAAATTATATGTACACCCACTTACGTAAAACCTGCTCTAAAGACTACTTTCAGTGCTATCATTTCGTTATTGTTGTTTCCTGACAGTTCATTCTAGTTGCTTTGATTATCTCATGACTGAGGTTCGACTGAATCGTCGTGAAGCAAATGCGAGTGTAAATGTATTGAATGTATACTAGCATCCTGCTCCGGCTTGGCACGAATCGCAAAGTATAAATTGATTTTTTCCTTTATCTTCAACAATCATTGTCATCTTTCAGGCATTTTACACAAAACCATACACCTAAACTTTCCTCATGAATCACTCCGTCTATTGGTGAAAACCGTATGATAACCCGTTCAGTAGTTATTCAGTTTATTGCGAACAGATAGACAGACGCGGCGGGGGACTTTGTTTTATAATATGTAGTGATAAACTAATCATTTTCTGTGACATAACTAGAATACTAATTGACATCAAAATTCATATTTTAATTTTGTTTATAGAGCTTTTAAGTTTTCTAATGTACAGAGAGTCGCACGGGAGAAGAATAGCAAGAACTCACATGTACGTACATGAATGTACAGAATACGTATTTTTAGTGCCTATTATTTTAGCCTGTAATACATCATCTTAATATTGTAAACATCGTACAAGAACACACCAACAACAGTTTATCTCGAAGAAATTGCGCTCTACTAAAACATAAAGGAGCTAAATGCGTCACCCAGATAACTTTTACCTCTATTAGACTACATGTAGATTAGTCTAGAATAGCAAACAATTTATTTTTTCTCGCCATCAATTGTGTCGCCAAAGTAACGGTGTTGCAGATTTATCGCCAGGAACCACGCTTGGCTCACGGTGCGCTTGAGTGCCTGGCAACACAAAAGCTCGCCCATTTCTACTCATAGTTTAGAAATGATCCACCTCTATCTGTATATGTTAGAGTTGCAATTTCAGTTTCAATAAGATTGTGTGCTCGTGTCGGATCAAAGGTTATTTTTTTAATTGTATTTAGAAAAGCAGTACACGATATTAAAAAGCGACGTAGCTTTTAGTGAACTGCGATTGACTGCGACTGTGAAACTAGAGAGTCTCATGCTTAACAGAAGAATACACGTTGTCACTTCTGTTTAATTTATAGATAAAGTATGTTAAATTTAATTGCACGGATGATCCAGTGCTTAAGTAGTCAGCACGACAACTGCTTTCTGCGTGGATAATTCTGTATTCTATCCCCAATTACAACAATTATTTAGGTGCACAAATAGATGTTCTGTTTATTGCTCTTGCCTGCTTAATGGTCGATGTCATTGTTACCTTTAATTTATCGACTAGGCCCACCGTTAGCAGCATTAAACCAAGCACAATATATCTGACCAGTTGGTACCTACGTGTATATACGTGCTTCATAATCATTGTTGAAATGTTACTGTGTTACGTATCGCTACTAAATTTAGGACGACGTATTAATGAATGAGCCCACGCCACATCCAAACATAATGCAGTGTTCCTATCTTCATAACCTTTAACTCTGACATCTGTAATCAAAACACATTCATTCACACAATATAATATGTTTGTTCTCATCGCATTGTACTTATTGTTATATCATTAAGATAATAGGATAGGTCGTAATATTTGTCAGTGATGCTAATAAAATAATATCTCTTCTATTAAAACTAATCTCATATAACAAGAATTGAAACGTCAGAAATAATAATAAATTAAATAAAAAATAAAGGTGTACCTAATTTAGTTGCTTATGCCGTTTTCAAGGCGAAACATCGTGTGGTTTGTTTTGTTCGGCCATAACCATTTCGGTGTAACCTCTCGATGTGGACGCAAGTTTCCAAAAAAGAATCGTAGGTACTTTCAGGTTAAAAAAAATTGTTTGCTCTACCATCAATATGCTTAAAAGCCTCAAGTGCAGTGCTGAACTTATGTGTGTTTCTTCCAATAGCAATTTTTTGCATAATAATTGATTGACGACCTGTTTGAGTTTCGACACGATGATGTAAAGATATTTAACTTGTCCTTATAAAACGATAGCACCTGTACGGTGTAGGATTCCATAATATAAGTGCATGTCGCCGAGATAAAAGCTTCACGTAATTCTACACTTTACACATTTCGCTGATTTTTACTTTTTATTGAACTTACTTGCCTAAAACATCTCTAAGCACGTAGTAAGTTTAAACACTTCTGGCTTATCAGATATTATTTCGCCCTATAAAAGCATTCTAGATTTTAGCAGTAACATTGTACAACATAAAATTACGGTATTACGTAACATTTCCATTAGTTTACAACATTACCATCACAATAAGGTACAAAAACACCTCCCTACAATGGTTTGTGAGATAGGCCGTGGATGTATAGCAATTAACATGTCCACATTACCGTACTGAGCGTGGCGTGAGTCACGACTGGCTACCGTGCGCGCGCGCACTTACGAACAAACGCGTTTACCAACCGTTAAATTCCAGTTTCCATACAGAAATTAATCTCCAACGTTATGTCAATATTTGTACGGTATTTTGTCAATACATTCGAGTATTTTGAAACGAGTGGGCGGGCTAATCTTTCTGACATTTCATGCGTGTCACCGTTGTATTTGAACTTGACTTTAAAAATTATTGCTGAGGTGTTAATAAAAAGGCATTATTACATTTACATATCACAGTCACGCGTTCGATGACCACGTGGACTGATAAACGTAACGTAATTATTTTAAGCAAGACATTTTTAACTGTTTTCAACATTTTTTTGTTAGGCATAGTGACCATTTTGCATTTTGTTGTAAAAATTAAATTATTTATCCTAAAAATGCAACAACGATAGATATACAAGTGTTTATCTCATTCACTTATATTTTTTTTCAATCATTAACTCCTTTGATCTTTTGGATTTCATTTGAACTTTCTATGGCTAAAGAGGGTTTGAAAACCCCGTAATAGCATTTTTTGTTTTCTTCGGTTTGCCATTTGATTTTAATAAACTCAGTGCATTGCTTCCTTCTTTTCCGGAACTTGAGCAGAAACCATTCAACCAAAATATCAGCTTATTTCCTTTACGCATCTTTTTAAAATGGCGCGACACGAGCGGGCGGCACATAGTGACGTAACATCATTTAGTTACACCCCAGTGGGCGCGGCGGCACTAGGGGTTTCGAATCCAGCTCTTTTTATTAGTCCCGGGATTTTGGGATTGTTTAAAGATAATCCCGGAATTGTAAAAAGGTAATAAAAAGTCAAAGTAGTAGAAGGTGAAGGTTTAGGGGTAGTCATATTTTATAAACGTTAGATATAGTTAGCTGAAAAATATTCGAAATAGCCTGACAAAAGGTTTTGAAATAAAAACATACATATAGAATAAAAAACTTTACCACATCCATCTGTAACACCTTGTATATAAAAAACAGATTTTCTTTTTTGTTTTTATTGCGAAGAAGCCAGCCATAAAATAGGAATTTAAACTTCAACAAAGTTTAATTTTCAATCTTCTAAAAAAACTAAAAACATCAATGTTTCCCTTATTAAATTAAAATTATTGTTTAAAGTAACTAGAATTATTAAATTTTTTAAATCTGCATCACGAGAGCGCGTCTTGCTCGATTAAAATTGGAGCAATCGTCAATAAACATTTTAATTATTGGTCCAAATTATGCCCACGACTTCAATCAATTCAACATAAAAAAAACACGTTTGCTAATCCTGTAAAACCCGCGATTGATCAAATTTAATCACGATTTCGGACTAGAATTTTGGAATCCCGGATTCACGATCTAGAGGGTGCGTCTCTACGTGGAACTGACACTTTTATAAACATTTTAAGAGCTTTATCTTTACCGAAATGGAAGGCAAGTTCCTGCATATAAACTTTTTGGCTAAGAGAAGTAAAATGGTTTGTTAATGGGAAACTATTCCTTGTGTGAATTATCAGAAATAGAAATATTTTTTAACCGACTTAAAAAAGAGGCGGTTCTCAATTCAACTCAATTTTTTTTTTGTGTATGGTAATCGAAATCTTCACCATTTGTGAAACGATTTCAATAATTCTTGTTTTAATTGAATTGGTTGTACTCAAGGTTGGTCCCTTTTATATAAACACATATATAATATAATTTGTAGAAAATTTTCATTTCATTTTTCATTTATCATTATTAAGAAGTTTTCAATAATGTTATGGGAAAGAAAATTAAAAAGAAATACATGTTGATCACCTCTAGTCCCAAATAATTGTGCGGTTCGCATACTGGCACGCACGCACGTCTTTAATTGTTCAAACGAAAGAAACAAATATCGCAAAAAATAGAACTTTGTCTCTGCATAGGTATAAGAAAACAATGTTTGTGACCCAGTAAAGCTGTTCAAACCGTATCATTAATTTCATTTTAATCTAAACCAGAATACCATTGTATGAAAGAAAACCAGTTTGAAAGAAAGCTCAGCGATAAAACTGTTTACGTAACCCGACTTTTTGTTAGCCAACTGTGGCGCTTCGTCATCAAAACATCTTGAAACTGTGATGTTATCTCTTACATTTCGTAACCGATTGTACTCTATCGGTTCAAACTGAATCGCAGCGGACCAAGAGATAAGACATAGCGAAACAGTGTAATTAACCCAATGTAATTTTTCATTCATTTAACATTAATTGAATTAACCATTTTCATAATCGAGCACAAACAGAAGGAAGGAAAAGTTTATCTTCATAGCTACGTAGCCACATGGCTATCACAGACATTTAAACCTAAATAATACCTAAATATGTATGTTTTAAATTTTCATTGCAGAAGTTGCGGTATACTAAGGTAAATTTTGTAAAAACAAAGCATAAAGTATATGAAATCCTTAGTGAATGTAAGGAGGATATTGAGATCGCTTCAAAGACTCTTGCGGAAAACTCATTCACCAGTCTTTGAAAGATTGTTAATAAGTAAGTTTAATACAAATTTTTCAACAGGTATTGATAAATACAATGTCATGATTCAAAATGTTGACATTGATTGGCAAACCACGAGTGCTAACACTAATAACCGCTTACTATCAGGTTGGTTTGTGCTCATTTCCTATCTACAAAAATAAAAAACCGGGCAAGTGTGGGCCGTTTAAGTCGCGCACTAAAGTTTGCTAACCATTGTACAAGATTCAACACTAGATACCTACTTTTTAAATACTTTCGTAAAAGAACCAAGAGAGGTGCTACGACAATACGTAGTAATACACACTCAGTGAACATTTTAAGGATCTGTCTACGTTAATCAATAATTAATTACTTTATTATTATTATTTGTTGACATAGAGACTATAGTAATACGGAATACGATTCAACAGGGGCAGCCATTATTAAGAGCGAGCTAATACAAAGGTTTATTGCATGGGGACCCGCGTTATTTTTTTTTCTATTATTTGTTGTTATGCAGCTATAGCATTGAGGTATCAACGATTAGAATAATTTCATGTGTCTACCTATTACAGTAGATGAGATACAGCCCGCTGACGAACAGATGGATAGCGGAGGCTTAGAGATAGAGATACAGATTACTTTAATGGTAGTAAAGTAATGTATACCTACATTATTTTTAATATATAAGTTTATAGTGATGGCAAAAGCACAAGCCGGGCGAAGCCAAGTCATGAAAAAAAAAGTTTATAGTTACAGGTAATGCTCATGTAACATTGGTTTGAACTTGGCTAATAATTGTGCTCGTCTGACAGCAACTGGCAATTGGCAGTTTATCATGTCAAGTTTTCAGATGACCTCGGGCATTTTAAATGAGTGTCGTGAAAGAACTGAAGGCTTGGTGGATAATAGAGTTCCGTAGGCACTCTTTGGGTATGGAAGCCTAAAAGACATAGCTCCAAAGACAAATTTCATAGTCTTACAATTTTAGATTATTATTCGTCGGCTACTCTCTCACCTCTTAAATCACCTCTAAAATGTTAAAATCTGCACTATCGCAAAGATCGCACCCATTAAACAATTCTTTTGTCTGTGGTGACTTGCGCTCTTTTTACTTTTTGTATTTTAGTTACATTATCATTTATTTTGCTTTCTATTTTACCGAATAAAATTATGGGTATATTTTTCCTAAATTATTTTATTTCTTGAACAAGTTTTTACTATTTTTGAATGTGGAAATAAATATAGATCTATAGATATAAAATGTATTCTAAAAGCGCAATCCAACTATGTAAAAAAACAGTCAGTCGTAGGACTGCACATCAGAAGTGAAAACATAACTTCACGATGTATTTGCATATACATACAAACACACACGCATCTGTATAAATATAATTAGGTTAAAAATAAAAAGTAGGTAATAACATATCTAAATGTATACACTGGAAGTTCTACGCTCCTGGCCGCTCATAAATGTTTGAATTTCTTACGAATTTTCGATCAGGGTCACGTATCCTGACCCGAGTTTAACATTTTTTACCTATCCCAAAAAGTGCACAACGCCGCTAAAGAAGTTTTCACTTCAAAAATACCTTTAACGTCTAATCATAAACGTATGTCTCAAATAGGACTTTTGGAAGGGGCACAAATCCTGACTAATATTATAAATGCGAAAATGAGTTTGTTACTTTATTTATTACTCATTCACCCCTTACTCAATCGATCATCATGAATGATGAGGGCAAAAGCTGATTAGTTAATAGGAGGTACAAAAGGCTAGTTGTAATGTTGTGTCAAAATTCCAATGCAATCGGTGGAGACCTTTTGCAATGGATTTAAGAATTTGAACAAATAAATATTTATACTTTTATTTAAAAGATAGCATCAATAAATGGCTTACAATCGGTTTGAATCAGACAAGCTAATTTTGATTTGTAATAACTTTGTAAAATAATGTTTTGTAATAACACAGATTACATCGAACGATGCCTGTTTTGTTGGAATTTTGTTATCTAAGTTTCCATTCATTTGATTCTTAGGTATTTGCTTCGCAGTAAATGATACTATCTAATTTGAACAATATCTATCTATTGTTCAAGCTTAAGTCATTTAAACGATTGTTGTAAAATTCTTGTTTTATTGTGTGCTGGCAAAACAGTTTATTGGTTGCAGTCGATTTGTTGGCAGTATCCTACTAGAATATAATTTATTGGATAGAATTGTCACTATTGTACACAGAGAATACCGCTATAGCCAAATTTTCAACGAAATATCTACGTTTCGGGGGCGTATTTCCAACTTTCAATAGTTGTTGCCGTTATAGATTTCAATTGTGTTGAAATAGTTAAACGGTAGCGGAGCTTTTGAGTCAAACTGTAAAGCTTCTACTTTATTAATTCAGGTTTGCGTTAGCAATTACTACTAGTAAGGAAACCGATATAATTCTTAATAAAGGTGTGTAATACTTGGGAACCAGGTTAGATAGATGGACTTGCAAAATTCTTTCCTTAAGCAAATATGTGGAATGACACTCCTGCTTTCTAAGGTAAGGTAACCGCCTTCTACCAGAAGTAAACTTGTTATTATATTAAATTTAATGGCAGTAAATGGCACCCGTTGAAACCCAAAATTCGATCAGTGTGTCGCGGGTCTTTCTCAAATTTAGCCACTATGGTTGTTTTTATCACGTTTTTTTTTATTGTTTCTGAGGAAAAGAAAATACAAAATCATATTATCTTTTATAGATAGACACATATCGAGAGGTCTTCGCGTATCAGCGATTTTCGCTGATTGCAACGATGTATATAACTCAATATCGTCCAAAGTGGCGCTTGAATCAATTCGCTTCAGACCCCTCGATATCGAATTGATGACGAAATATTATTATTCACCACTATATCATTCATCTTCAGTCTTATGATCGAGATCGTGGGCACAATACCCTTTGTGTAGACGTTACTACTCTTATCCAAGAATTTCATGTTTTTATTTTTCACTTAACTGCCAAAAAAAGGAATGTCAGATTCTTTATTGCACAGTATAAAATGCAACTAAAAACTTTAGGTAATTGCGTAGCAATCTAGCTTTTAACTGCTATTCAATCAACGTGCAATACAGTATTGTCAGCAGTCTCAGTGACCTAGATTGACGACTTTGTCAAAGTATCAGAGAGCTTCTGAATGAACGGATCGCAAGACCGTTCATTGTCGAAGTCTTGCTACAGTAAAAATTTGTACCTGAGTAGTTGATGATGTTAGTAATATAATTAATTACATCGTTTCAATTACAAAAAAATATATTATAGAAACTAATATATGGATATGTTATATAATAAAATAACTTGTGTATTAATACATCATAATTAAGTTAACACTTTACAGTTTGACTTGGAATAAAATAATCTTAATTTTAACATTTTTACAAATTTTGCATGTATCAATTATCTGCACTATGTGTTAAAACCAGTGTTTTTCACTATACATATATTCATAAAAATATATGGAAAGTATGTATATATGCTTGTACGTCACTTTAAGAAAGTGCCAGATGCTGATTTCCCACCAAAGTGGATCGATAACCCGAAGGAAATGGTTAGCACTTTAGGTTGCCTTGAGAAAGCACCGTTTGGCATTGGATATTGATAGCGCGGGTCGATGTGACTTCCACGAAAACATTTAGTTTATGAGGAGATAACTTATACCTAATGTATATTTTCAATTTGAACTAAGGCTGATAGAGAGGTACGTGAAAAATCTTTATGAGATGAGTGGTTCGTGGTATTATTATTATTATTGTTTTAATTGTCTAGTGCTACCTCGACCATTTTTGGTCTTTTGTAGCGCACTTTTGCTTTACAGTTCACTGGTCAGACTTATGGCTTCGAAAAACCTCTAGGTCCTATCAGCAGTGATTGTTTCTATTTCCTGCGGTTGCATGATGTGCAACCCTAGGTTAATACTTCGGTGTCGCATAAGTGGGCCACAAGAGCATAAAATATGCATTGCAGTCTCTTCTGTCTCTTGACAGAATCTGCATATTGTGTTCATAGTCTGTGCGCATTTTGCTGTTCATATAAAACATGAAACGTCCCCCTGCCAGAAAACCCCAAAAAGAGCAAACATTGGACACAATTATAGCGTAAAAGAACCTACAGTCATCATTAATATCAATAAAAATGTCCACTGCTGAACGTAGACTGCCAAAATAAGCGGGTTTTCGTCCCCGACATCGCAACGCAGTTGTCAAGCAAATATAAACTCTTGCAATAAATTGCTGTTTTGCTGTGTTTTACTTATCAAATTTAAGTTAACAAGTCAAGTCACATCATATTTTTTGTGAATAACTTTGACATTCTGTTAGATCAACATATCTATAAAACAATAACTTTTACATTTATGTACATACCTACGTTACTAGACGTGCGTTGAAAACATGATTATGAGAGATTGCAAAATAAATTTTAACATTTGATAAGATAGTGAAACTCACAATAATGAATATTCTAGAGTGGCTTACACATTATTAAGGCTTTAGATTACCCGTAATAAACATGACTTAGCAGATGTTTATTGACACTAAAATGTTTCACCAATCTCTATAAACACGTATTCTCAGAGAATTTCTCCTGTTGAGTAACTTCATTCAATATTAATAAAAACCGTATAACTCGTAGCAATGCTTTCTAAAATTGAGTTGTGTGTTTTTACAGGCTAACTTGACAGTGCCTTTTTACGGAAGTACTGTTATTTATCGTATGGCATTGTTCCGAGTGTTACGCTGACTTACGTCCGTTACTTATCGCCATGATTACGGGTTAGTTATATGTACTACTGTAAATTATGTAAACGTTAACGCCTTAGTGACGTTTTGGATGTTCCGGATGGTGGTCTGGGAATTAGAGGCAGTGAACCCGCTTGCTTTCGTTTCTTCTGATTGAATAGAAATGCAAAATCGATCGAACTGAGAATTTAATCTGTCACTGAACACATTCCAGCTAACCCGCAGACTCTGACCAGCAGCGGACCTAAACCGTGGCTTCTTGTGGCTCAATCCTCTTGCCTAGTGTCCAGTCCAAAGAACTGTAAGTGCGTTAAAGTTGCAGGCGTTTATGAGAATACGAAAAATATTTTTGGGCTGAGTTTTCACATGGTAAAGAGAAGCTAAAACTTTTAAGGTAAATAAATCATTATTTCCGATGTGTTAAATAAATAAGTACTTTTAGTTTACTACATCAACAACTGGTTACATAATCAACTACAACGTAATTTGTTATCTACCCTTTTAACGTTGGCACAATCCCTGATATCTTAATAGACGCACAAACGTAACATAGACGGAGTGACTGGCGGCTTGATATCCTAATGAAGAGTGATCGACGGAGCACGTGATAGCGTGTAAATGAGATCGTTCTAATAGTCGAAGCTGATTGGTTGCTGTTTTTGTTCCGGGAAAATGGGGAATAGCAAGCGATATGTTATTTAATTAACATAACATCAACACGTAGAAGTTAAATAACAACTAAAACTCACGTGGGGTATTGTAATGTGTGGTAATTGTTGTTTATCTCTTAATTCTAAAAGTCTTAATTTTCAATTCAATATATTTCATAACATAGAAATTTAATCTCATTTCAGTCTATGTATGTATTTTGTTGTTCGTGGAGCTTGAGTTTTATTATTAATTCGATTCGAAAGATAGAAACAATTTATGGAATAGTTACAGTATTCTAAGTAACAACATATTAATGTGAATATTAAATGCCCGAAAGCCTAGCCTTCTGAAAATGTACGTTCAAACTTAATTTTTGTACTGAATTAGTTCATACTGTAATGCCTTGCTGTTTTCTAGATTTTTTTGCTATAAGCTCAACGAGCTGCATTTTGAAATCTCTATGCCGATGAAGATACATCATGCATTTGATGAAAGAATTTTATAACAATATAACAACACATTTAAATAAGTTACATTATATCTATAGCTGAATTAAGACCATGGGGGAAAATTTAATCTGCTAGAGGGTAGAAAATATTTCTGGAGAAAGTAAAGATAAGTAAGTAATAGCAATGAGGGTGAATATTAAATTGTAGTTATTTCATATCTCTACCGGAATCACGGGGTCCAAATAGGGTCTTCAAATAGAAAATATATTCATTATGTAAAATATTTGTTTGTGTACTAAAAGTATTTTATATCAATGTGTTATTTAAAGTATATAACTACGGTATTAGCACACTCGCATTTCGATAATTTTCTTTATCTATTTGTTTTTTTTTATATAGTACCTACCTACTGTATGATTATTCCGTCTGAGCTTAGATTAGATTTTAAATACCACCGTCGAAGCAAAGAGTTGTTAGTTAAACTATACCCACGTGATTGCTACTGCTTGAAAAACCTTAATAAAATAATGTATAATTATTAAAACAGCGTGTTTTTTGACTACTAAGTTTTTAAAAAACCATCTTTAGTATAAAAAGGTACGTCTTGCTTTTTAAGCGTTAAGCCATTTATCTTTGGTGTGCCCTCAGCAACTTACTTTGCCTACTGCACTTAAACATTACAACGTCAATATATGATAATTCTTTTCATCCTTATTCTCTCTTTACATCCACCGATTGCCTGAAAGAGATCGCAAATCGCGATAAGGCCGCCAATTGTACACTGTTTTTTTTTCTGTTTTTTTCTTTTTTAAGCTTTTAGTTTATAAGCATACATTGTATGAGAGTACATACCTATGTATATATTGTATCTTTTTTTGTACAATAAAGAGTTCTATCTATCTATTATTAAAAAAAAATAATGATAAACCAACAGGTTCCGACAGATAAATCGATCGATTTCTGCACACCACGCTTGTAAGGGCACGTGGTGGTTACGACCCGTAGGATTTCCTCAAGCTATGTAAACCAGAGCCGAGGGCAGACCAGTAGTAGTAATTTATAAGGTGGAACTTAATAAATACACTATTATCAGTATGCGCTGCGTTGAACAATGATTTCATACAAGAAATACCACGTGTCGAAACATGTGCAAAACGTGATTTTACTAACGTATTTACATTGTAATATTTCTACTCTGTATGTATATTACTATATTGTCATATCTGTACTAGCTAAGTTTTGACTCAAGGTCAGCCTGTGCCCACGGCCAGTGCAACCTGGTCGAAACGTCAGGCAATTCAACGGTATGTATATACCTATTGCGTTAATTCCCGTATGTAAACATAATAATATATCTCACACCTAGATCTACACTTTTTCAGAAAAGGCAAAACACTTATTACTGTGTCCCCTGTGCATTGCAGGAGTTTTCTGTATAGATTTATGCTTTTTATATTCAGCTATAAGAAAGATATTATAGGGCTCTCATGTTTTATATGTTTTAGGGCTGAAAATTGGATTTTTTAACAATATATGTATATTTGTTTATTATTGTGAGTTGAGCCCGTGTTAGTGAATTTAGCGTCGATTAGTGGTGATATTTTTGAATCTGTTTTATTAGTCGGTAGGTATGGAGATAAGGAGTTCGATGGTGTGCATAACTCAAAAATTTAAATTTTCGAGTTAGCTCCCTTTGGATTCAGGTGTGCGATATCACGGATAAAATTAGTACTGCTGCATTTTTTTCTACCACAAGACAATTGTTTTAACCCGATCGGAATGTGGATCAAGTAAAATCTACAACATTAGAAACTTATTACTGATAATTGCATATTAGATCTACAGATAGGTTTAGTGCATTATTGCAGTTTGCAGTACGATACGTTTTGAAATAAGCCCGTAATTTGAATAGCCTTCGTAGTATATTCCATTCTAAAATTTTGTAATGTATTTTTGTTGAATATTTGAACTGTGCCCACCTGTAAGGCATAATGATTGATGTAGTTTCTCATCAAAATATTATTTATAGGTAATAACTTTACGCAAAAGTGTAGTCACACAAATTTGAGAAACAAAATAACGGCAGCGGGCGGGGCTAGGATCTTCTATTTTTTGTAGCTGTTCTAATTAGTAAGCTGATTTAACTGGGATCCTTCTAAGCTGGTTGATAAAAATGATCATCTCTTCAAACCTAAAATAAATACAACAGTTTACTAATAATATTATCTTTTTGTTACAGGTATGCAAACATATACTGATGGGGCGAGATAATGTCTATGACCTCATGTAGACATACCGTAGCGTAGTAAGTACATATACAGTTTGTCAATTTCTATTCTTTATCACATGTCACTTACCAATATCGGTTCGTATCTTGGGCGGTTCTTGGTCCTCGGGTAGCATTGGATTTTTCTAGGCTTTTGGGTCAAGAATTAAGCAGATGGTGTAGCGGAGTTAAGGTTTGTGCGCGGATTATTACTAGCGAAATGGTAATGCCTTACTCTTCTGCATACCCCAAAACAGGCATGTTACGTATATATTTACAATTGTAGAGGAGATTTTGTTTTAATTTGGACTAAAAGAAATTTAACCAATTAACAACTGACGTTTCCCTCACCCAGAACGGTATTATGAGATGTTATAACAGTTATTCCACCAATGAGTCACGTTGTCGCCTTTTATTTTTAACCATTTGTATTCGGCACCAAACGTGTAGTTCCATGATTCACTGTGTTGGATCTGTGCGGCTACTGATGTCTTTACTTCGTTGACTGTAAATAAAATAGTAAGTTTAAATTTATCTCAAAATGTCCATAAACATTTAATAAAATAATAATCTCTTGGGACATACCACAAATCGCTACCTAGATTGGTGGATTATGGATTCTAGAACACGGAGATACATACATAGATTTTTTTTTTGTAAATACATACATATTATACACAGAAACACCCACCAATGCAAATAGACTTATTCATGCATATTAATATTTGCACTGAGCGGGAATCGAACCCGCGACCCCCCCTTGGTTGCGCGACTCCGTCAAATGAAGTTTAAACGAACAATAATGTAAACATTTTTTTTTATCAATACGTATAATATACCTATTATATGTGTATAACATACATGTATTTGTTTTCGGCGAAGTGGAAAAATGTATCAGTATTAGAAGTATACGTTCCACCTCATAATACATAATGTAAAAATATATTAGGTTTATCTGTATCAATAATTCATTTTAAAGACTTAACTGATATCGGTCAGAGTGTCTCTGTATGACTTAGATTATTTCGTTTGTTATGTCAAACTGTTCATTTCACTGAGTTCTATCACAACTTACTACATAGGTAAATAAATATAGCGAACTTCACCATCAAGTGTAATACAACTGTGCTGTATTAAGTTCTTAATGCAGTCTTCTGTTACAAATTATAATCTTATTACATATAATTTCTGCACATTACGAAATGTTAGTCATAACTTACAGCATTTTCGGAAAGTAGGTTTGTGGTTTGCAGTAACATAACTACTAGCCGGATCAATTATATATAATTTTGACTAGATTTATACTCTTTAAAAGCTGGTTTATGAATATTCTTTATTCACGTAAATACAAAGTTTTAAATAGCGTGAAGATCAAATATAAACCTTTACTGCTAAGAATTCTTTGTTCGAAACTTGCATCTGATATAAAAAAGTAAACAAAGATATTGCAAACCAATCAACAGATTAGACACGTCACTCGTCATCGAATTAGTACGCGTTTTTATGTCGAAACTTGTCAAGCTACGATACTGATATCTAATCGTCTGCCGCAGTAATAATGTCCTTGGTTTCACCGAGAAATAGTTTTAGTCACGGCTCTGAGTTTATGATTTATGAGTAAGTGAAAGCGTTCCGATGCAACAAACCGAATAAAAACCCCTTTTCAGCGCAACTTCGTGATTGATGAGGGCCTATTCAAGTGTTAAATCTTTTTAGGACCTTTTACTAGAGGTCGTGGAACTCGATTGTGTGGACGAATGAAGATTTATATTATTACTTCAAATGTTAGTATGGTAAAAATGACTCCGCGGTCAGTAACTTCGGGGCGCCGTAATTTTTTATTTTCAGGAAATTACATCATTTGTATTAATTTTGCTTTAATGGAAAGTGTAAAATATCGAGTCAGAGGTGTGGGAGCATTTCATTAATCAAGTTTGATGATGAAAAATTAATTACAAATGTGTTTACGACGTGCGGTAAAATATTGTTGCCCTACATATTATTTATTGTGCTAACAAAAACTACTGCTTCCAAAAACAAGTTTTAACGTAAATTAATTATTTGTATTATGATATAATAATCATTATACTTATGTATACCTATGGAAATTAACGCGATCACGTAGGTACGTTTGAATTGCCTGATGTTTCGACCAGGTTGCACTGGCCGTGGCCATAGCGCCATAGGCTGCCTTGACTGCTGTCAGTCAAACCAGTCAGCCTGACCACGGTCAGTGCTATGAACATGGAACGCTAAAGTTTAAAAGTTAGTACAATCATTATACTTCTCTATATCTAATTTATGTTAGATCCATTAGTTGTACAGATTTCTTTAGGCCAAGCCCTACGAGAGAATTCTTGAGTATATTTTTTTTTTGGGGAATGGTAATATTATATATACGACCATATGTCTATTTAATTGAAAGAAATCCCAGCTCTGATAAGTTTTAAGATTATTAGAAAGTTGTTCTACGATATGATTTATATCTGAAATTCTAAATATATTCTTTAAACAATATGTAAAAAGGTTTGGTCTATTTAAAGTTCCATCACAAAGTTGCTTAGTATTAGAACAGTCGGTCGTTTTAATGATGATGATGAAATTCAAAACAAATAAAGGGACGGATACACTTACAAAGGGGCGCAAAAGTGTAACTAATAGTCACACTCATCAATTTCCAAGATGTCACAGATTCCGAAATTAAAGTTGTCTAAACGTCACAAGATCTGGTGTATCTTGATTTTTGTACCGGCAAAGTTTAAAACAGAACTTTCTCAAATTAATTAATATTCATTTGTTTTTTTATCTGTTATATTTACTAATCAGCAGTATCCATAGTAGACTTACATTTTTCCTTCTACAACGATTATAGCGAATTCTTTAAAACAATTATTTTGGGAGCGCTAGTGTTGCTAGTGTCAAAATGCTGATTACTATTATTTTATTAGTTTACTCATTAATGAATTCACCTTCTTTTCAAAAGTTTATCCGGTTATTATTATTTCCTTCAATTGTTTGATTCACTGTTTTGAATATTCTTCAGTATTAGCTTCACAGGCCGAACAGGGTAAACAAAGTGAGAGAGCTCTACATAACCGTGCTAACGATAAAGTTAAAAAATAGTTAAATATACAAAACGCCCCGGTGAACAATATCTTAGCTTATCCGTATGTGTACGAATGCATATGCTATCGAACAGAATTCTGAATGAATCTAAATCTGGAACTCTGTCGTAAAATTCGCAGACATTTTCTTTTTTATCGTTTTCTGACCGTTAACAATACCCCTATATACATAATTCATAAACCATAGTTCAGTGTAGTGGATTCTTTTGGACGAGAGCCAAACGTTATATACTATCTTTGCAGTTGTTGGTCTGTTTTGCGCCATGACCAACGTAATGTCTTTAAACTATAGTTAACGTTAGATTATTTACTTTAGACATCTATGTATACGCATTTAGCATTACCGTAGCACCGAAATACCTAATAAACCTACTTAGTTTGTGGTATGTCTGGTCTATTGTCGATACACTAACAAGAAATTTATTGATCTAATAAAATAGTTAGTATTCTCCTCGAAAAGAAGATTAATGAAAATTCTTTAGTTACATGTTAAATTTGATTGAGTTACACAAGAACAGAAGCCAAGTTGTATATCATTTTTATTGAAAATTTTAGTTCTCATGCTGGTTTATTCAGGCTGGTGAAGGATCTTTGGTAACTACTTCGTGTGTAGTTACTTAATCACGATGCGGCTCCATAGTATTATGTTCTTTAGTTGCTCCACTACTACCGAACGACCAAGCGCAATCGAATACTTTAAAACTGAGTGGTTTCGGAGTATTTGCTTGCGTCTGTCCTTAAAACTTACATGAACTCGTCCTTTCTTGTACACAAATGAAAGAGCCTATTGGGCCTATTGGTATAGATATAGGTACTACTAAGGCTCAATTTTTTTCCATAAAAATCGTCAGTCATAATCGTCGCAACTAACTTTTGCAGTAGACCGATGATTTTCAACTGCTTTAATTTGGATATGGAGGTACAAATAGGTACGCCTTCCCAGTAGTGCAATTGATTCCTACATTAACATTATACAGATAAATTCTCGGATCCGCCGCATGGCACTTTACGTAGACTATCTACAATACAGGTGAAAAGTACTCACACGTTAAATCTCTACCAATAAAATGTTAGCTGGGCATTGCGACGCAATTGCGTAGTTTGAAGTTACGCATGGCACGTTAACCACAACAAATTCCGTTACAAACTGGTACTAAACAAACCTTTCAAACATCATACAGTGTCACTGTGTGCGTACTGTATAAATAAAAAATTAACAAGCAATTAACGCGTCTAAACAGTGAGTTGTGCAACCTGTGCCACCTAGAGTCATTGCACTTGGGGGTATTATGGCGCCGTGACTGGCATTTTTTCAACGAGATACAGCAAAAACAGAAGAATAACTTTCTGTTACTCTTGGGCTTGTGAGAGTTTGTACAAGCAACGTTGACAAAAGTCAAGTATCTATGTATATTCTACCGTAACGAACTTGGATGTATAAGTAGCCTCTTTATTCAGATTACGTACTGACGAGGAAGCTGCCTTGTCTGGGTGTTGAACACTGCTAGAATAATGACTAAACTATTTAAGCTAATGTTCGTTTGTTCCTTAAAGTTACCATGGCTATTATAAAATAGGGCGATCTCGTTATCTCGGTAAGTAATGACATTATATAAAAAACCTTTAAATGTCCATGGGGTTCTATAAACATATTACTGCGTAATATATTAACATACAAGAATAAATAATTGAACCAGTACCTCGATGACATTAACATATAAATTAAAAATTAAAGAATAGGAGGTACAAGTCTGGCCGGTGTTTTTTGTTTTCTTTTTTAATTGCTGTATTAACATCTAATTATCTTTTCCTGTTTACCTTTTTAGTAGGCCATATAATTAAAAACAAACTTCCGTTCAGTCCAGCAATGACTTATAGGATAGAATAATGAAACGGTTTAGTGGTAGACGGCAAAATATCGCTATTCAACAACCAAGATCAGTTAGCACAGCGGAATACTAAATTGATACCGTTTGACTTGAACAGAAGAAGATAAATCGCCATAGAATAGAAGACTGGCCTGTTGGTCTAGTGGTTAGTGATCCTTACTGGTCGTGGGTTCGATTCCCACTCAGGACAAATAATTGTGTGAGGGAGCGGGAGCATGATCATTTGTTCTGTCTGGGTGTAATTTATCTATAATATGTATGTTTTTAGAAATATATAAGTATGTTTATCAGCAGCTTGGTTCCCATAGTACAGGCTCTGCCTAGTTTGGGAGCAGACGGCCGTGTATGAGATGTGTGGGGTTATTATTATTATTAAGACGGCAGTCAAAAAGTTTTTTGTTGGGGCAGTGAGTTGAAAGAAATTTTGGAATTCTTGTTTTAGTTTTTTAATTGATTGGGACTTTCACTGTTGACCGCTTATCATTACGTTGACTGTATTGCTGCTGACTTGTTCTCGTTTATAACATAACCAATAAATTCGTGAGGCCGGTAATGTACCCCACTTGTACTTGAACGAAAGGTTGCGAAAAGAATAAATAAATCTCAGTACTGAACTAAACACTTTAATTAATAAAGTCAATAATTTTCATGTCCATTTAGTATGACGTGAGCGGCTTTGTACTTTTAGTCTTAAGCTTTGATTAATATTCATTGGAGTAGTTTACACTCGGGATTCGTAGAAACGTGAATAAAGCTTAATTGGCACTCTAGTCAATTAAAATAGGATTGACAGCGTAATCGCCGGAGTACATTCGATCCAAATCACCTCTAAAAATATTGCGTAATATATTTCTTTTCGGTTCTCTATCGTAATCAGATAATAATGTAATAAATCGTAGTAGGCCCATTATTATGGTTGGCATCGGTTTAGTAGCTGAAAAAGAAGTAGATTGATGTGGAGTGGAAGAAATTAACCAAATTTAAACATTAAATAAAGCTTATAATTTTTCAAGCTTGGCAGTTTACGGGGGTCACACTGAACGCTTATAGAAAATAAAAAACGTAATGATATAGAAGCCTGTTAATATATTGCTTTTCGAATAAGTCTCCGTTCCTTTCTAAGCACCGTCGCATGCGATGGAACAATTGACTGAAGCAGTGAGCCCACTCTTCTTTATCTCTTCCACGCCTTTTTCAAACGCAGCCACGGCATCTTCAGGGTTCGTAAAACGAATTCCTCTAAGTTTATCTTTTATTTTTGGAAATAAATAAAAGTCACAAGGTGCCAGGTCGGGACTGTAAGGAGGATGACTCACTAGCTCCACACCTTCGATAGACAAATATTCGATAGTCCGTCTGGCGGAATGAGCTGGAGCGTTGTCGTGGTGGAGGAGGATCCTGCTTCTTGGGCGCTGCTGTCTAACATTTTCCAAGACACTGGTAGACAATGATAGTGTTTGTAAATTTTCCACAATGACAGTGTAATTAGTTGCTACGTAACAATAGTATAGTTTAATTTTTAGCTATGCTTAGAATGAGGTAGAGAGTTTAGTACGCGGCCATGTCAAAGTTATATTAATTAAAGTGATTATGGGACTTCATCAACTATAGTAATATATATAAAATAAATTTATCTCACAGTCATATTGCGTCATAGTAGACTTATAAGTGTATGAATATCTTACGCGCTCCATTTGTCTTTTAAAATGTAGCCATTAAATGACCTTAACTTATTAAAAAAAATTTACTAAAATCCTAGCACTTGCAAAGTTTTTACTAGTTTCAAGTATTTTATCTTACACTGTAAGTAGCAAACACAGTTATAAAATACCAATATTACGGAAAAAAACTATATTATTATGTGCAGACAATAGATATACAAAAAATACAATAGTCTGAGTAAAATACAGTGGTCGATGTAATTATTTTCAAATGCTGGAATTTAAGATAATTTCAAGATTTTACCTTCAATACCGCAATTCCTGGACCGTTTATACCGTTTTGTCGCTCAAGATTGTCTGTTACAAAGCTCATTTCTGGTTCAAAAGTTTTTGTTCTTGTTACACTGCCGTTTTGCTATATTGCCGTACCTATGAATTACCTTATAGTTCATCACCAGCGCTCTTGATATGTAGCCAGCGCAATATAGTTAATAAAATGTAATTTCAACATCTTGTGTAGAGATCTCCTTCAGTGTATTGTTAAAGGAAAATTAAGCAGTCATATCGAAAACTAATCGCGAATATACTCACTGGTAAATAGATAAGATACTATTTAATTTAGTTTAATTTGATTTGGTTTTACTTTTTATTGTAGTTTGATTTAATATAATTTTTAATGATTATTTATTTTATGTTTATTATTGTTATTGTAATGTGATAATACTCCATATTTTATAGTCTTAAATCGTCGTCGTGAAACTATGTAATTGGGTTAAGAATTTAATGAAATTCAAACTGTTCATGTATAATGTAAAAAAGCTGTTAATTTTTCTATTAATAAATAAATAAAATAAAATGAATTAACTTTAAAAATGCTATAGTATTTATATATTTTACAATCTTGTGAAGCGTGTTTGACCACAATGTTTCTAGCTAAGTTATATAAAAAGGGTTGATATCAGATTCGAACCTAATTCTAACTACGTAGATATATTAACACCTATGTTACGTTACTCCGAGACCCAAGGTGGTTCACCCAACAGAATTAGCATCGCTAACGGAGCGTCGGTAAATTTCTAACTTCCGCAGTTATGGTCTGTTTAGTACGAACTACTCTTGTTTGCATGTATTTTGTTGCACTATAATCACATATTTGTATGTTTGTGGGTTGAAAATGTTAAAAAATTACCGTGTTTACAGCAAATCCAGGTCGAATGCTAACAGAAACACGATTATAAGTGTTTCGCGCTGATTGGCGTAATGGCGCAATTAATGGATCCAATATAGTTTCCTTTTCATGTCGGGTCACTTCTTTTGCAATTTTTGTTTCCGTGGTCTTGCCTTTCTTTTATTTGCCTGTAAAAAATAGTTTTGGATAGAATTTAGACGAACATCGTAGATTGAAGGCAGAAGGTGTTATTCTGAAATTTGTAGGTAACACGTACAGGTTACCTTATTTCTTTAAATAACAAACTCGATCTACGTTACTGGTTACTAAACCCTACTACTACCACCTTACTGCACTAAATTCCTTCTCATGGTTGCCTGTAAGAGGTTGCAACGCAGGAAAAGTCTGCCACACAGGAACAGCCTGCCACACAGGAAAAGCCTGCTAATTGTCCTATTCCTTGATTGTTTTGGTGTACACTGAAAACATTTATTATTATTTATCCAGCGTGATGGTAAGCTGTATCTGTGCCTAAAAACACACGTAACATCGCACTCACCTTGTGGAACTCATCTCTAGTTATCCTACCCATCCACAAAAAGACATTGCTATACTAGTACTGCATAGCAGCTGGCAGCATTTACATTTTATTGACCCCCGACGTAAAAAGGAAATGTATTATAAGTTTAACGTGTTTATCTAACGTTAACTGTCTGTTTGTCTGCACCTATGTAGCATAACAGCGCCTAAACGGATGGCCCGATTTTACGTGTGAGAGTGTTCTTAGCTTATTAGTACGATTCAGCTGTTCCGTTCGAAAATCATCAGATCTTTTCTAATCGTTAAAGTGATTTTTGAGTCGGGCATATTTTTTATTTAGCTTGTTTGTTCCTTGAATTTTTTTATTAAGGTTTGCATAATATTCTTCACAAGTTTCTTATTAGATAATTTTATAACGTCTTGAATAGTGAAACAAATAGCTTTAAGTACAATGTGCTCATAATATTTGCATATGTTTACACTAACGATATTAGTATTTAACACGATACTCCGTTGTAGGACATCGCGGATGGTCAACACGTGCTACGACTTATGACGTCAGCTCTGATTCACGCTAATAGTAGAATGGCGATCACATGTATGGAGATATATTTAGTCTGAAGGAACACGGCATGCGGAAGCTTTAGCTAAAAACTGCATTTGTCTCCGACTGTGAATGAAAATAATTTCCTTTTCTGAAACAGTTACTTTTGTAAATGATGAATACAGGAGCATTTACCCTTAGGTAATTGTTAAATATTATGCTATGGTTAACCTATTTTTTACTCATTTAAGAAAAAAGGAGCGCCGACTGGAGAAATCCGCTCAAAAAAACCGCAGCTAACAGTTTTTTCTTTATGTTGGTGAACCAGCCCCTCCTGAGCTTTACGGCTAGATGGATATAATGATAATAATATAATAATAAAAATTGAGTCACCTCACATACAACCGTCTGATCTCAAACTAAGCAGAGCCTGTGCCTGTACTATAGTAACCAGACTGTTTAAAAACATACCTACTTATTATATTAGATAAATTACATCTAGACAGAAAAAAATATCGTGCTTATCACACAATTATATGTCGTGGGTGGGAATCGAATCACGATCTCTGGCTCAGCAGTCAGGATCATTCATCACTAGAACCATGCCTGCAGAATTAAGGAATGAAGACTGATAGTCCTGGCGTCACTTGTATTTGCAGGCTCTGGAAATAGAAATTACTATCAGATCGCTTGATCGCCTACTGACTGCTGAGTAACTGAAAAATTTTATTTCATGTTAGATATTAATAATATTGACGTAAAAGGTAACTGCTCATATTTTGTACTCATACTCTATTTTGTACTCGAACTCATATTTTGTAAAGTGAGCATCATTTATATTTCGCATACCAGTGTTTCTGTAAGATTCACCCGATTTTCACCTCGATTGTTGTTATGAATAAGGCGATAATAGGTTCTATTAGCGGTGTCATTAATTAACAAACCTTCATGAAACAAGTGATTCATTCAGTAATAGTTATAGATATGTTTTGAATCATGATGTAAGAGTGTTTTCAAAGGGTCATCAAAATATAAGATCAGCAACACGGGTATAATGCCTCTATTTACGATAGAAAATGTACCTACCTAGGATGCGATATCTGCTTTTGATGATATTCTTCGAAGCGGGCTGTAATATTCTTTGTCACCTTAGTGGTATAGAAAAGTGTACGATATAAGAACAAATGCGCTCATATCTTAAACATATATATAATAGTTTGTTGCGCTATATTATGACACTGTTGCATCAACAGTGGAAACGAGATGACTAGTGCAGCCATTTTCTGTTGATAGGGATCTTTCCAAATGCCCAGACGGTGACCTTATCTACCTGAACTGAGTTTGTGCAAACAAACAGACGGTGCCCCTGATGGCAAGCAATTTTGCTTATGAGCGGTTTTGATTATAAATTTATAATATTAGTGTTGTGCGTTGCAATTCTATCTTACTTTATACTCCATGGTGTTCTGGCAATTCCTCACCCGCAAAAAAAATGCATTACGCTATTAGTGCTGATTAACCGCCGTCTACTAGGATAGAAGTACTATCCCAACGGCCGATCAACGGTACAAAGGATACGGACAAATTTTCAGAACTGCTTCTATTTTATAGCAAGGCTATTGTTTAACGCAAAAAATAATATCCTATTTGAAAAAAAACTTATTTCATTCGAAGAATTTTTCGAAAAATAAAGTTACTTTTAAAATGTCCCGCTAAAACACTCTCATCTAACATGAGCTTGATTACTTCGTCGCTGACCGATAAAACTGACTGCTCCGTAGAATAGTATAAGTATAATATAATTATATAAAACTAGATGTAGTTAATATTATGATACCAATTGACAGCTGTCAGCATATTTATTGGTTAATGACGTATAAATGTATCTGTTTGGCGTTTTAAGTCACATGATAATAGTTACTATTGATGCCTTTTTAAAAAATGTTATTAAAATTTTATATTATACATTTATAAATTTAAAAAAAACGTATTTGTAAATTAAACATCAGCATTAATAATTTAGTTACAACCACAGAAATCTAAATGAGGTAAGATCTCTGTGATTATAACGTAACATAAACTGTCATTAGTGTCAACATCCGTATTCAAGAAGAAATTTGCTATGCCTTGCCTCCAGGCAGATGGTTAAGTAGTGGACTAAAGTACTACTTCCTACTAATAGTATACGTTCCACAATCACCGTTCTGGTCGCGCCTGACGACTGCGGTATGTTTTAAAGTACTTATAAGTCCAACAAGTACGAACAGACATCCGGTAATTGCGTATAATACAACGCAATTTTTATATCATCAAGGTCAGTGGATAAGAGTCCTCAACCCACGTCCTATTATTTTCCGGCGACTGACAAAATCATTTTTATTAGGAAGTAACTGAAAAAACCTAAAACTGACTAACTAAACTGGGATAGCCCACTGTAGTTTTTTATGCAATTTGACACACACTACCTTTTTTTTTAAATTCATTCGGGCCGTCCCCACCGGCGTTTTCGGTGGCCGGCGGTGTGTCGGGATCAATCCAACTAAAACCACACGGTGTGTCGTACTGCGCCTGAAATAGGAGATATCCGACACTACCTGCCTTAAGGTAATCGTTTACTTTCAAAAACTTTAGCAGGTTTCGCAACGACACGAGTAATAAGTAACGCACCCTCTCCCTCCGACATCAAAAGCCAACCGGAACTCGTTGGAATTGGAAATTTTGCTGTTTTTTCAGAATTTGATTCTTTCACACAAAAAAATTAAATGGAATACAGAACCATTTTTAACATAATTGGTTACTACTATTTTCAATTTTTTGTAAAAAACCTTCCTTTTCGCAGACCGGTTTGAGAGTTAAAAGCATGTCTACTTAATGAAATGGAGTTACTAAGACAAAGCTGTTTTCTATGGCGGTACATACTATTAATATTAGTAGAGCCGATAAATCATCTTCAAATTATTCCAATTAAAAGTTTTAAACTTATCCACAACTAGGCCCTTATATTTCACAGCTAATTCACCCTAAGAGTTTATTTCAAATGTTTTTAAATTAATACCAATTTTAATTTTTGCTGTAGGTGTAAGCTTAAAGCGATTAGAACTGATATTTTTTTAGTCAAAGCGAGTTTAGCAATGTACAGGAAACAAAACCACATATAAAACTTTAATGTCGCGTATCTAATATGTAACCAAGGTTTTATAGAGTTTAAGGCCAGACGACACACTCATCTTGCAGTGGATGAATAAACCTTTCATTCTGATCCTAATTTGTTGGCTTATATACATACGGTCACGCCTGTTTTCCCTTAGGGGTAGGCAGAGGCGTATTAAACACCCACATTTTGCCAACTATAATTTGGTCCTGCTCACGAGGCAAAATTGAGATGACATTTTAAATATCATCGCAATATGATTAACTTTAAAAAAGACTTGAAAAACGTAATTAAAATGTTTGCATTTTTCCTTAATTAATTGTAAATTTCTTCTGTATTAAAGTTTTGTTGGAACGATTCCATTCGAATCACAAAAATCATTTTATATTTGTTATGCAACATAAAATCAGCAATCATATAATGGGTTGTGCAACGGATTATGTAGATCATTATCGTCTTACGAGTATTTATAACACGTCTGGACCGCTGTTTTTATGCTAAAAATCCCTAGACTTTACACACCTACAACTAGTTATACCTCATAGATTCACCTGCCATTGCACATATTCCTATACAAAGTTTACACGATTGATTAACGTTTATGGTTGATGAATTTACTACCTATAATCTTTCTTAAGAAAGAAAGAAACGATAAAAGTGTTAAGAGCGTTGTTCCGTCGCTGCGTGAAAGAAGGACAAACCGACAAACTTACATTTAATCTACAATATTAGTAAAATATTTTATTATTTACGCAGCGAGCCTGTATCATGCAATGCTTCCCGCATAACAGAGTCAATATGGCCACGAAGATTATATCATCTGATCATTAATATTCAACTATTCAACAGGTGCTTAGGAAAGACACGAAACCGGATGCATGATCGATGATTATTTTTACAATACTATAAACATTTTCACAAACCAACATTGACTATAATCTAGAAATGATCTAATTTTACAGAGTTACGAATAGAACCATCCACATCAACTAATCCTATTTGTGATCTAATACAATTTATGGTTCAAAAATATGTGTTGTGCCTATTAGTCAGGGTCGTCAAACAATTATTGTTTTTGGAATTGTTTTGTAGGAAAAACTTTAAAATTACATTTTAGGTACATGTCAGCCAGCCTATTGAACTATAACGAAAGCGCTCAAGATAATGTAAATTTAATAGAAGTCATAAAGTATAAAATAATAAAGTATGTTGAGTTAAATATTATCAATTAATATTTTTTTTATTAACTGTACTAACACAATTAATTAACGTTTGGACTTATTTTGTACAGAACTAACGAGGTCTGTATTAAACTCTATAGTATGTTACCTCTAGGCTTTCTTCTGCAGTCAAAACTTTACAAAAAGCACGAAACATACTTGCATGTTGAATGAAGATTAACACAAGTCTTTAAGCAAGCAGTTCTTGTATATTACGTAAATAAGATGTTTTGTTTCTCAGAAACAGTGCTCTGAAGATCTGAATAATTTTATATCTAGATAATATTTTACTTTCCAAGTAGTCTTCCGTTAGATTTTACAACATTTAACATGTACATAAATATAGTTTGACAATTTGTTTATGAACAACCCTACTCTGAATTCACTATAAAATATTGATTACTAATTGACAAAGTCATAACTACTTTTTTTATCAACTGGCACTAAAATAGACTGTATATTTTGATCGGCTTTTTATTGCTTGATTTCATTTAATCGATTTATCGGCTATAAATTT
Organism: Euplagia quadripunctaria; assembly: GCA_963859945.1. Lineage (NCBI taxonomy): Eukaryota > Metazoa > Arthropoda > Insecta > Lepidoptera > Erebidae > Euplagia > Euplagia quadripunctaria. Next base: position 21,341,049 of record OY982564.1, on the reverse strand, counting down.
TTGCATATTTAGTAGATATCTTAAGTGTATTTATAATTGTGTCCAGCAGATTACAAGCGCTTATGCAGATAATTCATAGTGGATAAGACCTGGAAGCAAACTTCTGAGTCAAAACGTATGTGGCCTCGGCGAACTTTGTAAGAATTAGTGTAAGGGAGAGCACTTAGTCTTCTTTCTACTTAGTCTCGCTAGCCCCTCCCCTTTTCTAGTAAGAGAAGAAAAAAAAATTTTCGTACTGAAGTATATTTTATGAAGAGGCTGAAGTATATTTAAATGAGGGAGATGCCTAGAAATCAATTCGCCGAATAATTTCATCATTACCATAATATGTTAAATCTTACTAATATTATAAAGGCGATAGTTTGTGAGGATGGATGGATGTTTGTTACTCTTTCACGCAAAAAGGACTAAACCGATCTGGATGAAATTTAGCAGAGGGATAGACCATAGTCTGGAATAGCACTTAACCTTTTTAACCCGACAAAGTGTACGGTTCCCGTGAGATAGATTCCACCAAAATTTCCACGCGAAATAAGTTGCGGGCAACAGCTAGTAATTATATGGTTTAGAAGATCGTTCTGTAAAAACAGTGGTCATATCATGACTACTGATTATAAAACAATGCAAACATGACCTGTGCTATATATACGTATGTATTTATTCTTCATGCCCATTCCGCAGCAACCCTATTGCCACGAATTGTATACTATCTATAGTGGCGAATTATATGTACATCGATATAAAACTAGTGAAGTTGAACTATATCTTTCCTTAGAAATCATGGGATACCTTTAATTGACTAGGCCGCATTGTTTTTCTTGGAACAATACAAAAAGCGCATATTATAACTATACGTCTCATTGGTCAGTTTTATTGGCATGTAAATAAATTGAAGCGACGGACGTCGCGACACGACGCCGCACAGATGAATCGTCAAGTGACAGGACGAGGCATCATCTCTTGAATAAACCATCTTACATGATGCGTCGCTTATGAAGCTTATATAAAATAACTAAAGGTTATTTTTGATCGACCAGGCTTTAGAAATAATTTTGCATCTTATTCTAGATTCGCTTACTGCACATTAGTTTTAATTAATGCAGCTAGTATAATTGCAATCATATTAATTACACGTTAAGATCTCATTTTCATTGTCAACGTTAAAAATAACTTCAAATGTATTTGTGTTAGCATGAGAAACGAGACATAAAGGTCCAATTAAACGTTTGTTTGTAAGAGAACTGAGACATTTGAATAGTAAGTAAAGCCTTTTGAAAAAGGGTCTCCGAGAATGGACAGTGGAGGTCTATTTTTACATACGCTTCGTATGTAATACTATAATTGGTAAAGGCCTCAGTGAATGCTGCTTAAAAAAAGAGAAGGAATTTGTATTCAGGACAGTTTTGTCTCGAAGCGGACGACGACAATGCTTAAAAAAATGTGGGTTCTGCAATACTGTTGTAGTAGGTTTGGTTCGTATTCACAAGTGGATTTATCCATATTTGATTCGCAAAAAAATATTATCGCTTTATCGACACTGCTGTGAGAATAACTAATATCCTTATGACATCAGGAATTCCTGATATCACAAGTGGTTATAGAAAACGTTTATTTTTTATTACATGTAAACTTATTAGTCCAGAGCGTCTCCTATCCTTGGGCCCTTCTTTAGTCCAGGGTACTATTAAAACCGCCGCAAACCAAAGATTGGTATGATATTAAAAGACTTCCATCTAATATCACTTCTGTAGATCCATACAAAAACCTATTGAACGGTATCGTGAATGAATGAGTAAAAAACTCGCAATAGATACTGTTATCTTCATATTTTCTTTAGATGGCACACGGCCGAGGTTACGGCCACTGGTCTGTATGCTATAAATCTTAAACCTACATGAAATATTACTCTACAGTTTCTTAGATTATAAGTACTAGAGAGGGGAAGACGTTGACCATTATCACTGACGTGTGTTTTGCTCGTTATAGAGTTAGTGTAGTGTTGTTATAGGCTGGACCATCATTTACTCATGATTGCGTTCGACCGCGTGACTGGCGGCCAGCGGTGTCTTTATTTCATTAAGCGTTCATCTAAATGTTCAGGTCTTCGCTGGATAGATTGATATAATTAATTATACATATAGTTGGTACTGTGGCATAAATTGGCGCTTAGGTTTGTGTGCAATCTTAAGATTCTGGGTTCGATTGCCGGAAAAATTGTTATTAAGTTTTTCTGTCTGTTACAAATCTATGAGTGCGGAGTCTGCAAATATGGAAATGCAAAAGGCAATATGCTCGCCTCTTATGGTAAGATAAAGATTCAAAGATCATTTATTATTTCTATCAAGGGTTGATTATAATAAAAGAAAAGAGGCACACAAAATGTTGAATTATCAATCTTGTTTAAATCTAGACTTTCGGTACCTATTTGACAGAAGCGAATCAGGATTGTGGCTGATTATGCAAGGGTCGACCGTAAAATAATTGCGTTCCAACGCGTGCCTCTGTTCACTCTTCTACGTGGGGTACCATGCAATGACGTCATAAAATATGAGACATGACTCTGACGTATTGTTCGATGTATGCTTGTATATTTAAATTCTTCATGTCTTTAAAGTTTTACGACATTTTGTATCCTTCTTGCGAGGCTTTTTGTAATCTTGAAATACATATACTCAATACAGAAAAACGAAAATTTTTAAGTATCACGTAGAGATGTAATAATATGCAAGTTACAAAAAGATTCTCAACAGTGCCTAAAACTGTACACATCCCTATAGGTAGCTAGAGCTTCATCGAATGTAGGTTTAGCTATCCTACTCAACAACAGATAACACAACATTCCTAGTATTGATTTATTAGTACCATTGCGGCTGAACTTCACTCGGCCTTTTTTTTGGAAAATCGCGGTGTTTTGAGAAAGACACCTACGTAAATAAACTTAAATCATTATCTAAATACAAAATTAAATCCAAATGGGTGAGTCATTTCCGAGAAATGTACGTGAAATACATTTATATACAGTAACATTTATTAGAAATGCCCTCTTTACCATCAATGACATAGAGCTTTGAATTGTTAAAAACATCACTGGGTGTTCTCATACATATCGCCACACGGCAAAAAAGTATCATAACACAAAAAAGTGTTATATCACATGTTAGGTACGTTTTGACAAATTTATAGCATTGAATAGCAAAGTTAAATGTTGCATTTGGTCAGCTGTAAAAACATCGTTATTAGCTCAGTGAAAAACGGAACTTTAGTCTGTTTTGTTCAATTCACCGGCATAAAAGCCGTGTTTTCTCGAAATAGCTGTTTTTGTATTATGACACTTTTTTGCCGGGTGGCGATATGTCTGCTGTCTGAGCTCTTCTCACAGTGTAATTAAATGCAAAAACAACAAACATGTACACATGAAAATAATTTAAATGAATCAATAAAATTTGAAATATTTTCATGTGTCAATCTTTGAACATTTATTTAGTTAATCAGACTTCTATTAAATAGCAGATAAAATACATATTACATTTATAAATATCATTCACTTTGTGCTTTAATAGATATGAGTCCTGTTTGTCATTTACCTCGTTCCGGTTCAAACATCGCTATACACCTGACCGCATTATATTAACGGCTTTCTCTATAATTATAATATTAATTATATTAACGCAATCTGCTGTGAAATTATGTTTCTGTTATGAAAGTTCCTATTTAGAACTGTACGAAGCGAAAATAATAAGTATTAGTGTTTATAGGATTATATTGTGTTAAATATGTATGTAGGTATGTCACGTTTGTTTAGTACAAACGTACGTAAAGTTCATTTATGTTTGTAATTGCGTATATATATATAGCTTGCAAAAAACTGATGTGACTTACTTATTTTATAATTTATCGTTTAGAGATAAAATAGTATACTTTAGGTTCTACTATACGCGCTAAAACACCGCAGTCTCATGGTGCAGATTGATAGACGGAAGCACAAAAATATGTCAAGTTAACAATTATTACTATATAAATTTATATGTTAATACCTCAGTTTCCCTATTTTGTGTCGCATATCTTAGAAAATCACCATCACAAAAAATTATTACCATTAAGATGTCAAAATAATTATACGGGCCCTTTAATAGTAACACATTACTATTAAAATCGACTCCTGCAAAAAAAAGGCTTACATTGCTTAAACAAATAAATAATTATGCAGGTCGTATTCACAGCACAAGGCACCGAGATTGTTTCCACCGCTTATAGATCTCTCTCACAAAAGAGCTCCCAAAGGAATACAACACAAAGTAACTCTTGTTACGAATAAGAAACTGGCATACGTGTCCAGTCCTCTCCTACTTGTGCAGCGATAGCAGCGATTTAAAAGTTATAGGAATATTGCGATTCCTTCATTCCCCATAGTTCCGGTATTTAAAATCTTAATATATACAACCGCTGTTAACTCGGAAACTCTCACACGATAACCGCTCTTAATCAGCAATACGAAAACGAAAATAGCATAGTATTTTTGTACTGAAAACTGCAGAGCTTGACATGACAGTGAAATAATGATTACAGGTGGCAGTAATTGCATCGATTCACTTAATTGTAAGTTGATGTCTCAATCCACCTTAATAGCAGTTATTTGGCGCAATGCTGAACACCGATTCAGTTAAGATAAGGTACATAGTAATTATAACAGAAGCTGATGCAGTTCAAGTAATTATACGTAAGATAACGTAGAAGTTTCTTTAAGATCACTTAGATATTCGTGAGAAAGCGTTAATTTCAATTATTGGTTATTATATATCAAAATATAATGTGATCTATTTTGGGATAAGGTATGCATAACGGGGTCGATGAAATTAAGATTCGACAGAGGAGTGCTCCAAAGCGAAGTACTTACTTATTAATGTAACAGTCTAATTCATTTTCATATTTGGCACAGCAGAATGCGAATTACAATACCTATTTTACATAATATCGCTGCCAATTTTAAGAACACTTCAAAATACACGACAACATTCGGTATTAGGCCAGCTTTCTAACTTTTTTTTGATTATGCAACTATTATTTATGGCAGTTTTCCAAGTGCCAAGTATACGCAAGGGCAGTAATTTATTACATCGACAAACATATTACGTATCATTTCCTGCTTAAACTTTGCGTGTATCAAATTAGAAGCGACACCAAACTCGCCGACAAGCCGTCTCAAACAGTTCTATTTTTGTAGACACATAAATATCAAATGCAAAAATGTAGACTCCACGTACCCCATAAAAACTGGGATATATTTATTCTGATGGACTGCAATAAATTAAACAGAAGAATGCGCCAAGAATTAAAGGTACTTACACGTTAAAATGCGGCGAAGTGGCAAGCATTGTAACATCATTGCACAAATTATAATGTTATGAGTCCGGTTTTATAATCTACTTGAAGATACAAATTCACATGTCTGCGTGAAGTTATTTTCTTATAATTTTCAACTAGTAAATTGAGGCGAGAGTGTTTAAAGCATTATTTACTACATTTCACACGTACTCCACCCGCGTGTATATCGGTTCCCGCGTACTTATATTTTTCAACAAATGAACGTTTACTCACAAAGGCGTCCTTGAACCTGGCGTTAATTTAAAGCGTGAACCATATTCTCGTGACTAAGAATGTGCTAGAACTTTAAACATTTTTATTGGCTCCAGTTTTATTTACGAGTCTATATAATTGGCGTCCTTTGGAACTTTAAACGTAACGTAATGATAGAGTGAAAAGTGCACGCACCATTAATGGAGTGTTATTACCTGAGAAATGGGTACCAACAATCTTTGAAAACGGGGTTCGCGTGTCTGATTGCAATTTCATTTGTTACTAAGTAAGATTAATAAGGTATGATATTCAATTGGAAGCCTTAAAATGCCGTAATTTTGAGTTATTTACTAGAATTATCGGCTACATACTTGTTGTTGAACTTTTAAATCTTACACTGTAATGTCGGTATATACGCTAATTTCGTAGTCAACCACCACTTAGACACCTTATCTCTTCTTACGAGGACTATGATTAAGGTTAAAGAGACAGCGGTAAACACCGACTCCGGTCTCTGATACTTAAAGTTTTTAATAGTTTGCTTTTGCGTAGTAGCAGTAAAAAAAATTTTTAGAGCATCTCAAAAACACGACGTAGTTTAAACAATTATTATGAGCATAGGAGCAAATTTCCCAGAATGGGAACAAATCAGTTTATGCTTATAGCGTTCAGAACATACGATCCCAAAATATAGATGACCACGGTCCATAATGTATCATTAATTAGGTCGGCTTTGCCTAAATAATTGAATTAATTAATTGAATTAATTCTCAGTACGCACATATTTTGCAAACATTTGTATAAATCGGAACCCAGTTGCGTTAAGTCTGTAACTTGTAAGGAATACCTTGTTTCGTTTTTAATATGTTAAATTAAATCATACAAATAAACTTATCAAAGAAATGTGGAATATTACGCAATATTCCCCGCTTGTTAACAAGTGCCTATTTGACAGCTAGTTCAATGCCAAATCTCATTGATAAAGGAACACTCACGGCCCAGTTCACACGATATGTTTCCTGGACATTTGATAGTGTAATTAGCAAGGGCGAACTATGCATATTAAGATATACTTAACATGAAAGATAGATTTTTGGGTTTAACGTTCCAAAACTTAGAAACTGACAAAGATGTCAGTATGAGATATATTCTATACTGGCCTTGCAGTTGTATAAAAATATACAGAATGAATTGGCCTTTATCTTATTTCTATAACCTATTAGGAATTGATTAAAATTGGTATTGAATGGTCGTGATTCGAAGATGGTATATATTCAATAAAGGAATACTTAATACTAGACTAATATAAAAGGAATATGAAGAAGAAAAAAGAAAGAGATGTAAAGTAAAGGGATTAGTTTTGTGACAACATAAGTAATGTGAATATATTTGTATAAACAAAAAAAAAAAGGTGAAAAAATAATGATAAGACGAAATCGTGATCACTTTGACTTTGATGATTAAAAGACTAAGTTTTTAATGTGCTTTGTTTCAAATGTTACGGCCACAATTTACATATTCCGTTCTCAGATGCTATCTTTTGATGTAGTCATGTTGACCTTAAACCGTCACAAACTTACATACCTCACATTGAGGTCGTGTACTTTTTCTGTTCCACGCAGGAGAACCACCGCATTTCATATGTAATATGCGGTTATATGCGTCTACTGTCACGAGACGGCATTAATTTACAATTTACTGGCCCGAGACGCGTTGGTGACTAATTTCACCAAGGCCAAAGACGATCCATTATTATTTATTACCTTATAAAATCATTGGTTTCAAGAATATAGTATTCAAAACCTTACAATACTAAAGATAGAGTTCGGTTTTAATTGTTAGGGCTACAATTGAAATCTCATTTGGACCCTTTACTACAACTGTGAGTCACAAAAACGAATTAATGTGTTACTAAAAATAGTGTGAGCGTAACCCAGCTATCTGCAAACAAGTACAATTGTGAGAAATTTTCTTTGTGTCCAGTATCGAATGTCTCCTGCTGGGTTTTTTGTATAGTATTGACACAATATGGACTGCATTGTTATTACTGTTTAGTGTTTCTTCGTATCGTTCATTCTACTGAAGATGAAACTCGAGCAAAAGTGCAATTCTAAACATTCATATTATACTGATGAAATTTAAAACAGAAACAAATATGCATTTAACAATATTTAGAACTATCTTACTTATTCCTTAGATTATGTTTGAGATTTAAGCAATAATTTTTTCGTGTGTGTCGAAGTGATCGAATTTCGATCCTAATTCATTAAATTTCTAATGTTTTCTTTTATTTTGTAGACCTATATTTGTAACATAAATTAAGTACCTACTTAGTTCATTATTAATAAACTACACTATTCATCGAAAATGGCTGTAACTTATTGCGTTGCTTTTCTTACAACTCGAGGTTATCGTGAACTTGCATTATAATGAAGAAGAAAACCTATTTCTAAATGATAACTATAAAGAAGGTATACTTTTTTATTATGATGTTAGCCTAAAATATTTTTATTGCAAATACTACCACACGTTAACAAAAGAAAATATCCTGTAATTAAGGCTTTAATTGAATTGTTGTGTAGTTGTAGCACGTCGCTCCGGTCAGCAATAAACCCTAACTGCGCGGATCTTCATTACGGTAGCTATGAGCGATACAGTGTGTAAATAGCTTTATAGTAGACATTTCTGGTATTCGTCTGTCAGCAAAGTTTGTTTATCTACTGTGCACCGACTAATAATTGTTTACAGTATTACAAAATTTCTTCTAAATTAGTAGTTTCGAAATCTGTTCCATTCCGGCTGTTTTCTTTTTCTATTAATAAATCTATGCTTTCAGTGTTAGAATATGAGTGTCTACATAGTACATACATACAAGTTTGAAGTAGTAAATAGTGTTGGTCTGTAAATGGTTTACTCTTTTTAATTCTGTTAAAAACAAACTTAAATCAATTATGACATATTAATTATAGTGTTACGTGTACGTAAACTGTTTACTATCAGAGCCAGTCCAAAAGTAAACAGTTTGCGTGCAGACATCGTATCGGTTTCATATATGTATTTCTTGAAGTTGTTGAAATAATCAAATCTCTTGATCTGACCTGGTTCTCCTTCTAAGAATAATATTGTTCATCAAATACATGGTGTTTCTTTAAGAAATAATTGTGAACACATGTTTCATTAAAATTGTTCAAACGCATAATACTTCAATTCTTTGTTTCGGTTAAGCAGGACTCAAGCATGTCATTGAGATTTTTTTACCACTCTCATTAACAGGAGTGTACTCATGGACCACATCGCACCCCTTTTGGCGAGTTCAAGTACTTTACACAATCATTGTTGCGACTTTAAAGTTCACAAAGAGGCGGGCCCTTTTCTAAAGACCTGTGTTAAGTCATATGCAAAATTTTTATGTAGCAGTTTCGTTGCAACACTCTTTGATATGAACTTTTGTCGCAGTGGAAGAAAAAAGTGAAGCATCTTATGATTTTGATATTGAATGTTTTATATTACTGGGTTTTGGTTGCAGCACCTCAGTTTCTTGTAAAATCAATCGATATTATTTGTCAGATCCATATGGCCCATATTACATAGTGTCGTATCGTGTAGCAGTATAGTCCTTGAATCATTACTAAGTCCTATTTGCCGCCAGAATTACAACCTGGCAAAATTGAGAAGAAACGATCCAGGCGATGCTCAATTAGATGAATGAGGGGCACTACGTATCACATTCTGTTATAATATGTTTTGCCTATTGTATTTCAAACCCTCATTAACTGTTCATATCCGATTTGTTTGTTTGTAAGTGTCTACGTGCGTACGTACGTAAGTATTTATATCATTTTTTTACAAATGCTAAATAAAACGAATAAGTTACATAGTTTTCACACATTTCAAATTTGACCTCTAAAATACGCTACAATAGAACATGCACCTATACGAAAGTAATCACATAGTCAGATTTTTTTTAATCTTTGAAGAGGTAATATCAAATTAGGCATTCTGAATTTGAATAAGAAACTCCTAATAGATCGGCTTCCATTTCTTTTCACGTCATTATTTTAATAATGCGAATGAACTGCAGTAAGTCAACAATACTCTTTGTATTGTGTTCGCGATCCCCTTCAAAACACTACTTTGTCCAGAACGGTCTGCACTCCATTGGCGTCCCGCTGTGTGCTCTCCTATTTCTTTTTAATCTTTTGTGTGAAGTTCACCTGCTGTGACTCGCACATGAATAACGAGGGCGATATTAAGTTGTTAATATTTCAGCTTGGACCTAACTTTGAATGATATACGGGACTTATTTTTAGATTTGTGAGAGCTCTGCAGAATATAATTTAACTTTATTAGCTCTTTGTGCGGAAATTGAAGTGTTTCAAGTTCCATATAATGTCGGCCAGATAAAATTTACGTAACTAGAATAAATAAAATCTTTAAGTCTTTCTTTTGTCGTCACTGTTGCACTGTTGATTAGGCAAAAGTATTTTCTCATGACTTAGAGAGACTTAAGCTTACTCAGCGTAACTAATCGACGTATTACAATATTCATTACTACAATGTAATGTACATTTTTATTTAAATCCAACTTTAACTTACGGTAACCAGTATCTGGGAAAGCTCTTGTTGGCTTCTTTTCTAAGTCATCTAGAAGAATTTTTATTAAATCTGGTTTATAATAACCGCCACTAAGACCATGACATTAATATAAAAAACATCGTTGCTGAAAAGGTTAAGATAATTCTTGATCAAAATTTTTAGAAAAACGATGGTGTTTTAGAAAGCAATGTATATTGCTGGCATACTATTCAGACATAAAACTTGATACAAAAAAAAACATTTACTTATTCTGTAAGTACTCTACTCTCTTTAATTTAATTAGAATAGTGTAGGCTAGCTAGTCCATTCACGTCTTCGTGGTCACTGACCTTTGTTCCAGCCCTAGGACTTAGCCTTTAATCTCATTTGGAGGAATATCCGATAGCCTTAGGTACTATATACGTATATCTTTACAAACTTATTGTTTGTAATCTAATAATGAATGAGTGTAATATTAGTTCAATACGTTAATGTCTAATTGACGTCACGCGAATGCAAATTTGATAAGCAAACAAACATTTAGTGAATATCGTAGTAATTCTAATTCATGTATTATATTTGATATTATTACGTTAACTAAACAAATAGTTTGATTATAAAAATACAAGTTAACTTTAATAGTGCGGTGCGATGCTGAATTTAAAGTTATCAATAGAGAAAAAAAACACTTCGAAATGAAAGGTATAAATTTTAAAATGACGTTGTTATGCTCTAGTTATGTAGGATAGTTCTTTGAGATATAAGAATTGTTAGTACTACTATTCACGAATGTGGACTTGTGGACCAAAGACATTGAAGACTGAATGTTAAATACAATACAAAGTTGATATATTACTCCTATGTACTTGATGTTATAGTTTAACGGCTTAAATAATAATGCACTTATATTTATTTTAATCAAAGTATGGAACGACAACTAATAACAATCGAGCTACAAGTAGTGTCTCTATTAAATTAATAACTCTGTCTTGGTAAACCCTTTATTCCCTTATATACTTGATTATAAAATAGATATTGTCAGGGAATATCAGATATTCACACATCGATTATCACTATTATCAACGAACAATAATGTTGCCTAACGACAATCTGACCGATGCCAACGCCCTGGTCATTCACCCTGGCTGCTACTTCACTATCTCCCAGTAACACCCCCTTGCCGATCTACCGCCCTGGGCTGACGAGGCTGCATTGAAGTGCCATCGAGACTTGGAGATAAAACTGCACAAAGCTTCGTCAAGTGCTCGCAGCGTACGCGATTCTATTTTTAAAAAGGGGTACATGCATTTTTCTCTGCAGTGCACTTTTATTAGAACAGACTAGCTTCTGTCTTTTGTTAATACTACTACTGTTCTAACTATAACTTATAGACATCATAAAACAGTTTCAGTAATCACATTAGTTTGTTGTAGCCACGGGAAGAGTGGTTAAAACATTTAAATTACAAATCCATCGTCCCATAAAAAGTTTAGCGGAAAGCTTTTAAATGTATGCATTATTCAAATCGAAGTAAATTGTGTCAGTTGCAGCACGACTAATGAATATAAGTGGTTCAATATTAACATTGCAAAAGGTAACACTTGTGTAGAGGGCTTCCGTTCTATTTACACATATTGTGTATACCAACTAATCTATTCACTACCGTAGCAGATGGAGAGATATTCACGTCTGTGCCTCGGGCTTTATACGCACAATTCATATAAGACACACAAAAAGCTTCTTTATTTATATCTGTGTTAGAATTCATGATACCATCCACCAAAAGACACTATATTCTATTGCTGCAACAGCCACGATAAAGGGTAATCATCCTAAATCCTTCGAAATAAAATCTGGGCAACATATATATTGATAGAAATACGTTATGGTTACCGTGTAACCATAACGTATTTCGCTTCGCTTTATTTTTAGCCAGACCATTGATAAATATAAACTATTACCATAAACGTTATATCAAAGAAAAATGTTAATGTTTAACTCTATCAGCTCGATTCTTATGTAGTAGAATTCAAGATCATATAAAGTGTCATACAATTAAACAACCTTATGTTATTGTAAACCCATAACATGGCAATGTTAGCATGCTCATATATCGTACTGGCCTTTAAAATAATATCGCTACTATTTCTAAAATGGTAGGGTTATTACTTTAAGGTGTATCTCAAATATATTACAACTACCAGCTTCCAAGGCACAAAGTAAAACATATAATTATGTATACGTACGGGAACGGGTAATAGGTAGTACATACCTTTGAATTAACGTTAAAGTAAAACAGCTCGCAAAATAAAAATTCCGACCTGCGCTTCATTGTAAAGCATTCTGTACATACACGAATGAAGGACAAATTGCCAAGGATACAAAATATATAGTGCATTGGGCCTAATGTGCAGCACGTCCTGCTGGCTTCCGGTGCGCCGGCGCCGTCCCTCCGGCGCTCTGACACTGACCCGTTCCCACGAGTCCGTCAGGAAGCTCCTCGGTTATTTATGTCGGCTATTACTACTACTCCAAGTAACGGAGATTATTATATAATCCAGGTGAAGTGTGCTGGGCATGTTCCAAACCTGATTATGAGTTGTCCCTTTCAGATTCGGGGACTTGGTAATTAACACATAATATGAATAGGTTTTCGATATAACACAAGAACAACTGTTACTGTTTTTGGTGAAATCAGTTTCTTTTGTTTGGGGATTTGGGGTCTTTAAATTCTGTTTGAAATGTAAATATTATGATAGATATTTGAAGACTAAAATTACTTCTTGTGCTATAGGACCACCATGTTATTAGTCAGGATGCCGAGAGCATCCTTCGTCGAGCTACACCGAAACAGCCTCCAAGATATTATATAAATTAGAGATCTATACAAAAGTGGATATCCAATTGAAATATGTGATTGATTTTAATCTGCTTATTTCTTTTATCATCATCAGGGCTTCTATTAACGAATACTGTCTGCTTATTTGGAAACCACACACATGTCATTTCAATTACCATTTCTATCAAGATACTTGTCACCGCCCACATTATGCTATAATCTTATTAAAAACATGTTTCTGCCCTTATACGACTTCCGACGGCTTCACATGTCATCAACGCGTGTTTAAGCGCAACGTCAACGTCACACTATTTCCACTTAAGATATTAAATCAGATTTGTTCCACTTTTACTGTGTTATGCGTATATGTATATATATATAAATCTCGTATCACGTTGATTGTTCGCGATGAACTTCCAAACTAATGAACCAATTTTAATAAAATTATTCACACTGTGCGGTTTGGTTCAACTTGAGAGATAGGATAGTTCTTATCTCAAGTTTTAGTCACAATATTTTTTTATTGCAAATTACTTAGCCAGAGGTCCCGTGAGGCCGGGTAGCTAGTTAACTATTATTTTATATGCATAATGTGCACGCTTGGAAAAGGCTTAACAAGTGTACCTACTTTTTCAAAAACTTTTATAAATTGCATGACGAATATAAATGTTTTGATTTGATCTGTAAACTACTTTAGGTAACTTAGTCGTTAGTTTGAAAATTAGAGAACACCAAACAATGTACTATTTACGTTCTACCGAGGTGGTCTTCGAGGAGTCATAGTCCGACGCCCACGAGATATTTCCAGTTTCCTTTTCCACGATAGTTATTAGCAAAGCAACATTAGAAAATTCATCGCCCAAGGAGTTATGTTATTTTAAGACGTCCTAGAATTTAAATTGCAAATGTTGGAAGTTTTATTTTCAAATCACATCCAACTAGTGATTAGAAAATGTACAACAATATTTCTGATGTTTATACGTTTACATTAACCTTGGCAGCGAACGAACTATTCAAAGAATCAGAAAAGTCGAATTGTTGTATGCTACATTAAACATTACAATTCCGAATACATTATTTAAGTGAATTTCGTGTCCACTACTGTAAACATTTGCGCATGCGTGTTCGAGCTGGGCCGCGCCGCCTCGTCTGCGCAACACCCTATATTTATCCTCTCAAGGGTTTCCTGCTCGAAAGTTTATTAATTTATTTATATAAATATATATGTTAACCGTTTGTTTACGCATGCACCACGTGGCGGGGCGAATGACCTCTCTGAAAAAAGTCCGTTTTATTTGTACTTTGTGAAATTCTCTGAATGCAATGTTTTTGACTTTCTAAACGTTTGTAATTTTATTTAAAAACAGCTGCGCTTCTGCGATAACGGCACGATCGTTAACGTTTGGCTCATTCACTATTTCATATTTTGATTGTTATCTTCCTTTCCATTTTTTTATTACTTTTAATTGGCTTTTATAAATCTGTAGGTAATTATACCTACAATGTCTTTCTTAAATAGCGTTATTTAAAGTATAGTTTACTTTCCCACAATGTAGTAACTCTCTTTAGGAAAGCCACGTTAGCCCTTATCGAAGAACATGTAGGAAAAACTAATCATTGTATAATTTAGAGCCGTGTCAAGGGACTGGATGGCTCTCCGGTTTGCACGTACTACTTTCTATTTAATGGATATGTCTAACCCGTCAAACTTGCTATCCTTGTCAAGCCCGACCTCGATCTTACACTGTATATGATAAATATTGTTTATTCCATCAAACAAATAAAACTATATTTTTAAACTTACCATGGAAACTGTGTAGTTATGTTAAAGTAAGTGCTAAGCTGAACCCTCACCATTCCTTCATCGAACGCACGCAGACAGACACTCCACCCTTTCGTTGTAGAAACGCCAAAAAGTCGAACGAAACGCTTTGACAGCTTCTTTTTGGTTTGATTCGATAAAGTCTGGAATGGACTACAATTATAGTCCTGGAACGTTCAAGAGTAGAGTGCATAGGTTTCTCTTGGATAGGCGTGTACCATCTTCGTATTCATCATCACTTTCCATCCGGTGAGTTGGAAGACAAACGCCTATTCCATTACCCAATAAAAGAAGGTAGGACTACAGAATATAATTATATAAGTAAATTCGAAAAAGTTAGTGTGATCCAATGATACATTACAATTTTTACTGATTGTACCTAATTCCTATAAACATGTTTTGGTATTAGCTTTTAAAAGTGGTATCCGTTTGGAATACAAAGAAAAATTGAATAAAATGCCAATGATATCAGAATGTGGATTCCGAATGGAATAAATATTTTTAGTGAGGCTCAGTAAATAAATAAAGAATTATAAAAATAACATAAAACAATTAAGATCCATTTGCCTTTGTTTATTTACCTATATTCTTCATAATCTTAACTCTCAAAGTACGTCAATTTTTTTACTGTGTACATCATTGCGTGATTCTCTTCTCCTCCGATGACCACATGTAATAATCCACTTGACTTCTATTGTCACGTCCTCACCACATATCAAATGCATAAAGCTATCTTTCAAAAACGGAGTCTATTGAAATTTGAATAAAGTATATTTTAAAATGGGTATCAAAAGTAATTATAATTATATCACTGCTATTTATGGTATTCATATTTTGTAAAGGATACTACATTCGTGTTCCGTAATATTCCATTGTTCTTTTGTTGACCGTGTAATGTGGATGTAGCAGTTTCACTTTTTGATTCATATTGTATACGAACCATTGAAAGTTGGACAGATTGGTATTTAATTTGCACTTTCGACCAATGTTTTTTGTTGGGTCAATGAATTATGTATAATATATAGTCACGCCTATGTATCCACATTAATATGAAGGCACGTTTCTTGTCCCATGTACTAAGTGGCACGGTCAAAGACCTTAAAATAAACAATTTCACAGACTCGATAATCATACCCAGGACCCTACGCAAATATAAGTGCACACATATGAGACAGAGGTAACGAAGCCGTTAAATATTGTGTTTGGTTTTCAAATTGCACTTTATGTTGACACAGGAGAAAGTATGATGCTCATGGATAAATGAATTTGTGGAAGTTAATTAGATTCGAATCCCGGATAATTAACTATTTACATAAGTACACCTATAATTTAATCTTGTCGCACTTGTCCTGTACTTTTAAACTAAGCCGTTTATGTCATGTTCATAAAGTACGTATCTAATCAGATATTTTATAAAACTAATAGTGACATACCGGAATCGGACTGACTGACACACCTAGACAAGGTATTATTTTTATATTCTGTCAATAGACAAAGATCTATTGACGTAAATGACTGTAATGTTTTAATCCTATTACTAAAATCTGCATAGCTGCATATTTATTAAAATTAGGACCTTGGTTGTCAATCATTAATATAACAATCGCAGCTAAATCCCCTCTCACGCATGTAGTATACTATGAATCGAGGCCTTTTAATTATATTTTATTAGTGAAGTGTGTAATTAAAAGACTGCGTGGGGTAGGTTTTTGTGAAATAGAGGTATTCCACAAAAACCTACCCTACGGTAGGTAGGTATTGTCAAATAGAAGAGCACAGCCATTTTTCATGGTATTTGATCCATCGTTCAAAACTGCAGATATATTCAAACTAAGTGCACAATGAAGTATAGTAGTAAGTAAGTACTAGTAAAAACACAAAAAAAACACATAATCATTTAATACATTTCTCTTGGTAAAAAATTTCCAACTGAGTTTTTCATTTTCTGTTTGGAAACCTTACTGCTGTAATTGAACGATTTTGTATCACCTCAATAGCCGACGTGTGACGTATTATTGATAAACAAGTTAAATAATTTTTTTAGTATTTTACGCTTGTCAGTATTTTTTTTCATTAAACAATAATGGCAGAATGTTGCATTTACCCGAAATTTCACAGCACGTTTAGCATCTAAACCGCGACATTTCACACCTTTGTACTCTTTGAAACTAATCAGTCTCGTAGAATCTTACGTAGTCCACAACTATACAAATAATCCTACAGGCCAGAGTACTCCATAAGTATCTGAAAATAAGATTGAAAGTCAGGTTCCATTTTATAAGACGATAAGATAGTATTTTGCTGTCTGCACGAAGCACGTCGCCGTCGTGACCGTATCTTCCTATTGTTGAATGTTACACATTGCTACAGCGTTTAAACAACAAAGTAGAGTCAAAGAGCTATGGAATGGATTGTAGTTGATGTTCTGATAGCGTCAAAATAACTAGTAGGGAGGCCTACTAACTCTAGAACTGCATCTTTGGATTTGCTCTGCATATGACCTATTATATTATCCAGCCAGCCAAACTGGACATCTCAAAGTTATGGTTACAGTTTGCTAGCCACTGACGTCTGTTTTGAATGAACCGTATATGGCCTGGCCAGCCTTAAGCCTAGAGAACATATTATACGAGTATATTATAATGATCAAGCAGCTGCCTCAATTACTAAAAGCTTGTTACTAATTGCATTAATTATCAAGATATTAAAAAGTTAAACTACCAAACAAGTTATCTGAAATCATCCAAAGAAACTACGCATATAAATAAAAACTCGCAAAAAAGCTAAAGAAAGGCATTTACCGAAGAACATCGTTAACATTGATTAGTTTTTTTCCGCTGACGTCTCTTAGCAATGCGTAGATAAATGTTCCTGATAGATACTGATGAATCACGGTGCACGTCAATGACCTCGCAATGGTTACCATCAAAGTTGGTGCCACAGAGGTTCACGATATCGCACGTAGGACAGAACTCGTAATGGATTTAAATCTTTATTTGTTAAGTAGAATACTTTTGAACGTACATGATGACATTGATGCATTTATTAAATTTAAGAGAATTGATATTTTTACTGTCTCTCTTTAATTACATATAACCTTAGAGTCTTAGTTACAACTTGAAAGCAATGTAATTAGCGTATGCACCTGAAAACTACTATATCGATTAATTTATCGCCACTCATGTGGAAAAAAATATCGATTTTCCATTTCATAGCTTTAACAAAGCCG
Organism: Euplagia quadripunctaria; assembly: GCA_963859945.1. Taxonomy (NCBI): domain Eukaryota; kingdom Metazoa; phylum Arthropoda; class Insecta; order Lepidoptera; family Erebidae; genus Euplagia; species Euplagia quadripunctaria. The sequence continues at coordinate 21,323,010 of OY982564.1, read as the reverse complement.
TATACTCGTAATTCGCTAGTGACGTAACACACCGGCCGGCGCGAGCGCAATTGCTTTGATAGTGTAATCTGGGGAAACAGTTAAATCAATGTACCGTTAAAATATCGGAAGTTAGTATAAACACTGTTGTTTTTGCGCTACCGCAGGCGGTAACTGCCTTACACTCAAATTCACTCCGAGAAATATACAGCCTGTTGTTTTAATGCCTAGAAATATTCGCTTGGTACGTGACCGTAATACGAACTTGCTTATTATTTTTTATAGCAATTTAAATTTTATAGCCATCTTGAAAAGACACCCATATATTATGCTTATTTTTGCGCACACGTATATTAAATTTGTAAGCAGTCATGTAACCATGATGTATCTTTAAATATTTTACAGCAGTTTACTCAACATTTGCAACTACAAAGAGTAGCGACTTTTTAAAATGTGTGAATACGTGACCTGTGATGCCTTTGACTTGACACTTAAAAGCGACCGACGAAAGGTGTCCTTACATTAAGAGTGATATTTATAGTTTTTTTAGAAACTTACAAGAACACGCGAGAGGACATTGAGAATATTATATATTCTTGTAATGCTTAGTACACAGAACCGACTAAGATAGCTCAGTTTTTTTACTACCTTTTAAGTTCACTGACAAACTTTGAATGCAATACTTAGGTTAAGAATATTTAAAGTTCTATAACATTAACATACTATTTTCTTATTCAAACGTTTGGGTAATGTACAATTGGGAACCAAATCCATACTCGTACAATTTAGGTAGTTAATTATTGATTAAAACACATTTTCATTAATAATTAATTAGTATAGTGTCGCTTGCACTGCTATTATAACATAACTAACTGTTTCCATACAAAACGATTAATCGAAAACTAGGTTGTTAATTTACGGTACTTACAAGCTTATAGTTTATGCGTAAAGTGAAGTAATTACACTGCAATGACTTGTTTTTCTCAGGTCCACGACTAATTGTACCGGATTCACCCTTAAACCTTGTATAATGGCACCGCTCTATTTTAAGATATACGACGTTGTAGTTTCAACATTTCGCTTACAAACATTAGTATTGCAACGGTTATTTTTTATCAAGCAAATTTAATTTTCAATACAGTTTTTAAAGGTTAAATTCGCTGTACAATAAATTATTCTTAATTTTATTGAACTGAATTGTTAACGGTGCCAGTCATCGATTATCAACTTAATACTTGAATAACATACACAGTCAATTTCCGTGTAACTATAAATATTTTTAATAATTTTAAAAAGTAACAATCTCATAATATTTACGAGCTGTTCATTTGATTATACATACACTAATACTATTTGGCAAATTCAAAAGTGCGAAACGACTATCGGTATTAAAATTGTAATGAGCAAACGTGTAAACAAAGTCGAATATCGAAATTTATGATCAAATTAAATTATGATGTTTATCTTTAAGCATAACAAATGAAGCTGTAAGTTATAATGGACTTTGATGAATATTAAGTCGATATCTACCTACCTACGCTGATTACTCTTCTCTAATTTATCGATTGTTTAATATATTAGATGAGATATTTTATCAAAGAAAACGTAATCTTCTTAGAGTATACAAAACATAAACCTTCATGTTTTGATAAAGGTAGTTTCTCATTGGATTAAGTAACTAAAGATCAGAAACTGTCCACCGTAAAAGGTAAAAGGTACAACATCTGAGGCACTTATCCGACCCACTTTCCATCATTGAACTGTCCAAGCTATAAACCTTTTACGGATAATATAACCTGTTCCAGCGATGCGTCCTACTTTTCAAAAATTTCCAAGAACGCATTAGATCCATTTTATTTTATTTTTCTCTTATAAATGTGCAATAAGGTCATAGCTTACACTTAGTCGTCAATCCTAATTCAAACATATTCAAACAACAAGTTTTTATATTAAAGAAATTGAGCGTACGAGAAGTTCGACTGGCTTCTTGGTAAATACTATACGAACCAAAACCAGAAAATATTTGAACTTTTTTTTCAAAATAGAATACTGGTAACGTGGGTCACACATTACTTATATTCTTGTTAACCCTTCCTAGCTGGAAGGGTTAGCAAGAATATTGGCTTAACGCTTGTGTTAGGAGTAGGTTCACGTCAGTAGTGGGGTGGGGTTCGTAACCACAACCACTCGATCGCAAGTCCGACGCCTTAGCCATTACGCTACCGCTGCTTAAACTTCTATCCAAATAATCTCTTTTTACACTCTTTAGACATTTGAGCTTTTTTTCCGACAGTCCAATAACAGTTCAGTGACAAAAAATATGAAATACGTATCTAGCCAAAATAAATTTAACGGATTTATTTGAGACAGTATGTTTCTCGTTTAGCTAGCAAGTAGCGCGGCTCGTTCAGCGCAGCTGTGCAAGGTAGCGTGGCTGTTGATTCTATTATCTGAATGATATCTGAACAGAGATGATGTCCACTTGTCATCATCTCTTCACGGCTTGCGGCTTGGCATAAGTCGGACATTATACCCGGTTTGCCACGGTTCATTTTACCCGACATGATTGAGTGTGCAGACGAAATGTGTCGTGCGTCTTGCCTGTCGACCAGATAGTGCCGTCCCGTTATCTAAAAATCCCTTTGTGAGTGACCTAAACATTTAATGTCTCGCATTATCACGTCAAACGCGATGCGCTTGTGGCTGGATCAGTTGGACGTCTCGAACTGTCGCTACGGATTGATAGCGTAGATTAGCTTTCTATTATACCTTGCAATTCTACTTACTGCCGCTGCGCCACGCCTTACTATGGATAAATTACACTCTTATTGAACTAAGTTAACAGATACCGATAGGAATCTAGCTTATATCTATCCTCGTCAAGTATCTCTGAGAGCCAAGACTTCAAAGCTATCATTAACAAATACAAGTATATACTCGTAATTACTTTATTTTTCTTTAATAATGCAATGTGGAGAGATTGAACTTTAATTTCCTCGTATTACGGTTTCCATGATCCACGTTCTTGAGAAGCTTTAGTCATAATAATTTCATATAATCGTATTGTTCACATCACATAACATGAAGTCGAAACCTAATTGAGAACCACAGGGTACAGCAGATTACTTTTCGATAACTTGATCACCCGTTATTCCACATGACGACCGCCTTGTATGTTTCATATTGTTTCTCCGTTATTACTAATCATAAGCTACTAAGCTGACAACATTGTTCCATGTATCGATCAAATCCAAAACAGTTAAGACAGTGGCAGTTACCGAGGTGACTGTTTAAACCACTGTTCCATTCGTGCAGTCAGTCATGGATAGACCAAAGACCTCGTTAATGTCACTCCATATATTTTATAATCATGTAGCAACATAGCAAAAACAATTATTATCTCACACAGTTTCTCTAGAAACCCTCTCCACACACCTGGTTACAGTTGTCAGAGCATACATCAATCAGACTTCACATTGCACCAATTGCTGAATCAAGTATAACTTAGAACGGCTACTAAGATGTAATTCCTGGTCGATTTTATACCCTAAATCGGTTGTATAAGATGGAAATTGCTTATTGAGGTTGAGTGTTTCTTTGAGGAACAAATCACTATTAGCACGTGGGGATAGTTGAGCTCTCCTTACTTGTAGCGCCTACTTAGTTCGTAATGTCGTACTTTATCAAAGGGATTTGTTAGCTGCTATTTCATGTTGTAATGTTCGTATTCACTAGGGAAAAGCCGACAGTAACTGAATTCTAAATCGTAAATTACATTTATTCTCTTTTATCGAGTGAATTGTCTACATAAGTACCTAAGAGGGACCTTGTAAGCAAAACTATTCCATGGTCAGCCTTCTTTTGTGTTTTACCAAAGTTACGGAGTAAATTCAGTTAGAACATGTAGGTACATATCCAGATAGCCAAATAAGTGCTCCTTCTTCAAAGTTACATCAGTTCTTGCAATTTTTCGTGCATCAGCAACAGTGACTACAAAGATGACCTGACTTGACTGTGCTGTCTTTGACATGACACTATCAGGCTTTCGAACTTCACCACGGTCTTTTCCGTAGGTACTTTTAACAAACTACGTTTTAAAACGTAACAAATTTCAAAACATCTTCTAGGCAAAATGTAGACCTCGCTGACCATCTTAGGCACGATGTGCCTATCCTTAACCCATAGATAGTGGAAATGAAGACATTAAGATTCTTGCCCATTTTGGGCCTCGTCTGTAGGTATCTCGCGATCAGCATAAATATTCAATTGAACTGTTTGTGTAGGCTTCTACTACAAAGTAGAAAAGCAGAAATTTTAGTAAGTAATGCAATTCAAAAACACTAAAAAAGAACGAAGTACTTTAAAAATCTGTATTAGCTTAACCGAGGCGGAGGTAAATCGAAACATTTTTTTAATAACTTATTTTATGCAGTGGAATGAACGCTAAGTCCCATATACTATAATAGTATTCGCCTATCACCACAATGAACTATTACATTCAACTCGTAACTATGTACGCCGTACATACGTAACGTAACTCACAAAGTTTATATCGAGTCTAATTTATATACTGTATAATGAGCCGTCGCAGGACGCCTGGCAGATGTGAAACATCGAAATTATTTTGTACAGATACTATGCATAAAAGGATAGTTTATGAAATATTATAAAAAAAAAAAAGATGTTGGCCGAAAAACTTAGTAACACTAAAGCGAGACTCGGGAGAACAGACAAACAGTCGTAAACTCACTACGCAACCGAGACAGTCTTTTTAATACTATGTACATAAATTCTAATACATATTTATAAAATTTTGTAAACTTGTCTAAACTATAACGGTTTTTCTGTCTATTACCTGTACAGTGATTAAAAGTCCGTGGCTTTCACGACGCCATATGGTCTCTGAGGCTAACATTGCTAACGTTCAATGTTGAATAACGTTATAAAAAATAACATTTTTTTTTTTTTTTTGTTATTTTGTATAAAATATTTTAACGGTCTGTTGTGTATCAAATAGCAGTTATTCTTCATAGACACATTTTATAGAAACTTACTACTTCTAGCATTATCTGTGTTCAGAAATCGATTTGATCATACGTAATTTTGGTTTATATAAAATGGTAGATAGCGTATCGTAAAATAGCAGTAATACTGCTAAAATATTTAAATCTTTTCTTTTACTTTTGTAATATAATAAAATAGAAAAAAATGTTAATAGAAAGAAATATGCTTCGAATTGAACCCCCTTTTTGAAGCCAGTTGAAACCTTAACTTATAAGCCAATGAGGGTATATTTTAAGCATTTTCCTTCTGCCAGCGACCAGCAGCTTTCTTCTGCCTCTTGAAATTTAATACATTTCTAAGAATTATATCATTATATCGAATATATGTTTAACAGGCAATGTTTAGAATAATGTGGAAAATTTATTATGAATGTGTATCTTTCGTAATTTTTTTTTCTTTATGATACACAATCTATAATAATAAAAACAAAAGAACTTTATAGCTAAACAACTGATGATCAAATATGTTTCGAAGTTTAAAATTTTTGGCGCCATCATAAGTCAAATCCAGACGTAAATAATGTACCATAAACAAAAGAAAACGTAATGTAGTTGGCGCCAATATCTTTCATCTCCTATAGGTTTTTAATATAGTTTCTAGAAGAAATGGAGATTCATTATTACATAATGTATCGGCATATTTTGTTTGTTAGTAAATGGATATGGATGGACACGTTGGTTTACAAATTGAATTTAAAATTCACGTGTAACTTTTTATTATTCTAAGATTATCTTTCGAGTATTACATACCCTTACGTCTGTCCCATCCATGTCAAGATCCCATTTCTTTTTAGGGTTCCGTTCCTCAAAAGGAAAAAGATCACTTTGTTGTCCGTCTGTCTGTCTGTCTGTCAAGACTATTTTTCTCAGGAACTCGTTGACGCATCAAGTTGAAATTAATGCCAAATACGTGTAAATCAAGCTTCTTATATATATATATATATATATATATATACTTATAAGCCAACGCAACTAAAGAATTAAGATACGGCCATTGAAGCCTTAGATTTGACTAAATTTCAATTCGCAGGTAAATCAAAACCTACAGGGTACTTTCCATTGACCTAGAATCATGAAATTTGGTAAGAGGCAAGGTACAAGTAAAGGAAAAAATCCAAAAGTTTTTAATTTTGTATTTATTTGTTATTTTTTATTCTTGTACTTATATCACATAAAAAAGTAGTTTTTGTAATTAAAAACTTATATTTTACGGCTGGAAAGTTGACTTTGTCGGAATAGATATATGGGAGAGTATTCTTAGAACTGCAAAGTTAAGTTTTTCTTTCGAAAAAAGCGGGCAATGTTTGTTTTCTGACGGAACTTGTCTGGTTTTTTCAATGAGTTCACGTTTGGCAAAATAATTTCCTACCTTTTCTTCAGATATCAAAAGTGACAATCAGAATAAATACATACATACATACACCCACGAATGTATCCCCGAAGTGGGCAAGCAGTAGCGTATTAAACACCCACATTTTGCCAAGTATAGTTTGGTCCCACTCACGTAACGGGCACTTGGGAATTGGGAAAATTGGGAGTACCTGTATTGAGAGGGAAAGTTACGTAAGAAGGAACGGCAACGGCTGGAAAAGATTACAATACGGATGTGTTAATTTTATTATATTATTTAATAAATGTGTAATTAATTGTTTTTAGTGCAAATTACTTAATGATGTTGCTGCTTAAACATCTAGACAAATGCAAATTAGGCACTTATTATCAATCTGAATAAAAGTGACAAGCATTTTTAGACAATATTTTAAACCTTAAACTCGAAACCCAAGAAAAGTAAACGGGACAATTTTTTTTATAGCTATGTACCTTCATTCCGTTCATCTACATTTTTGTCATTTAATAAGTGCAATTTACACAAACTTAATTTATCAATTTTAATCTCAGAAATTCACAAATTTACCCGTATTGTCTGTTGGCAACCCCGCTAGTATGAATCAACGGCCGTCTTGCTACCTGGACCTTCGCCAAATACATGCTAATAAAAAAAACTAACCTTGAAAATGATTCCTGACAGACGCCCTCCACATTGACTGAGCTAATTAAACGCGGATTTTATTAATGAGCTACACACTTTTGTTTTGTGTTCGTGTATGTTCTCTCGGCATCCTGCCTTTTTAGGAAAACCGTTTTTTAACTGAATTTAGAAGCTTTCAAAATCTAGTAGTAGGTACATACTATGTGTAAAGAATACGAAAAAGAAGTTCGTATGTTTGAATATTAAAAAGTAATTGAAGTAAATACATATATTCATATCAATAGCTAAAAGTTTCTCCAAGAGTTTCTCAATTCTTCTCCGTCATTATTTCCGCGTTTTGCAGTCACGAGCATGTGAGCAGCCATCGTTATCAAATTTTCAATTATATTAATGTTTATAATTTTAATACTTTTACTTAAAGCTCGCTTTTATACGGTATCTTTATAATATTTTAGTTTTAAGCTGGAGGAGGAGCTGTCTAGACAGACACACGCTTCTGTTAATAATGACTGAAAATATTTTAGTATCCGAGGCGCTGCAAATGGGTTTTTAGAAAGCCTTACCCGAATAGATGTACATATGTATCTATATACTATGTATAGTGTTTAAACAAAAAAAAAATTGTAGTAGTTGTAAATCAATTTATTATATAATAATAAATTAATTAAGAGCTGTAGACAACTGTCCACATCCATTAATAACTGCTTTGCAGCGGCAAGGCATCGACTCTATTAATTTCTTACATTTTTAGGGTTCCGTACCTCGAAAGGAAAAAACGGAACCCTTATTCATCAGAAATTGAGTTCCATTCCTCCAAAAAAAACATAATAAAGGTCTCCCAAATTGCCGCATTGTCAATTTGATACCCTTTACTTGATTTCGCACAAATGTTTTCTGGGAGTTAGATCTGGGCTGTTAGGTGGTCAGTCTAACACAGAAACTGATGGTAGTTCGAGAAAATCCATTACTGAATGGGCAGTATGTTTGGGATCATTGTCGTGCTGAAATATCCAAAATACCGAAAGCGCCTCTTGAGCATAAATGAGTGTAAATCTGGAGGTTGTGGGTACGAACCAAATACACAACAGCCAGTCAGCGCCATGAACCGTAACAGTATACCTTAGTTAAAGGAATTAGTAATGTGTAACCCATTACCCAAGTTGCTAGTAGACATTAAAAACATCGGACAAGTGCGAGTCTTACTCGCGCACCAAGGGTTCCGTAAGCAAAAAGTCTTGTATGTAGATAGTACGTCCATCTTGGGAATCAATTCTAGATTTTTGCCCGTCTTTTCCGAAAGACAAATTTAACTTTGCGGTTCTAAAAATACTCTCCTAAACATCTATGTACGACAAAGTCAACTTTCCAACCGCAAAAACTAAACTTGTAATAATATTTTTTTTTAGTGTATTATATCAATGTTAAAATATAAGGCTCAATAGCCGTATTTTTTCGTTGCGTTGACTTAGAAGCTTGGTCTTTTTACAACTTCAAGGGACCGCTGACATAAGTATTTGACGATAATTTAAATTTGATGCCTCCATGGGTTCTTGAGAAAAAGGGTCTTGACAGATGGACAGACAGACAGCCAGACAGATAGACAGACGGACAACAAAGTGATCCTATAAGAGTTCCTTTTACCCTAAAAAATAAGTTAAAATTTAACACTAAGTTTTCTTAATTTAAATTTCGAATGTGCCCTAAGATGCTCCAAAACACAATAGGAAAGAAAACGCTATTTACATTTTCTGTCCAAAAAGAGACTGGAAGAGAATGCCTGACTGTGAGAGTTAATTGTTAATAAAAAATAATATTATTTTCTTCTTGCGTAACACTGGTCTCATCCAAAATATATGCATGGTAACAAGAGCTGGAGGTCATTGCTCTTTCATACATCTTAGAGATGAAGCAAACGCCTGCGACAGAACCATCTGTCACTGTTTCATTACATTGCGCGCTTTTATTAAAGTGACCGGTTGATTAATGACACCAAAGTATTGCCTAATTCGACATGCAGTACATGGCTTACGTTCCTTTCTCTAAAAGCTGTACGATAAGACGATACGATGATAAGACGCAAATAAGAATAGGACCCACATGATGATTTGACAATAAGAGATTCATCGTCAGCCTTTTTAGGGCTCCGAATTACTTACTTATTCCTCCTTTTATCCCTTTTTCCATTAATTCCTTTTAAGTCGCATCCTTCTATCTGTCAAAAAAGAAAAAAAATAAAAATAATTTACATAAAATAGTGATACATTTTCTTCATACGAATGGCACTGGAAATCTTCACATACGTTACTGACTGAAGTTCAGGCGAGTTGTGCCAAAATCTTGAATTATTTTGGCACTCCCTTTTGAGCACTTGCGACACTATTCCAGCAACCAACAACTTATTTACAAACTGGGAATTTACAAGATCATGTATGTAGCGGATAATAAACACCATTTTATTTTAATAAACAATTTTAACTTATCATTAGCCCTCATGTCAGTTTTGTCACTGATGATCCATTGGTTAGCCATACCCTGTCTATTTTCGTCAATACTGAACCAGTAAACAGAGCCTTGGTTTACAGGTTCACTTTAATGATTCACTTTCGATGAAGAGAAATACTTATATACGTATAAGTATTTAAAATTTTAATGATTGGAATTTATAATGTATGTACCTAATCAATCATACTTATATTATTTTTACCAAATTAAACTGTGCTATAATACGTAAATTTAATATGTTTAAATATTCTAGGATTAAATAATCCTAGAATATTTAAACCGTTCCGTTATCCAGTCTAGGTCTTGAGGTATAAATATACCTCAAGACCTAGACTGGATAACCCAACCCATCCTTAAATTTAAAGAAATTATTTTAGAGGTGAAATATTCCAAGTTTATTTAGTTTTCAAATCATCTCTTATTATGTTTTTCCAAAGGTAGTCTTCACACTTCGTCCTTGAACATGTCTAACAAAGCCTTGTATTCAGTACGATAACATAAGCGACATACACCATTGACCCTCGTCGAAAGTTCACCTTACGTAAGACTGTTTACGTAACATCGCCTACGACAATATATTACTATTTTTATTACCTCCGTTACGTGCGTAATACCGAAAAATCGTCCGATTGCTCACGTCACGGTGTCCGGATAATACTATTTTGTCCGATTATTACCGAAATCTTTATATTAATGGCTAATAATGGTTAACTGTAATAGTTTCTTAGTAGAATAAAGCTTTAGAAACAATAAAATGTATGCTTTCACGTTTTGTTATTATGTAGAGAAAATACCTTTACTTTTACCTTAATAAAATATAAGCCACGCCAACGCAATGGGTCTATCGCATTAAACTCTATGGGACAACAAATTGATAGTCTATTGTATCTCTGTATTTACTTTTCTTTTGACGAAATGAACACACGAAGGAAGCAGGTCAAAGTAGATTTCTACTCGAATTCTCTCAGCCTGTCTAAGCAGCAATATTATTACGTATTAATGAAGGATATACGGTTTTACTCACGTGTGTATTTCGGGGATAAACGACTAGTTTCGGACCCCACTGGGGCCCTAGAGTCTAGCGACTGCAACCAACGCCGTAGGACGCTTCACCCCCTTGATAAAGGCCCCCCCTTGGGATCCGAAACTAGTCGGGCATCCCCGAAATACTTAAGTACCATAAATCCTTAAATAATAAGAATGCCACTCACTAAAGTTTTTAGTCGAATACTAGCTTATTGTCGTGCGTCTGATAGTTGGTAGATACAAAGAATATATCCAATTACCATCAAGCGAACCGTTGCACACGGCTTGCATTGCAATTTATTTGTAAAAAAAAACTAATTTGGGTTTACTTTTTAGGGTTCCGTTCTCCAAAAAAAAAGGAACCCTTATTTGATTTCAGTCTGCCTAGCAATGCCACTTTTCTCAGGAATCATTGGACGCACCAAGTTGAAATTTATACCAAATACTTGTCTGCGGTCCCTTGAAGCTGTAAAAAAATCAAGCTTCTAAGTCAACGTAATCAACGTATACGGCCATTTAAGCTTTAGATTTGACCAAATTTGAACATTTCGTAGGTGAATCAAATCCTAGAGGGTACTTCCCATTGGCCTAGAATCATGAATTATGTAAAAGTATGGTAAAAGATAAAGGAAAAAATACGAGTCGTTAATTTGTTTTTATTTCACATAAATTGTTTTTGTTATTACAAACTTATATTTTACGGTTGGAAAGTTGACTTTGTTGTACATCGATGTATCGGGGAGTATTTTTAGAACCGCAAAGTTAAGTTGGTCTTTCGGAAAAGACGGCAAAAATCTTCGATAATAATGGATTCCCGAGATGGAAGTACTTTCTACATACAAGTTTGTTTCCTTACGGAGCCCTCGATGCGCGAGTCAGCCTCGCACTTGTCAGGTTTTTTATGTCTCGCACCCGTTTGCCTCTTGAGTTTTGCCCCCATTACCTTTAAACGTTCTTTCGCCCCTTATTAACGGTTCCCAACCGCTGCTTGCTACGAGACGAAAATATTTTTAATATTTTTGAAGCATCCGTACACCCCCTTGTAAATTTATACGTCAAAAAAGTACAGTTGACAACGAATTTATAAAGTAAAACTGATAAATTTGAATATAAACGTTGTTTCATTTAGAATAATTCATGGTCTATTAAATAGTTTAACAACAATAATTGGCCTGACTGTACTTTTACATGTTTTGTGACGTTCAAGGGGCGAACGGGTTTGTTAAAACTATGCGGGGCGAACCCTTTTTCCCTATCCACTGGTTTCAATGTTGCCGTTCTATTAGCAGTTTTGCACAATAATAATGAACAAAAGTGTTATATTAGACTAGCTGCGCCCCGCGCTTTCACCCGCGTAAGTTCCTATGCTGTGGAAATATCGGGATAAAAAGTAGTATATGTGTTAATCCTAATTTAAAGCTATCTACATACCAAGTTTAATCGCAATCGGTTCTGTAGTATTTGCGTGAAAGAGCAACAAACATCCATACATCCTCACAAACTTTCATGTTTAATAATGCACGCACGCACGCACGCACAATATTAGTAGGATTATGATACACTAGCAGCGCCCCGCGGTTTCACCCGCGTAAGTCCCGATCCTGTGGGAATATCGGTATAAAAAGTAGCCTATGCGTTAATCCAGGTCTCCAGCTATCTACATACCAAGTTTCATTTTTTTTGCGGCGGTTTTTGCGTGAAAGAGTAACAAACATCCACCCATCCAACCATACATACTCACAAACTTTCACGTTTGTAATACTAGTAGGATAGCAATTTCAGACTACAGAACGAAAGCGAAGCGAAAACGAAATTACCTCACAGGTTCATTCATGAGACCCAATAAAGGCTCTTAAAAAAAGGATCATTAATTAAACCTAACCTGTGAGTTAATTTTTGTCACTGCTGCGTCAACATCGATAATTGTTTAAAACCTTAAAAAAATCATACATCATTTATTTAGATAAAAAAAGTAGTTCTACTTCTACAAATCACCTGAAATATCCTAATTAAAATGTACTGCTTTTGAGGACGTCAAATACCATTCATAAGAATGAAACATAATTTTAAATAACCCATTCATTTTAACGATGAATGTTATTACTAAACTAAATTGCAAATTCATCATGTTTTCCTTAATAGATATTTACGACCGACAGGAAGGGAACATTAGAATATCTAATGGGTTACCTCATTGACGGTGATGTTCAATAATTTCTATTTCGATTGACATAACAATCTGCAAACGTCCATTGAGCTTCGGCCTCTGAGGCCTATGTTATCATTTGAATTATTATAAGATTATCATAAACATTAGGATTAGCATTGATGTAAATGATATGTTTATAAGTTGATAACGCAAGTATAATATACTTTACGGTACGGTAATAAAATGGTTCCGTAACGAGCTGATTTCATTTGTTATTTTCTATTATGGAATACATGTTGGTTTACTACACAATCTAAACAAATACATAATATTTAATAAACAACAGCTATGGTAATATTTAAAACTAGTTCTTGTGACTTTAGATATAAATAGATCTTCCCATCTCAAAATATAGCACAAACAAATACAATTGCGAACAGTGTGGTAAAGATAAATAAGCGATCGAACAGAAAACCGGCTTTGGGTGCAATTAGTACTGTCTTCACATTGATCTGTGCGACAGTCGTTAAGAAAATTCTGGTTTGATTGTTCGTTCCTATGAGTTTTGCCTTTATTGTACCGAATAAGTACAAAGGCTTGTCTCAAAGCTTGTACCTCCAATAGGATGATTGCCTAAATTTACATATTATAAAAGATATACTCACAACGATGTATTATAATAATGTATTGTTCGAATCGTATAAGCCACACCTGTTTTAATGTTTTACCGAAGCAATCCTGCCGATAAGATATGAACTTTGAGCGACTGAAGTGGTTTATTTGTCTGTGAATATGATTCACTACGTAATTGAGCGAAAATACTGGCGTGTGACGTCAATGGACAATTCTTATATATTTAGCTTACGCTTTTATAGGCTGAAATAAGGTAATACCTAAACCACGATAATTATTCACACCCAGACCCCACATTTTTTGTTCAACACGTAGCACTTTTGCCATTTGGTTTCCTTTAAGGTCATTTAGTGGGATGATTCTCCTGCTACAGCCACAATATTGGATCTAAATATTAGCCCATGACGCGCTCATTAAAAATAGTTAGGAACAACATACAAATAAATCAATGTCTGGCCTTAATGAAGCAGCTTGTGTATGGAGCTGCTCAAATATTACACTGATTTTGCAGTTTCCAAAACAAATAATCAAATTACAATTACAATAAAAAGCCAAATTCATATTGTTAAAAATAAAAATAAAGTTTAAATTACAGCAGTTACAAGAACAGGTACAGCTCATAATATAAAAGATTTGAAATTGAAGTCGTTTAAAAATTTATGGATTAATCTTGCAAAGTGTACAGATCTTATTAGTTTCTTAGCTACATAAACATTCCTACTGACCTCTTACATTGTACGTCCAATAATATGAGAAAGCATTGTTACGCAATTTTATGTCAATGTTCACGTCTCACCATTACGATGTAATAAAATTTCTAAGCAAAATTACAGGACATGTGTGTAGACTTTCATTGTTACTATTTAGTACTGTAAAAAAATATATATATTTGCCCAAAAGCGGTGAATATTGTCACTTTTAGATTGAAGTTCATTTACACATGCAGAGTATCAATAAGAAAAATGCTCTCCAGTACAGTAGAGTACAATAGTTTCTTGCTATTCGTCAAAGCGGTAGGTTCTCTTATTAACTTACTAGCAACCCGCCCCGGCTTCGCACGGGTACAAAATGATATACCAAAACCTTCCTCATGAATCACTCTGTCTATTAGTGAAAACCGCATGAAAATCTGTTCAGTAATTTTTCAGTTTATCGCGAACAGACAGACAGACGCGGCGGGGGACTTTGTTTTATAATATGTAGTGATAGGGAATAATGATTTGTGACGTTACAATCTAATAGTACAGTTAGAGCAACGGACAGATGTGATTTTTGCATTGAGACAATTTATGAAGACTGTAGGCCAACATAACCTAATTTGTATTCCGGAATGGAGATGGTTCAAATGTGAGACCCGTACATCTAAGATCCCGTAAATAGTGTTTTTAAGATGTAAGTGACGCCCCATTTCCAAAAAAAAACATTAATTTAAACCCGAGTCAGACTTAGGGAACTGAAGTTCTCGGATACCCTCTCGCCTCAATAGGAGTGAAAATATTAAATAACACACAAATGATATAGCATTGTAGAGCTCTACGATTCTACAATGCTTGTCCTAACAATTCGACGGCCCCAGTCTCTCATACAATTTGTGAAATATTAATAAAAAACTTACTCCCTACTAGACAAGCAGACGTGACGGACTGATTAGGGATGGCTCAGGAAGTCTTCAGGATAATGAGACTTGAATATAAATCTAAATCTGGTTTATGTACAATACTACTTTGGCTAGTGTGGGTGTGTTTTTGTGTGTTTACAATTTTTTTATGTTTTTTTGATCAACAGCTGCAATTTGAGTCAATTTGTTCAAAATAAATTAAATGGATATGTCTGTCCATTTGTATAAGTTTAAAATACTAAGACTCGTGAAGATTCCGCTACCTGTGGTAGTGTAACGCAGCTCATTAATTTGACAGCGGCGCAACAAATTGCAGAACAAATGCAATGAGCTCTAAGTCACACGTGATGGATTAAGAATACAAATCATTGTCCTTTTCACACATTGGAAATGGCTACTCCATAACAATGGCTTCAAAATTGAAAAGGGCTCTATTCTGTAATTGTTTTAAATAGGGCCACAGGTGTCACCGGGACAGACGTCACTTTCCCCTGCGTTTGCGCAACTTATGAAGTGTCCGTATGGATTTATCGTCGTTCCACATACATCGGTCACGTAATGATATATCGAAGTCGTATTTTTTATATATCACATATCACCGTGTAATTGCTGTCGTTTAAGGTATATTTATTTATTATTTGTTGTATAAGGGAGTGTTTAATATTTATATTGGCATAATTTGCAGTCTTAACGGTTTACTTTTAGTTTAATTTATTAGTGCTATTAATTGTTTTCTTAATATTTTGAAGTGAAACTTCTTTAGAATCGTTGTGATTTGAAAATTCGATGAAACGAAAAAGTCACACTGTAAAGAGACAAACATATTCATAAATAGGATTTAGCCTTCGAGAGAATGAGATAGAATACAAGTATACAATGTTTCCTATAATCTTCGTATGCTAGCACGTGTCTTTGCACCTGCATAATACGAAGCCTTCTTGTGTCATTCACGTGTATCATTTTTGTGTATTTGCGTATTAAAATTGGTTGGTTAATTAATTTGTATGTGTCACTTCTGCTGTCTGTGAATTGCACACACACACTTTTTTTTTATAAATGTTACTGCTACTAAATATTTTCCACAAAATAGACATATTTTACGTTATTGTGAGTGATGTGAAATGTATAATACTCACCTACCAATTCGAGTGAATATTTCCAAAATTTCCATTCAATTCCACATCCAACTTTTATGACTTTATTGGAAAAATAAGTAAACGCCATTATCTTTCCATATGTTAAATTGCACTTTACCAAGCCAATGATGTAGAGTGATAATGATAATGTTGTGCTATTATCATTATCACTCCGGAATCGCACTTTGTAGGGCTGAGTACACTTACTTACAAGTGGACATGAAGCAAAATAACATACTTAGACAACGATAGAAATATGGCACGTAATGCTAAACAGCTATGATGTCGATTATTTTCGCACGATTTTGAGCACTCGAGTGTGGATCAGACGTCAGTTGTGTGCCCTGCATCAATTGCCGCATAACATACAATAATCACACGCAGCGTAGTTTGGTGTAAGGTAGATGAATTTAGAAAATTTTAATGGTTGTTTTCAAATGAATGCCGTCTCACTACCTTATATGCCTCTGCTTTGTTGCGTACAAAATTAGAGCTCATTTCTTGTGAAATATATGGCAAAAATACATACGAGCAGTATAATGCGTTTCGATTTATTACTGCAATATTATTTCTATTTTTGAAATATCATTTATCACAATCATCTTAGACATATTACGTCCTCTGCTCACACAAAGGTCTTTAATGTTCTATTATCGCTTATATCTCGCACCAAATCCCCAACAGATGAACAGTAGCTGTTAAATGGATAATGTCAATTGCGCGTTGCGCGGGAGCCATTCCGCATTCCGGAGAATGGTCCATTTGACATTAATACAAAGATATTAATTCATTACGCTCGTTGAGTGAAGTTGTAAGTGAATAAAGTTATGAAATGAAGTAATAGATGGTTACATGATTGAAGGTGTGGGTTGAAGCATCCGGACAAAATTAGACAAGTTATTTGATGATTTGAGATAATTCTACGAGTCTTTGTTCCCTCTTTCTTAATTTTTGTGTTAAATAAATGGACAGCGGTATGTTATGTCCTTAATAACAGGGGTCTTAACTTGGGATCATTCGTCCCGCACGTTATTTAGGCCTTTTACACGCTAATACGAAATCATTTTTAAAGTTAGATACTTAAAAATAATCATTCAAGATTTTCTTTCTGTCCGTCAGTCTTTCGTAAAGAAACTTGTAAACAGCCAAACTGCATAGTACTAAATAACTATACAATATGGCTGTGTTTACAAATTTCTTTAATGGTTTGTAATGGGGAATAGGACATTAGGATTTATTGAACATTATGTATAGACAGCATGGACCGCGTTAGTAAAATAACATTGATTTCCCGACATTTTCTTTATGTGTACAAACCGTGAAAGCTTTTAGCTTTTAGGCAGTTACAATAAACTTGCAGTGTGGGTGGTATTTTCATCTGAACTTGTCCGAATTTTATTTGTTGCTTTTGTGCAATAGATATGAAGAATAGTATGCTTGTTTACAAATATTATACCTATAAACTAATAACTTGTTCTTCTAATATAAACCAATCTATTTTTAAATTCAGGTAACATTACCTGAGCGACGCTATTTTCACGCAATTTCTGAATCACTGTCGACCTTCGATGAAACAAAAATAAATTCTTCAGTGTCCGTTACATTCTCGAAGAAATTACTTTATTTATGTCGGTTTTCTTGACAGTATGACAGATACGTTGACAGAAACATGCCTAGACTAGCGGCCTACATACAGAATGAAAGTTTTTTTAAGGTTCTAAGAATGGATCTTCCTAATAGTTTCTCAAGCCCCGCTTTGAGATATTTTTGATAAATTGTTGGCCAGAATTTAACCTAAATATGTTTCAGTACAGATGACTTGTGGCAAAGTTATGGCGAATGAATTACGGTTCATTCAGATTCAGTATTTCAAGTTTTAATTACTGTTGCAGTTCCGATAAGATAATTTGTTTTACAATCTATTATTCCGAAAAGGTATGTGCTTGAGTTCAGGCGATATTTTTCTATTATGTTGTTGTAGTTCTTTACCTCGAGCAACGAAAATATAGATTTATGCCCGGTTCCTATAATCAAGTTGTGATTATAGGAACTGGGCACAAGTCAATCAATTCAGGTAATTCTCATTAAGAGTATTTTTTTCCAGAATGAAATGTATGTCGTTTTCTGTACCCCTGACAATTTGTATGCCAAACTCATAACTTTTCAATCACGTTTTTAACAATTAAGTTTTAGTATTAACTACATATTTTTTAAAGGATTTATCTGGGTGGGTATGCAAAGTGTTTAGATGCAGTCATCTATATCCCTTTTTACGAAAATTGGGCGGACGGAGGAGTATGAAATTTCGCACACTTATAGTTTATACAGAGAAGAAGTGACGAATGCTAAAATTTTTGAACAATATTTGCTACAAAGTTAAAAAAAATGAAAAAACGGGTACATACAGCTATGAGTGTCCAGTATATATTTTGACCTGTCATGGTACAAAAGTCTATACAATGACAGGTCAAGTAATATTGCCCAATGTATAAACTTTGGTCGAAATTCGACCACCACGCGATCTCTAGTATGGATTAAACTACCACATGCTATGTGACCTGTCAGACAAAATTATAGGTTTTCAGCCAAAATATCCTCCACATAACATTTAGAGGAGATCCAGAAAGTACCTATATAGTCTTCCACTGACCCTGCAGTAACGGCTATCAACATCGAGCTCAATTTTAGATTATAAGAGAGAAGATTTTTAAGGAGGTTGGGACCAGCAGACTTCTTACAGACTAATCAGTAAGCAGTAGTTGTTGATCTAGATACTTCTTAATTTTGTGATAGAATACAATATATTGATGCAACATTTTCTGGAGCATCTGTACTGTTGCTGTCCGTCGCAGTAGGTATATGTACGTTGTGCTGCTATTTCGAACGTTAAGTGGGTTCTCATGTTATGTGAATGCATACCATTTGCATCTACAAAGTAGTAAGACATTGCCCCAAAAACCTACGTCCACAACGTAGTAACGTTCAACAGTTGTGGTAATTGCTTAATCTGATTAATAACAAAGTATGTAGTATGACAATTGTACTTATAACTACATTTATAATATAACATATTATTATTATCATTACATTTTTGGCTAATATGTGATTGTGATCCGTCCTCAAAATAAAATAGTAAATTAGAAATTTTAGGGCATATACAGTTGATTATTATACCACTATTAACCACTTCGTGCATATCAAAATAACTGTATATTTTAATTAGTTTTGGAAGTGAAATAAAGGAGAATGCGGTGATATTTTTGAAGTTGCTCCACAATATTTCTGAAGCCGTCTAAATACATAATTAAGACTACTTCAGAAACAGTTTTTCCTACAGATTTAGATTTTACCAGCTCTTTCAGATTCCATTTTGTTGTATATTTCCAAACAAGCACACAGTCCACCTCATGGCAAGCGGTTATCGGTTATAAATTGTAACAACAATATGAAGTCGCTTTAGAGTTGCCAACTCAAAAATAAAACCAAAGTAATTGTAAACATACATGGTTCCGATTCACAGACGTAGGTAATCGTTTTGTTATTTGTGCAAATAAAGTATTGAGCCGCTATAGTCTGGACTATGCATTAGAAGTAAGCATGGTGACCGACTTAATTTCGTAGTTATTACGTTAGCAGAACACAAAATGAGTTCGTGACGTGTTTCTTCCTGGAATAATGTCGTATGTCTTTATTTCTATTTGTTAAAATGATACAATAAATGTAGCTTGTCAAATGATCTAGGACGTTTGTATGATTTTATTGCATAGACATGTAGACCCTTGACTGATAGTACACCGCAGACATCCGTATTGATAAGATAGACTATTTGAAGAAACAAGCCCTTAATCCTTATTTATAGCATTCATTTTATCGATAAATGCCACGATTTGAATGCGTGTTTGTCTGTGGCTACACCAAAATTGCTAGTTTCTTTTTATTTTCTACACTACCTATCTTTCGAAATTTACAAAGGACTGATTTTCCTAGATATTAATTAAATTTCCATCAAAGTACTTCAACTCATTTGAAGTCAATTGATGGAGAACTTAATATTAAACTACATCACGATCGAGGCTATTACAGATTATACAAATTAGTCTGATCGTATTTGCGTACATAGCAATTTAAGTACAATAAATTACCATGTAAGTTGTGTAAGTCCAAACTGCAATCAACAATTACCCATTAGCCGACTTCAACGAGACTGCCCTTTGTATGTCCCAACCATTTCTGTAAATACGCAACACTTAAGTTTTCGTTACAGAATAAAATCGAGTCATTTAATTGTTCGGTAATATTAGAACATATGATTATAATTTAGGTATTAATTGAAATGTTTTGGGTAATTTAAGTGATCATATTCATAACACAATCTATTATACTCGTATACGGTGTTATTGTGTTAAAATGAGCAGGCAACAACGCCCACTTTGGTTACTAAGAGATCACATAAAGACACCGACTTTTTTCTAACTATTTTAAACCGTCGACAGGATAAGATGTCTACTTGTACTACCCATAAATTAATTTCTACTACGATTTGCTAAACATTGTACATAAAGGGTTAGGCAGGCGCGATGAAATTTACGATACGTAAAAAAATTTAAATATTTATTTTTTAATAAATATAAAAATATAGTAAGCGCTAAGCGTCTATATTGTTTTATCATGTGATTTGTTGACTTATATTTTTTATTATTATACGTATAAGAGGGTGTTTTTGCAGAAACCCGTTTCTTTCACCCTCTTTTGCTCTTTTTACCACTGTTAGGTAGGAGATAGGCAATGAATTACTTGTAATCGTAAATGGTTCAAATGTATACATTGTATGCTAATTATTATACTTCTTTGTTTCAGGTCAGTATACGGCAGACCAACATATTTTTCAAGTATTATTGAGTAAGAATTCTTAGACTTTTATAACAGTCGTTTTTTACTTGTTTATGAAACAATTATTTATTTTGTGATATAGATAGTTACTCTCTTTTGTATTAAGGTGGTAGCCTTGCACAAGCAATTCAGTTTAGATACAACAACGAGAATATTTTTTATAGAAAAAGGCTAGATATGCTAAATTTCACACACACAATATTTATCAGGATGAATAAAGTTGATTCCAGACACAAAGAAACATAATATTTACATGACACGGGTACCTACGTTTGCTTTTATTGCAACGTCATGTATTATTGTAGTAAATACAATAAACTGCCTTCACTTATAAGTCGGTTTTCTATAAATGGTAGAAAACTCAATACCGTCCTAGAAATCATAGCCAAGTTAAATTCCTCAGAAGCAACAGTCGGTATTCTTTTAGATCGCTTCGCTTTCGCACTTGTACATGTCTTTTTGGACATTTTTTCATTCATTTAATTTTGCGACCTGCTTTAATTTCTGCGTCTTTATGGACTTGAATGTTATTTTAGTATTGTAACTTCTGTAAGAGAGTACGCAACGGATTATATATTTCTGCCAAAGCGTTACGTTTCTACTCTAGCGATATTTCGGGCACTTTTACGACTGAGCAGTATTGATTTCGAGTGCCGCTGAATGAGTTCAGTTATATTGGGGTGAGTATGCCCTTTATTTGAGAGCTTCAGTTGCTATACGGTAATATCACAAATAATACGAAAGTGAACTTATGAAGTACCGTTTATTTTTATTTCATTCCATTTTTTGGAAGTAACATCTATTAAGGCCATTACGAATTCTACTTTCCATCAACTCCATTGGCATTCACTGTTGACTGGCCTGTTGGTCGTGGGTTCGATTCCCACCAGAGTCTGGGTGTTCTTTGTGTCCGTTGTTTGTATGTTTGTAAAGTACCCCGCGACTCAGGAGTAATTCCTAATGCGGGAGTTGTCTTTTTTAAGATTAAGATTAGATTAGATTCACCCTCAACAGAATCTGATGCGATGCAATTATAACCTCCAGAAATTGAGCTTGAAAGATAAACTATTACATCTCCATTCACCAACTAATTGAAATTTCTACGAGGCTGCTAACCTTTTGAAACCTTAAGTTCATGATTACAATAATCTTTTGACTTTCAAACTTCATCGCAAGGAGAACAAAAATGACTAAATCGGTTTTAAGCTTTTCTCTCAGTAAGGTCAGATTATTAAAATAATATTTTTGTTATAAATACGCCAGCAATTACAGTGAGTTTAATTAGTAATGTAGGGTATAGTAGTTATTTCGTCAGTCGCATCAATCATGGTGATTTATGATGTTTTGGCAACCGTTATACTTTCTAAGAGTCTGCTAATGACACCTTGAAGGACAAAGCTACAATTGCCGAGGTGTTGTTGAGAACTGCAGATGCAGAGAAACAGTTATGACTAAGTACAAATTTGGTAATATCTGTAACATTTTTTTTTTAAATGACTTCTCCCGCATTAGGAATATTCCTGAGTGGCGGAGGCTTCACAAACATTCAAACAACGAACACAAAGAACACCCAGACTCGGGGCAACTAATTGTGGATCACACAAATATTTATCCCGTGTGGGATTTGAACCCACAACACTCGGCGTGGCGTAGTGGCGAGGTAACCACTTAAACCATCGCCATCCGTGCAGTAATTGTTGTCCAAGTTCGAGTTTTGTCTGACAGCTCGTAGGAAAAACGTATGTAATGTGTATGAATGCAAGCAGCCTTGAAAGTTTTCCTCGGATGAATTAATCACTTTCTTTTATGAGGTAGGTTCATGTAATATTTTTAAGGTGCTTCTTTTCTTTGTAACCTTTTTTAATCAAATTTCGTGTACGGAAGAAGAAGTGTGGAATTTATAACTACATATTGTTTAAAAATTTTAGCTATTTTTAAACAATATGTAGTTATAAATTAAAAAATTATGAGATAACGACGAGCTCGAGCTACACATGTCCAGTATATATGTTGACCTGCCATGGTACGGCAATTTTAAAAATAGGTTTAAAATTAATTAAATTATGGTCGAAATTCGACCACCAAGGGATCTCTAGATGTAATAATTACGCATCATCTTGCTTGTTTTAAATCAACTGGGTAGTCATAGTAACGTTTAGTTATTAAGATTATTTGTCCGAGGCACTGTTGGACTCACCTAAAATAAAAATTGTTCAAAACACATTTTATAAGATTTCCGTTGAACACAAACCTCACGCAACACACCGAGGAAATCGCGTTAAGCTGCGCGGGCGCAACATCACGTCATTTCGAAAATAGAACAAGTTGACACACATAAATAATATTAGCGCTATCGTAAATAACATACGTCCCAGACTGGTGACGTAGACAGTACACAATGTATTCTCGGTGTAAATATATATGAACACATTGAACATATACACGAATATTGCAAGGAAACTGTGGTATGTTTATCTGTTTAAAGTCTGGCTATTAATGACACACATGCATGTATCATTAATGTAAATATTTTTACACATTATAATATGTGTTTTTTCTCATGCAAAGTGATTGAACTTTTATGATGGTATTAAAAATTGCTTTTGGGTGAAATGTGTGTCTTCATTAGCAACACATTTTCATACTATTCAATATCATCCAGACAATTTACAAAGCTTAGTTATACTATCTAAAATATATTTAGATAGTAAAAGTATCATATGCAAAACTTTTCATGGTTGTTCTCCTTTTTGAAGGGTTTAGTTCTCTCGTTTAGTTTCAATTAGATTTCATCCTTTCCTTCGTATATGTATACACAATTAAATATTATGTTTTAGGAAACACAATACAAGTGATAATTACAGACAGTTAAACTTTTATCTTCTAATCTATGCAGCTACTGCTCGTACATTACCTTTGCTGTGAAAACTGGCACATTTAGATTTTTCAAATTACTCAACTTGGTTCATTAGTGTCACAGTTGTTTTGTCGCGGTAATGAGCGGTAGTCACACTAAACGAACATTACCGGCTATGGTGCTATTTACCAAGTGAATGAAAATGAAAGTTTCCGTTTGCTTGCTTGTGGAGCTCGCCTCTGTCCGCTATTTACTTCCCGTCTTAGTGGAAAGAAGCACAAAATATGCCCTTTTCTAAAAATCAACAAAAATCTACTTTTCCTTTCTAATGTATCTATTACAAGCACTAAGCTAGTACCTTCATCTGTAAAACTCTCAGCTAAATTCCTTTCAATCTAACCTCCTACCTAGTTATAGAACGGTTAAATTCATCCACGAAACACATATTGGGTTCTTATGGTAGTCAAAAAATGTAAGACAGGAAATGCCGGTCATTATTGTACAAGATTACTTGCATGGAAGAGATCACTTTGTACACACACGCGATCATAGTAGCTACATTGACGACATACTACTGAGAATATCCCGCACTGAGACTTACTGGTGTCTATTTTATGTTCCAACAATATTGTACATGATTGCTAGTTGGAGCAATAGTGGTCTTTCATGTTATTAGGTATGACGTTACCGAGGATACTTTAAGGCTATGAAAATAGTCAGATACCCCAAATTAATTTTACCTGTACTGACTGTTCTGACTAAGTTACATGACTTTAATATTCCAGTACACATTTACTTTTTATTATACAACTTTTCTTTAGACTTATTACTTTTAGAAATCAGTAATATGTTTACATCTAACTAACGTATAATTTTCTACATGCAAAACGGCCATCCTTGAAAGTGTCATATTACATGCACCACAATTTAGTTTCACGTCAAAGCGAGGTGGTCTGTGTACAAACATCAGAGCGCGTGTGTTTAGTCATTATGGTGACTGGCCGGGCATTATAGATAATTTGCTCACACCGTGAAATCGCGGTTGAGTTGATTCGCTTGCGTCACCTAACTGGTAAGTATACCTAGTTAAGGTACACACGAATATTGTGCCGTTCGGGAGTTGTTAGAGCTTTAATGACAGCGCAGCTTCACTTGTCAGGTTCTTTAAAAGAGACAGTTTCAGTGCTCAACAACAAAACTAGTGTTTGTCCTAGGTCGCAGAGCTCCTTAGCTTCCTTTGTTCCCTATGCGCTCTTTGTCGATCTTTAAAACTTAAGTTTGTACTTTACAATTACTGTTTAAATGAATCTAAGTGTAGCCAACTCTTTCCAGGTTAAATATAGGTTTTTTGAGTAATTATTTGTTACTGTTTTTAGGGCAGTGTCAATGCCTTTTTGTCATGTTTCATATGTAATTTAATAGCAAAGTTCTGAATGACACACCTAATGCCTTTTATAATGTTTAAAGCTTTTGCAGACAAACATTATCGTAAGTAAACAGTAACGTGAAAACTACATTCAAACACAGTTTTCCATATCGATTGCTGTTAAATTTCAAGTAAACTATTCTCAGAACATCCCGTTTAATAAATAACACTTCGCGATTCCAAGTTGCAAATTAATGCATTTAGAATTTCCGAACATAGAATTTATGGTACTAGAGAGTACGAGTACTCGCCAGACTTTATCGTTCTCGCTGACTAATCAATTACTTTGCTGGCATAATCATTGGTACATTAGCCGGATTGATTTAGGACCGGGAAATGAACAACATTTCAATGTCTAGGAAACATTTAGTTCCTTAAATTGAACGGTGACCTAACGAAATATAAGTCTAAGAATTAGCCTTGGTGTAAAATGTATGTAATTGTTTTGTAGACTATTATGATTAGAGATCGGATAATCGGATGCATATTTACCTAAAGTAATTTTTTGGCTAACAAATTATGGAAACGGCTTCTTAGAATATTGTTATGAAAATAAAATCCCGGGATTCCGGGATCGCATTACTAATCAGATGTATATTTACTTAAAGTTAAATTTTAATCTCCCATTCGAGTATGTGTGTATGTATGTAGGGTGTAAGAGAAATGGTGGTGTGGTAAATAAGAAAATATAAATGAATATAAATTTATTTATTCATTAAGGACATCTTATCTTACACAATATTTTTATGTTGTACACACAGAAAATACATAGAGGAGAAATGAAAGATAGAAAAGTTGTACATGGGCACTTTGGAAAATATACATAAATAATTGTCATACAAGAATTGTTTTTTTTAAAAGTAGCCAGGACATGCACTTCTTACATGGCTAATATGAAGAAAATAAAAACTTAAATCATTTTGTATTTTACCATTAAAGTGGCAGCGAGATAAATATGGAGAGATTTGGAAAAGACCTTTACTCAACATTGGGTGGCTAAAGATTAAAGAAGAAAGATTACCCCAGTGACAATATCTTTAATCTCTATTTATAACTATGGTTCGGTCACTGAAATCTGTTATTTCTGTATCTGTTTGTGTTGAACATGATGGTGTTACATCTGGTTCTACTAACTGTTCAAAACTTCTTAATTCAGGATTATTCAGAGAATATAGTATAGAATAATAATTTTCTCGAGGTTATCATTTGTTAGTATATTTCTTTTCAAATTCAGAATCCACTTGTAGGTTGAAAATAATCTTTCCTAGATAGATAGATATGGCTTCGTTGCTATCCAATAAAGCTACAACACTCGATATTTTGTCAAAATGTTTGGCATAGCAAAATGCCGCCTCTAGCCATGTTCCCACTTAGTGATAACTGGCTCTGTAGGCCAAAGCAAATTTGGATGCAGTTCCTTTAAAATTCGTACTCTGTTGGGAGCTTTTAAAAATATTTTTTTGACATTATTAATTAGAGTGTCTACATCACCGCACCTTAAACATATTGTCTCTGTTAATCTATCTAAGCCGTGAGCTAAACACGTATACGCTACACTGTCGCTTCATAACATTAAAACGTCCTGCACTTTATTGTTGAATTAGGTCCCCCATAAGCTTTTAGACATTCAATCACAAACTCGGACACAGTACGACCGTTAACAACATCTAAAGTTAGACAATTAACAGGTAAATTCGTCCCGATGAGTTTTTATTTAATGGTTTTACAACATGTCATCCATTTCTTATTGTTTTGTACTTCACTGTGGATAAATTTCATTTTATCTTAATAAACATAGCCCAAGTATTTCGTCCTTAACAAAGACTTACTTGGAATGGTTCTATCTTGATTTTTACAGTTACAAATGTATTTTTTTAAAACCATGAAAATTGGGATTTTCAACGTTTGACCACGATGTGCAACATATCGTGGTCAAACGTTGAAAATCCTAATTTATTATTTATAATGAGAAAATTAATCAAGTCAATATAAAAGTCATTTGGTACTGCTGCTTGAATTCCTCGATGTTTTTGTGATTTCAGATGCTGATTCAAAATGGTTTTCTTCGCTTTTAATGTCGTATCATATTTCGTACCGCTCATAGTTCCAGTTGATGTGTCGTAAAACATCTCTGGGTGATTTCGTAGCCATGACTGAGCTATGTCTTCTCTTTGAGTTAAATCCGCCATCATAATAGCGAATAATACCTACGAACTAAAAAAGATCATTCTTTGATGGTTTGAAAAGATGGATCAAAATGCAGTATCACTTCACAACACTACACAGCGCAATGTTTTAAAACTTCCTGAAATATTGCAAATGTTTAAACAATAGTCTATTAATGCAACAGCTGACCAATTAGAGAGCAGAACATGTTACTACCTGCCGAAAGTACCATTACTCAGGTACATTTGACTTTACTAGAGAGTTTTTTATTATATTATACAAATTTTCTCACTTTAATCTAAATCAGATTTGTAGCTATATACAAGTAGGTACAATGTTTTTAAATTGTAAAAAGAAATAATGCTTACCTTGTTAATAAAAGAAATAAGAGGTCCAAGCCGCAGAGCAAGTAAATCCAGGATTCGTGACACAAAGTCGTTGTTTCAAGCAAAAAAAAATCCAAATCACAATGCAAATCAGAAACCGTTGTTCAATAGCCAAGTAGGTAATTGAAGAAATTAAAAAACCTTGAGAAACACCCGAACGCATAGCAAGCACAACGACGAATGTAGTTGTATTGTCGAGTCGCTACTTGCGCACAAGCAAGTATTAACGTCTCACTCACACTTTTACAAAATGCTTACATTCCCTGAGGTTTAATAGGCCCGATTTGAGTAACGTAATAAGGTTGTTTTTGCTTAGTCAAAAATCACTGACAATAAAAGTAGGGAAAAGCAACCATATTCTGTTGTAACAGGGCAACAGTCGTTTGTGTCAAACTGGGTTTATTACATCTCACGGAGTATACACTTAAATTTGAATTTCCCGGAATCGCGGGATTTTGTCGATAAAAAAGTGCTTTCCATAATAGCCAACATCTCAACTTTAGGTAAATATGCATCCGAATATCCGATCTCTAATTATGATATAAGTGAAGCAACATATGATCACCACCGACCTCGGACATTTACAGCTCGTACTTGCCCTGTGAGAGAGCGGTGCTTTATTCGTGAATTGATTCATAAAAAAATATGATCATTCCGGACAATGATGATGTTTTGTGTCACATTGTTTGTTCAGTTTTTACTTCTAGAATATTTATAATATACACATTACATATATCTAGGAAGTATGCGATGGGAGGGTAAATAGTTGGTAATAAACTAATTCACTCAACGTTAGACAACTGCAAGATAAAACCTACATTTATATAGAGAAATGCAGCAAATGCTTAGCTTTAAAAAACACACAAACATCAGCAATACTTAACCACAAACAAGCAGTTGACCTTAGCGGAGTGCAAAATCCGATTAATTAATCTTGTCTGCTTTTATTTCCCGTGCTTGTCGTTCAAACTAAGACATGAAAATGTCACGTTTCCTGATTAACTTAATGGCACAGAACGTGACATTTGAGTCAATCGCTTTTCACGGACCGACAACCGTAAAAATAAATGTAGGACATTACGATTATGACTGCAAAGGTTCGTTTGAAAGAATGTCACATTATGCAGAGTAATATTTTTTTAAACAATTTATAACACTCTTTATAACCTATGTAGACTGCAAATTATAGACGGAAGTGCCGAGAAC
The DNA here is from genome assembly GCA_963859945.1 of Euplagia quadripunctaria. Lineage (NCBI taxonomy): Eukaryota > Metazoa > Arthropoda > Insecta > Lepidoptera > Erebidae > Euplagia > Euplagia quadripunctaria. The sequence goes on along the minus strand of OY982564.1, from coordinate 21,293,983 downwards.
GGCGTGTAGAGCAGCAACGTAAAGGGCTTTTGTTACAATTCGATTCTTGCTCACTAGTTAAATATTAATTCTCCTCAAGTGTTTTCCATAAATTTCCCTGGAGACCGAATTCAAACCGACCTTATAATCGGACCCATGAAATAATACACAATGTTCTGTTATTATGAAGATTAAATCAACTATTTCAAGACGTGATATTTACAACTGAAAACTATACAAAAAATCTTCTTCGAGAAGATATTTTTGTAAAGTTTTCACAACTTTTATTCCCAAAAACTATACTATCCATCTTTATTGTGTCTGTTTTAATGTTCTACATTTTATTGTGTCTACTAAGAATTATTAACCGGCAAGAGTTTTTATTACAATGACTTTTTTTGAACTTACGAAATTACTTTATCATGTTTGTTACATATGAATATACTTCATTTCAGTCGCTCTTAATCAGATACCATAACATTGTTTAAATGCATACAAATCACATTCTTCAGAAACAGTATGGAAACAACTGCCTGGTATACATCACCACAGCCAGCGTGTCGCCAAGACGCCCACCCATCTGCGCAACACCGTATAAGGCCATCGGGCTAGTTGCTTAGCCTTGTAATATCCATCGCGCATTGTTTGTGGCCTTCCTTAATTACCGATACTTTCGAATCAACCCGTCTCCGCTAATAGGGTCTCAGTGACCTCACGGTTTTGCCCTGATTTACTTTGATCGTTAATTGGCTGATATCGACAGTATATTGAAATTTCATTGAGAAGTTGGTTGCGTAAGCTTTATATTTAACTTTTTGATGTGAATGAAACAATACATATTTGGACATTTTTTTTATTTCGATGTGGGTGGCCTCATTCGTGTTTAGACACTGAAACTCAAGGGTAACAATTCTGATTTAAATATATGTTGTTATGAAGGTAATCTTTTTCTACTTGCACAGTATTTTTCAACAATGTAAATCAAAACCCACCTGTACTCAAATTGTAGCCGCCCGATAGATCTAGCACCTCCCGTTTCAGAAGACCACAGTAAGACAACGCTCGGGTACCGTTGTTTTTTTTTTCTTTTGATTAGTGTCACTAGAGGGGAATAGGGATGGAAACTACTGGTGTTGAGCGTTTTATAGGCACCGATAACCGTGTACCCGGCCGTGTTGATGTTTATGTGTTAAGTTATATAAAAAGTACTCGTAAAACATAAACTTGTAACTAATAAAGGTTTATGGATTTATGAATGTACACTCGTATTAACAACATTGTAGATAAAGTGCGTCCTTTCTTATTTGACACATAAGCATAAGATAATGCCAAGCGCTTAATAACTACACTACTACAGCATACTAAAGGTTTTATGAATAAAAATTATGCACTTACGCCAACGATAAAGGTTGCCAGAGTTCCATTGGGAGTGAGATAGTGATGGCACCGCCGTTGCTGCGAATGTTTATGGGCATCGGCAACCGTTTTTAGGTTGGCTGTGTGTAAACACAAATGTCTTACAAGCAGCAATTGTATCAAATGAATAGAGCACTGGCGCCTCTAGTTAAAAGCTGAAAGACAGCATTACGCTGCACTGTTCCGTTTAGCCGTAGTCTTCTGAATGAAAAAAGAAGAAAAAATCTTCCTATTATTAAAAACTGAGCATTAAAAACTAGCAGCAAAATGATATTAAAAAAGATTATGCAGTGTGTGGTAACCTTATATAGACTACCTGTAGTTTATATGAGATTACATAGGTACCAAAGTAATAAAATAGTCAGATACTTATTTGTTTGTACTGTGTGATAGGAGTCGGGGAAAGAAGCTCTTCTATTGATCTTTACTGTTTAGTAAACGTTACCAACTGGAGCAACAGCCTGTATAACAATAGATTTTGCACCTAAATGTCTATTTTACCCAATGTTCCTCAACCATGACACGGTCCCGTTTATTTCCTTCACAGTACGTACAAATGTTTTATTGTCGGAATTGTTCACATTTTATAAATTTTAAACGTACTCAACATTATAATTTTTAAGTTCTTTTGTTTTATTACCTTGTCCTTAATCTCTCCTCGGCTACACCTTGTCGGGAAAGCCGATAAAGCATTCTGGCATGAAACATTATGCAGAATCTGTGTACGTGAGTTATTCCCCCTTATTTATGAAATGACGAAGTCTTTAAGCAGATTTTATTGATATTTCTTCTTAAACCCCTAGTGAAGTCTCAGTCATAGAAATATAGAGCAGGAGTAAAAGGTTTTGACGAAGATACTCCTGTCCATCTTTACCTGTTTACCTAGCTCCCAACTTCCGTTTCTTATGCTCCAATCATGATCTAAATCTTCGATCAACAAACAATATGCTTCTGTTATACCTCTGACAAAATCGAAGGTATTCTGTCACAACTTCGATTTTGTCATCTCTTCCTTCTATGTTCAATCAGTTCTTCTCTGGAATGCGCTCCTGGTCGAAATCAGGATGTCCACAAACCGTTTTTATTCAAGAAAGTACGTGATCTTCTTTACAATGAGTTGGCAGAACGTTACGAACGATAGTTTCTCACACGACTGTGTATTTTAGTATTCATATGTTTATGTATATTGTGTGTGTATACTTACGATTCTGTATGTATATTATATTATTGTGTAGTAATGACGTATAGCAATCTGTTTATGGAAAGAATAGTGTTTATTAAATGTAATATGTATATCTACTTTGTTTTCATTATCTAAGTTATTATAAATAAATCCAAATGTTAAATTTTATTTTTGCATATACCATATATAATATTTCTACATCACCCCAAGGTTGACTGGTAGAGAATGTCCTGGGCATTAAGTCCGCTTTTGTACAAATTGTGCATGAAGTTTTAAATAAAAAAATAAAAATAAATATATTATGTTGAAAAGAAGTAGATAAAATTAAATTAGAACATAATAAAATTTAGGACAGATAATAAAAAAGTAAAATAACGTAAAAGTATGAACGTCATGATATAACTTTTTAATCGACTAAAAGATGCATGTTCTCAATTCGTTTTATACTTGGTATTGAATTGAGAATCTAGTGAAAATAATATCTTCGCTGAATCTGAACCTTTGTAATGCTTACCATCTTATTTAATACGCTGTACTTCCAAATAAGTGCTATTTGTATATATTTTTGTCTAGAAAGGTATTGTAAGTAAAAAACAAGACAAGTTAACAGCTACTATTTAAGTTAAGTAACAATGAAAGGAACAAATAAGGAACAAGAAGGAAAAATGTATAAGTGGTGATTAGTAGCGCTTTAACAGCGCACCACAAATGTAGTTACACAGAGGGCACCTTAACCTGACGAAAGGTCCTATCTGCGATATTCGGTTAAGTACTGGTTCTTAATTACTTGAACTTCTAGCTGGGGATTAAGCAGCAGATCTTACATGACTTTCTGCTCTACCTGTAATATAGCTATGGTCTCTGTGTTTATGCAAATTTATTATGAATCATTCGCTAACCGTCCTACATAACTGTTTCCGTTCACTTTTTGTTTTTAAGCCCTTTGTCTTTCCACTTCTCGATCAAGATAGAGTTGGTTTTATTTAATTACGGTAATATAGACATCAATGAAAGGAAGTTCAGTGTGTGATAAGTTTGACAGGTACCCCGTTTTTTACATATTTAATTAATAAAACACGTCAATAAAGTGTTTAACGTCGATTGGCCACGGTATCAATGATGTCGTTTTAAAACCACTTTCAAATTAGCGACGCACCTTATATGGACACTTTATAATTATATAAATATTGTTTAATATTGTCTGCGACGGACGTCAGTTATATAAATAGTGTTGCCAGGTTCAGTATACTCAATACCAATTTCATTTGTTACTCTGTTTTTTAAATAAGCTTTTTTTTTTTTAAATTTTAGCAGACAAAATATATTGTTGTAGTTTATCGACTTTATTTTTAAACGTATTAAGTATTTTATAATTTCATATATTGCTGTAAAATTCCGCCGGATTACTATTTGGCAAGCATTCTCTTTGTCTCTATTTAATCATATATCGATAAAGACCTATATTTTTACGTATCTGTCAACATTAATTACAAAAAACTCTATTTGATCAAATATTTTTAAGACCTATCTACATATCTTAGACTCTAGACAATAATGTGTTACTTTGTTTATTTTAACAATGTAACCACAATTTAATTAAAATAATGTATAAGCCGATAGTAGGTAATAGTCCCAACATAAAGTGTATTTTTATAATGGAGTTTCATTCACTCTTACTTAATGTTTTGTCTGACTTTTTGACTCAACTTGTGAACAAATGCTTGTGAAAAAACAGTTTTTTTAACTACGACAGTTTTGTAGACAAACAGTCAGGGTTATAAGCGACTCCTAATAATACTCATTATGAATTAGCCGATTACGCATAAATAATATTATAAACAAAGTTTATTTTACGAATACGACGTAACTGGTTTGCATCATATTTAAAAATGTTATTGTTTTCACACGAATTCTTCAGTTCAATAAAAAGGTTTGCACTGGCGCCAGTTACTGTGTTTATTTAAGCTGTGATATTTTATTCGTATTACTCGGATATCTTGCCTGTTATCTATGAGTTTTTGTGTTTACATTTCGTCTAGTGAATTCAATTATTTAATATGGTAAACTGACATTTTGAGATACATTCTTATTTATTTATAGTGTTGTTGTTTACGCTTGTACTGTTAAAAAATAATAAGTGTCAACGAATTAAAAATAACATCAAGGTTTGCTGTAACAGACTAACCATACTTATTAACGTAGTCCTTAGTCAATATTTCCCGGAAAAGTTTGGCAAAGTTGGTTTACCTAATATGTTTTCCACTTGTTTAAAAAAGACAGGTGTACACACACCTGTTTTTTTTTTTTTTTTTTGTACGTGTGGAAACCCCCTCGGGCCGTCACCCCACCGGGGTTTTCGGCGGGGCGGTGTGTCGGAATCGAACCGACTAAAACCACACGGTGTGCCGTACTGCGCCTTAAGTAGGAGGGATCCGGGAACAGCTTTTATTAAGACATCCGGAACCCTCCTAGCGCCTGCCCGCAAAGCGCGGGCACCACCTTCGGGTAAAAAACCTCTCAATTAGGCGACGTCCAGGCACACGCGGACGCCGCCTACTCGCGGGGGGCCACTATAGCGGGTGGAGGGGAAAACCCGTCCCTTCCACCCGTGGCCACACTCAGGGCGGCATGAGGCGCTGGTAAGCGCGCCTCCGCCGACCGGTTCGCCGGCGGCGAATTAGGTCCGAGTGGAGATCGTCCTCCCGGACCCTTTCCGCCGCCTCCTTCTGCGAGATGACGTCCTCACAGAAGGTCGCGACCGCGGTAAAATTCCTGTCGCTACCGGCCATGGAGCGTATGACGGCCGGTAGCGAGAGATCCCCTCCGATGACTGCAGTGAGGGCCCGACGCTGCGTCGCCCAGGCGGAGCAAACCGCCAGCGTGTGCTGAGCCGAGTCCTCACTGCAGTCGCAGTGGTGACAGGCGGGACTCAGTTCCCTCCTAGCGACCGAGTGCAGGTACTTCCCGAAGCAGCCGTGCCCGGAAAGGACCTGCGTCAGTCGGAAGGAAAGGGTCCCGTGCTGCCGCCCTGCCCACTCGACAATGACCGGCTGGAGCGCCTCCACGGCGGCAAAGCCAGCACGTGGAGCCTCCAGCCGGGACGACCAACGAGCCATGGTGGCTCGGCGAGCGGCCTCACGCCATTCGCGTACCTCTTCGGGCGGGGGCCGACTGCCGCTTCCCGCCCGGAACTCAGCCGTTCGCCGATATACTTCGGCGAGCACTTCCGCCTCCAAATCCCACGGGGGTGTCCCGGCCAACGCGCACGCCGCTTCCGTCGACACGGTGCGGTATCCGCGTATGGCTCTAACCGCCATAACCCTCTGAGGGCGCCAGAGGCGCGCCCTATTCTGGGCGGTCAGAGCTCCCGCCCACACCGGTGCACCGTACAGTGCCATTGACCGGACAACCCCCGTGTACAGCCGTCTTGTAGCGACACTGGGTCCGCCCAAATTGGGCAAGAGTCGCCCAAGGGCGGACGCAGCGCCGACCAGCTTCGGAGCAAGCTGTCGGAAGTGCTCGTCGAAGAGCCACCTACCGTCGAGGATCAGGCCCAGATACCTTATGTGGGCCTGAACCGGTACGAGGACCGAGTTAACCTCGATAGAGGCGCCAGGGGGTGGACCACGACGAGGCCCATGGAATAAAAGGGCCTCCGTCTTATCCAGGGCCACCCGCAAGCCCAGCGCCTCGATGCGCCCGACCACCAGGGAGACTCCCCTGGTGGCCAAACGCGCCGCCTCTTGAAAGTTCACCCCCCGGGCTGTGACAAGAGTGTCGTCGGCGTAACAGATTACGCCAAGCCCGGGGGGGAAGTCGCCTCGGAGGGCCCAGTCGTACCCCATGTTCCACAGGAGTGGTCCAAGGACAGACCTCTGCGGAACACCGCACGACATGGGCCGACGACTCAAAACTCCATCTCGGTCCTCGTACATGACGGTACGCTCCTCTAAATAGTCTGCCACTAGCCGATTCAGGTACCCTGGCACTCCGTGATAGTGGAGTGCTTCCCTGATGCAGCTGAATGGCAGACTATTGAACGCGTTGGCGATGTCCAACGACACCGCCAACAGCACGCCGCCACAGCTCACTACCTCTTCGGTCACGGCCCTCAGGCGCAACACAGCACCGACCGTCGAACGCCCCGCTCGAAAACCGAATTGGGCGTCCGACAGATCGGGGCCGACCTCGCCAAGGTGCCGGACGATGCGGGCAGAGAGAACCCTCTCAAACAGTTTACCCGCCTCGTCCAGCAACACGATGGGCCTGTAGGCCGCGACCGAGTCGGTAGGCCGTCCCGGCTTCCTTAAAAGAACCAGCTTCCCGCTCTTCCAGCAATCAGGGAAGCGCCCGGACGCCAAGCTAGCGTCGAACACTTCCCTGAGGCGGTCGGACATGTGGTCAAGGGCAAGGGCCAACACTCGGGCAGGGATCCCGTCTGGCCCGGGGGCGGTGTTCTTGGAACGGATCCTTAGAACGGCCGCCCCTACCTCCGCCTCCGTGACGGGCGGAACACCATCCTCCTCGTCCTCCCCGTCGTCTCCGGCCAAAGGGGCCATCGACGGGGATCGTGTACACCTAAGCTATACAGAACGACTGGGTTTCCAACATTTTCAATTCTGATTTCATAAAGTGTTAAATTACTCATCCAAAAACGTTATGTGATCAAACTCTTTACTTCTTATAACGTTTTAAAAAGAATAGAAAGGAGTAAAACATTCAATAGCTAGAGCTAAGGCATATAACCTTAAAAACCTTATTTTCTTAAAAGACTCCTAGTGATGTGGGTCACACATTATTAGAATCTTCATTAATTTCACTAAAGTACCCTATACTTTACCTACCAACTTTAGTGTTGTATTAACATTTGTAATGTACCTCGTATTTTGAACCTACAATATTTTAATAGCTACAGTAATTAAATGAGAACAAGTCTCATTAATGACGTGAGACGTGCACGAACTAATGATTAAGAACGTCATCTTCATTGTGAAATCATTTAGTGTTTGGCTAGTTAACAAAATGAAAAAAATAAATTTACTAATACAATTTCAAGGTCTTTTATAATACTTTATGTCTTAAAATATTGTTTAACAGAGCTAAGGAAAGTAGTGCTGGCTACCAACGGCCCTTCGTTTACCTGCTGATAGAATAGAATATTTTTTATTGTACACCAACGAAATGTTGCTTAAAATAAATACACAAAGTGGATACGTACCTACTATAGCCGGCCTTATCGCTAAGAGCGACCTGTTACAGGCAACCTTTGGATGGATAAAATCGATAATAAATAAAAGAATGACGGATAGTTTTGGTGTAAGATAGAAGTAAAGAGAAAAAGGCATTTAGTTGAGAGGAATTATAACATACTAGCAGCGCCCCGCGGTTTCACCCGCGTAAGTCCCGATTCCGTTGGAACATCGGGATAAAAAGTAGCCAATATGTTAATCGAAGTCTCCAGCTATCTACATACCAGTTTCATCGCAATAGGTTCAGTAGTTTTTGCGTGAAAGAGTAACAAACATCCATGCATCCATCCATCCAAACTTTCACATTTATAATGTTAGTGGGATTATAATACCAGGTATTTTATACCTAGGTATAAGCAAACAAACAAAAGTAAAAAAACTGTCAGTTGTAGGACTGCAAACACACACACACCTGTAAATATGTATCTGAGCGTGACGGTCACGCGAGTTCAGTGCTTTTTCATCATACCAAAAGTGCCCAAAGTGCCTAAAGAAGTTTACAGGTTTACAAAAAATTGAGGAGTAAAGCAGGGAAATAAATGTAAGCTTATTTCAACTTTTGTTATAACTCTTATTATTATAATCATTTACGCTACTGCTGCTGCTTCTGCTTCGCTACAATATTAGTTTTTCTTGGAATATACGGTAGACAGTCGACGGACATCGTGTGGTTTTAGTCTTTTCGATTTATCAATCTCTCCCCGTTGTTGCCTGAGGACGTAAACACGACCAAAGGTTTTAAAACCATTTTCTATAATCCTAACAGTAATACAGTGTTCTACTGCGTATATAGACCTATTATAATTTGTAGATAGTGATGAGTGAGAACAGTAAAATATCATACTAAGAAGGCCTGCAACTAATCTATACTTACCAACGAGATACTAAAAGTTTTATCAGGATTTAAGTTAAACTTAAAGTCATGTTTGTCTATAAATTTATATACCAGTATAAAGTCGATCGAATAGTGGAATAGTAATAAAGTCTACATCATTAATTATGGTAGTTTTACGACCTCTGTATAAAGACGGGTGGTATCTGAACTTACGAGAGTCGTTTCTAATATCATTTAGTAACAAGTATTTATACTCGTACTTGGCGTTAATACGTACCACAGATTAGAAATTAATCGAGTTAACATCAGAGGAAAATTAATTACTTTACTTTTATGTAAGTACTCTTTAATATTACGTGTACGGGTATAACCGCGATTCCGCGAATCAGTAAACGTAAGATTGGAAGAACCTAAGGAAGGTAGCTAGTATGGAGTGGATTCGTATGGCGGAGGGCCCTGTATTATGTGCCGGACATTGGGAGAGGCTTATGTCCAGTAGTGGACAGAAATAGGCTGATTGATTGATGGGTATAACATGAGTATTGTAACGGGGTAGAGCCAAAATTGAATACATCGGGCATGTGGCATTCGCTTCAGATTATTAAATGCCAACTCGCTATTTCTTGTGAAACGAAATATCAGTCTATGGGGAAAGTGCACCGAAAGGTTCCGAATAAGCCACGTCAAAGTAAGACCAGTTTCTTTTACAAGAATATTGACACATTACTAATTCTCTGTGAGTTGGTGTTACCTCTATTGAAAACCGTTACGTTGCTAGTGATTTTCATTTCATTTGTCCAGTTAGCGCAGATTGTCCCTTTCATGGAACTTTCTCATTTGGTGTGAAAACAAAATTAAAAAGTCATTAGTTGATAGAGCTTTTGTGTCTGGAAGATCACACATACCCAGTTATAAGTGTCAGTTCTCAACAGCGGCTGTATTATAATAGAATCAGTAATATATAATCATTGTCCGTCCCTCTGAGCCGCGATGGGTTAGTTAATTTATTGTTATTATACTCAATGAGAATTAAGTTATCAAATCTGAAATTTGTCAATTAACCAATTATAGTAATAGTTAAAACTGCCAACTCATAGGTTGTACTTAATTGTCTAGTATAACATGGAGAAACGTATTGCCTCCTATCTTCGAGCATGAAGGTAGGCCCATCTAAGTACAGAAAGGTTTACCTACACCAAGGAAAGCGGTTACGGTGCACAGCCAACACGGCAGGCTGTACGCTGAGCCAAGTTCTTGCAGTCATTAATTACGAATGTTCAGTAATCGTAAATATTTATACCGCTCAATATTGTACCATAAGATTTTATGGACCTTTAGGGCTACCACTCGCAGAAGAGTGTAGAAAGTTACATATTTTCTTCATTCACTACTTCTAAGTGTAGAAAAGTTAGTAACGAGTAAAAAGAGCACGACCTTGGTCTTTAATTTACGGTGTAGTGTCTAAATTACTTAACTCTACACGTGTATCAAATGGATCGACGTATTTGAGAACTTAACAGGTACATTCAGAAGTAACTAACGAAAACTTTTAAGACTTGTTGCTTGACTCTATAAACCTCTCGTTGTCATGGTAGATCCCTCATCTCTCAATCAATGTTACTAAAAAAATAATTTTAAAATATTACTCTTTAATAATATCAGAACAGCATGAATTTTATACAAAATATGTCATTTGATATCGGCATCGGATTTTCAATGCTTGTTATTTACGTCAGATATTCCTATATGTAAAAAATGTCGTACATACATTTGGAAACGTTTCAATATATATCTATTGCATTATCCCTATCTCTATTTCTTGGCAAAACGACATTAAGAGATCGTTTATAAAGGACCTATAAATATAATACCAGGATATTTTTGTTTACAACTTTGGTTAATGGACACTTAATACTCATTTTCCATTTGCCTCGCGGATATTACGCTCGTAGTTACATTATTTAACATAATTATCTAAGTACTTTACATAATTATTGCAAATTCATGTAGAAAGGGGCTGTTGTGATCAAATCTTAGCGTTTTTATAGTTATGTACGACACTTTATGTTACTTTCACGTCTGCATCAGCGTTTTATTACACCCCCTAGTTATATTATGTGTACATGTTTTAAGCATCGTTAAATTATCTTTTATTGGCAATGCCAGCTGCCAAGCCGTCGCAGCGGTATAACAAAACATAAAATTTCTATACTAAAATGCAGCAGAGGTCATTTTCGAATTTGAATGGCACTATCAAAGATAAGGTATCCTATACATTTTGCCTCCCTATTTCAATAGTAGAAAATCTTGTCTGTTGAGTTATTTAAGTTTTTAATTTCATACATAACTACAAGGAAGTAAGTAATGACAGCTTTGAAGAAATCAGTTAAAACTACAGTAGAACATACTTTATAATCTAAATTCCTACTATTATTATAAACGTGAAAGTTTGTGAGGATGTACATATTTTTTGTCCAACTTTCACTGGTCAAACTGGAAATTTTTCCTTTATTCTATTTTCATTTCATTCGGTATCAACCCTAACATTGCAATAGTCTCCCATGTATTAGCTCCTGTCATACTGTTATTAATGGCATATGTTATGGATATTGCTCATACGTCCAGTTTCAATATCATCTCTTTCAACGAAGGTCAAAGGTTTGATGTTAGCTTCTCAGCGAGCTAATGAGAATTAATATGAACATCTATTGTAATTGGGAACTACTTTCTTATATATCTTGTGGGAAAAGTGAGAGAAATGTTTTGTCTAACATAATGTAAGATTTCAAGCTCGCGCACTAAAGAAGCGCTACTCTCTTGAAGTGTTTCTTAAAATAGTTAATAAACACATTGACGACACTTTAGTTACATGTCCAAGAAAATGAACATTGACAGCTGAATGGCGGAGAGAAAATATTATCACCTTTGATGCGCTTTTTACATGACAAGTCCCTCCATTGCGGTTTCATCTTGACCGAAATACCGACTTGAGAGTCAACAAGTAGTTTTTTTTTTTTTTTGTACATACAACTCCCGCGTTAGGAATTACTCCTGTTTCGCGGGGGACTTTACAAACATACAAACAACGGACACAAAGAACACCCAGACTCGGGTGGGAATCGAACCCACGACCTATGGCATAGCAGTCAGGGTCACTAACCACTAGGCCAACAGGCCAGTTTGTTTGCCAAACGAGCTAAGTTGAAAAAAAAACAGTGATGCAGAAATCAGACATACACGATAGCCTTTGGTTCTTTATAATGTGAACAGTATCAATACCTGTGAAAATAGAAGTCTTGGTCCTGGACTTACAGCGCCGGCGCGGTGACGCCATGGCTCAATACAAATAAAGCGTCATCTTGTATAGAGCCGTCGCCCCACCGCGAGCGGTCGCTCCCGTCCCACTGCTAAGGCTTACTTATCGCTAAACAACAATCCTAGGTTTTTTGGTTGGCATTTTCTGTGCTTAGAATTGTAAATTCGGGTTTCTATCGTGCCTCGTGTCCAATTCAAACATTACGATTATAAATTCCTTTTACTAACGTGATTTCTTTAACTTTTTACGTTTGCAAAACAGAAGAGGACCTAGTGATTATATAACACACTCTTGAAAAATCAACTACCACCTGTAGTGTTGTTACAATAATTAAAAAAAATAAAGACACGAAATTTTTAAACCACTTTCAGTGATGACTGTGGAGAGTGGCTTTAAGCCCTATAAATCCGGAAGGATTGAAACCAATCTGAGGCAGCCGCGTTCCCTTCTACTTTTTGGTAACTTTATACCATATGGCTTCTTCAAAACCGCTTTCTTACTGAACTGCAACCTTATAATTAAAAAAAAACTTTTGTAAATGAAATAAGTCTGAGCTAGTTTATCATAAAATGCTGAGTATTTTTGTATTAAGGTCTCTGCTAGATCATCGAAAGTGTCTTGACGTACAGCCTATTAATCTGATCTTGCCCTGCACAACAAATTGTTAAAAAATAATGTGTATATATATATCTTTAAATATGAAAAGTTCATGTCACGTTGTTTGAACTGCTATATTAGTTTAGCAGTTCCAACCGATTTTAATTCAATCTTGCACACTCTGCAGTTTGGTTCAACTTGAATGACAGGATAGTTTTTATCTCAATTTATAGTCACAATATTTTTATTGCAAATTTATGTACACAGCAACGCGTGGCCGGGTAGCTAGTATATACATATATGTGTATATATTTGTCATTCGTCGCATACAAGTATGCATGCGAAAAAAATGGCCAAAATCATGTTACATGGAGTTTCATACAATCCCTTAATCCGAGTCACTTGATACCGATGCACCACAGGGCTTCTCGCTACACTGACTCACACTGACACGTGCTCTCCTCCGAACGATATACTTGCGTCACAAATGTTTTATTTATGAAACTAAATGGAAGTTATTAAATTTGACTAGGTATCTAGAAAAATATCTCAATATGCCATCTTCATGTGTTTAGTTTTAATCTGCAATTTAAATTGCTTATCTTCGCGGATCAATAAATTTTCAAAGCGTATTTGTCTAACTTTCTAAAATCTAAATTATTTTAATAGTACCATCTCAGCTGGGAATATAACATCAGTGTTTTTAGATTAAATTGTTTTTTTTTTATTTTGTATTTTAAATAGCTTTCAGCTTTTGTTTACTCTGATAAAAAATTTAAGGGCCTGTTTACACTTCGTTTGGCATAAGTAACAAGTAAAAATATTTACATTGTTTCCAGGAATGGCGTTTTCTTATGATCCTTACGTATACAACACTGTTTTTTTTACTCCTCATTGGTACTGACCATTTTGTAAACATTTGTGTTGCTAGGATAGCAACAGAGGTGGATTCGAAGAAAATATGATTTTTTCTTATCGAGAAGGAGTATTTACTTTGGTTTTCAAAAAGACCAAAATAATACCCCTTCTCCTATTAACTTGGAATTTTTGCTACGTGAAGTTGGAATATACAGAAAGAGAATAATAGTATCGATAATAATAGATTTAAAATATCTCTTAAGTTTGTAGGGTAACAATTTCATTATAACTATTATTATTAATTTGGTGAATATGGGCCATCGAGATTATCGAATTCTCTCACATCTAATCCTCGCCTCGGCAGTGGAAAAGCACCTTAATCCAACTAAGTATTTGCATTTTACATTCGCTATTAAGGCAGACTTAAGGAGAAAATCTTGATTAGTGTCGGTTTGTGGCAGGAGTTGCATCGTTTACACAATGATTATTATACAAGTAAGGAGCTGTAACGAGGTGTGGGCAGCGGTAATCAACGTGCATAACAAGCTGTCGGTTGTGCCATTGGATTCGTTCAACAGAATACTCTCTTAATACTTTGATTTATGAATACAACATACATCTGGGGCTATTTAATTCTATCATTTAAAATTAAATTAATTTTAAATGGAATTACAAATTAACTTTGAGGCCTAGATATTTAGTGAAGTAAAAGAAAGAACTGCAATTATAGACGACAGAAGAAACATAATAAGTTTAGAAGATATTCTATCACAGCACCATAAAAGTAGGGCCAAATAAGCGTAATAAAAAAACAATATATTAAAAGTACGCACTCAAGAAGGAGGAGGCAAATAATAAAAGTCAGATTAATCAAATTAGATATGAGTTCTACGCAGTGAATAAAGTAGTCATGGTGTTTTCAAATATACAATTGATTACTAATGTAAAAAAGTAAGCTATTTAATAAAAAGTAGACAGAGGTATAAGACACTCGTGTTTCGCCGGATAATAGTAAGTCCTATGGTGACGAGCTTATTGCCATACGTTGGGCACAGTTTTAAACTCCAGAACTGCAGTGGAGCACTTCTTGGCCCCAAAGCTCTACCAGAACCGAAAGCAGCCTTGTCCGTGACTCGACACCGGAATGACGCATTAACGTAGTCGTTGTCATGTTACATTACTCATTTGGCCCTTCAATTTATACTACATAATACATAAGCTTCCTTATGAGACGTACAGGTTGCCTTCATAAATTACTTCTGCCCGTGTTCACTGTCTGAATAGTAAATTATAGCTTAAGATACGTGATATAGAGAACAAACCTAAGTTAAGTAGACACGTACAAGTTGCCTGCCTTGTATGCCATTAATTTTTTTTACAAGTACGTTTGGCACTTTTGTGATGTACGCTGTATTTTGTTGCTGGTTTATAAATATTGGTATACATTCCGTTTAATTGTCTTGATTTCCAAATCATCTTTTGTCAATATTTCGTGCCACTGTTAAGGCAGTCTCTGACGAATGTGAGAAATTGAAATACCATGTATGCTGTATAGATGTGATCTTATTTACCATCACGAAAATGTCGACGATGTCTGAATGATGAACCACTGATCTTTTAAGGATTTTTTACAATTTTAACCTCAGAAATGTAATAATATTTATTGTTATATTACAGCCCCCACCTGTAGACCACGCGCCGCCGCTGGCGCTGCCGCCTCCCACCGCTGCGCCCGCGCCGCCCGCTTCGCACGCGTCTGCGCCCCGCACCATCGTCATCCAGCGACCCGACGCCAGACACGGGTTCGGTTTCACGTTAAGACATCTTGTCGTGTATCCGCCAGAATCACTGCAGGTCAGCATAGATAATACCTACTCACCTTTTCACAATTTTTTTATTATTAACTCTTTTCTTTGTATGGCTGTTAATTTTGTAATTAATTAATGTTAAAATTACTTCATGATGAGCTAAAGATCTCAAAAGAGTTCAAAATTCAATGACAAGTCAATTATAGTTAAAAAAGGACAAGACAACAAACAAAAAACAAGACTAAAAACTAGATAAGGATTTGATAAAAAGAATAATTTAATGTATTACTTAACGTTTTAAACCACACTTCAAAATTATTTCAAAGCTGTGGAAAAATATTTGCAAGATTTAAAAGAAAAGCGTTGACGCGAAATAGAATAGATTATAATGCGTAACAGTACTTAAGCATGCCAGTACTAACAACATTCAATACACACTTTTTAAAATTTGAGAATTTCAGATCATTTAAAAAATCTAGATCTAAGTCTCATAATCTGGTCGTAAGGGCTATTTTGCCTATTCATACTAGACGTACCACCGCTGGTTAAAAATACATACATTGCCCGACATTGTTGCTATCACCATTATATTGCTCCTTATCATTGCAACAAGCGATACTAAGACGCGTCTTTCGAATGATCATTTATGCATGCTTAAGATAAGATACAGATTAATCAAGTCTATTCATTCATACTTGATAGTTTAGAATATGCTGCAATGTATGGCGACTTGCATCGTTCAAGTACTCACTGTGGGGTGCATGAGAGAGTATTTCTTATATTAAAATAAATCTTGTTAAACTCAAGTAAGGCAAATATAACCGCTAGATCATTGGGGTTATTAATAACGTAGTGAGGGTTGAACATACATAAAACAAAAAAATATAGACACGGTCGAATTGAGAACCTCCTTTTTTTCGTAGGTTAAAAAAGAGCATAAAGAGGTTTTACAGGGCCGACAACGCGTGAGTCAGATACCTGGTATTGCTAAATGCCTATAGGCTACGATGATTCCTTAACATCAGATAAATCGTATTGTACAATAAGTTGTGTTACATTACCCATAATTTAGTTAATTTTCTAAAATAAAAGTATCTGCATTTTTGTAATGAATGTCTGTGCTTGTTTGAACTTACATAAATCGCCCTAATTACTATTCAAATATCTATATAAATCATTACATTAAATTCTAAAATAATGCTTTAATCAAAATATGAATTTAGTTTGAAAGGTTAGGGGTCATTAAAGTATCATGTAAGTAAGCTTAGGGTTAGCTTACATAGTTCCAAACATTTTATTGCTATAGTGGTCTCGTTACTGATGGTCAATGATAACTTCGTAAAGTTTAAGTGTTACGTTTGCAAACTTTTAATGAACCTATTTTAGGCCGCGGTATAAGACACATATATCGCCACCCGGCAAAAAAAAGTGTCATATTACATGTTAGGTACGTTTGACATTTCTATAGCATTGAATAGCAAACTTTGCATTTGGTCAGCTGTAAAAACATGTTATTAGTTCAGTGAAAAAGGGAACTTTGGTCTGTTTTTCACTAAGCTGTTTTGTATTCACCGGCATAACAGTCGTGTTTTCTCGAAATAGCTGTTTTTGTATTATGACACTTTTTTTTGCGGGTGGCGATATATTGATAAAAAAATAAATTTAAAAATTCCTGCACTGATTCCTATTCTGAGTCCCTACGTTCAATAACTTTCGTTACTGTCTGGACATAGCTAGTAGTAAAATATGAATCTACCAACACTATTATTTGTAACATTGTATTTTGACAAAAACGACAGTCCCGCTTTAATTGTCAATATTCCCGAATAATTTTATTATCTGATGAGACAAATATTTACACAAACTGTTTTCCACATTCCAGGAACTTTACGATGACGCGCGTCTGCTGGCGGTGGGTGCAGTGGGCGCGCCAATGGACACGATCTTCGTGAGGTCCGTGCGGCCGGGCGGGCCGGCGGCCGGCGGCGGGGGTTGCGGCCGGTGACCGCGTGCTCGCCGTGAACGGGGAGCCTGTCGCGTGTGGCCGGTCAAGAGCGCCTTACGCGAGAGTGGTCCCAGCTAGCACAGAGGAACCCAGGGTGCTGAGATTGACCGTAGTGCCAAGGGACCACGATTTATTACAGAGTGAGTAGTTTCTTGATAGATTCTTTAGCTAATGTTATTATTTGTGCTTTTTGTTCATCAAAGAGGAATCTTATCTTATTAAATAAATGCCTCGGTGCTATAAGTTTTATGAATGACGTGCTAGGTCCCTGGATTTGATTCCTGGGTCGAGTGATATCAGGTTTTACTCAAAAGAAGTATACTCAGTTGCACTTGCCTAAAAGCTCTGTCCAGACCCGGAGTTTGAAATTGTGGATTTGATTATTAACCTAATATTAGCTGAACGAAAAGAGTGGTTTGCGATGTCTTTGTTAAAAAACCTTCCATAATCCACTTACGTCTTTAGTGGAACTTATAGGGGTGGTTTGAAAATTAGTTAGAGAATTCGATCCTTGACCAACGCACGGCAAGAGTGAATCAGCATTATAACAAAATAAAAAAATCCGAAAAGGTAAAAGATAAAGAGAGAATAATGGGAGTCCCCGTTCACACTGGGAACTGCTCAACTGAGAAAGCTTCTCCACCCCACAATTCCTGCTGGAAGTTATCATATATTTCATGGTCATAATTTTATAATCGTCTTTTTCAGTATTTTAGTGAAGCAGCTTACAATCCCGAAACAAATCAACGCCCCCATAGAAATGCTGCGCCAGTTACCGAACATGAGTCACGTCTGTTCGACGCGTACAGGAGGCCTAGAGCGGCGCTTCCAGCCCCGCAGGCTCCGGCGAGACATTGAGAAGATCCAGAGTACGCGAGCGTCGCGTCTCTGGCACCTTCGAGATATGATATGTCCCGACTTCCTGGAACTCCGCATTATTTAATGCATGATGGGTAAGTTGTGAATGTCGACAAGAAACTTGGTGTTGTATGA
The DNA here is from genome assembly GCA_963859945.1 of Euplagia quadripunctaria. Taxonomy (NCBI): domain Eukaryota; kingdom Metazoa; phylum Arthropoda; class Insecta; order Lepidoptera; family Erebidae; genus Euplagia; species Euplagia quadripunctaria. The sequence goes on along the minus strand of OY982564.1, from coordinate 21,275,744 downwards.
CTGAGGAACATCCGTCATCCTACAGAAGAACCGCAATCAACCTATTGTCGTAGTGTTACAACTCGTATTTAACTACGAGTGCTGTACGAGTTATTTAGTCGGGTGTTTGCACTCGTATTTAATACGAGTGCAAACACCCGACGAAATAAACGAAATACGCCAGAACTTCATGGGGAATATATAGTTTGCTTTGGAGTCAAAACTATTATTGTAGTGTTTATAAGCACTGGTCAGATTTGATACAACTTCTTTTAAAAATAACCTTTTTATAATATTTACAGCAGAAGAGAATCAGACACCTCACTACCCTTCATCTGCAACGGAGAGTAAAGACAGTCTCGGATCCTTCGACTCGAACTCGACCCTAACGGGCAGAGAGTTAGACGATTCGATTATTTCTATCACGAATACGAAAAAGTCTGGAACAGAAAGAGGCCTTTCTCCGACGACCTAGCCAGCCCACGGGTTGGGTCACACCAGATGCTCCACCACCGATTAAACAAAAGGAGTTCTACGCTAGACCACAGAAGTTGCAAAAACCAGCGTGGCCTCCTCCCGCGGCTTCTCCTCCTCTCGCAGCATCTCCTCCCCCTCAGCCGCAGCCACAGGAACTCTGCAAGTGTCGATAGTGGAACTTACAGTGCATATGGAGAAGTCAATGGAGCTCAAGATAAAAATAGACAGAAACAGGACAAGGGTCAGTTTGTGTCGACATTATGTAAGATACAAGAGACGTCACCCAGTATTCAGAGCACGAATCTTGGGACTGTCAGTAATGGTTCGCCGGAGATGAAAGAAGAATGTTCTTCTAATAATCAAGATAACAAGTAAGTTATTTATATGTTATTAGAATAATAATTTTCGTAGTTACTTTATTATGGTAGGACATGGTTAGTGGAGGCGTCCCTCCTGAACTGAACCCTGGTTCAGTTTATTAAAATAGAGCAATTTTTACCATATAGAACCTCCAATAGGTTGTGGTTAACTTATCATTAAGTCAGAGTTCCATGGGATCGGTTTGGTGATGTAAATACAAGTAACAACATAAGTTTTTAAAGTTTTATAGGTATTGATTATAATCGCTTACTCGAGGTAGCCGTGTAATTTCTTTTTCTTTTTGTTCTGTTCGCTTT
>OY982564.1:21175724-21274411 GCA_963859945.1 Euplagia quadripunctaria | reverse complement strand
GTAATTTATAACTTCGTACAAGTTACAAATTGTGCTTTGTCTAAAGCACTTGACCTCGTTTAATGGAAATATTAAATTACCTGCAATCAGTCAACGCCAACACCTCAACCTCACCTTTAGTAATTATTAATTACTCAAGTAGTTTTTATCTTAAATAAACTTCACTACACCATATTAATTGAAAAAAAACAGTTATAACAATGTCTGAAAAGGTAAGTTTCTCATCGCCAATTGATCACGTGGAATCAATCAACGTGTTGCCATTATAAATTATGTTTTCTTAGATTTTCTGATGTGTTGTGTCACCTTCATTCTATGCTTTCTTACCATATTCTCTATAATATACGTATTACGTGTACTTTGTTAACTTTAATAATTCGTTTATATATATATATCTATAATCCCGCACCTATGTATAACCGGGCTGATATTATTACTAGATTTTGGATTTATACTTGTCAGATAAACACATCTGCTGGGTATGAAATCAAAGTAAAGATGACCTTAATAAAAATAGCACAAAATGTAAAAAAAAAATTATAAGGGACAATTTTGTAATGTCTAATGTTATGTCCACAGAGCTAGAGCATGAGTCACCACTTGGCGGTAGTTTGTCAGGCAATCAGCTGATGATCACCGGCAGCAAACACCTACATTGCCCACCTCCAGAAGGATATGTGCCCGGGTAGGTAGTTTACTGTGCATCTAAAACAGTTATGTTGCTCCAATCGTCATTTGAAACAGTTTTAAAGTCAGATGATGCTTACTTCAAATCTGTCATGAATATCAAGATGTAATGATTCCCTAAGTAAAATAAAATACCTTTAATAAAGACTAGGTATGCAGTCAACCTACGAAAGAGTAATAATAGAGATATCCTTATACTTGTATCTAAATTATTTTTTTTTACTTTCTAACAGGAAGCCCACTAGCTACTTTTATTTAAAAAAATATTCATGTAACATATGACCATTGAGCACTGTACAACATAAGGGCAGAAGTTTCACTCTGCACAAACGCTTAAATAAATAGCTACTCTCAAAACGCAGCAATAAAGTACAAAGTTACATGCACCTACACTTCTTTCCTACTACATATTTACCTGACATATTTTTCATTCGGTTGGTTTGGTCCCAATTTGTGATTCTGAATGTTAGCCGACACCTGTGAAAGAGGTATTGGTTTATGTACTTTATTATTATATATGTTCAATCATCATGGCGGCACCCGTTAGTAAATCGGCATCTTTGTCGATATCGGGATTGCGATTCTTCAGCCATAATAGTTATCATAATATATATATACACACAGATGAAAACCTTTTACACACCTGAAGCCATCGCCACGAGCTGGATCATATTTTGATAATTATTTTTACAGAAACGGAAAAGGTTCAAATGAGAACAAGGTCAAACAGTACCGGTAGCGATGGATTACCCATTAGAAGACATCATGCCACAGGTAAATTATTACCCTGAATTTCGTTTAACACCAAATCATTATCATCTAGATCACTCTCTTTTTTGAGTCAAGTAGGGTCATTTATTTGTTACACTAGTTTTCTTTATAGTGCAGCATATTGAAAATTGGATACTTCAGTTGTACCTAAGATATAGTCAAAATGTTTCTTTAGATTGATGCTTATAGAACTATAAATTTAGTTATTGCACAAGCGTTAACCTCGTTTGGTGTTATGAACAAAAATGTTGCATTGCTAGTATGGTTGAAATGATATTAAATAAATAGATATAAATTGATACAGGATATAGACAATAATTGTGAGATGAAGCTCTTCACGTTATCCATACCGTACTTATAGTAACAACACACTTTCAGCAGTTTTAAATGCAACTATAATTAAGAAGAATACTTAGCTTTTTGCTCACAAAACGCTATTTCCTAAATCACAAGCGTAATTTAAATTCGTAATAATAGGGATAAAAGTCATAATCAAATCTTTAGCTTTGGGCTTATTGGTTGGCGTTTCGCTTATTCGCAATTCATTTAGTTTGAATGCTTTCATATCTAAGTCATAATTATGTATTGTGTGATGTAGTGTCTAAAAAACTTCTAACAGGCCTAGTACTGTCTAAAACATTTCTAACTGGCCTAATTTAAATGTTTTACTGTTTTCTTTCAACATCAAGAAACTAACTATAAAAAAAATTCTTGAGTGTTTATGTATTCCTTTTATATATCTTCTATTTTACTCGCACTTACACAGCCAGTGATTTGATAAACAACATCTCAACATTGGAGCATTCAAATAGTGAACGAAAAAAATAGCTTCGGTTTGCGGACGCTGACCAATGAGAACGCACCAATAGGTACACGTAGGCGCGCACACATACACACAGCTTGGCGCACCGCGTCTAATAGCACTGTTCCACTGTTCGCCCCAAGATGGCAGTCACGCGAAGCGACGATTGGGGCTGAACAAAGAGCAAATGGAGGCGATGAACCGCGTGTCGCTGGCCGCCGAGGGGCCGGCTCGGCCGACGCAGCTGAGCCTGGCGCCGCCCTCGGCCTCCACATCGGCCTCGGCCTCGGCCGCAACCTCGCCCTCGCCGACGCCTAGCACACCCGCCGACTCAGGTCCCGCCGAGACTCGACCACTTCTTGGAATGCTATCGTCCCCTCCCTTTACCTTTAAAAGCTGAAACTCATTGGCTATTGTAAAAATGCATTACAAGAAATCTCGGAAGATTGCATGATTGTTTTATATTTATTACAAAATTTATATTCATGATTTGTCAATTAAAGAATCTGTGAGTAGCCATAAAGCAAAGTAATGGGCTGAATTAGTACTCATTTGTACATAAAACAAGTTTTAAAATAAGTCGTACAGTACGGTCCGCTTAATTTGAGAAAATAGAAAGTACCGGTGAAAGTAACTATAGCACTGTATTAATGTTTTTATTGCAAATAAAGTATTTATCACTCCTTACTACACCTTATTACGTCACTTTTGTATAGGAATGGTATTGCTCGTACTTGTGATTCATTTACAAAATACTGACTGATATACGTTCGCTCTCACTGTCTTATTTCAAAATTATAGCCAATGCGCTTAAGCTGTTATAGCTTGCCGTGATCTGTGATCTTATTTCCAAAGTATTTAACGCCGCATGGCATGTGCAAAACAAACACATTAACAAATAATTATTTTCTTCAAATCACAAATTAACATTACTTTTATTGAAATAGCAAAGGCGCAAGGGAGGAGACGATCCGGACCTAACCTATCTTCTTTACTAAACGTTTGTGAAGGAATGCAGTGTGCTTTTAGGTGTGCTACTAATGCTGAACTAACCGTCGTGCACATTCTGTGTTTAATTTACTAATTTTGTGGTACGATATAGTTCAGGAACAGAACGTGTATTTTATAAAACGTTCTCCTTTGACAGGTTTTGCTGATGATTTGGTGACTAGAAGACAGAAAAAAGATGCTCAACTCGGTGGTCAGTATAACTTAAATATAATAAGAGAGTGAATTAATCTCAAGTTTAAATATTTGAAAATGATTATCTTCTTTTACCTTTTCTGTTTCCTTACTAAATTGTAGTATTAGTGCAATGATTTACCGCTAGAGGCGCCACAGCTCATTATTTAGTCTCTATACTGTAGGTTCATCTAGTATGTAGTTGTAAGGTCTTTCTTAACTTGTTATTGTCATATACTTTTAATAAATTACTAGCTTTTGCAGGCTGCATCGTGCAAAACTAATTTGTCTAAGCTCAGGAACAGTACTTTTATGCCCGGTTCCTATAATCAAGAAACGATTCGTGTTTCTTGATTATAGTAAACCGGGCATTTATCCATTTATCCAGATGAAAGGTACCCTGTGTCCGTTTCTGTACTCCTGACGTTCAGACGGGAAAGCGTAACAAACAAGCAAACTAACTTTTGCATTTATAATATTAGTTAGGTATAAACCCTATAATGGACTGGGTGGTAATGATGATTGACACTATCTTGTGGACTAGTCCCACGATTTAGTAAATTCCCTTCTCCTTTCCTATGACGAGTAGATATCGATAGTAGATGCTTGAAACGATAAATTCATTACGCAAGCCTAAATTTGTCAGGGTTTAAATTTTAGAGGTGATATTTGTATTTATTTCTCTCTCTCTCTCATGATTGAAGAAAAAATATTTTTTAGAGTAAATTTTGGTTTAACTTTCTTTCTCAATAGAAAACCTTGTGTCGCAAGTGTTGTTACCGATAATAACGCCAAAGACACAAAAGAAACCGAAACTCAAAATATTATCTATGAGTCACACAGGACTCCAGCTAAGCCAGTAATTATTTAAACTATTTTACGCGCCGCGCAGTTCGTTTATAAGAAACAAATCAATGTAAGTTGTATTTGACAAACTAGGAGTCCACTGAATTTGTTATCATCTACCTTCCCAATTTACGTCTGACTCTATCCGTTGAGTCCACGACTATGTAGTTCTTACTGGAACTTGTCGAATACAACACTGACCATAAAGTATTTTTGTTGGTCATTGCTCTTCATTCTGGGGTACAAAACTCACAACAGTGGGTGTTGTTCTGATTGGTCCTCATGAAACAAAGTCTAATATTAATTATTTTATATTGTTTTAAGCAGAAGAAGAACGCGCCATGCGGAGAGTTTCCTACTTGAAAGCCACATGGGGGGATAGATTACACATGGACAGTGATGTGGAGCCTGACAGTGACCCACAAGGTCTTAGAGGGTACGTAAAATCAATATACATGTAATTTCTACTTATCAGTATTCAAATATAAAAAATCATTTGTTTTGGTCACCTTGTTTTGTATGATTTGTAAAATATTAATTTTTGTCTAGTGAGTTTTTGAATATTGTGCAGTGACGAATACAAGTGAAAAAAAGAGATTGTTTATTTGTTAGATAGTAGATTCTCAAAGTAATTCTGTCTGTCATTCTGTCCCGATAACATGTCATACTTGTCTTGTAATGAAGGCACAAATACTTTTTTTTGTCTCTCTGTGTCACATAGTGTTGTAGATAGACGACTGTATACTTCGGATCTTATTACGTAGATAGTGAGTAACCATGTACCATGTTCCTAACATTCTGGGGTGAAAATTGGTGTTTTATAAATTGTACTAACGGGTAGAATGTGATTGGGTTGAAACGCAGTGTGCGAAAGTGGCGGCCTCCTCGGCTCACGGATGACATTACACCGTTGCTGCGGATATTCGACCCGCAGGCTGTCCTCCCCGCGCGGTACGTCGCTGCTCTAATAGATGGCGCTTTGACAATGTGTGCGATTACACGAATGCGTTTATAGATGGCGCCGCTCGTAGCTAAATTTTAAAATATAACGGAATCGTTAGTTTTTTGTTTTCAATGTAAAATGGTATGGAACTATTGCATTGCACTGCTTGAATCACTAGCGGTAAGTACTGCAATAAAATCGAATAAAAGCATTAAATAACGCAAAATGTTGTACATTATTTAAAAGAGATCATACATTGTTTGAATTAACTTTTGTTTGGGGACGAGCTTTCTAAATCAATTTTAGAACCGGTTGATATGGAAATCGTTAATGAAACTAAATATTTCAATATGCATGTTATCGATATTTCAATGTGTGCATGTTCATTGCAAGGAAAATTTGTTCTATTAGTGTGTACAAAAATTCAGTGTCTGAATATAGGTATATACGGCATGCTATGTGTTGTTAGTGCAGGTATTGTTTGATTGAACTTTGTAAATATATGTGTTTTTGTAAATAAATTAAGAAATAGCTGGTATCTGTATTAAGGTGAGATATTATTTTATTTATTATAAAGAACTGCAAATGGAAAGAACAATTATTATCTTTTTTCAATATGACCATAAAATTACTTTTATTTAACTTACTTTCTAATTTGAACTTATTCGGAGAGAATTTTAGAATAAAGCCTATCAAACAGTACGTACTGTACAGTACTTGCGCTTTATTTAAAAAAAAAATACCTACCCCTATTAAGACGATCTTAAACCGACATAAATTTAAATTTATCAACAGCGATAAAAAGGAGCTAAGATATAAATGCTATATAATAGTACTGAATAATTTACAGGCTTTCTTTACTTTCCATTTTTATTTAAACAGATATAAACTAATATTGTGTTGTATAGGTCAACGAAGAAAGGTGAAGAAGAAACGTCAGAGAACGCAGTGGAGGCAACAGAAGGTGATGTACAAGGCAACGTGCAGATCAAGATGGTGGTCAGTAACGGCAAGGTACCAAAATATTTAGCTTTACGTATATAGCTTTATGTCATACTTATACTAGCTGCACCCGGCAAAAATGAGGGGTGGCGGCAGGAAGGTGAAAAATACTTTACGACCTATTCCAATACCTACCAAATTTAAAAAAAAATATCGATCGAGCCGTTTCGTAGGAGTTCGACTACAAACACTGTGACACGAGATTTTTATATTTTAGATAGAAAAAGAGTGCTTTATATTAATAAAAATATGAAGTGTCATCTCTCCTTATTGTACCGATTGATGGTAATCAGCCACTGAAAGAAGCGTTCTCGCACAAAGTGTTTAGACACAATAGATTGCGGGTGCAACCTCTATTCATAATTTAGTACCGTGTAAGCGATAGTTAATTTTCATTTCGTCACATTGAACTTGATACACCATAGTAACTTAAAAAAAATCCTATTTTTGATTGTGAAACAATTTAATTACTAGGGGCATTAAATAATTCATAGTTGGTCCATCAGTTACTTACCGTAAGTTTGTATGCACTAAAGATCGCCTGGCAGTTGAATTTCGACCACTGTAAATTTTTTGGCCAGTTTAACTTGAACTGTCATTGTATTGACTTACGTACGATGACAGGTCAACGTATGCTGGACGCTGTAACTTGATGTAACCGTTTTTAAATTTGTAGGACATACTATTTGAAAATTTCACGTTTACTACTTGAGGAGAATTCTTTGTACAAATATTCCTGACCCTTAAGGATGAAGCATTAATCATAACGAGGGCACTAGGCAAAGTCTCTCTGTTTGGTCCGGCTAATCTCCGAAATGGCTGGACCGATTTCCACGGGACTAGGCTGAAGTAATAAAGAGTAAATTAGGCTACTTTTATTTAAGGAAAATAATTAGAGATCCGCGCAAAAAGATATACATAGCCGCGGGGGAAACCGCGTTGGGCACAGCATAACATAGAATATATACAATATGTATGTACTCTAGGTTCTATGTATTCGTTTTTTTTTAACATAAACATGTAAACAACGGACACAAAGAACACCCAGACTCGGAACAACTATTTGTGGATCACACAATTTTTTGTAAATGTATTCTCATTATCCATAAGACGTCAATACTGACTTACACTTTTTTTTTCGTAGCGCGCGAGCGACAGATCATGGAAGCAGGTGTGGGCGGTGCTGCACGGGACCAAGCTGTATCTGTACCGTCACCATCCTAGTCAGGTATGTCTTACATATAAGTTAATAGCTACCTGGCCACGCGTTAGTGTGGCTAAATAATTTGCAATAAAAAATATTGTGACTAAATTGATATAAAAACTATCCTATCTCTCAAGTTGGACCAAACTGCACACAGTGTGCAAAATTTAATTAAAATCGGTTAAGGAGTTCATCGCGAAGAAACAACGTGATACGAATTTTTTATATCATACTAGCTACGTAAGTCCCTCGTTAAGTTTTCTTAAATTTTCTAATTTTCCGCGCAACTTTCCTATTTTTTTCTTTCATAAGAACCTTCCCCTGACAATAACAAACACAAAAAAAGTGTTAGCGAAATCGGTCCAGCCGTTCACCCGTGATACCGTGACCAAGGGATATAGGGAATAGGGATTAATTATTATATAATACTAGCGGACCCGACAGACGTGGTCCTGCCGGAACGTAAAAAATTTACAATTATTCCTGGAACCCTATCGCAGCGCCATGTACCGGGTCCAATTGTAAATCTAAACCATTCTCAAATCCACCTGAAGACACACAAAAAAATTAATTAAAATCGGTCATTATTCCTGTAACCCTATCGTAGCGCCATCTACCGGGTCGAATTGTAAATCTAAACCATTCTCGAATCCACCTGAAGACACACAAAATTTCATTAAAATCGGTCCAGCCGTTTAGGAGGAGTTCAGTGACATACACACGTACAGACGAAATATATATATAAAGATATATCTATATATTCTATATCTATATCTATGGATTATGTGAGCCTTCTCACAACAATCCAGGTAATCACCACTCCACTATCTAACAGATAGCCACGCATTTTAAAACAGTAGCATTAAATTATAGAGTTGATTTACAATTTTAAAATAAGATAACGAGTAATTAAGAGTAGAAAATTGAAATGAAATAGGGCCGGTTCTCATCGACGACTCTCGTGAACCATGAGCTGGCTTATATTCTTTCTTCATTCGTTTCTCGTTTATGGCGTCCTTTGGAATAGAATACGTAAACAAAACAGAACGTTATTATCTACCATAACAAGTAAAGACCACCATCTAAAACTATTAGCATTTCTTAAAAAACTTTCCAGGTAGGTACTTAAGTTAAAAGCGGAAAATCCTTTTACGGCCTAAGCACACATAACGTAGACGCTTACTTTTAGGAGGATTTGTGTTTACCAACGGCCTTGACTTCGGCGATCATGACGTATATTTTCTCAGACCCTTCGGTCGGCCGACAATGTACTTATAATGTGCACGTGTACTGTAGGGTTGTCGAAATGTCGATATTAAATACATTTAAGGAAACAAAATGAATATCGCCAAATGGCAAACAAAAAACGTTACAAATGGCATCAACAAAAATTTGTCCTGACGCCTTATTGTCTGGAATCACGTTTAAACAAACGCCACAATGCCTCTGGTATGTAACATACTTTGATTATATACCTGGTGACATAAGTGGTGGAAACTATGTAGGTATAATTATATAATACGACCTTAAGTAAAAGATTTAAGAATATATTTATGTAAAGTGTATTTTAATAATAAGCCTTAACCTTAGTAAAGAAGGGTCCTCAATGTAATTACACACGCAATCCCATGTCTTGTGGTTAAGTTTTGTAATATTTAACTTTTCTTCAGTTTTTACTTCATAAAAAAATCTAAGCAAAGGACATTGCCCATTTCAGTATGAAAATCAGTTTCATACACACACTTTTTATACTGCGTCAAATATGTATAAACTGCATTATTAAGCCTGCACTGAGTATTATCCGAAATATAAACGTATATTGTACATAACTTAGGGTTATTGAGAAATTAATTGCCAATATTAGGTTAAAAAATAACAACGATAAGTACGAAAACAAAACGAAAAAATATTGTGACACTGACGTTAGAGTTTTTTTGTAATAAAGTTTGTGGCATTATGTTTTTGACAGGGATACCATGTATAAATTAAGGCAAAACTAACACTGAAGAATACATTCACTAAATAAACTACGTCTACATACACGAAATAATAAGATTACTAAACTGCAATATATTTTAATGTGACATTACGAATTATTATCACGTATATTATTATTTAACCATTTTATTTTAAAACGATGTTTATTTGAATTCAACTATTAATGGTTTATTTTATAAAATTGCAACATTTCACTTAAAGTGGAAACGGTCACTGATTCAAGTTTTAGTCCTTGTAAGATTTAATTTCAAACCCCAAGTTCTATAGAAGAGATTTAGGGTCGAAAAGTCACATTAAAATCAATATTTTTTTTAACATTTGAAATAATGACGCGAACATCTAAAAGTGAAACCATGAATGGGCATCCTCCTTTTATTACCACTGTACTTAACTTACGGTGTTTAAAATAAATACGCTCTTGATTAATCGGTATCAACATCAACTCTTTAAAATACAGAGTACCGAGGCTTTATTCTTAGAAGTTTTTCTATCATCTGTTCTAAAAGCATATATTACTAGTTTAGATAGAACTCCACAGCATGATGCAGTACGTAGGTAATACTTTTCTTTAAATTAAAAATATGTAGGTTCAATCACTTTTGTACCCGCTGTGAATAATCCGGTAGTTAAATGTCAATTTCTTATTATTAAGTGTGAAATCGGTAAATTCTAAAACTTGTACAAAATCAAAAACTAAAATTTTTATTTACTCTTGTCATCTTAAAGTGTCCGGGCTAATTTTTAAGGTTTATCATTACGTTTTTGTTTCTTTTAATTATTTTATTTATTACCAGACTGCGCGACAATAAAAAGTTTTATGTTTGTCAAGCGTTTCTTGGTATGTATGTATATAATAATAATACTGTTTATTGTGCACCAGGTATTGAAAAGAAAATACAAAAATCTTACAACTATAGACAAGTTTGTACAATTGGCGGCCTTATCGCACTAGGCAATCTCTTCCAGGCAACCATGGGATGGAGAGAATACGTCACAGTATGTGGTATTCTATACAAAATAGCGGATAGAGACAAAACATTATTGTGTACCATATTGATTAATATAAAACCGAATAGTTGTGTCACAATAAGGATGAGAAATCCGTTTCAAAAACTCATCAGTGTTCAGAAAAATTCAATGTTATATTGTTTATATAAATATTAAAATCCTACTTAATATTATAAACGTGAAAGTTTGTGAGGATGTATAGATGTTTGTTGCTCTTTCACGCAAAAACTACTGAACTGATTGTGATGACATTCGGTATGTAGATAGCCGGAGACCTGAATTAACACATCTTTTACTTTTTATCCCGATATTCTTATATAGGGACTTACGCGGGTGAAACCGCGGGGTGCAGCTAGTGGTATATAAAAATTCCTATCTATTCAAACACAGATTTTTTTAAAAAGGTCTACTATTATTCGCTACTTTAATTGTTCTTATGGACTCCTATCTAGCATGGGCTCATGGACTCCTATCTAGTAAAACTGTTACTTATAAATATCTTAGCAAGAATTTAAATACGTTTTATTGCTCGCAGTTATTAAATCCACGTTGGTCATGTATTGTTCTTGATGCAAAAGTATTTTAATCAGTATATTAACATAATATTAAGATGTTTTAATCGTTGAAGTGTTTGAGTGACAGCCCTATTACTATCCACTCAGCAGTGCAAATATTTTGAACGGCGCCATGGAATTTTGTTTTACGCGGAATCGTTTTTGTTTTGTTGAAGTCTGCTTAAGTTGTTTGTTATCATGTTTGAGACTACAAAAACATCGTTAAAGTCCAAAAATACATTCTTTCTTAAATATTATGTAATATGGCAGGAACCATTTTAGATCCGAACACGTGTTAGGTAACTCTGTAGAGATATTTTATGTCCAAATAAGTTGGAATCTAGGTCAGCTCTTTTCTAATAAATGTATTGAGGAATATTAAATCATTAATGTATTACTAATATGTCTATTTACAACTCTGTATATCTGTAGAAAATTTTAAATTGAGCAATATGTTTAACAAAAGAATAATATTTAACATTTGGAGTTACCGTTAGACTTTTCCTTACTTTAATAAAACCACATCTGCATAGATAACCTTATTTCGGTTAATAAATCCCAATTAATAATACTTAACAAAAGCTACCTCCTTTGGCACACCCTAATCTTAATTACTAATACAGATACACGTATTCGAGGTACATTATGAATTCTAGGGATGTGTCTGTTATCTTGCAGATACATTATCGAGTATAGACTTCCTGCCGCGCGCCTTATGCGTCCGCGCACCTGGCTCCATTGTCAACTAACTATTTAGGGTTGCTGACGTTCTAATTATTCTTGAATTTATTTAGTCTCAGTTGGGTGAGCCGATGTGATGTTAATCGTTTGTCTTGGTCGCTCTTTACCGGGTATTATGTCGAATAAAATTAATTATTTTGTTCTAAACACAAGGTAACGCTTTAAAAACTATACAGATGTCATGACGCAGACCAAAAGCTTTTAATTTTTTTTCTTATTATTAATTTTCTTTTTTTATTCACTTAAAAATTAGCATTCGCAGTAGACATTTTAAGTATGATATTTTTGATGATTGATTTACTTGTATCAAGCAAAAACGAAAAGAAATAATTAAAATATGCACTGTTAATATACTTCTATGAATACATTTGTATGCTTGGCCCCTAACCCCCACATATATTTGCATACGACATACATAATAATAGGAGATATAGTTATTAGATTTGCAATTTATGCAAGCGAGTCTTACACCAATAAATATGGCCTAATTTAGGGTGTTTTCCCCCATAGTTCACGAAGTTAACTTATTACATTTACATAAGAATACTTTTATGAACTATTAAACCCCTATCACCTATTTTGAATTTGATAGTTACGCCCGCACCTTTTGGAGTCGCTAACCGTTTTTAACAACGGAAATTATGATCAGCCAAGTGTTTCAAAGTTACAGCTGTCTTATTGAGACGGTATGTTCCCTGATTGTGTTTTTTTTTTAAAGAATACTAGCAACGTGTGTCACACATTGCTCTTTTATTCTTGTTAACTCTTCCAGCTAAGCGAAATGCTTGTGTTAGGAGTTCACGTCGGTAGTGCACTGGGTGGCGTAGGAACCCACAACCACTTGATGACAAGTCCGACTACCGTTACGCTACCCCCGCTTTATTGATTGATTGATTGAGAAATAATTTACAATCACTATTACTAAATCTATACCAATATAAAAAAGCTGAAGAGTTTTTTTATTTGTTTGTTCAAACGCGTTAATCTCTTGAACTAAAAGACGAATTCAAAAAATCTTTTGATAGGCTATATAACATCACCCTAAGACCCTTAGGAATGTAGCAGTGACCATAAACGCAAGTGAAACTGCTCAGAGCGGCTAGTGCTACATATTCTTTATCATTATATCATATTCTTTATCATTATATCACAATCTTTATCATTATATGTTATTCTTTATCATTATATCATATTCTTTATTATTATATCATATTCTTCCTGCCCTTTTCTCAATGTTATTTGGGATCGGCGCAATGTGTAGGCAATATCGTATTTTTTTGTAATTTTTTTTTTTCACTATTATATGTAGGGATGTAATCGTTTTCAGACGGGACATAGGAAGAAGATAAATTGGAGTAAGGAAAACGATAAGGTCTGAGACTGCAGTAGCTCAAAGAGGCCGGGGTTGCGTACGTTATCATTATAATCAATAAATAAAGATAAACGTGGTACTTATATAGACTATCGTTTGTTAAAAACGATATAGCTCATAACTACAAAATAAAAAAAAAATCCAATAATTTTGAAAGAGTACTTTTGGACAACTTTTGTATACAAATATACATAAAACACTGGTAAATTGTTGCAGCAAATAAAACCCATATCTTTGTCGGTCGCTTTCCACAATTAACCTTCGCGCCATACATTTAGATGCATTGGAACAACAATAAACAACAAGTTTGAAAAAGGATCTTTGTTAGACGTCGAGTGACACATAAGACAAATAAACCATAAACGAGTCACTTCTACATAACCCTTCAAATCTGAATGCACGTAATGCGGAAGTCACAAATTCACTTCACATCAACTTAACCACTGTTTTCAGTGCAATAAAAGTCGCCGCCGTCACGCCCACGAACGTCAAAACGTCCAAATTCTGACAATATCAAGTTGACGAATTACATTGAAGGCTCTAAAGAACGTTACTCTTTCAAATACATAAATTTTCGGAAATGATATATTTTGGCTAACTAAACGTGACCTTTAAGTGCGAGAAAGTGTCACGTCCGTCATGACATATAAAATTTATGTACCGTGCAAACCATTTATTTTCATACTAGCAGCGCCCCGCGGTTACACCCGCGTAAGTCCCGATCCCGTGGGAATGTCGCGATAAAAAGTAGCCTATGCGTTAATCCAAGTCTCCAGCTACCTACACGCCAAGTTTCATCGCAATCGGTTCAGTGGTTTTTGCGTGAAAGAGTAACAAACATCCATCTATCCATCCATCCAAACTTTCACATTTATAATATTAGTGGGATTAATAAGGACTCGTTAGATATAGCTAAAGTTCTTTATTTGTTCCTTATATAATGGTGTATAAAGTCCGTTTAAAATCCGAAATATTCGTCCCTGGAATGTTGAATAAATGCAAGGGACTTTGTTTTCTTTGTAGGATTTGATGAAGCTATTTTGGGGCTTTTAATATTTCTTAAAACAAACCATCCGCTGAAGTTATAAGAATATAAGTTTAATTAAGGAAGGAAAACAGAAACGGTTAAATAAATTACTTTCATAATGTTCGTTTTAGTACCATAGATAGAAGAGGTAGGCCTCTTCTATCTATGGTACTAAAACGAACATTAATTGAAAACAATGTTACCCGTCACAGTTTTTATGACGTAGGTACGTATCCTGAAGGAGTGTTCTAGCACTCGCGACAGAAAGCGTTTCTTGCCTCTAACGAAAGTGTCATAAAATGAATCCGTACAATTGATATGCTGAACGCTCTTTGATTCCATACAAAATTCAGTTTGTTATTTCCTGAATGCAACTCTTAATGATTACGATCAAACGGTGCAAAAGTTTTGATACGCTACTCTTAGAAGCGTGTCCTACAATTTATTATTAACATTACCTTCGCACTTCTCAGTATAATAAAGTGTATATTGGTTTTATATTCCTTATTTAATGATCAATCCATTTACAGACCTTATTACATACAGAATAGACGTGATATTGTGATGACTTCTCTTTCAACTTTCAAGGAACACATTCCTTAAATGCAGATATTCCCAGAACTGTCGGGTGCCGGTCCTGTGTATCTGTGGGTTATTAATAAGATATCATGACTAGCCTGTTTAAACCCTATGTAAATGTATAATAGGGATTGATTTTCAGTAAATTAGAAGAAAACGTATTTAATGGTGGGGGGATTAATAGTCAACTATGTAACATTTTTGATTTCTTCTCTTCTCTATTTCAAGTCAACATATATGACTAATATCATAATATGTAACGTAATTACATATATGTATATTATTTAGATTTTTTATAAAACTCTAGATTTATAAAATTAGTAGCATAGTATTAAAAAAGAATAAAACGATCGCAAAATTCGAGACCTTTTCCTTTTTCTTACCGTCTGTTTGTTCTTTTTGAGCTTTGAATTAGTAAGGTTTTAGTCAAACTATCCCTGATAATATTAAATTCTAACTTTACAAATTTAGTTTGCAAACAAAAGATACACTACCTACACGAATTATCTCCATTATGTCCCGATTTACATTTTGTTACCATTTTATTAAAAAAAAAATTGTTAAATGTAAAGTAGGTAGTAGAAAAATGGCTAAAAGTATACTTTACAAACATAACCCATAACGCAACATCATAAGTATCCACTGTGCTCATAGCGTTTAGTCTATAGTCTACGTACGTAGTCTATTACAACGTCGGAATCCATTTTTCCCAAAGGACCGAAACTCCTGGAATAAACTTCGCATGTTTCACAAATCCTGATTTACTATGCCTATTTGTATTCCGAAGTCGTAGATAAGTAATGAAGATGTTTGTGGTTTACGAAACGAGATTTTTCCTTGACCCAATTGTCAAATTGGAATAACATAGACGAACATAGCCTCTGTTCCCAGAGAGGTTGTTTGTGCTGATACTGAGAAGTTTATTCGCACTGGGTCATGGTAGAAAAGACAAGTATCTCATTATACCCAAGTTCGTTGTACCTTTGAACACATCCTTACTAATCCTAACTAATCTTACTAATGTTATAAAGGCTAAAGTTTGTGAGGATGGATGTTTATTACTCTTTCACACAAAAACGGCTGAACGGATCTGAATGAAATTTGGCACAGAGATATAATTACAGACTGGAATAGCACATAGATTACTCTTATACCGTTTGAACGGTTCCCGTGGGATAGATTTCACCAAAATTACAACAACAACAATAATAATAAGTTTATTAGCTAGTCTCTTAAACTAGGTAATTTTACCTGTATTTTAAGAAACAGTGTTCGGCAGCACAGGAATGACATAATACATCGCGGCTCGTAAAGCTCGTGTCAGATAGTGATGGTTGGTGATGATTACTTGAGTGAGTCGGTGTGTGCGTACATATGTATGTATATATGTGTGTGTGGTGTCAGCGTGTAATTGTGTGTGTGTGTGTGTGTGTGTGTGTGTGTGTGTATGTGTCTGCATTCATAGGTTTGCGAATGTGTGTGTGTGTGTGTGTGTGTGTGTGTGTGTGTGTGTGTGTGTGTGTGTGTGTACGTGTGTGTGGGTGCGTGTGTGTGTGGATGTATGTGTGGGTGTATATGTGTGTTATTATGTATGCATGCGTTTAGAATTTTAATAATGATTCTGTTTTGTCGTAGTTTTGGCGCAGAAGTCATTCCGTAATTTTTGATTTTACTTCGTGAGTGTTCAGGTCGAGTATGTTTAGCCTGTTTATGCAGTTGTTTATAAATGTGTATACTTATAACATAGTATTGGTGTTTTGCAAACGATGTTTTGTTTCGGGCTCCGTAAGGGACATTTTTGACACACATACCGGTGTGTGCTCGAAGGATAGAGCGAAGCACAAAGAGCTGACGCACTATCAAGACCTTATAGTCCACGTGCACTTGTTCAGTTGGATATCTGTATGGCTTTTTTTTTTAATGACTTTAAGCATAGCCCACAGTAGTATTATAAATGCGAAATTATATAAATGCGTAAGCAGCTAATATTATAAATGATATAGTGCGTTTGTTTGTTTGTTACGCTTTACGCCTTAACTACTCTACCGATCATCATTAAGTTTTGCATACACGTATTCAGAGATACAGAAAGGAAAATAACTAGTCTTAGTGCTTAATAGTGCTTACTGCTTAATATGCTAAAAGTGCTTAATATATAGTCTCGTAAGTAGCGAATAGAAGTAGAAAATGTTACATTTCAGTAAATTTACTGAGAGACGAACCTAAATTAATTTAGGCCGAAGAAGCAAGATAGGACACAAAAGTATTGCTTTCTAACTCCGACTAGCTTGAAGCAATATATGCTGGCGTAGCTTAGTACCCAGTAGGTATTGTTTCTTGCTGCAGTGTAGAGTTGACAAAGCTTCTGAGTCTGGTAGGCAACGGTGATCACTTACTATTAGGCCAGCCGTGTGATTATAAATATCTGACATGCAGCTTTAGATTTATGATCTAAGTATAATTCTGTCTCGCGTCCAAAGATTTATCACTAAAACACACTACGTTTAATGCCAATTTATGACCCTGTATTTACCTACAACAAACTGTTAATTAACTGCAGTTACTTGAATATTAAATCAATTTAACAAAACAATTACCATAATAACGAAGTCAAAATGTACCAAATACATATTTATGCAGTTACACCCGACGGTATATTTATGAAGTTCTGTTTTAATATTGTTATCGATATTTATCGGTTGCGCCACTATTCTGATATTTATTTATTTAGAACAAGTATCTTCACATGAGGGTTTTATGTCAAACAATTTCTTTTTATATCAAGACGTTACCGAAACCCGACGGCCACGACGAGTTGGGTGGGACATGCCACCGCATATGTGATCAGACGATTCCTACGCCCTGTAGGCCCATCTTTGTTCCGTAGTTTTATCTTTCAATGGTCTTTTGGGTGTCGGCGGAATGGTGTTATTATAATGAAATTGTCAAAAATATGTCTATTATAGAATCAAAGTTTATCTAAGCTACATATTTCTAATCGTAACTCAGGAGAATTCTGCTCGAGTTCAGGGTGCCTGACCACTTGAGGAAGTACCTTCACCCTACTAAAGACCCTTCTTAAACAGTATTAAATTATAAGCTATAACTTGCAAAAAAAGTCAAAGCGGGAGTGAAAAGAAACATTTTTGTCGTGATAACTGACATTCACGCGGGTTCACCTCCGCCCGTATGTGTCGGAGGTGTACCTACATGTTAAACCAAGTTACTAATTACTTATTATATATGTCAGATTTAATAATTTAATACTACACTACATTACTTGCAATTAGCAAATCTTCAACTAAGGAGATCATTCTTTGGAACTTTGTAATACATTGACATGATGCACTTCAAGTAGTAGATAAAATCGCATTATCTAGTGCAAGGGTAGCTTACAAGGGTACCTCTTTCTAGTTCTGAACAAGTAAATAGTTGAATTCAACAGTACCGAGTATTGCTCGAATATTAAACAGCCTGACTCCAGAGTCCTGTAGCCTACGGAATAAGTCCGTCTAGTTATAATAAAATTAAATAAAGCGCGCGAAGGCTCGTTATCTAGCTGCTACCCACTACTTGACTTACCGTCCCGCTCTGGATAACGCAAGAGCTTCGAGGAATAGGGCAATATGTACCTAGATATACGAGTGTATCTAGAAGTACCATGAGGGGGCAGTACTAATAAAATTGTTTTGATGTTAAAATAAATTATCTTTTACTTCAAATAAACATATCGATCCTTTCATGGCCAACTTACCTTAGAGTACCAAAATATTTCGACAGCAGGTATCTCAGGAAGCACTTTTTTGAAAATTAAGCTATGTATGTATGTAATTTTTTTTTTTTTGTGTGGAATCCCATTATATCACTGGAGCTAACGGTGAAGTGGTATATCAGAATCGAACCAACTAAAACCACACGGTGTTCCGTCACAAGTAGATCTATTGCAGGGGACCCGGGTATATCCTAAAAAGGAAGCCTCCGAGAAACCGCCATAGAGTACGGAGGGCCTTATCCCTCTTCAGATCAGAGAAGTGCACGCGGAACGCGGTCGTGCCACTTTTTTCGGGCACACTTCTGCAAGGGTAACGGTCAGCCCGACCCGCTACCCCTAGGCCAGCGTTCATGGAGTATGGAGATCATTCTCCGCTGTCCTGCACCTGGTACGTCTTCTGCGAGCCCTTTCACTTTGGACCATTTGTTCCGCCGTCTAGAACCATGGTGTCTAACGAGATCCCACACTAATAGCCGTCGCGAGGTTGTATCGTTGCTGCATCCACGCTGAGCACTCCATTAAAGTGTGGAGTGCAGTGTCAGAATTAATTCAAACACGTGACAAATAAATATTGTATCATATACTTACTATAAGCTTTGTTAAACTTAGAATTGCATCAATTTATCCTGAAATATCAAAATGGTTAATTTATCAAATTTTAAATCTCCATGTTCATAAAATATCATCAATGTATATCGAACACTCCTGTTTCAAACTATCCTGACGCATCCATAGCTAACCAGAAATTGGAGTTAACGTTTAAAAAGCACAGAATCCTTTATACTCTTATTCTAAAGATTCGACACGTCTTAGCAGATAGCATTACCATATCTACCCATCAAGGTCATACGCATTCCCGTTAATATGCCCAGGCATATTCTTTACACGTCAGTTTTAATATATGAAAATTGCTTTCGCTTACCATTTTTATTTATGGCAAAGTTTTGGCTCACTATCAACTATTTTTCATTATGTAGATACAGCTGACAGAGCTATTACATTAAACTTGTTAAGTTAAAAATAGTGACTAACGATCGGGCAAAGATATTATGCCATAAATCCTTATGTACTTTGCACTAGAAAGGTTTATGTGCCCTTTTTTTATGTAACTAAAATTATCTCACGTGTCTAGTTATTTCTTTTGCCTAGTTAAAGTGAAACTAAGAAAATACCTACTTACAAAGGATATAGTTTAAAATCGCAAGTCATAATTTGAAAGAAAATCCTATGGTAACATTCGCAAATAATTTTAACCAGTTTTTTAACGCAGTTCGCTGGAATCACGTAGGCACACAATTATTTCGCAAAAGTTTTCTTCTACAAAACCTTCTAAACCCACTAATCGAGCCGAGCCTTACAATGCCAGAAAA
This sequence comes from Euplagia quadripunctaria, assembly GCA_963859945.1. Taxonomy (NCBI): domain Eukaryota; kingdom Metazoa; phylum Arthropoda; class Insecta; order Lepidoptera; family Erebidae; genus Euplagia; species Euplagia quadripunctaria. The sequence goes on along the minus strand of OY982564.1, from coordinate 21,254,553 downwards.
CTGATCAAATACAAATATCGCACTTCTCTATTTGACATATGACGTTCTTAATCTTTATTTGATGAAAATAAAAAAAAACAAATCATACGTCACTTCCTTATGCAGACCTACATCTATCCGTAGGAGTTCGCCGGATTATCATGATCTTCTTGTCTTAAAAGGTTGTGTGGGGGCGGGCCCATACATTACCGCCAGGTCAATGTTGGGCAGGTGTCAGAATGCCTTTGTCTTGTAGCTATGCAGGGTTACTTGTTGTTTACATCGCTTGCTGTCGTATTAGTAGTGATTTGTAGGTATTTGGTGTTGGTCGTGAACGTCGTGATAGGTTAAACGATGTGTTATTTCTTGTTGTAGTTCTAAACGATGAAATAAGACGTTTGGATGAATAAAATTGAATTTATTTAACACTAGCAGCCCGCCCCGGCTTCGCACGAGTACAAATTGTACATCTAAATCTTCCTCATGAATCGCTCTGTCTATTAGTGAAAACCACATGGAAATCCGTTTTTTAGTTTTTCAGTTTATCGCGAACAGACAGACAGACCAACGCGGCGGGGGACTTTGTTTTATAATATGTAGTGATAAACTTATATTTTTAAATGGTAATTAAAGAACTAAATCATTATTCACAGCTAAAAGTCCGTATTAATGAGCACTGTTGATGAGCGATTTCTGGTGTCACTTCACACACTACGTCTGCCAACCCCCACCCCCATAATAAGCAAAATAGCTCTATACTATTAGGACTGGTTAACCGCTGTATTCTGTAGGATGTCTTAATCTTAGACATATGCACACAATATTACTCTTTAGTAATAAAGTGTGCATATGCTAAAGTTTGCACTATTTATTTAGTGAAAATGTTCACTCTAGTGTCTACGTACGCAAGCTATGTACACGGCATTTTGGCGTAGGTATTCGACCTTTGCAGAAATAAACGTCTTTTGTTATAATTGTATTCCATCGCCATTGTTCACCACTCTGCACAAATAAACACGTTCAAAATAACCACAATTAAATTTACGGTACAAATTACAGAATTTAAAATAGAAATAACTGCTTCACCAAACGAATTACTTTATTACCTAACGAAGTGGGAAATAAAGTGCTATGTGCTTTGGGAACATTTTGTTTTAAGAAAAGGGCGAGTTGTTAAAATTGTATATTTTTGGTATAAGAAAACCAAGTTATAATATTTTTAATATGTTTATTCCTTTTTTATCGTTTATTACTTATTTATGCGTTATTCTTTAAAAATAAGTTACAAAAATCAATGTTTTAATACAATTCGTATAACGTATAATAAAATTTGTTTTCCGCCTATTCAAAGAGTGCACTCCAGTCATTCATATATATGTGTATATGTCAGTCATGTATATGTATGATTAGGGTTGCCGTCCGTCCGAGTTTCCCCGGATTTGTCCTAGTTTAGAGGGCGTCCGGGGAAAGTCGGGGCGGGGTTTTCAAAAAGTGTCCGGGTAAAACCTGTGTTAAGTAAAACGGGTGGCACAGGCAACTTATAATAAAAAAATGGAATCGGCGTTGTTTTTAAGCTGTCCGGGAAAGAATCTCGATTTCACACATGTGTCCGGAATTTTTGAAGAGCTGAGCTGAGAGTATGATGCTCTCATTCGTAAAACACGACATAACACATTTTATAATAGGGGTGTTCCGTTTGGTGCAATCGTGCAAAGGCACAATGAAATTTGATCCGTATTCTACACAATGTGTTAAGGTAACAAGTACAAGTTAAAAATACCTTCAACTCGCAAATCCCTTCAACGATTAAAAAAGAGCTGATGATCTTCGAAAGATTGTACAAATTTTCTTTAAATGTAGCTAAAAAATAATAAATCGGAATCGGTCCATCCGTTTATGAGTTATGATGCCATAGACAGACACACAGAGACATACAGATACACACGTTACACCTATGACACCCTCCTTTTTACGTCGGGAAATAAAAATTGAATTTTGCAACTTAAGTCAACAAAATTAATAAAAAACACGATACAGTAAATTAAACGATAGAAGTAATTTACTGTCTCATTGTTCGTGAATTATAAGTTGGCATTTACATATCGAGTTTTGAACCGACTTCAAAAAAAGAGGTTCTGTCTTCGATCCGTATGTATGTATTTATGTTGGTATCTCCATTAAAAAGTAATGGATCACTTTTATGATTCTTTCAATAACGTATCTTGCATATTTCCATGAAAGTTTAAGTAAATAAATACATTAGGTACTTATTAGTTCTTTTTTTTTCACAATCAATTTCGTTGAAGTCGGTTTGTTTTTTGTTAAAGGTTTCATTATTGTTTTTAGAAATATACAAAATAGGTTTTTAAGGTACCTAATTTTTAACACTTATAATGCCCTATATATATGTCATATATTTATTCTTTGTAAAAGTATATCAATTAAGAAATTTTTAAGTGTTTTAAAAACTTCTAAAAAAATATTTTAATGCTTCCAGACTAGGTCTTGTAAGTCATACAGCCAAGTGCTCCTAAGAGCCGGGACGGGTGCTATTTATAACACGGCCTTCGAGATGGACTACAACTCTTTATTCATTTGTCGCTTCATTTGTCGTTGAAACGCATGAAATATGTTTTAACAACGATATAGTGGGCGTCATTCACTCCTCTCAAGGGAAAATATTGTTATGTCCCCTTCCGAAGTTCGTTGACCTCAGAAAGTACAATTATCTATAAATAGGCGGAGTTAAACATACCGGGAAAGTGGCTGCCTTAGGGTATTCCGATTTCCAACCGTATTTCAACACCCTTTTTAATATTACGTTTTTCTGTTACCATGTGAACCTAACCGACAACATACATGTTTTTGGAATTTTAGGATATTTTAAATTTTTTAGGTAAATGTTTCACCTATTATATTACATATTGTTATATTTTGCTTTAATGTTCTTTCTGAGAAAGCTAGTAAACAAATTAATAAACATTTAGGTATACTTAGTTGAACTTAAACTCTAGTTATAAACTGTGTTATACAGTACCTAATACTCTTTCCAAAAAAATATTAGTAGTAAAAAATCCGTATCATAAAGCATAATATTTATATGAAATTTGTTTGCCCGTTTGTGTTAAGAAAAGTCACTTTTTAATAACATTATTACGTCTTACAGTCGTAGCTGTATGACGTACGACGTATGACGCATGTAACGTACTCGTATAAGTAACGACCTCGGAAATCTCATAATGATAGTATGGTGTTTATTAATAAATTTGGACACAGGCACAGACAGTTACGGTATACAGTGTGTTATAGTTAAAAATCACAATTTGAATAAAATTCACGATCCAGTTAAATTAGCGTAACGATTATCGTAATCGATATAAATAATATAATATACTAGATAGACAATAACAGATTATAATCTAGTGTCTGTAAAATTGTATATTTGCATTGATACAAGTCGCAATAGTTTCAGAACATTGATAAATACATTCTGAAAACAATTCAATGTTATTCGATAGTGTCACCACTGAGAGAATGGAGTTACCATTGATAAGTTCCTTTGACCCTGGTCATATCCTTTTTAAACATATATCTGAAATATTAGAAGGTAAAAACGATGTACAAGTCAAGAGTTAGCCTGTGACTACGGCCAGTGATCGCGTAAATTTCCGAAAACTTTGTAGGAGTAACATACGTAGACACTAACTGAGACCGTAGTACAATAATTCTTTATTTACGGGAAAAATAGAATTGAAGATGAAATCGAATCGTTTAAGAACCAACAATATTATTTGTCTAGTACAACCAACAATTGGGTAAATTAGGTGTAACATAACTAGCAGGTATCAAATCTGGACTCGAAAAAAAGAAAATCACATTTGCTTAAACTTTTTGCTTTTTGTTGCCGTACCCTCGTCTGAAAAATCACATGGCAGATAAGCGACTGCGTATCATGATAATGCTTTCTTAACTGAATGGATATTTTTCATTTAAGCTTTCAATTTTACTTACTTTTTTGTCGGTAGCTCTTCTCAGTTGTATACTGCATGACGTCAATTTATGCGTATATAATATTATTAACTACGTAGTGATCGGTCGGTAATATATTAGCCTCAGACACAGTTGGCCAATTAGCAGTGCTGTTGGCCAATTGCTTTATTTGCATACGTGTGTGAGGTACACTACCTTCTTCCATGCGCCCGTTCCGACTTCCTGTCAAGCCAATTATAAAAATAAACAATAATCACTTCCTACGGCAGACATGTCGTTGAGTCTATGTCGGTGTTTCGGCACTTAATTTAAAGGCGGCGTCGTCTCGAGTTTGCGTAATGGTACTACGTGTGTGGCGAAACGGCAGCTCCATATAGGGTGCTAACAGAAAACAGGACCTGCTACGACTGTAGCAAAAGTACGTACTTGATAAAATGAATACGTATGTGATGAATACGCGTTATCTATCAAAAATCACACTTTAAATAGTAAAAAAATACTCAATTTACAGCTTACAACAGTAATCGATATTATATATTAACGAATTTAAGTTCAACATACGTGACTGTTCAAGAAAATGTTCAACAGCAGAAAAGAATCACGAATTTAGAACAAAATATTAAACAAAGAAAATGGAATATAATTGCCACTCAACAGGAGGAAATGAAGAACAATTGAATAAGGTGAAAACAACCGAACATAAATAGGTATACACAATACAAGTTTAAATCGAAATAATCAAAATGAGAACAAAATGTCAAATGAGATATTTACAGATTGGTGACGTCGGGTTTCCTAGTTCAGGACATTGACGTCACACAAAATGTTATAAGAAAAGACAAAAAACAATGATGTTGTTTGTGATATTAATAGGTACACCGTTACATGAACGAAATGTAGTGACAACAAAAGGACCAAAACGTAAGCTTATTGACAGACTAGTTTTTGCCCGCGAATTCGCTTGCGTGAATGTAGATTTTATTAATCAATTCAAGTATCCCTCGGGAACAGTGCTTTTTAATAGACAACACGTGTGCAAAATGTGAGGGGCTTGTGGCTAAATGGTAACCGAGTAGGTTAGCACATTACAAAGTTAAGTAATACTAGCCAGGTCAGTCTAGGATTGGTGACCATTCTTAACACATTGAGACCCCTCCGTGCCTCGGAGAGAACGTTAAGCCGTCGGTCCCGGGGGCCGTACAAACATCTGTGGCATTCGTTACGGGTAGTTGGAGCCCTAAAAAGTCCGACAACCTGGTCTAACTACAGAACTTCGATATCGCCTAGTACTTGGGTTGTGGAGGTCTGATGACAGTCGCTTCACGTAAAATTTCAAAGTACGGCCGTATCGTAGTTAGACTGAAAGCCGACCCCAACTTAGTTGGGAAATGGCGCGGAGGATGATGAACATGTGTGCAAAATTTCATGACGATCGGTTGAGTAGTTTAGGCGTGAAAGCGTAACAAACAAACAAAAAAACTCACTTTCGCTTTACATTTATAGTATTAGTTAGGATTACCTACATTAAAACGTCGCAATGATCAACGAAGCTGAACTAAGCCAACTAGACCAGTTATAATAATAATATGTGGATAATGCAGTGGGTTATACATATATGTTAAATATAAAATTGTATTGTCTCAATTACGATTAGTGTATAACTGTTTGTTTTTCCTAAATAAATAAATAAATTTTAAGAGCACATAACAAGGTACCTAACCAATATTTTAATTTAATGTTTTTTATTGGTAGTAAATAAGGTTTTTTTTTGTGTTAAACCAAACTCGTTTTAAATATTTATTTGTTACCTATTTCATTGGATAGAAAAAAACCTTTTTGGTTTTAGGACATAGAAGAGTGCGCGTGCTTGTTTGCTAACATAGTGGTACAACAAAATAGTTGAAATTATCTTAAATCGATTTTGGAAAAGATCAAAATAGTTGAAATGAACTTGAATCGATAAAGCATGCGTTATTAAGAGGCGTCGCGTCGAGACAATAGGCCGAGGCGTTGCAAAGCATCGGTGAACACACTCGATTGCGCTTTTAAAATTATTAAAATGTTGCACGGGCTGATAAGGCCAACCTGTAATAACTTTTTGTAATACGTTGTGCAACTGGAATGTCACTCCCGTAGACGACGTTCAGTAATACACATACATTATCAACATTCTTAATCCATGTGATTCAATAAGTTTTACGACGGACATTGTCACTACATATTATTACGGCTTTTTATCTTATTAATATCCCAATAAAATGGCCCTTATAGAGTGGGTAATAGGCTGTGCCTTTCCTTTTTGGGTCATAATGAAAAATAGTCCTCAGTTTTTCATGAGAGCGAAGGTTGCCAATTTGTAAACGCTAACCATGTATTTAAATGACCCAGAGAGTAAAGTGCCGAAAGGAAGTGGAGTTTTAAGATCTGATAAACAATGGGTAATATTTCTCGTCTCTTTGCAATTTTAAGTCAAAAGCTCTGTAAGTTCAATTCAACCTGCTTCTAAACTTATATCTTGACTTCGAATTGTATAGATATTATATTTGTTAGGTCTTAAAGCGTAATGTTAATACGCTGTAAATTATATTTAAAGTAGGTTGGCCCAAATCTAAAATTGACAAACCGATTTAATAATAGTTCGAGACCTCGTCTATAACTATAAATACGAAACTAAAATACATATTTAACCTAATGTTGCATTTCGTAAGACGAAATTTACTTATAGTTAACATTCTGCGAACAATAAGAGGAATTTCGGTGTTTTGATAGGCTAACTAAAATTTAAGAAACTAAACATATCATAGACTAGCCAGCGACACGCCCGCCATAATACAAATGTTCTTAGAATCCCAAACGGACCTTGACCTACACAAATTACATAAGAATTCACCTAAAAACAATTAAAAACTCAAGGTTCAACCAGCAGTCGCCAACAAGCAACAAACAACATACCGCCGTCGACACTGCAATAAATAAAACGAGAATAGAAACAAAATAATTACGAAACTATTCGGGTTGTACACTAATCTCCAGGGCTTGCCCCAGAAACGTTGGATTTGACAGATCACTTAATCTACCAAATTACGTTCGCAAAATCATTCGAGGAATCGGGGACTCCTACCTACAAAGGTGTACCTTACCAAACTATAACTTCCCCGTTCCATAACATACATTACATAACTTGGAAGCTATAGTTTGTTGTTTCTCACGTCGCAGTTATTTTTAGAATTCTATTTTATAGCTCAACGAAAGCCTCTGAGACCAAAGCTCTGAAAGTTAATTTTATTACATGTTGGGTATTAAAGTGACATGTGCAGATAGCACTTTCTGTGAAAGGTTTCGATAGCGTCATATTCGCCTATTTAATTACTGTATAAAATAACACATATACGTGTACTCGTGATATTTTTAGATGATTTCGTGTAGATATTTGTAAATAAAAAAGATCGCATAGAGAACAGGAGTTACCTATATGCCCAAATAAGAAATGCTCGACTGAGGAAACACTTCCAGCCTACAGGAAAACAAGGTCAAACAAGCTCACCATCTACACCCCTCTCGCGATATTTTTAGATGATTTCGTGTAGATATTCGTTGCGAACCATATCATCCTCTTTCATAGATCGCCTGAAAAATGCTTGCCAGCAGAAGTAAAATTGTATGTGGTTAATATTATTTGTTACCTAACGATACAAGTGGCAGTATTCGCATTTATTAAGCACCGGTACCAGCTATCAGGATGCTTGGTTATATTCCTTCATTTCATCTAAACGTTGTCTCAAAGTCAGTTTACCAAACTAGATTACTGTCTGGTCTATACCATAGCAGCTAGACTTCGCCCCTGCACAATGAAATTAAATTTGATCGTATCTTCGACAAGCTTATGTTGAGTAACCTAGTATAAGTCACAGTTTCTTCTTTGTATAATATAGAATTTTCTTCTCTGACCGAATTCCGACCAGATCGCGGTCGTGACTTACGATGAGATTGACTGATACATACCAGCTTACAAAGGATATGAACGTGAATATCGCTTCGATTATTATTGTATACTTAAGAATTTTCATTTTATACATTCATTTTTATATTTTCTGACCTAAATATTTGTTTGTTACAGGTACGTTATAGTGACATATCTACTCCCTGATTGTCACCTATAAATCGTGCAGGTAATGTATTCTAACACTCATGAATCTAATTTATTTTATAGAACATGGTTCACATCGGTTTAATAATCGCCGCTTGCACGACTCATTGTCACACTTCTTTTTCACTTAATCTTAAGGAGCGTCTATTTTTGCTATATTTAATTTAGAGAAGTGAAAAAAGTTTATACCTACCAACAAACATAACATTGTTTTCAAAAAACAAAAACCGGAAGACTTTACTTAAGTTGTCACGAATTTCTATGTACTTAACCAACATTATTCTATACATAATAGCCCAACTAAAATACATATGTATGTTTATTTTCGATCGGTGGAGTGATTACACTACCGCCGCTAATTTGTAATTCAATATACCAAATGAGTTCTTAGGTTTCGATTATCGCATCTAGTGTTATTTACCTGATTGTTTAAAAACTCTAGAGAATCCATGTTCAAAACCGACAAAGTGTTATTACCAACAAGTGCCACAATAAATAACTTCGTTTGCGTTTGACTAAACTGTTACAAATACATATTAATCCACTTCATAAAAAATAAAACTAGGATTATTTTGTCAGCCCGTCGTTCCCACGCAAATAATAAAACCATCTCTCAAAAAAATAGGTTGCTTAATGGTCTGCTTCTTGTTCCCAATGTATTAACACCGTGTGCAATACTGGAGCGTATATAAAGAACTATTATTACTAAACAGCATTAGAGACAGATAGCTGAAGGAAAAGAGTCAACTAGCGAATACGGGGCATAAAACAATTAACCTTCTTGAGATCTCTAAAACAGTTATTAATTAGTTTACGTGAGCTTTGCTCTTACCTTATAAATCACAGGAACCTGTGTTACTAATCCAAGGAAGAGTAGTTGTCGTTTCATTTATAAAACAAGGATATGATAACTCCAATCCTATAGTAGTAAGCTGCTTCAGTCACGAGGAGGGTTTCTCTCTACTAAAAAAATTAAAACAGATCATCTGTGTAATTATGTATATATACGGGAATTAACGCGATCACGAAATAGGTATTGCATACCTCTGGATCATCCTGTGACCACGGCCAGTGCATCCTGGTCGAAACGTCATTCAATTCAGAGGTTTGTAATACTTATTTCGTGATCGCGTTAATTCCCGTATATGTACATATTTATATCATGGAACGCGAAAGTTTAAAAGTTAGATCATCTGTATATTGATGAAGCTTTATTTTGCTGCATAATTATAAATACATAAAGTAATACAATTAGAATCTAAAACATTTGGCAATGATATTGTTAACAAACAGCATTCCATTGGCATGGCGTTTTCCGTGGAGCTAACATGGGAAAATTACTGAAATTATTATTATCACTTATTGTTGACAGGCACGTGAACCCGAATGTAGAAATGTAACTCCAATTTTTCGGTAATGACGTGACAGAATATTTTTTGATGTGTGTGTTTGTCGTTTAGAATAAGTTGTGTAATCCTAATAGGTGCATCATGCGTTACAATAACACACAGCGTCTGTTTACTATTTGATGAGTTAAGTAGCTATGTCTAGATATATATTACTAGTTTGTTGCAGTTGTCTAGTTTATTAATACATATTACCTTTTAATAATGTGTAAAGTTGTGTGTCTCAATGGGTAAAAATATTAACAAAGAAAAAAGTAAAAAAAAAATATTCCCCGAAATTTTTTTTATGATGTCAATATAATGTATCGAAAAATAGTTTTAGGCCAGTGTGCCAGCTACCAATTAAGGATGTCTGAGTTCCATACATTTGTGTTTCATGTAACCGTCCACAGCGGTACTTTTGCTGTATTATTTAAAGACAGAGTTATCAAACAATTGTACGATTCTTCTTCATTAAACAGGAACGAACACAGCCGTAAAGTCAGAAGTATGAAAAAATTACTTTACGTACTTAGTTATGTTTACTTTGGGTACCAATTTTTGGCTGAGAACTACTTTAAGCTTTTAACTGTCTAAAATGTCTTTAATTCTTGGTGTGAACCAAAATATTTTTAACCTGCCATTGGTGAAGGCGAAGTGTTAGTTAACATAATTATGTGACAATTAACAGTGTATGTGACTTCAGCTCAGAGTCCAACTTGTGCAATACATTTGCAAGGATTTAAAAATAATAAAACACACTTTATTTATCCAGGATTTTATCATAATGACTCTTAAGATGTAGATTAACAATACTAAAGCAGCAACAAACGCAAATTTTTTCACTTTTTAATTGTATTTTGTTTAAAGATAGAATTGAAAGAATAAGTGAACTTAAACTGTTAAATAATAGTCGTAACAGATTTTTATAGGCTAAATATCCAACACAAATATATCTAAAATCATCACAAGTATTGTTTTTCCCAAGTATCCCGCATGTTGAACGAGATATAGGCCACATTCCACCTCGTACAGTCATTAGCTTCCTCGTGTAATTCTTTCGAGAACACGACACATTTCTGTCAACGCACTATTAATCTCGAAAGTTTCGAAACTGTGCTTTCTTCGAAAGTCGTACTAAATGATTACTCAATTTCACGAAAGATTAACTTCATTACCTAACCAGCGCGGTTTGTTTACCAAACGCAATAGACGATTTCGATATTAATATTGAGTATTTAGGTTCTAAACAGTCTAATATTTTTCTCGGCGTGAGTCAGGTTCGAACATTGTTGAGCTTGTGTGACTCATTGGCCTATAGTTACAATAGTGGTGAATCACTTTCCGGAGGTTCCTTTATAAGTTTTGTACCTAGAGAATTAACGTTAACCTGTTCACGTCAAGCCGATGGTGCTTTAAGCGGACTCGATGGTAGCGAGTTGTGCTGCTTCTTTTAACCTTTGAGGTTAAAATAAAATTCAGAGTAACAATGTGCACATTGGAATTCCCACATCGAAGCGTTTATTCCTATCTATTTATTCCACCACGACAGCAACATTTTTATACATATGTATAATTTATTTTTCCTTTTGTAGCAAAAAGATTTGTACCTACTATTACAAATCCATTGATTTACAAGAAGTACTGTAAATTGTTTAAATACGTAAAATTGAGTGACCACATTTTATCTAACTATCTCTGTCATAATCCTTCTGGGAGTGTATTACCTGTAAACCTTATGTAATTACATTATAAACTCCCGCAATAGCGACGTGAAATGAAATGAACGTCATAATGCTCATAATAGATATGTACCAATTGCATTATTACCGAGGGTAGATCGCCCCAATTAGATTCCGGCGCCATATCTTCCGCCGTAATAAGTTCAACTCAAAATGCCAAGTGCCACCCAGAAATGGCGGATGAACTGATAAATTCTTATTTAACGTTAAAATAAATGAGAGAAAACGTTTCGCAATTTTTAATGTGAAAACACAATTAGGTTCAGTAGAACACAGTATTTCATAGTACTGACTCAATTTTTTTTTACACTTGCGTATTTTATTTCGTCATTACAATTTTATTCTAGAAATTCTATCTTAGAGACTGACAAATCTATGTTAGGATTCTGTGTTATATTACAACAAGCTAGCGATTTACGGTTGACATCTAATAAGAATGTAATAATAACACCCGAAAATTGAAAGTGAAATGTCAATTTTTTTTAATTAAGGCTTAGTTATGGTATATTGCTAATAACTTAAAGTGATTCTGAACTAAATATAAAATTTACAGATTAATATGACTTGTGAATTTTTTTAAAAGATATCATCCCTCAGCAAATTAATTGTGAATATTTCAGAGAATATCGCAGACAACAAACGAGAACCACAGAAAAGATACCAAAAAAATTTTTCTTACACTAATATTTTATAATTTCACTAACTTTTAAACTTCTTTCCATGATATATGTATATGTTCTAGAATTAACGCGATCACGTAATAGGTATTACATAATGTTTGAATTGTCTGCCGTTTCGACCAGGTTGCAGGCTGAGTGAGCCTGTGACCACAGCCACCTGATCGCATTAATTCCCGTACGTAAACCTAATTTTAGAACTTTTCTGACAATTTAAAAAATCCTCCTTTAGTACTTATATATTTTTCGCAAATACTTTCTAAGTCTTTAAATTTGAAGAATTACTGTATTTAAAACTTCCTTGTTGTCTATGTGCAGCAGTTCAAATCTTATGACTGAAATGTTGAAATATGTACTATCTAAATCGATATTTTAGAATCTTTTGCAGTCTTCGATTTTTTATAAATTTTCACAAGAGCGCATTTTCGCAATATCGAATGGAAAAATCGAATAAGCAAATTTAGAAGTAAAAAAGTCTACTAGCGAAACTATTCTTAAAACAATAGCAATGTATTTTGCTCTCATTTCATCAATCCTAAATTTACACTAATTTTTTTACGCTAAAATCTTAAACTTATATAAACAATATTTATATTTAAGTACAGCTGAATTGGTTTAGCTTGCATTACACTTGTAAAGCACAGACCATTTTAATTTTAATACCATCTCCTAATCTGACCTTTTATGATTACTGCCTTTGCTAATAAGTTTGTGTGAAGACATGTATTCATTTTTTAAATGGCTACCAACGAATTCAAATTTTTTGACCTTTTTCATTGAAAACAGGACTTGTGGCAAATGTGAGTTATTTGAGTTTGAGGATTCGAATTCAAATTAGATCGCGAATTCTTTTAATGGGTTACGATTAAAAAACGAATCAACTCAAAAGATCGGGTGTCACTAATTGTGTGTGATTGACTTACCTACAATAGCCTACAAGTGTTGCTGCTACAGGTTATTTATGTTGAGATTACCTAAGACCAACGACTGAACCGCCATAACCTTATAAATCAGGGGTGTTAAAGTTAAACTTAAGTGCCTAATTTTATTTTAAAATAATAACATTAACTGAAAATATAGCAATATAGCATAGGTACCTAACCTCAGGTTGATGTTGCCGCCACTAATTCTATCTAATGCTAATCGAATAATCCCTTAAAGCGCCCCATATGCTAGTGACTTTTGGCACTTTTGGTTTTAATAGATAGACTTGATGGCATATTTTTACAAGATATTGAAATAAAAAGCAACTTTTAGTTAACTTTGCAGTGTCTGATTACTCGAACTTTCGGGTAATTTTAGAACGTGAATCATAAAATTCGACCCACTGTTAAATGAGTGCTTAAAGCTTAAAATAGAAGCATTGTTTAATGATTTACTGTGAAATATATTGGCAACCGAAACATAATAGTTTTTTAGTAGATACTTATACCGTTGGCCTATATTGCTGGCTAGTTAGTGGGTTACCGCAAAACTGTAGTTTTTGCGCAAGTTGCCAAAGTATGATACAAGAAAAAGATTTTACGGCTTTACATCTAGAGATCCCGTTACAATGTAACTTATTATTTTTGTGGTTTATTATAAACACATATTTAACGTTTTCTAATCTTGAACTTTTCAGTCTAGTTAAGTCTTTTTTGTCATATATGAAAACCTCCACATTACCATTTCACCAAAGGCTCAAAACTCGATAATATCCAGGTGTAACTTAGGAAGAAAATCGCCCTCAACTCCCGATAAACTTCGTGCACCTGTCGCACAGAACACAGATGCCTCCACTACGTTATGCAGTAGTAAACATTTGATGAGTTATTAATGATGATGTAATACAATAAATACAACCCACCCATCGTAGTAATCACTGATTCATTACTTCATGTACTACTACTTAAGGAGTATTTGTTATTTTAGCCACTTTTTCCTATTCTTAGATTGCTTCCGAATAGAATTAGTAACACAATATGTTGGAAAATACTTGTCCATTGGTGATTAGTGTGATTACCCAGCGCCACAAGCAACATATTCATTAATACTTTGGGTATTAATTGGTACTTTAAAGTACTTTTGTTTCAATTTAAATACTTTTTATACGTCAATACAATTTCGCTTCTGCCGACTTCAATTTTGCCTTTTGTATCTTGAGTTCCGAATTATCTAGAATCTAGGAGATAGCTAGAGATGCAACCTAAAATTGTACACAACATTGTTACTGATAAAATAACTACTAAATATGTATATGTTGTTACTCGCGTCAAAATAACTAAAAGTTGGTAATTTCTAACAAATCATTCGTGACTAATCACCATAACAAAATACCATTAATTCAGGTCTAAATCACGTTGCTATAGGAAACTCCCAGTATTACGAGTAAATGAAAAGTGGTGCTATTTTTGACTCCTGATATCGACCGCCACTCCCACTAATTGTATTATGACATTGACACCTCCACCGTCCCCTTGATTCCCTAATACTGTACATAACAGTATGTCTAAAATCAACCTAATATCAGTTATACTGGATTTCTGTTTCCAAATTCTTTTTATATTTAAAAATAACAGACAACATTGTGAAAATAAAGAAGAATAGATTATTATTAGTATTGAATTTGAAATGCATCTCAAATTGATAAATAGATTTCAAGATTTATATTCTCAAAGTAATATTTATCTTTTGACAAAATGGCGCCAACTTAATACTGTCTGAGTGTTTTCACTTCAATCCTAATTAAGCAGAAACTAATAAACTTATATATAAATGTCAAGGACGCTGTCGAAATGTCGCCCGACAACTAGCGCAAAAGCTCAGTCAAAGTGGTTGGCGACACGCAACTTGCTGCTAATTTTCCTTCTAACGACACAGTACTATCTTTTATTATACAAAATTTACTGTGTTTTATTGCATTCATTCAAGTGTTATGACTCGTTTTTATTTCGAAACTTCGGGATAATTCTGAAATTCTGTGTTAATAAATATATATATTATTATAGTATGTACTTACTCTTATATCCTGCCTTATGCACAATGTATGATATAAAATTGCTTCAGGTGAATTTTCTTTAAGCTATTTTTCCGAATATGACGTCCTTCATTTTTTATTTAATAACACATGTCTACACTCCCTACAAATTACTTTTTATGAATACTATACGCAATCGTTAATCCTACTAATATTATAAACGTGAAAGTTTGTGAGGATGTATGGATGTTTGTTTGTCTTTCACGCAAAAACTACTGAACCGATTGCAATGAAACTTGGTACGTAGAAAGCTGGATTAACCCATAGGCTACTTTTTATCCCGATATTCCCACGGCATCAGGACTTACGCCGGTGAAACCGCGGGGCGCAGCTAGTGTTTCATAAAATAATGAAAAAATATTTATCTTTACATATAGGTAACTGATTATTTGATTGTTATGATCCAGGCTAAAAGAACGCCATTATTTTAATTATAAACACGTAACGCAAAGTCACCTTGACAAATTTTTCCTTGTTACCATTCAGGTCTATTACTACTTATGTTATGGGCCAAGCGGTTAAACATTGCACTATTAATGACGCCCGGGCAATATAAATAATGACAAGTAAAAGGGATATGTATTATTTATTAAAAAATAAATAAATCTATTTTTTATCACATTGTATTGTAGGTTTTATTTGTTATCAAAACCACCAAGAAAAACATTTCCTATTTCCTATGAATTTAATGAGGTTAAAATAACTACTCGACCCTCCCCGAAAGACACAAGTGAGTTTGATACATTTTAATTTTGTAATGCTACCCCCATAAAAATAGTTTACACTGACATCACAAAAAAAAAATTTCTCATTATTATTATAACAAATTTTAATCTTTAGATACTATTGAAGTTAGTACCTACTATACGTAAACATTGTATTTAATTAAACACGACACTATACTACATAACATTCCGGAAGTACGGAAACAACAGAAATGTACTTGCAAATCTCACAACTGGGACCTTGCGTGTCACAAAGGACAAAACTTTGAGAGTACCAAACAATAGCAGTCAGTGACGTCAGACATTGCCGCATGACGTCAACAATACCATCCTGTAAATCTATATATATTTAGACACCAGGGGTGAGACAGGTGATACACTCCTCATTCGATTGCAAAGGCTGCTAATATCACTAAGATGAGACTTTTTTTTTTAGAAAGAGATTAAAGTAGGGGTTATTCAATATTGAATAAAGAGTCAGTTGCCTTTAACTGCCTCGAAGGTGCTCCTAAGATTATCATATAAAACAGTGGCTGATATCCTGTGGGTTTCTTTTTTTTTGTTGGATTTTTCGTCATTCGGAATTTTCAGCCAAGAAATAGGTACTCAGTTGCACTCCCATAGTTTAGAATTGTACCCGATATATGGCAATAGGCTCACATTGAATGAACGCAAACCTAGTTATGGCCTTTCGGAACGTGGGGCTTTTACCTCTG
Organism: Euplagia quadripunctaria; assembly: GCA_963859945.1. Taxonomy (NCBI): domain Eukaryota; kingdom Metazoa; phylum Arthropoda; class Insecta; order Lepidoptera; family Erebidae; genus Euplagia; species Euplagia quadripunctaria. The sequence goes on along the minus strand of OY982564.1, from coordinate 21,238,176 downwards.
CCCCTACGATTATTATCAAAAAACGTTATGAAATAACATCTATGGCGTCATAGTGAAGCTTATGATTTTTAGATTAAACTAATGGTGATGGTTTTTTATGTTAAATAAAAGTCGTTTCTCACTAATAATGCCGTAATTAGAATTGAAATTCCAAATAGTTAAGATACATTTACAATTTACATATCAAAGTTTAAAAAAATATATAATTCATATATATAATCAACGACATAAGTATTCTGAGCTTGTCTACACAAACAGTAACGGTTAGGAATACCCGTTAGCAATTACTATTTATTTTAACAGTAACTATTGAACGCTTATTATTAGTACATCAAAACGACATGCTTATTTAAAAATCCTCTAAAATTCAATTCCTTTATAGAAGTTATGAGGTTATAGATTACGGTAAATAATAAGCATACATTTGCAGGGTTATCCGTTATTTTCTAACAGTTAAGTTAAACAAATTCATTACGTTACATGCAAGTGGAAATTGCCCAGTTTCTAGTTATCCTAATATTTTAAACTTTTATGTAAATTTTAGAACATAGATATAAATAAAATAAAGCACATATGCATTTTTCATTTGTAACATTAGATGTACGTTTCGATCATATAAGTGTGTACACATAAATAATAGATACCCCATCACATCATTCCTTTTATGACTAGAAAATAGCAAAATTTCACGTTAAACATTTAGGTCCCGTTTGTATATTTTACGAATGTAATTAAAATTTTTCTTTTAATATTTAGTACCTGTTTTATTATTCGTCTGATCGGCCGTCTGATCCCAAACTAGGCAGAGCCTGTACTATGTTAACCAGACTGCTGATAAACATACTTATATATTTCTAAATACATACATATTATAGATAAATTACACCCAGACACACAACAAATGATCGTGCTCAACAAATATTTGTCCTGGGCAGGAATGGAACCCACGACCTCTGGCTCAGCAATCATAATCATTAACCACTAGGTGACTAGACCAACAGGCAGTCAAATTGTATCAAAGCTTGTAACATACCGTAAGTATGTATGTAAACTAACACATAAATGAGATTTAAATTTTTTTAAAACACTAATTCAGTTCAGTTGTCTAGAACCAAAGCCGGACTTAAATTTTTTTTATGATATAGGGGGCAAACGAGCAGACGGGTCACCTGATGGTAAATGACTACCGCCGCCCATGGGCACCTGCAACTCCAGAGTCGCAACTGCGTTGCCGGCCTTTAAGGTGGGAGTAAGGGAGGGGAAGGGGAGGAGGGGTTAGGGCCTCCGGTAAGCTCACTCGGCGAAAACCAATGCAACATTGCTTCACTGCCGGTTTTCTGTGAGGCCGTGGTCATCACTCCGGTTGAGCCGGCCCACACGTGCCGAAGCATGGCTCTCCCACGATCTAAGTGCTGTGTTACGGAGAAATTCTTTTTATGTTTCGTTCGATACGATTTGACATAGGGCAATAAATAATCCAACTCAAGGAAATAACATATTAACATTAATATATTACCTAACGTTTAATTTAGATGACACAAAATTAATCACCTGATACCACTCCAACGCTCTAGTAACACATAATACTTAGTCGGTTAAAAATAGACCAGCAGAAATAGAACCCCTTATTATTAATAGATGACAATGTTTGGAAAGTCGTTAGTGCCTTAATAGGTAAGCGCAACTCGACATCACAATACGTAATTCATATGTTGATGTGTAATATCGTACATTATTATAATTAACATAGACAACACGCCCGTTGTACGAGCCTTACTGAGCTAACCGACCAGTTATACTGTATGAGAATTCTTATTCAGTTATTTATTACAAGTTCAGATGCTATTATGAAATTGCTTTTTTTTCTTTTATAGAATTACGAATTACTATCGCAGCTACGATTCCAGCAGAAATCAGATATGCCTGGCTTTTTTGTTATTGTTTAGTGCTTTTAATGATATACATATTTTTAGACTAGCAACCCGCCCCGGCTTCGCACATGCAGCAGAGACATCTTCAACAATCATTAACATATTTCAATCAATTTACACAAAATCTTAACAAATTATACACCTAAACTTTCCTCATGAATTACTCTGTCTATTAGTGAAAACCGAATGAAAATCCATTCAGTAGTTTTTCGTTTATCGCGAACAGACAGACAGACACAAGCGGCGGGGGACTTTGTTTTATAATATGTAGTGAGGTATACTAAAAATTAGAAAGACTAAAGATAAATAATCAGATTAAAAATAACGTTACGTGCGTCGTACTTTGTACTAATTATCTTAGAATAATGAAATAAAATTTCAATTATGAATTTATGACGCTGCGTCAACAGACTTTCGCAACGAACAAACTTCATTATCAAAATAATGCCTTTGGATAAATGTAACATCGTGACGCCATTCTAGTGACGTAAAATAAAAGTCTCTCTACGTCATTTGTAAACTTTTACAAAGTACAAATTACAGTTAATTCCCTTTTATCTTGTTGTCGTTTAATTGAAATGGCGCTTTTATTGTTTTTACGGTAGTGACCCTGTTCATATCTCACCTGTCATCGCTGCGGTAAACAAAAGCATTTATATACTTACTTTGTCCCATTTAAAATTAATAAATACTTTCATATGTTTGTAAACTTTTGTTTAATGTTCTTTTTACTGTATGTTTACTGAAGTCCAGACAGATAGACAGACAATATATACCATCATTTTACTCTGAAATAAACAAGTAATCGTCAAATATGTAGGTATATATATACCTATACATGTTTACATAATATATAAATAACAAATTCAATACCTTATTTTACAAACTATAATAGCATACCTAATGCGTTTGAAATATACACTAGAAATGATTTTATAAACAAATATTTCAATAATTACAAAAAAATCATGACAACAAATCTATTAATTACTACACGATATTTCATAGAATAAACGTATACTAATAACATGACAGTTTTTTTTTATTTTAAAAAAATTCGAAACAACTAACACAAAGAACACCCAGACTCGCGAGAACTATTTGAGGATCACACAAATGTTTGTCCCGTGTGGGAATCAAACCCACAACACGGCACGGCGTAGGGGCTAGGCAATCCGATCCCTTTAACTATTGCCTCGCCCGTGCAGTCGAAAAGAAAATGTTAGTATCACTTGCACCAAAACTATATCCAAAACAACTTTTTTTTTCATTTTATTGTGTCATATGAAGACCTGGTAGACCATTGACTCCCGCTGATAGTTGGTACAGACCATACAGAAGCTTAAAAAACAGTATAAAAATGTGCGTTAATACATTATTCTTCTGTAAATACTAGAGATGCAACGGATTTCCTGTAACTATCCGGTATCCGGCTTTTCCGGATTTCTGATCTGAAACTAGGCAGAGCCTGTACTATGGTAACCAGACTGCTGACAAAAATAATTACATATTACTAAATACATAAATATTATAGATAAATCACATCCAGTGACAGAACAAATGATCGTTCACATCACACAAATATTTGTCCTAGGTGGGAATCGAACATACGACTTGTGACTCAGCAGTCAGGATCACTAACCACTAGATCAACAGACCCAAATGAGCTTTAAGGTCGGCCGGATATCCGGTACCCGCCAAAAAGCTTTTCTTTTCATCTCAGGTGAATACCACAGTTTTTCGTAGTCTAATCATTTTTATTTTTTAGATAATAAAAAACAAAGTTCAGAGACCCTTATTTTAGCAATAACAACCGTTTACCTCTAGGGTTGATAGGAAAAAAATTCCGCCTTCGTGGCCGGTCTGCCATAGTTCTGTTGATTGCACTTTTGTGGGCGCATAAAAATGAATAAATTCAATAAAAAAAGCGGTTACCACATCTAACGCCTTTTTCATTCACGTGTCGGTAAAAAAGTACATAGAGGAATCCACGCTTTGAGTTCAGTAGTTCAGCTAGTAAAAATGTCGTATTCATTAATAATAATAATATTAGCCTTTATTCAGACACAATATAAGTTACATTTCATGATTATTATGATTATTTATAATAAAATTAAAGAAATACTTTTTTTTACAGCAGTGCACTCAAACATTATTAATTTTATTATGCATCAACTCCCTGTCTGTATGCCACTACTTGACAAAGCTCTCTCTAACTGTCACCATTTCTCTCTATCTTTAGCTACTCTTGTCAATGTGCCACCTGCTGTGGCTTTAATGTCATCAACCCACCGTCTAAATGGTCTGTCTCGTTTTCTCTTTTTGTCACTTGTGAACCAATTCATGATTCATTTTGACCGTTTTTCACTTCATCTGATTGTAAGGCCTGACCACTTCCACTTTAGCTTTTTTATTGTTTTTATGACACCTTTTGTGTTTCTTGATGGTTGCAATTTTCATTCTATCGGATACTTCTTTAAATGGAGTTCTGACAAGTTTTTAGTTTTTTGTTATGTATTTTTGTGAGTGCCCAGGTTTGGCAACCACAAGTAAGTACAGGAAGAATACAGGTATCAAAAAGTTTCCGTTTGATATTTATCCCAGTTTCACTATTTTTCATAATTTCCTTCAGAGTCCAATACTGTTTCCAAGCGTTTCCAATGCATCTGTCACTTTCTTTTGTGGTTAGATCTGAGGGAGAAATTATTTGACCTAGGTATATGTATTCATTGACATGATCAATAGGGTTGTTATTGATCCTGATAGGTTCTTGCTTCCCATTCGTCATAGCTATGGTCTTTTCTGTGTTCATGACTAATCCCACCTTGCGGCTTTCCGTATCCAGGTTATTCAACATAATCTGAAAGCCTTCACTGGTTGGCGAGAGTATTATCAGATCATCCGCAAATCTTAGGTGTGATAGGTTTTCACCTTTAATGGACAATCCACATTTTTCCCAATCTAACTGGCGAAAGGCCTCCTCCAGAACTGCGGTAAAAAGTTTGGGTGAGGGGGTCGCCTTGGCGCACTCCTCTTTCTGTTTTGATCTCCGTATTAACTCTTGGGTTATTTATTCCCCGTTGGAGGTCCGGGCTTCATATTTGAAGAAGTTTAGTGAAAAGTAGTTTCGGAAAAACCGCTGTTAGAACGACAAAGTAGTCTGATATTTTCTTCTTTACAATTTTCTCAGATTTTTGGAAATCCCATTTGAAAAGATATGATACATACGGACACTTTTAAAGCTAATATATTAGTGTCGAACGTGGAATCATCTTTGTAAATGTTTTGTTCGCGCACACGCAACTTCATTTTCCCGCCAAGTTAATCATTCTTATTTCAGTACAGGAAAATCTCACTTTACATCTTCACATTTACAGGAATTGTGAAGCCAGTAAAACTTTTGTGAAATATTTTATTTCCAAACCACAGGAATCCACAGTAAACAATAATATAAATATTCTTAGGATTAGTAATAGTGAGTAGTAAAATTTGTTCAAGAAACAAATTTAAAAAGCTGCATGCGCTTATTAATTTACATAATTTACATTTTTTATTTGGTTGTAGTGCAATAAAGGCAATACATTTCTATAAAACTCCATAATAAAAAATAAAACTTTCCTAACATCTAGTTAAAAAATATAGGAGCACTTTTTTTTCTTTTTTAAAAAAAGACAACTCCCGCATTAGGAATTACTCGTGTGTCGCGGGGGACTTTACAAACATAGAAACAACGGACACAAAGAACACCCAGACTCAGGTGGGAATCGAACCCACGACCTATAAGCATAGCGGTCAGGGTCACTAACCACTAGACCAACGGGCCATTATACCCCAGGTGTAACTTAGAATGGAAGTTTTCGAGAACCTTGGCAGACCTTGGCCGTATGTTCATTGGATTTAACCATTTCATGATTATTCAATAATATATTTTTACTTACTTCATGTATGAATGTGTACAATTTGGATATACTCACTCGTAAAATAAAACGTGCCTGTCTTTTATTAGGTTTTGCAATAAATACAACATGCCATTTTCATCGCAACTAACGAGTATAAATTGTTTATATCATTTACATTTGAAAGCTTTTATCCCAGTAGTTCTATGATTAGTGTTATTTCATATGCATTATGTTGCTCCCTATTCAAAGGCAATAAATACTGCATTATGTTGCGAAATCTAATATTTAATTAGCTTATACTAAACTTGTTATCTGCAAACACCGGACTTACTTCAAGGATGAGAGCAAATTGAGCATGGTCGCTTACAAAAATAGTATTCGCTTTGCAAACAGTCGTATACATTCAAATACCTTGATTGTTTAGTAGATTCTCCTTTGACAAACTGTTAATAGGCTTTATGGTATAAACTAACAACTGATAGATTCCATCGTTCTTTCGCGAGTAAAAATCGCAAGAAGTTATTCAATGGATTAAATTAAGACCTGCTACATAATATAATTATCTATGCCAGGTTTAAGGAATTCTGAAATATTTGCTGCCACTTTTCATTTATGTATATTAGCAGTATATACATAAACGAAAAGTGACAGCAAATATTTACTAAGCAAAACCTAAAGGCGTAAGCCGAATCAATTTCTAATCCAGCTCCAAGTTCTCTTCGGTCTGAATTGGATAATGACATAGATTGCGTGTCTCGTCTTCTCTTTTCAAATCTATTTTGCAACGAACTATCACAGAATAAGCTTTTTGTTTTAAGTTATTCTCTAGAAAAACAAAAACAAGTACTTGATTTTTAATAAAAAAAGTTGAGTTTAAGCTTTTTTATTTTCACCATTGTTGTATTCTTTTAGTCTCATTAATATCGATTTAAATTAAGTGCTATAGTAGGCAAATACAACAAAACTCGTCCTAAATTGCACAAACTCTATAAAACAGGGTTTACATTCTCGATAAGAAGTACACAATGAAATAGCAACATAAAATAGGCTATCCTTAGTACTTAAATCTTCGTAATATATTTAATACTTCATGCGATTATTAGCAGAGTTCTAAACGTCTCATTAAACGTATCAAAGTAATTCATGGGTAAATGGACCTATTTTCCTCGGTGCCAACGTAAATGTTATTTTTATTACTTTGTTAAATAGATCAAATTTTATTGTTTGAACCCTCACTGATTGTTATCTAAACATTTTACTCAATAAAACTGCTTGTCTGCAAAAAGTAAAGAGCAATTATGTCGGTAATGTCACGAAGAAGTTTATCAATCACTTTTGTTGATTTATACACATAAGTTGTTTGTGGTTAAATTACCAAGAGGCCCGGCTGATAGTAAGCGGTTACCGTTCCAATAGATGCACGCAACACTAGCTCCATCATTTGTGCGTGGTACCTTACCCGAGGACGTCCTCAGTAATAGAAAACTGATTTATCACATCATTTATAGGGTAGAGGTATTATATAAGATGGAGCTCCGCGGCTCAAATTCTAACGGAAATCTGTTGAAATAAACAGACAAGACTCTTTATTTGATAGTACTAGGCCATTCTACACACAATCCTATTACTTTTGCTAATGTCTTTCATATGTATATCGGCAATCTTGATAAACCTTTTATTTTATGCACCTACCTATAAGTCTGTCTAACTGATGTAATTTATGATGCCAAGTGATTGCTGCATCGATCAATATATTCTAATTTTAATATTAATGGATCTGTAAATAGCTTTATAATGTCGTATGGTGTAATCCGACAAACCGCACTATGCATCTGCGCCTCTAATAGTTCATAGATCATTGACACCACAATTATATGTACTTTAGGGTATACATTTTTTTTTCTTAAGTACATAAGTTTTTTTGTGCACTACCTGTATGTATGTATATGTATATAAACTAACATTGTAAAATTTCATTCGCCTCCATGCGCACAATATGCGCATTCATTAATAGAGAGAGACAACAGTGTCTAGGTATAAGTGGAGTGTGCAGTGTGCAGGTAGCTTATCCTACTACTAATATTATAAATGTGAAAGTTTTGATGGATGCTTGGATGGATGGATGTTTGTTACTCTTTCACGCAACAACCACTGAACCGATTGCGATGAAACTTGGTATGTAGATAGATGGAGACCTGGATTAACGCATAAGCTACTTTTTATCCCGATATCCTTACGGGATCGGGACTTATGCTGGTGCAAACGCGGGGCGCTGCTAGTTAGGCTATAATTTAAAGCTTATAATTATATCTAACAAGTATAACAATGACTCCTGGATTGAGCGAGAAGTTTTTTTAACATGCGAGAATGTCATTGTGAGATTGTAGAAAATACATTTTTAGGAATGAAACATATCTTAATAATATATTTATTGAAGTTTGATCATTCATTCGTACGATGACGTTCATATTTTAGATGATTACAATTTGTTGATAATATGACTAACCTGCCTAAGCTACGAATGTGCAATAATAAAATATACATTATTAAATAACATACGGACTTACAGATGGTAAAAACTGAAAGTAAATTATCAAAATGTGTCTGACGTGTAACCCACGTAACTCGGTTTACGGAACACGCCCGTAAAACTCGCGTAATAGGCGTCCATCGTCAAAATGTTCTGTAAAACTGTTAAAAACCATCGTAAACGCGAACTGTTGACCTGCTTCAATGTTTTGTTTACCTTTTTTTACTTTATATATTCGTTTTACGTTAAACTAAAATATATTTGAAAACGATAAAGTTCTCGTGCAATGAGATTCTCAACTATGTGTATAATCTTAATGTTTGATATTGTAACTACTAAGTATTATTCTGCATTTTAAAACCCTGTGTGGTGGATGGATACTGCGTTGTGTGAGTACCGTACTGCCTCTCCCGGTAATAGATCTGATAAATATATTTATAGATCCGAACAGAGACGCTCTTTGATCGGCTCGGCTCCGACAAACGCGACCCTCGGCGTGGCAGGGTGGTACCTACCCACACACATCCGACCCAGATTTCCACTACCAAAAACACGGCGAGTTTGCTTCCTAATTAAAATTAAAATCTTAATTTAGGTAAATGCTTCACATGAATTTGATGGTAAAAAAGTAATAATCTTTGCCTCTATTTATTCTTTACTATCCTCTCTTCACTCCCAAGGTTTGCTGGAAGAAAACTCAACTATGGGTTCAGCTCGCCTTTGTACATGCTATTTTCCTTCCTGTACTTATAAGATTATTATTTTTGTGTACAATAAAGAATATATATATGAACAATCAATTTGCTAATTTCATTCCCCCTTCGTAAAAACTCTCTTAACTGATTGTGTTTATTTTTTCTACACGAGAAAAGATATTTTTAACACTCACTCCTCTTATAAATCAAGGCGACCTTCATGAAGTCAAAACGCTTTCTGCAAACAAAACAAACAAAAAACATCGTATAAAGGAAATCCTCTGACAATCACACAAAACATACCACATGTCATAAAAATTCATTGTTTCCGAGATAAAATAGTCAAGTAATAATCCCACGATTTATAAAGGTGTGAAGTCGCTAGCAGTTCTCAATGAAAAGTCCCACGTATTTCTGTGTAAAACTGCTCAAATTATAGCAAGCATAACCACGTTTTTACGATGTGTCAAAAGCATATTATATCTAATATTCTGCCCAATAGATGTATCATAAGATCGTAAAGACAACACACTCTTACATTATGCATATCATATGGCTTTGCTATTATACAACTAGTTATGACATTTTAATTGTGGTTAAATGTGATGTTCTTAGGGAAATTTAAGTTTTCTATTTCTAGGTACAGACGACAGAAATATTATTTTATTCTTGGCCTTGTTGACTGTTACGAAATGATCATGAAAGTTTTAGTGTTTAATGACAATGACTACATAGTTTTCTACTTTTAGTAACCTAATTCCATTTTCAATGTGTCGTTTGTTTTCTCACAATATGAACATAGAATTTTTTTCTCTATTTTCCATCCATAAACTTGGTATACTAGGTAGCGTAATAGACGAACAATGTGTGCGAGTGAGATACCTACACAAAAATCAAAATGTGAGAAAGAGACAGAAAAACCAGAACGTGGAACCGATTTGAAAAATTTTGTCTCCAATAGTTTTCCAATAAAGCGAAGCCAAAAGCTTAACTGAAAGAAGATCGGTTATTGATACTGGCTATCAATGTTCCATGTATATATACCTAATAGGATATTTTTTATCTGTCAACCCCCTATAGTCAATGTGATGTATGCAACAAAGCACAGGTAGGTCCTTCAAAAGGGTTATACTACTAAAATATGCTTCTACATGTATCAAACATATAACTTCTCTGTGGTTTAATTTGTGCAACTCTTCATTATCCCCGTTTTCACTTCTAGTAGATAGTCAGTATCGATGGCAAATAGCGTATTTGACTTCATGAATGGCATGATTAAAAAACGTAACAGTAAGATAGTTTAGTCAATAGGCAATCGGAAAATGTTAGTATTATATATTAGTATATAAATTTAGAAACTTAATTTTATAATTTAGGTCAGTAACAAACTAAGTAAATTGTGAATTTTGTTGTAAATTTTCGATAATTTTATTCCTCCCGTGTATTTCACTTAAACATGTATTACCATGCACAACGGTTTTTGTAAAGACAGAAGTACAAATTTACCCAGAATAACCTCTTTCATGATATGAATATTTTTTGCCATAAATCCCGATTTACGCTTTTACTGTTCATATGACGTCATGACGAATGAACAGCATGGCGGTCTAGCGTTTCCATCAATTTACGCCCGGAAATTAAAAATGTAAAATAGAAATGCATTTTAATACCACTTATCGATCGAATAAAATTTAAGTAAATTTTCTGGTTGTCAATCCCTGATCAAATTGTAACTTAAAAAAAGGGTGTAATACCTACCTTATTGCTTAGACTTGGAAATCGCGGCACGGCCTCGACCCACAAAATCGAAATTCGTCTGGTATTTCTTATTCAACCACATCCGACAAACATTAAAATGTTTGTAAAAGGTAATTGTTTAGTTCAACATTAAATGCATTTATCAAAGACAATACAGGAAGTAATTGAAACAACTTTAGTCGGTCCATATCCGCTTTGGTATAAACAGACGATAAGAGTCAAAAATCTGATAATGTCACTCATTTAATAGCCATGTAACTATTATAAATGAACGACAACGAGAATAATCCAAATAACAAGTTTCGTCACAGAATACAATGTAGCCGGCACGTCAAGGCCGGAATACTCCCCGTGGCCGCGTGGAATTTCAAGGTTTCACCAAGAAATGCTAAATAAATATTTACGGTGTTGTGGAACAAATTATGTAATAATGAACGTCTATGTTCTTGATAGATTTATTGAAATTTGAGTGATCAAATGTAAAACGTAGTCATAAATAAATTGGTATATATATAATTTGTACTGAAAGAATAATATAATGAAATATGAATCACAGTAATTAACCTGTCAATTCTTAATATACTATAGATATTGTGCACCTGGTGGTAGACCTACCACCAGCTGCACCATCGTTCTGTACGATTCATATTCTGATGCACGAATTTTAAGTTCTGATGGCAGTTCCAGTTTCGTGGAAGCGCGCTGTATGTTCATATGAACACATTTGCGTGTGCGAATGGACATCCTGACATAACTCGGCCATGTATTTTGCAACACATGATCTATAAATAGTCTCCCTATTCGCCCATCCGAAATAAACACTGTTTATTTTATGTGGAATCATTTTAATTATAGTGCGGTGTCTTTAACCGCTAATAAGATCTTTCTGTCTTATACATAACTCGGGCATTTTCTAAGAATGTTTCGTCTCCGTGGCCCATATTGCCGTCGTTTTAAATTAAGCGAAGAGATAAATCAAGGACGTCGTGTCCATATTTCATCCGAAAGAAATAGTTGCTTTTAAAATGAAATAAAAATACTAAGAAAAGGTAAGGAAACAGCGTCCTAGTGGCATAATTTGCAAATATGGTCGAAACAAAGATGTTACGGAATGGGCCGCGTCGTAAATTACTTCTAAAACTTTCGTTACTTCAAAGTAATGAAACGCTTAATATTATTATGGTTAACGTACATTTTTATGTATTTGTGTTGTAATATCGACATCAGAAATTCTTATTTTAAAATATGGAATTTGCTTGAAGGATTCAGTTTGGATTTTTCTTTGACATGGACATGTCTTCATCTTCATAAGGCATTACCAATGTCAAAACGACATATTTAATGAGACATTTCCTGGTAAAAATAGATGAAAGAGGTTATCTGTTTTAAGCATTTGGATTTCGATGAAACATCATAAATGTTTCTTTGTATTAATATTCTTGCATCCTTAGTTTTGTAACCTAAAAAAAGGTGCTATTAGGAGTGTTTCACACGTAAATCTAATATAAAAGCAGTATGCTGTCGAAAAAGAGCGTTACTCAGTAACTAACTAAATTTAGAGACACAATTTTAATCTGAGTAAAGATTGATCTTTCAGTCTTGAGAAAAATTATGGATTCGATATTCTTTTGCAGTCTCTTCACTTAGTGTCAACTTTTAGTAGTTCAATTTCTCAGTTCAGTTTGTATACACGCAAGGTCGCCAGTTCTCATTATACATTATTGTACTTTATCTTCATTGCGTTTAAAACTATCAGAAAAAAATTATTCGCTTATGTGTTAATCTGTTAATTATTGTTAGTTTATTTCTCACATCACATCTTGAAAGGTATCAAATATAGGTTTATAGTTTATCAGAAGCTTCGGCCGCTGTAAAGTCGGTTACGTTCGCTGAAGCTATAAAATATCTGTTTCCGCGATACTAGAGTTAATACTTTCGAGGGCATCTGCGGTTTTATTACTAGATAAAGTGACAGTCGTTATAATTGCTTTTATTGGTATAATATTCTACTGAAAGATACTAATAAATTCCATAGACAAAGGTCGACGTGAGGCAATATTTTGTCAAGTAAAACCTACAGGTCGTGTAGGCTTTTGTGATCTTTCTATTTGTAGGACTAGTACTAAACATCGTCTAGACACCGAAAAATGCGTTGGACACTTCAAAACTAAAGAGGTCTTCTCCAAAGCTATCCAATTCTAAAAATAATTTTTTTCAGTGAAGACCCGGCTAAAATAATTATTTTATTTACATAAATTTATTTGACATTTAAGTGTCCACGCACATACACCTTAATGTTCAATCAATTTTACCATGTGTCGTTTTATACTTTTAAAGTTTAAATCCTAAAGGATTAGAGGCTTCGCCCTATAATGTAAATTATCTATTTACGGTAAATTTGTGTGGGCGTTTTAGAAGTAAGGGTAATGCGAAAAATTCATAAATATGAAAATGTGTCCTAGTAATTTACTAGGACACATTTTCATATTTATGAATTTTAGAAATTGAAGTGTCGTATAAAATAAAAGGAAAAGAAAAATAAAATAAAGGAAGGAAAAAAAAAGGATTATTACATACGTACATACGCTCACGCCTGTATCCAAAAAGCGGTAGGCAGAGCCACATTAAACACCCACATTTTTCCATCTATAATTTTGTCTCAGTCACGTAATAGGGGGCGAGCCTATTGCCGTCAACCGGGCACTTTGGGAATTAAATTGGGTTTATTTTAACTTAAAATAAAGAGAGTCCCAACTAATATTACAAATGGCTGTCAGAGTCAGTGTAACCTATTTTTTTTTTCTCTTTTCTTTTGTTGACGAGGTGGAAGATCCTATATGGATGTCCTCCGCCTTGGGGAGGCGAAGGGGTCTGTCGGACTCTTACCTGTTACTCTGTTATCAGCAATACAAAAAAGGATACAAACATCATCCAGAAAAAACGTATTGTTCCCAAGAGATACAAAAAAAAACAAATTTAACGCCATCGAAGTCGCGGGCAAAAGCTAGTTCTTTAGCCCGCCATAGATTTATTTGTAACTTTCTTGCATTTTGAAGAATTTTTCGGGTTTTTAGTCATAGCAGTAATTACACTAATCACCTATTTAGAAAATATAGGTATATGTACCTATATGTTTTGTGTCATATTCCTTTGTAAAAAGTAAATTTTCTTGATTGCCAATGATTGATGTGACTACCTAATACTTAAATTAATATTGTTCAACTTTCACTATTTGCCTATGCGGTATTATTTAAATTAAAGGACCTCGAGCTGAAAATTTCATTTGTTATTAGTACATCAATTCAACAAGCACTATCACCCTCAATGCCAAACCACCCACTAAACCTCAGCAAATTAAAAATATGCAACACTGCCTTCCTCATGATATCGTATACCAATCGTATCCCCTCTCCCTGAATCACAAGAAATAGACCTTACTTGCCATCAGATAGTTTTATCGTCTTAACTATTACAAATTAATAGGATTACCATAAAAGCTCTTTATATTTACATGTCTGCATCAAGACAGATGAGAAGCACATTTTGGTTGTCCACAAATATCGAGCTTCGTTAACAAAAACATGGATAAGAAATTGCCAGCCTCGAGCCAATATCAACGCCTGCTTTGTGGAGCCAATTTAAATATCTATATTTGTAAAACCGGCCGTAAAAAATGAATGAAAAACGAAGTCGCTCGCAACGGCTAGTAATGGTATAACAAAAAATGTCAGTTGTAGGACTGCACGTCAGAATCAGTACCAAAAGTGCCCAACGTGCCTAAAGAAGATTTCACTTCAAAAACAATCATGAGTCTTTCCCGTTACCTTCCGCATCATTTGACACTAACATCATAAATAATTTCCAACAGAAATAAATCCTTCTTGATGAAATGACGCCAAAACAATTCATATGTACATACAAATTTTCAAACGGCCAAAGAGTTACTCTGACGATGGAAGTGTATTAACCTTTAAAATATATCGGTAAGGTTATTCGGTTTAAAAATATTTGCTTTATAATCCTATAAACCGCGATGAATGAAAATTCAATGATAAATAACAACATTTACATTTCCACAGAACCAGTTTTCATATTTTTTGACTAATGTTGTTGTGCACAGCACCTACTAAATAAAAAAATCAAATCACATTACCTATTACCTGATTAGAACCGCAGATAGGTATGTTTCAGTATCTAAAACCTCTCCAGGGAACATTTTCGTTAAACCGAGAAGGAATTATTCTAATTGGACAGTCACATTATAGTTATCAATTCCCTAACTTACAAATAGTTTGATGTTAGTTTTAATCATTAGAAATGGAGTATAAAATAATAACTACTCTCTAATCGAGCTTTCCCACCAAATACACTATTGATTTAAACTCACCAGAAGATTGATGAATCCCATGTAATAGTACTAGTAATTTTATTAAAGATTAATAAAATGTATTTGTTCATTAGGTTTCTATAAATGTTACTGTGTACTGTAGGGGGTGGATGGTTCTCTCTTCTCTTCATTGCAATACATTTAAGAAACCGAAACCCTTTAGTTCGGCTAAACAAGGAACTAAATAAAACTCAATATCTCCTTTTAACACACCAGGAAAACTATTTATGTCTCACTTTATTAACTTCAGACTAAGAGCATCTGCCCAGTCACCCTTTATGTGCCGACTGGCTGCGACATGTGATAAACATTTATTACAGTAGTCAAACTTAACACCAACGTTATAAATTTCTTTACACTACCGAAGATATTGCTATAATAGCCGTTTTTAATTAATAATAACCGACTTCTGCATTTCCGTATCGATTACCTAACCGTCTAGTTTTTCTCGCTCTATGACATAATCCTATACTTATATGATAGTCGAAAAACGGAAAGCGAGGCCGAGATGATGCTCGCAATAGAGGAGTATCTTCAAGACATCTCAAGAAGGAAGATGAATCTCTGTACACAGTATAAATAAGATTGTACGGTAAATTAATAAATTGCACACAACTCAAAACAACGTACCACTTTAACATGTAAAACTTGTACTTAGACATCACATTAAAATGAATAGATATGTATGAGCCATGTATTTTTTTTTAAATGAATACATGGCTCATACATAGGTATGAGCCATGTATTCATTAAAAAAAAATTAAATACAGATTAACTGATTCTCCTGTACAGTGGACATAATAAAACTGCCCTTTTCGGGTTTATTGCGTCTCATCGTTACGAGGCGAGGTACGTCTGTCTTTTGTCTTAGTCACAGATAATACATAAACAGACGAAGAAAGAATCGCAACGTGCAACGCTAGTAAACTTTATTGACCTGTCGGTAGTGTTAGGTCTTTCTGTTTTGCTTGCTAATAATACATTTCGCCATTTTTGGACGTTGGAGTTTTAGGATTCAGGATTTCTATGCCCAAGATGTGGTGGATAATCTCTTCAGGAAAACCTATACATATGTGTTCATGAACTTTTAAGAATAAATATGTTAATGCAATAAGAAATTAAAGACACCGTGTACAATACATTTAATACCGGCTATTGACCATCATTCGACAGATAAAACTCGTTTGATTTTACCATCAATAATGCTTTCATAATGCATATACCTTGTTATGTTAGGCGTTAGACGCACTAGTGGCATTTAGCTGCACTTCCTGCATATCTCATTCAGCCGCAGATCTCTGAAGCTGTTGCATAACCCGCTTCATAAACTAGTCGAGTTTTCGTTTAGGAAGTAATTTATAACATGCTTTATTTCACACCGTAACCGGCGTTAGGGGAATTAACTATTACTTTTATTAACATGATGTAGATGAAGCTAAAACTGATATGGTTTGGTATTTATAAGATTTCACTAACTTTAACTGAACTGAAGTATTTATTAATGAAATCCACTAGAGGTTCATGTCAAGATACTTTATAACCATCACACACGAATGACAAATCAAAAACAAAGCAAACCTCGACGCTATTTAGTAGATGTTGTTTTTCAATTCAACTTTATTCTAGTTCACTTCATACGATACCCTCTTTCCGTGCTTTTTATCTTTGTAATATATTGTAAATGCACTTTATGGTTTTCAATTTGTCGTATTCGACTTATGTCTCCGGTCGGCCACGGATCTCATTGTTGGGATCATAATTTCTAAAACGGAAGCGATCATACAAAAACGCATGTTCCTGCACTTGCTACTTGCTATATCTAGTACATATACCTACGTTGTTGATATTGCGTATCGTCTGTGCTGCGTTGGTTCCATGCTGGAACTCGTTTTAAAAAAAGAACATTTTAGCTATGTTATATATTTTACACTAGGTAGTAATAAAAATTTAATGAGTATAAAAAAGGTAATTTCATAGTTGAGGAGCTAATAGTAAAAAATGCCCTACCAAAAATATTGACGCAAACGCATTGTTATATTTTCCTTTTGTTAATATATTTAAACCAATTTTAGATAATACGTCTACAGCAAACTCAAAAATGGGTAAACTTTTGGAAAGAACTTGGCCAACTTTTAGGTTCTTTCTTTTAACAAAAGTGTAATTTTCAAATAACAGCCGTGTTCGACTGTATCTAAACAATAAATTGTTTCAGTGTTGCGAATGGGTATCTAGAATTTTATTGTTGCTACATTTATTGCTTACAACGTAACCTACATTCTGAAAGAAAATAATTACGTTCGCTTCGCGGTCCAGTGAAGTTGTGTTACATGTGTTATGAGCTGTTAGATCAGATCAGAGAGCCTGGGTACTAAGAAATGTGGGCGGAAAGTGGGACGATAGTTGGCGGCCGTGGCGACGTGTGAACCCACTGTGATCGTGGCCGGACAACGGCCCTGGACAGATAGATTCTAAAATTTACTATGTAATAGATAATATAGATTACATATTTATAGATTATAAAGAAAACATTGAAGCAAAGACATTTCTCCTCATTATAACCTTTTTATCTGTCAATAATACCGGCATTATTGTGTGCATTGGGGAGCCAAGTAATTTCACAAAGGCGAAAGCTCTATTATAAATATGTCACCATATTTCAATATGTTACTGAAAAGGCGGCATTTATTAAAAATAAACGATAACCTTTTAGTCCTTCACATGGGTTGAAGGAAATACACAAATTTAAATAGTAGAGAACACGTAGAGAGAGACCGAGAGTCGAAAGTACTAACTTCCATTATAAAATTTATAAAAAAGGTCACGCCCCGAAATTCTATAATTGTGAATCGAAGCAAAGACGTGGAGTATATGTTAAATATGCTTTATATTTAAAGCCTTATTGAAGGTTCATTTTGAAAAATCGTTAGAAAATTGTGTCCATTGCTTATCGTTTCTCGTTGGCTTTTGTATATAAATATGTGCGCCGCTGTAACCGCTGCAAATCCAATCATGGCTCGACATTTCGAGTCTTTGAAACGATCGCGTACTCCATCCCAAAGGTATAACTCGTTTTATATTTCGTTAGAATATATAGATAGTTCTTTAGAATTGAAATGTCACAATGTATATTGGGTCTATTTATTTAGGTTTATTGAGAGTAGGTTATGTTCGTGATAAGATAACCTCCTTGTGGTCATCCGAATCGTGGGGTTACTATGTGAAGCTATTAGTATTAGTAGTATTGCGCTCTTGTTTATGGTTTTATGTAAGGGAAAGCTTGGTTTCTGTTTCAGATATCACGTTTATTGAGGCTTGCAAAAGAGTCGATAAAGTCAATACTGTAAAATGTTCTGAAAGCCATTCAGCCATAGATTTTGGCAACCTTTATATTAGATAGGTGAAAAACTTCTTCTGTCTTCTGAAATGTTTAAGCTTTATATACAATGCATTATACTCTTTCACTCTCTTACCTTATTTCTTAAGCACATTATGAAAAAACTTCAAACATAATTAACATAATTGATATTATTACAAAACCATATTTTCGTTCCATCACGTTTAACTATCAAATATTAAAATGTTAGATTGTATGAATTTAAAATCTAACTATTATTTATTATTGTTACAGGTACTTAACAACAATGACGTTACACTGCACTACTTATTATACTACATTGACGTATGTAACTAATTCAATTAAGGATTCTAACATCAATCGATTATAATTATATCTTGATCAACATTAACTTTAATACCAGTTTAATCGACACAATAAGATATTAGCGTATATTCATAAAATATGGCACAGGATTTCCCGGTAACAGCCAGATCAAGTTACAAGTATGCGACCCTGACTGGCTCGGCTATCCGTGTAAGCAATATCACTTTCCTTCCATTGCCTACTCTTCTTACCTACCTTTCCCATTCAATATAAACATAGTTTTCCCATCCTTCTTTTTCTTAATAAAGTGCCTATTTGACCCAAAAACTGGACTTTATAGGAGTCGTAAAGTTTTGGGCGTAGTTCATAAAATTTTTACACTTTTCTTGTAAATTATATACAGGGTGTAAGTTTGAGCTACACGAAAAACTTACAATAACCTCTTTCTGTTTATACTTATCAATCACAATACAAAAGTCAGTTCATCATAAAAATGCAAGATTAAGAATTTATAGTCATTAGTTTCATTTGACGCTACGCAATGTACACGCAACATGTGTAGGTTCTTCTTCTTTTTGTGCGGTACGGTGAATGACTTTAAACGTTCGGCGCCGTTAATACCAGCTGATTGCATAAAATGTTTAAATGTTGTTTGATTGATTCCATTGCAGATTTTGACCGTATGCAGTATTTATTAATTTTTTTCGGTTTAAATGTTCTGTATTTCACTTTTAACCACAAAAATGTAAAATTAGAAAAATAATTGATAAATTTTCCGGTAGAAAATTCCAATGAATTTCGACTCAGAATGATTGTCTGAATACACTACTTCAGGATTCGGTACAGTGTTGCTTACACCCTGTATGTACATATATTCAAGTAAGGTGGAGGCACGACGATTAACACGTTTGTACTTTAACATACATTTACGGAGACCATAGCTTTGTTTAAGCTTTTCAGGTGTCTGACGTTATCTGTTCATTTGTCATATAAATAGTACATCTATTAATAAAACTGGTATAAGTACGTCAAACGCTTGTGATGTAATGCTTTGATCGCGGCCTTGCAGTAATTACCGACGGAATAAAGTTTACGGAAATATGTATTTATAGTGGAAAGCGGAACTGTTTCATATACTGTAGTAAAACTATTTTAAACGGTAAAAGGTTTCAGTTTCAACTCGGTAAATTAAAAAGTTATGGATAATAATCAGCAATATAGATATTATGTACATTAGACTAACTTCCTAATTCCGTGAGTGTATTTATAGCTATTAAAGATATACAGTAGTAGTAATGTGTGTGTGTGTTACGGAGTTTTCCGATTATTCCGGGCTGGTGTCAGGCGCGACAAGTTGCTTAACCCCATGATGAAAGGCTTCTATCGGTCCCAAAACCAACCAGTCTTTCCCTGAAATACAGACGTAATAACGTACGTTTAAAAATGACACTAAACATGACATTTGAATGAATTATCTTATATTTTGTTACATACGTTTTAGCACGAGTATACAGGTAATAAGTTAAAATAAAATGACACTACCCCTGATGATGGGTAGTGCCAAGTGTATGCTCGTGTAGTCAGATGTGTCACTTTCGGGTTATCTGTTACTTTACTTATTACATCAATCGGCCTGTATGCTAGTTTGCGAACTTAGTTGTATAGAAAAGACAAAATCACGAAACGAAGCAAGCATATGCGAACCTGAACGTAGATAGATAGATAGATAACACTTTATTTGTACACCAGTCTTATAGTAGAACTATCATGAATACATTTGTCATACAGATAATGTACAAAGGGCAGCCTTATTGCAAACTGCAATCTCTTCCAGGCAACCTTAGGATGGATCGATGTGTATCGGAGAGACAGTTGTAGTTGGAGGTGCATTTCAATTTTTTTATGAAAAACTATAATTACTATAACTTAATATAAATATATACAGATATCCTGTATATTTAGTCTACTTATGTATACTAATACAAAACAAACGTAGTACGTTTTCTAACTCGCTTTAAATGATTCTCTTACAAATTCGGGAGACCCTAGTATTAATTGGATATATGTTGTTATCTAGCTGTCAACTTCATAAACCACCAAGGTTTACTTATATTGAGAAGAGTACTAAAATTGTACTTGGGTGAATATGATAAGCGCTATTGTAGAACTCAGCGTATAACATCTTAGTTTTTATTTAACTACAAATAATATAATTGATGGTTGTCTCATGACGCCAAATATATTGTAACTATATGTTACACAATCCAAAGATGGTCTATTTTTATGACATTACAACATCTATATATTAATACGTGAAGCGAAAACTTTGGAGCCCTTTTTACGAAAATTGGGCAGTAGGAGGAGTATGAAATTTCGGACACTTATAGTTTATACAGAAAAGAAGTGACAGTGAAAATTTTGAACAATATTTGCTACAAAGTTAAAAAAATGCAAAAACGGGTACATACAGCTATGAGTGTCCAGTATATATTTTAACCTGTCATGGTACAAAAGTCTATACAATGACAGGTCAAGTAATATTGGCCAATGAAATAAACCATGTTGTCAAAACACTAAGTTTGTTTAGTTAAATAAATTAAGTAATATGTAATTCAATTTGCAGAATTATAAATGTCGGTTTAAACTGTTCTAATGTGACCATTAGTGTCACAATTAAGTACCTAATTTGTTATCAATGATATGCAGATTTCCAATTTTTATTTCTAAACTAATTGACACACTTCACAACGATTTCTTAATCATGTTTGTGTATTATCATTTGTTTACCTAAATTCCCAAATGAGAGATCAATAACAATTTGATGAAATTATTTTTTGGAACTTTTTAATATTAACTAGTTCATATCGATTTAATTCGTTTGTTTTTTTATATATATAATGTACTAGCAGCGCCCCGCGGTTTCACCCGCCTAAGTCCCGGTGCCGTGGTAATATCGTGATAAAAAGTAAGCCTATGTATTAATCCAGTTCTCCAGCTATCTACATACCAAGTTTCATCGCAATCAGTTGAGTAGTTTTTGCGTGAAAAAGTAACAAACATCCATACATCCTCACAAACTTTCACGTTTATATTATTAGTAGCATCATGTCCATATTCAGTACGTATTAGTACGTACATACGGTAACGTCATATTATATGAAAACATTTAAACAACTAAGGTAGCAAACTAGCATATCCTTCTGAAGAAAAACGGTTACCGTTGTTACCTATTTACATTGCATAACACTGCAAACACTTAGGGGATGCAAGAAAAAGTGTAATATCATTATAAAAATAAAAATAGTGGTTCTTCTACCACATAATTTATTTCACTCTACCGAAACACATTCGACTAGCTCTATTTACACCTTTTATTTGAAAAGACAAATATCTCTCTATCCAATAGGACTAAACCCCATTAAATGGTTGATAAATCTGTTTTATAATTAATCAACTGCTTAAAATACAACGAAACTCAGACACGGCTTATATTTACGTTCTATAGGTTATTTATACTGCTTTCGAATTAGGGTGTCCACATGTTTATAAAAAAACGTGCAATAGATTATTTCACAGTCATTTATTTGATTTATATCGTTGTTTTAGACCCATTAGCTTTTGTATCGAAAAAACTTACAACTTGTACAGCGTTTCTTGTTTACATTTTATTTAACTCGTTTTGGACTATTAATATAAAATAATAATAACTTGAGACACCTCACACACGGCCGTCTGATCTCAAACTAGGCGCAACCTGTACTCTGGTAACCAGACAGCTGATAAACATACTTATATATTACTAAATACAAAATATATTATAGATAAATTACACCCAGACACAAAGCAAATGATAGAAATCATAAAACAATTATTTGTCCAGGGCGGGAATCGAACCCACAACCTCTGGCTCAGCAGTCAGGTTCACTGACCACTGGAGCAACACGCCAGTCAAATGTACTCAAGTACACTGTTTAGTCTACCATTTCTACACATAAAGACAGGAAATATTGTTTATGAACATTAATATTACTTCACTATTTAGAATTTTATGTAAGAAGGTCAACCAACCTACAAACATACTTTCACATTTATAATATAACTAAGGAAGTAGGTATATAGAAATTATCATTTACCGTCACTAGTATGTAAATAGAGAAGATATAAAAAAACTAGACAATTGCGAGTCTGACTCGCACGCCGAGGGTTCCGTACAAACTTGAATGTAGATAGTTCGTCCATCTCGGGAATCGATATTCCCCCATACATCGATATAAGTCACAAGTCAGATTGAAAGACAAACTTAACTTAGCCGTTCTAAAACTATTCCACCATACACACATACACTGATATACCGTCAGTCCATTTTCCAAGGGCAAAATATACACATTATCAAATTACCGCCTTTCGGAGTTTTTCCTTTAATTATGATGTGAGACCTTCTTTCTCACAATATTTCATGCTTGTATGTCAATGGAAAGTACCCCACAGGTTTTGATTTATCTCTGAAGAGTTAAAATAGGTTAAAATAAAAGGCTTAAATGGCCATGTCTTTTGATTGCGTTGACTAAGAAGCTTGATTTTTAACAGCTGCAAGGGACCGCAGACATAAGTGTATAGGGATCTTTTTTTCCTTTTAAGGTGAAAAACTGAACAGCTTCTTACTCCTTAGGTTAAAGTTTTAATAGAAGCTTACTCACCTGGTACTATAACCATAAACCAAGTCAAATTTGGTGTACTATATTTCTAATTATTCCAGTGTAATTATAATGAAATCCTTTCTAAATTCCAATAGTGTTATATTTAGAAAAGTTGTTAAAATTGTTGCTTCTTTCGATTCTTGTCGATCTCCTCTAAAATACGGTACTCTAGAATAAGGTGTTAAAAAAAATCTTTCAAATTTTCTTTCTTTCTTTCTTTCAAATAAATGTACCAGGTGCGATACTACAGTAAACAGTAACAAATATGTGGTGACCCTACAGTACCGTCGTATCTACTGATTTACCGTTCACCACTGCGCGGTCACATGTAACGCAGTTTTAGAATTATTGCCCACACTGTCAATAAATTGTGGGACAAAGAAATGCACTAGCCGAGGTCTTCGCAAAGGACACCGGTAACATCAACGTTACATAAACTATATTACGTTGAAACGAACCGAGGTCGAGGTATTTCTATTTAGTTATAAAACTTCTGTTGTTACGATCTTCTGTTTTCTGATTTTTAAATAACTAGAGGATATCCGATAGAAAGTCTACTACAAGTAAACACAAATAATGATTATAGTTTAAAAAACTAAAAAACACGCTTTAATACAAAATTCAACTAAAAAAAATAAAAAAATTATCGAATTATTGCATTGTCATCGGTCTTTGACACGTGTGCAAAATTTGAATGAAATCTGGCCCTTTAAAGTGATCAGACCAGTAGAATTTTCTCACATCCCTTCAAGAATTTAAAATTAGATGATTATCTTTAAACGGCTGAACAGATTTTCTTGAGTTAGAACTAAGCTTAAAAAAGCTAAGAATACTCTGGATCAAGTCACCTTTCAAACAAAAAAAAAACTAAATCGAAATCGGTCCATCCGTTTAATAGCTAACACGTTAAAGTTACAACACCAAATAGACCAGTAAAAACACAAAATTTTAGTAATTAAAAAACATTACTTTGCGCTGCTACAGTGAACATATTGAGCTTTGCAGAGGTCGTATACTTGGGGATTTGTATTTATGAAATGCTATGTTAGATGCTATTCTAGTGTGGTGCTATGCTAGTATATGATGTTGCCAGATTTCAAACACTTAGCCTATAGTTAATAATCTAAATCCCAAAGACTAAGGTATCAGTCTAATAATTTAGACATTGTGGCCCAATTGATGTTTTAATTAAGTTGAAATGCTTTTAACTTTAATTAAAACACCTCAAGAATATTTAAAGCGCAAAGATGAAAGTTGTCGGTTATTGTATATTTAATTTTTAAAGATATGTTTCGTATTCTATTATACTTTCACGATATTGTTAAAATTATTTTTAATCAAAACAAACTCAACGGAAACATAGTTATAACAACATAACTAAAAATATTTTAGCTGAAAAAATATCAAATTTACAAGTCAGAAACTGTTAACATAAATCAAAATTATTTAGATAATCCGCAGTTTTCATACTACGAGCTTACCAACCGTTAACGAGATCAAGGCGAATTTACACATTGAATTAAATTTATACTCTTTGTTGCCGTAAAAACAACAAAAATGTAATTAGCATGATCCTGCGGTATTCAATATTACAAACACTCATGATATGTTGACCTCATCAAGAGATAGCCATCTTATGTTTACGGCTCATGATACTCAAGGAATTAACGTTCAACTACATACCCATAATTTAGGTTCAACTATAAGTTATGAAAACGTTACTGACTTATTTGTTCCTGGAGCTAATACCCGAAACCATATCACCAAGGAACCAATTTTTAAATGTTATTGTTATAACAAAGAGTATCCTTAGAATACTTAATCCTTAAAATATGGTGCTGCAATAAATATATCGAATATCACAATAATAAAAGAAACGTAATAAGTAATAAATTTGTTCGCCTCCACGATCCCGACTCCTAAACCAGCTATCTTAAGCTTCATCATAGAATATAGATGTAGGTACTACGTACATATCGACTACTGGGCCCTGCAATGAAACGAGATATTACATCCGACCGCACATATTGCTCGGAAACCTATAATCAGCCCGTAAGATGGTTCAATCATGTGTCAAGTCGCAGTAAAGCGCAAATGCTGTACCATCGCAGTTCGGACAAACAAAGAACAAAATTCGCAGCTGTTTCTTTCAGCTTGCTCGTTGCAATAAACTTTAAATGGATTATTTAAAAATAAACCATTAATAACCATGTGGGATCGGGGGTAGAAAGTGTATCTTAAATTTCAATAGGTATATCTTATTTAATAGGCACGATATCGCAAAGCTTAGCATTATCCATATATGTGTAAGAATATATACTGCCCCTGCCCATAAACACACTATCTAACCGTACTACAGCTTTGTGAATGCACTTTGCTTCTACATGTTTATTCAGTAGTACTTAATTATAGTGCACTTTGATCGTATTTATTTAATTCATTAACAATTTATTACAATTGTCCGTCGAGTGATGTGGGTTTAGATTCCCAGATGCTACAATTATTTGTTCCATTCATATGCAGGTTGTTTTGTTAAAGGACTATTTTTCTAGTGCATTTCTTTTTAAAAAAAATCTATAGTTAATTTACTTGATTGTAAAATAATGACTTGTAACTCTTTATAAGAGAGACCCCCTACAGGAGAACAATTCGTGACACACTTATTGTTCTTCACGTCTGCGTAAGGTCAGACATATAAATGATGCAGATACCCAGCTCAGTATACATTCAAAGATTCTTCGTAATTTATAGAAAAGAAAATTTACGATCACAGAAACATTACCCTTGAATGTAACACTGAAGGGAAACAGTGACCTACATAAATCAAGTCTTGCATTGAACTTAACAAATACAATATGTGTATAATACAAAGTATCTAATTTTGTGGTACAGATGTGTGAACTAATATCTATTTCTTTTTTCAATGAGATGTACCGAGGTCATTGTTATTAGGTCTTCTAAGTAGTGCGAAACACCTACCTGCGAATAAACAAGTGGCCATTAGATTACCGACTTTTAGTACGTTTGCGGAGACTTCCTATTCCATATTTTTCGTCTTTAGATGATGAAATTTCAAAAATACTCTCTTAATGTCTTAATACCCACCTCGTCGGTGGGTGCAGCCCGCTTTAAACCGCTTCTTCTTGGAAGTCATGAATGGAGGCCTATGTCCAGCAGTGGACTTCCTATGGATGAAGTGATGATTGGTGATTAGCATTTATAACATGATTAACGTGTACTCATTTAGCACCGTTGCCGTAGTGGTATAACAATGTAAATTATTACGTTGTGTTTAAGAGTATGAGCATATATAAAAGTGAGGTTTTTTTTATTTAAGAATAGCGAAAAAAAAATCTTACAATACTCTATGGACGATACTAATTAATTACTTAATTAATCATTCATTAACAACACCAGATCAGGCTTAATATGGAATAGTTGGGTATATGTTAGTTTTATGACATTGTATAACATTTATGACCTGGTTGGTAAAAAGACCTAGTCGAGACACGTCTAATGTACCTATTCTATTCATATTCGTTACGTTACAACGAGATTATTATACTAACAATAGAATAGGTTCTAATGTTTTAACATTACATTGAACATAAATGGTGAATGATGTCTTTAAAGATTTATGTCTAGCTTAACCTACGCCCGATCTAGCCAGGATTAGGCCCACGTCTGCATTCAGGCTCAGATTAAATCCGTCATCGGGTGTCTTCATGACATCTTAAGGTTAAGTGATTTAAGATCTAAACATCCTTCATGTTTTCCTAGTGTTTTAATTGTTTGTTTAATATTAAATTAGAATGTGGGGGAAGCACTATTTAAATTTTCAGTATGTGACGTATATGACTCTAACTCATAGACTATGATGATCCCTTTTTAATGGTTTTGATGAAGATACCCATAGAGTATTTCTATGTAGTGCACTGTTATGTAACATAAAGTAACTATTGCCACATAAAAATAAATAATTTTGACTTATATTCGCGAAAATTTTGGGACGTATTACACAACGATATCTAAACTAAGCATAGCTTGTACATGGCGAGACAGAGAGACGCATCAGTCCTTTTTTAGGGACCCAATCAAAGAGTATACAAACACTACGTTAGAAGAGTCGGGACTCTCATACTAAAAAACGATGTATGAAACGGGTTCCAATTTGATTTACCAACACAAAAACTAAAATTTGATGGGAGCCTAAAATTATGCCAACCTTCAGGAAATAAAAATAGTGTTGTCCATTCTAATAATAGAATTATCGACAAATCCACAGATTAAAAATAACCATCAGCCATTTCGTTTAAATAATCTATGATGACTTGTTTTAGCAGTAATAGGTAAATAAACTACAAAAAAAATTAAATTCAATACAAATATATTTATTTCATAAAATTGTTAGTGTTGATGCAATAATTGATACGAGCCTTGTACAATCACGTTGCGCGAGCTCAGCAGTTTACGCCGACCCGCGCTATTTCATAATAAATAAAATTAGTATATTCTCGGTCACCAATCGGTTCGGGTGTGCTCATAACTATTTTAACCCTATCATTCTAGAATAAGTTAAGTAGATAAACCATTATTTTGCTTAACTTTTTCTTTCCTTTATAACCATATTTTTCCTGTACGGTAACCATAGCCCGTACATAATCATTTTAAGCGAAATACTACCACAAACATATTTTTACGTGTAGAGTTTCTGTATCGGTAAATCTTCAATTCCGACAGCTTTCACCCACTGCGTGCACCAAAAAAAATGTTATAAAAGAAAATATTAACGACCTGTGAATATCGATATCGAAAGCTATATTTACAAGTTAGCGACAACACTATTAGCTTATATATAAATCCACGTAAAACTCCTTTATTTTTCAAAGAAATATGTACATATAATAAGCAGTCGTTAAATAATACTGTCTAAGGTATTATTTAATGACTGTTAGCAAATTTTACTAACCTTTCTTTGTCTAAATGAAGTTTTGTCATAAATAGACGTTTTCCGCTTTTAGATGCAATATAACACACTACACAAGTTTTGTAATACATTTTAATGTTTTGAGACACAAAGAACAAAAAGAATTTAGATTGAATTATCCACAAAACCAAATATAAGAAAAAAAATTCAAAACAGTTCAAATGAAATTATATATTATCATATAATGACAATTGTCTGTCAAAAACTGTTTTGACCATAAACTTATAAATATATTGTTTTATTATGGACTCTATCAAACTTAAGTTTATGGTTTTGACTGTCAATGTCATTTGACAACTGTCAATTGAAATTTGCAATTAAATAGATGAAAAGAGATAGGTGATAGGTGAAACTATATGAGTAGGCAGGATAGAAATAGGCGCCATTTTTTTTTTGGATCCGTTTCATACATTTGATTTTTGTATGGGAGTTGCGCAAGGCTGGACCCAATGCGCCTCGCGGCTGTACTCGAGAGTCAAACATTATTCTACATAGTATACTTCCTAGTCAAATCCTTCATTCTTTGAAGTTAACATTGATTGATCCATTGACTTTTGTAATCCAATTATTTGTTGTTCTTTTTTTGTTCATAAAGCAACAATAATTACCGACCGCTAATTAAAAAGGGGAACTGTAGAATATAAATCTATTGGCGCAAATTGTGGAAACTGCGAAATGGCACAAGGTCACCTTGACATTAATTTTGATTTGCCTTGTGATTGTTTTATATCCATCGCAATGTTTTCGTGCCCTTCAAAGCACGCTGCTATAGTATTATAGAGGTATATTTTGTTCGTATCTATTAACATATAAACAACCTTAAGCATAGAAAATTTCCCTGTACGTACTTCGAAAGTATTCAAGGAATGGTAAAGTGGCTTTTCTAGTTATTTTAGAAGTATTGATAGCAGAAATCTGTTGCCCAGATGTTGCTAACGAAGACTGAATTGAAAGCATAGGTTTACACAAGTACGAGGGCGACTTTCAAGGTTATTTGAATTCTCTCAAATTGTAAATCGTAATTCTGATCCCAACGATAACACATACTTATCGAAATAATAATAATAGAGTTTAATAAGCGACCATGTTGTAAACACCCCGAAGGTTTTCACCGAGCGTGTAGAATTTCGAAAGCTTCCGTTTAATCAGATAGAGTTAATTACTCAGTAGGTAGAGTCCCGCTGTTTCCCGGCGTTTCATTTCAATGTACTTTTTGAACGAGAATATTTATATTTGATATTAGTTGTTGTTTGTGAGGTGACACTAGCAAAACTATACCTGCGCTCGTGGACTTCACAAACATAATTGGTGGATACACAACACCCAAACTTAGCACAATTATTTATTAATGACACAAATAATATTCCGATGTGGGGTTAAACCCACAACATTCAATGCAATGGCAGATAGCGACGTGACTTCTTAAACTGCTACACTATCCGCACAGTCAAATTATTTCCCGTTACCCCAAAAAAAGTACAGTACAGTACAATACTTCATATTTAGTTCTTCTAGTTTGCATAAAGCCGATAAAAAATTAAGTATATACAATTAAAGTTACGTCACACTCAATTATATCATCACACTTTTACTACATGTAATCAAATTTAGCGGGACATATAATTTCTTTGCAATCTCATTTAAATTACGTCTTTTTCGTAATTTTATTTGCTACAATAAAAACTGGAGAATGTCACAAAGACTATAAAATTTCGCGAACAAGTCTCTCACAATAGATAAAATCCTTGATAATTAACTGAAAACTAGGAGATGAGTAATAACCTCATGAGAAAGATATATTTCGAAGTTTAAGGTTTACGACCAATGATATTTAAAAATGTTATGATAAATTACCCAAAATATTTATCAATAAAACACTAAACGGCTCATTTTAAGAGCTACGAGCCTATTTTTTAGTTATAGTAATTAGTTTCGATGCGTTCTTTAAAACCTTTTGAAAAAAAAAATCGATGGGGACATTAGCCTTGAAAATAAAAAATTAAGGCGATTAATATATTATACTAATCGCTTTTAATTTTTTTAAGTAAATTTTTAGGCCTAACAAAAGTACTAACATTTGAAGTTAACTCCGTCTAATTTCTTGATTCAGTTCAGCTATTGCTGTAAGGACCTAACAGTTGTCTAATGTATAATTTGAAGAGTGGTTCGTTGGAGTTAATAGTAACGGTAATTTAACATTTACTATTCACTATTCATTGATAATGACTTAATGACACAAAACTATTTTTGTATACTTCTAGTATACAAAAATAGTTTTCTGTCATTATCAGTTTCTGTTATTCTTGTGAGTGCTTATAGACACCTGTAATCTCTTATTATAGGGCTGTAGTCTTTCTGACATAATTGTATAAAAAAAATATTGTCTACAAACTATAAACTGGCGGTCCTAATAGTCACCCGCTAGAACACAAACTCGGCATTAAGTACTATCTACTGTTTTACGGGCGATAAGACTACTGTTACACCCATGTGTACTAGGCACACGGTTATCTAGAAGCGGAACATTAATTATATAAGCTCTAAAGAAAATTAAATAAGTTTTTGTTAACAAGGACTAACACGAAAAAGTATGTTGACGATACGTACAGTATCTAATTATTTTGAGGTCCTACCTATACTTAATTAATTTTTGTGTTGTTAATTATAATTATCATAATAATCATACATGTAAAATTGAGCAACACCATAATTACTTTAATGGATCAGCTTTTTAAATGACCATGGTAAAAGAATCAAAGCCACTCTTATATTCCAGCTTAACAGGAAATCACACACCAAACCATGTGAACAATAATCATGGTCCGTCTAACACATCAACGCCAACGAGACAACTATCAGCTGCCGTGGCCTTGACCTAAATCCAAATATTCAATTTTCGAATGGCCTTTTCCGTTATATGTAACCAATATTAAAATTTGAAAGTCTATCCACCCATTACGCGAATCAGTCTTATGATTAACGATCGATAAATCCATATTGCTCATTTGTCACAATCGATCCTAAAGTTTGGACAGTGACGAATCGTTAATATTTAATTACTTTCTCTTTCATACTTTATTTCTTTCTTTCACAGTCTCCACTACCACAGCCTATACACATAAAAGTTCAATAATTAATTACTCGTATGTGTTTTACAGACAACACAAAGACTACAGTAATTTGAAAGTAAGTTTTCTTACCTACCAAACCTACCATAGTAAATATGTGTTTAATTTTAACACATAATTATGTGTGTTAAAATAACAAGTTTAAAATTGTTAAGTTGGTATAGAGGTGCATATAATTTTCAACTCCAATGAAGTCAAGCATTGTCTACATTATAAATTAAAAGTACGAATACCTATGATGTATTCTGTAACGAAACTAAGCAACTACAAAATCGCCAATTACTCATTGCTGGATAGTTATAACATTATTTTTATTACGATTATTCTACCGTGTCGTTAAAGATGTACATATAAGTATACAAGGAAAACCTGGCTACCATTATGTACTAGATGTAAAATAAGTCGTTAGGTATTTTTATATTACGGTAACAATTATTATTACTGTTTCAGATACTCATACTAAACTATTTCAGTTTTATAACAGTTTTATAGTAAATCTTAATAGCAATTGTTACTTTCTAAGAAAATTACAAATGTGAGTTAATGATATTTTCCCTGGAAAACGGCAAAGTTTCAAATTAAAAAGTCAAAAAGAATCTATCATTAACGATTTCCTAAACATATAATCACAGTTTCACTAGAAAATAAATCATACACTATATCATACGACGACACTCAAACTGTCGGGGCGACACTAATACGTTTTCAGTAAAAAAAATGGTCTAATTGGAAGTTGTTGGGCGGCTGAGGGCGGGCGGGGCGGCTTTTCGGAGTTAGGGAAAACGCGATAGAATCGGCATTCGCACCGCTGTCGGCTTAGCGGTCGCACGCGATACATACCGTGTGCGTCAATCGTGTATTGCGTTACATTCACATGTGCATGTATTCGTGAACAGTGAGTGTACAACAAACAAACGTTTATTTGCAGATATTTTAGAACTAGTGTAAATGAGAATTTTTAAAACTGTTGGTGTTTCAGTGCTAGTGTAAAATGACATTAGATAGAGGTGACAGTTTCGTTAACAAGATACAACCGGCTTCCTCTGTGTCCTGTTTGTCACAGTGTCAAAACATTTTCGGGAAGAGGCTAAAACGTTGGGGCTCCACAGGATCGTGGGTAAGAAAACGTTTTTGTTGAAATACCAGATACGGAAAATACCCGACACTATTGTTAATATAATTTCCTACATAGATTTACGTATTCTATGTCGTCCTGTCATCCATCTGTTTCTTGGTAGGATAGAGAATGATTGTATTTGCAAGTCATATCATATTAAACAAGTACTAGTAAATGCCTACCTATTCGTTTTAGTCGTTTATACATTTATATGTATAATGTTCTCTTATTACGTTATTGATTGTTAGGCCTGAGCTCTGAAAGTTTAATGAAGTAAGGGCTACACAGCATGCAGGGTTTTATACATGAGGCTTATGATTTATGATATTAAACCCATTTCTTATGTTATCTTTTACTCATCAACGTGAACAATGTTACGTTTACTTTACATTAGATTTTAACTGAAACATTTTTAAAACACTTTGAATGACACATTGCTTAAATAAACATCTTTTATTAGAGTTTTCAATAATTTTCCCGACTGGTTGCTAGCGTAAACATAATGTAATAAAATATATGATACACTTTACAGTAAATATAAAAATTAAAATAAGGACTGAACACAACCTTTATCTTGAGAATGAGAATTAATAAATTATTTTCTTTAAAGTACAAGCGATTTTAATGCTTCTAAATCATCCACTTAAAACTTTCATCAGATATTTTGCCAATCTTGGGGTTCAATCACTCTGAAGAACCGAATTGGCGAAGATATCGGGTACGCATACGCACATAAATACAGTGGAGCGGAGAACCTTCTCCGTTTTCTAAATGAGTTTTTAGAGTTTATTCTGTGATAAGCACAGTCGGCGATCTTATCACTAAAAGCAAGCTCTTCTAGACATTGTTTTAGATGGGTTTGGTTATTAGGGCTCAGTAAAGTGATACTTTGTAATACTAATTGCATCAACATAATTGATAAATATATAAACCATGCAATAGCCTTATTAAACCACGTCTTTTACAATAATAACACACACATTAACTACGACTTCAATGAATTACACTTATTTTATTTGCAATTAATTGTGTACGTGTGTATAATAAACACGTGTGTTTTATAAACAACAACAAGGACATATTTTAGTGTAAAATTCTATTAATATTTAGTTTCTTGATGAACGTTGTTATATGTGTTTGGCACTTACACAATGATATATTTACTTTCAATGTTATTATTCAATTATGTATAACTATTATTGTATGAATAGATGTAATTACGTAGAGAAGTGGTCATACAGACATTAGTTATGTAATATAATTGTATAACAAATTACTAGTATTGTTTATACAAATCAACACAACGGATTGCGAAAGAGATAAATTGAATTATGTAAAACCGCAAAAGAATACTATTACTACGAATATACTATGATAAGTTCTTATATTCTGTAATTGCAAGTCACGTACATACAATAAAAAAATGGATATCAATTTGCACCGAGCTATGGAAAGCTTTTCAGCTACTCTCTACAGATATGACACTATGCGAAGCAATCCAAAAGAAAATTACACTGGGAGACGTAGTTTTTACCATTAACTAAAATGCCAATGAGCAGTTCAGGATTAGTAAAACCGACAGCTGTTTTGAAGTAAACGACGAGACATGGAAGCACAGCGTGGAACTTAGAACACTAGACAGTCGGTCCATTTAAGTTCAAAGTGGCAGAATATTGTAATATGAAAGCAAGACCTCTTATCATGAAAGTCTCTTTTGAAACTCTTATTTTCAGGGGTGATTTCATATGACCTGGATAAGTCTTCCTATAATTTGGCAAACTAAGCATGTAAGGCGCCAAATTAGCATGGCGCCCTACATGCTTACACGCTATACAAGTGGCTAACAAACCAATGCTACTTTATACCAAAAAAAAACAGGGGTACAGAATACTTAAAAGCTACAGCTTGAAGTCATTCGGTGTCAGTCAAGTTCATACATAAAAGTGAAAGAACAAGTCGGTTTGTATTCTATAACTAAATACTAATTGTATTTATTGTATAAATTTAATTACAAAAATACAGTTGTTTCAAATACTATAGTTATTCCACAGTATTAATGTGCACTGGGCTCATTCCAACCCTCAAACTAGTGTTCAGAAGTCGATCACGTGTAAACAAAGTGCCCTCAAATACATCGATACGTGCGTAAAACCAACCAAACGATTCAAATATATACACATGTAAATACATATCTTGACACGCTGCCGCGTGTGTAGATACATACATACATAGTATACCTACGATTACCGAAGCCGTGTAAGGCTCCAATCGAAATTGTACGAGGGTGGCCGTCATGTGACGATCACGTGATAATCACAAGACCAGTAAGTCATTTCCGATGGAGCCTTCGGCGCGGCAGCGGTCTGAAAATAGAGGAAACTAGGGTGAAATGACATCTATATACGCGTATAGATGTTCTATTTCTGCATATAAAACATTATGTTACGAGTGCTGTTATTTAACTTTTCTCTTTTTAATTGAAAAATCTCAACATTGATTAAATAATAGACTGGTGTGGTGAACTATCGCCTAAGCTCTCATATTGAGAGACAAACGTTTAGCTTACGACAATACTAGCAATATTAATTAGGATATACGGTTTTACTCGCGTGTAAATTTCGGGGATGCCCGACTAGTTTCGGACCTGACGGGGGCCCTTTATCAAGGGGTGAGGCGTCCTACCGCGTCGGTTGCAGGTGCCAGACTGGTGGACCGTATATCCTAATTAAAATGAATACCACTTACGAAAGCTTTTATTCGAATGCTAGCACTGTGTGACTAACACACTAGTAGTCTTTAAGGCTTCAGTTTTTAGCCTCCACTTACCACCAGAATCATAAAAGGAACATAGGGCACCTAGTACTGGCACTTGTCAAAGTTAATTGATACTAATTTAGTGGTTTGGCGTTACCTAAAATAACAGTGCCAGTCTGACACGAAATGACCCATCGCTCTGATCTCGTTGTCGGTCGTCACACTCTATGATGAATATTTGTCATACATTTTGTCAGTAATATTACGTATACATAGGTATAATTTAGATCATTGAGGACACCGCACCTCTACTTCTTTAGCCCTTCCTTAGGTGGTGCAAAGTCCCTCATTTTCATAATTTTGTACTGATCTACTTTTTTCATATTGAGGAACATTTAATACAAAAAACTACTAATTATTTTCAAATTATAAACTGAAAATAATTTTTAGATTAAAAATATAGTTGCAAAATTTAAAAAATCACTTTAAATCGAGTTGATACTACTTTTCCTTGCGTATTTTGTTATGCAATTGGTGTTTTTATTGTGTATCTAAAAAATCGTTGTATATTTAGCTTCAAATACTTGATAGAATTTTAATTAATATTATGAAATCGCGTGCAGAATAAAGACATATTTCATAGCGTCGTAGCGTGGCGTAATAAATCTTTATGTTTACCTTTTAGATAATTACGCCCACTCTCCATGTTAACGAAATTAGTATAATGAATTAGATCGGTAGCTATGTCTTGTATAGATAAAAGTATTGTCTTTGCAAAATTTTTGCATTGAGTATATTTATTACCAGTAATGTTGTAAACAATGAAATAATAATTTATTATACTTTCTGATAGACTTAAATTACTGAACGTTTGGTTAGTAACATGCTGCATGCATATACTTAAAACCGGATGGATTTTTGCAGTACTCTTTAGCATTAATTTTATTATTTATGTGCATACACTAAAAGACGATCCTTAATGATTTTTAAGCAAACGATTCACTAAACACGCTAATAGTAAAATGTATAGAATCATTATAAACAATGACTTAATGACTCTAAGGATCTATTTTTTTTAAATCGCATTATCTGTCATTACTGCGAGTGTTGTGGTTTAGTGAACAGTGTGTGTTCCAAAATGTTGCTACTCCTACGTATAGTTTTCTATAAAATAAAACACATACTTCGGCACTGGGTAAGTGGCCTTAAAGATTTTGACTGTTTAATATTATCCGTTCTATTAGCCACTAGAGTTTAAAGTTTATTAAAATAAGCATATCTTGTGGCTATACCAAAGACGAACTATATATCAGGAAGGTTTACTATAATCGGTTAACAATAATTTTGCTTCAATTTAAACTGAATGCTGTTATACTTTTCCAACGTCGTAAATCAAATCTCTCATTACCCATTATTTTTGAATAGTTATCAGTTGCCAAAACGTATTCCTGATCGTATATTACCACACATACGCCGCGCCGTTGTTTGTTTACGTGTTATATTGTTAGAGGCTATAGAACATTTCCGTAGCCAAAATTTTCAACACGTATCTCTAGCGTAAAATGGTTTTAGAATTTTTAACTCTTCCTGCCAGCAACCAATCATTTCGATTGAACAAGAGTAAAAATAAATGGAAATCAAGACATTTCAATATGAAAATGGAAATGAAAATACAATCTTCGATTGCAGAATCAACTCACGCATAACTTAAATCATAGCAAGTCAGCCATTTTGCGTTTTCGAAATATAAAAATAATAAACGAGTTGATGGAGGCTAACGCTCCCGTGTAGTGTGGAAGTGACCGGGTCTATGGCGGGACCTTGCTTCGAGCCAAACTGGTCCGAAGTGCGGGCGCGACGACTGGTTTCGCGACGGTCAGGTGCGACCGGGGCTTTACGTAATTTCGCAATAATGTCATTATCACTTGTTGTGCTATACTCTCACCCTACCGGAAAATATAAAATATAGGTAGTAGTTGCATTTTCAAATTCCTTATCTTACACCGAATCAAAATTTATCACTTAAGTGATAAACTGAAATAGAAAACAGGCATTAAAATAAACTCGATATGAAAATAGCAGTTCATTCACCGAAGTCATAACCGCAGATATATAATATAATGTTTGAAAATCCATTTACAATAACTTAACTCCTTAGTATTCTCGCTTTCCATCAATAAATATGTACCTACGAGAAGCGTTCAATAATGCTAAAACTCGGGAGATGGTATTTTCAGTTAAAACGCACAAAGTAAGGACGAGTAACAATAATTAATTTATGTTTTTGTATTCATGTACTGACGCAATGCGCGTAGCAACAATAGCATTATTTTTAAACATCCAAGATTAAATGATAAACAGACCATGCTATAAATATCTACCCCCACGCTTAACATGTCAAGGTTCACGCTTTATTTACGTTTTCCTACCACCATGTAATTAACTAATTCCGCCCAAACGCATAAACCTGACGACCGTCTGATTTACAATTTTTAATGTTTTATTACCGCTAAAGCGTATACTACCTACATTTTCTGTTCTTTACCCTTGTAGATTCTAAAAGCTAACATGTTTGCAAATAACAGAATTAATTGTCTTAAGGAGAAAGTAAAATTGATGATAGAAAGAAACATACAAAGGCCAGTTATGGATCGAAAGGATTATCAAATATTCAATAATAAATTACAATTCCCTAGCTAAACACCGGTTGCCTTTGTATTATGCAGAAAAGTGAAAGTACATAATAATATCAAAACAATAGAGTCTCCGTACAATTTCACTTGTTATTTTCTTGGTACATTTAACGTTCATGATGTTTGGTACTGCATCCGTAATCTTAGGACTAACAGACGTCTGTTTCTACGAATAAGTATGTATCTGTATAAATCAAATATCCAAAGACCTTTCAAGTTGGAGATTAGGTAAAACTACAGGTAAACTTTATGTTCTAACAGTTATCGCATCTTCAACAAATCGTAACTACTAATATTATAACTGTGAAAGTGAGTTTGTTTGTTACGGTTTCACGACTTAATTGTTCAACCGATCTTCGAACGTTGCCAGGGGGTAGGTCCAGAATAAGACGTAGGGAGAGACCTTTCATCCCGAAAAAAAGTCCTGTTCCTTAGGGATAGACAAATAACTTTTACGCGATCGAAACCACGAGCAAAAGCTAGTACTTAATACATAAAGAACTTGTCGATTTGAAAAATTAAATATAAACAATATGTAGTATTTTGTAGCCATACCTCGAAAAAAGGAACCCTTATAGGATCACTTCGTTGTCCGTCTGTCTGTTAAGACGCTTTTTTCCTTGAGGATGAAAAAAAACAAGACTTCTAAGTAAACCCAATCAAGAGATACGACCATTTAAGCCTTATATTTTAACCAATTTTAACAGGTAAATCAAAACCTATAGGGTAGATTTATAGAAGATAGATAGAATATTCTTTATTGTACACCATTAATAAAGTACAGTTAAAACAAATAATATCAACTTACAAATCAGAGTACAATGGACGGTCTTATCGCCAGAAGCGATCTTTACCAGACAACCTTTGGATGAAGATAACAAAATTATTAAAAAAAAATATAGTACCTAGTTGATGGCGTACTCGAATATAGACAAATGTACTTCGAGTACTTCGAGATATACTGTCTTACTATACTATAACGGGTACTTCTCATTGACCTAGAACCATGAAATTTGACGAGAATCAAGGTCTCACAGCATAAATTAAGGAAAAAATCCGTAATCGTTAATTTGTTCGTTCGTTCGTTCTATGTCACAAAAATATATTTTTCGATTATAACCTTATATTTTGCGCTTGGAAAACTGACTTTAACGTATACGGAAGGGCACGGTTAAGTTTGACTTTCAATCCAGCTCGACTTCGACCGAACCATGAGTCAGACTCGCACTTGTGCGATTTGCTATAACCGCTTGATATAGAATATCTACTACTAAAGATGTACTTAGGAATACGTTAAATTGAGATTTTGATATGTATGTTACTGTGACAGATGCATATTGGCTGACTTTTAAATCGAAAAGTCATCACACAAAAGAAAGTCAAAGATGACCACGTGACATAAAGGCATCCAACGAACTCGAGTTTACATAAATCAGAGTAAACAGCTGAATGGTAAAATGTGTCAATACTATGCTAAATCAAATAAACTTTCTACGATAAAATCGATTGATTTACGATAGAAGGACCTAACAAAATATTTACTTATCTCTTTTAGTGAGACACCTGGAAAAACCTTACTCTCATTATTCGTCATTTTTAGAAATCAGTTCTCACAGTCGAATCTTCTTTGTATAAAGTGCCAATTATTACGAAACCAATTTACAATAAAATAACTATAACTAAGGAAGCCACATAAAAATACCAAGAGTCTCCAATTATCTCTAAATCGTTAACAAGTTGAAAATTATTTGTATAAAATATAACATTGAAAGATTTCTAATCATTAGTTTAAGGCTTTAATATTTTGATAAATAACACACCATTCATACAATCATATTTTACGTACAGCTTACTTCTATCAGTCAGTCAGACTTAAACTGTAAATTGTATTGTTCGTCAAAGACGGTCTGTTCTATCATATTTTCGCACATTTTAGTAAATAAACGAGACATGCTTAATTATAGCTAACAGTCTTGTGACAGGGCGATTGTCTATACGTTTTGACTATGCCAACTTACCCGTCTGCACTTGCGTCTTGGAGTAGTGCCCATCCTGTGGAAACGTAATTGCCAAAACTTACCAACACAATTTGACGAGTACTATTTATAAACTTCTCTATCGCCATAACGTTGAACTGTTTGCTTCTATGACAGTTACATTTACTCAAGGACAAATACCAGGTGTCCTTAGAACCCTTATCGATCACAGTCACACAATCTTGGCCTTTAAGCGGAAAATTTATATAGTGGTTTTAATAGAAGCCCCATTTCGGACGATTTCATGTCCAGAAGCCATCCGAAATCGTTTAAATACGATCTCTACGTTCGTTATGCCAAATTACGGGTTATTTAGATATTAAGAAAGGAGGAGAAAGTTCATCATAAAATCTAAATGGTTTTTAAAATGCCTAGAAAGAAAGTGTGCAATACCTACACATTTATGATTAAAAGTAAATTGATGTTGTAAAACGGATTGGATTTGTCGAAACATGTACTTCTATCGACTACTACCATCAAAATTTTCTCATTGTTACAAGAGATTTTCTTTATTCGTCTCATTTCCTGTAATAAAAACGTGTGGTAATAAATGCCAGTGTAGTTCACCGAGTCGCGTGCGTCGTACTAAAGTCCGTTTCTTCATTCTTTATCTATCTTTTTGAAAAAGCATTATATAATACATATAATAGTAGAAATATTTTCTCAGTGGATAGTGGATAATAGTAATATTTCGCTAACCTTCATTAAAATATGTATCATTTATTATTAATTATATTTGCTAATTATCTACTTTAGTTAAGAGTTGCCTCAAACATTCATAATTCTGCATCAACATAGTGGGAGAATAAATACTTTCGTATCAACGGTATATGTTCTTATTTGTCACTATTAAACTTTAAAGAAAGTTTGACTACACTAGACATTAAAAGATGAAGTTTCATTATTCCTTGCAAAGAATCAATTTATACGTTCTATTGATCAACCTACAAACCAGTTGTTCCACAGCCTGTGGCGATGTTCCACTTCTTTACATTGTAGGAGTTATTTTGTGTTTACTTGTCAATAAATGTAAATAAGGAGAAAATTTAACGTACAATGACAGAGCATTAATTTTGCTTTCTTACTGATTACATGTCATTGAGTTGTCATTTGATTCTATTTAATGATGACTATTCAAAATTTTTTTTGGTATACTTGTGCCGTGTGGAAGGGCTAAGCAGAGGTGTAGGTATGATCCACCTATTTCGTAAGTTTCATTTTTGGTTTAACGTTATGGGGGCAGAGCCTATATAATATTCAGTGCCATCTACCGAGCACGTTTTGAGACCCCTAAGATATACTCAATTTCTCCGAACGGGAATCATACCCATCAACTCCGCATCGCGCCACAACATAGCGCCAACTTATATAATCGGACCGACTGAGTCAGTTGAAATTCACATTAAGAAATCTACAATCAAAATTATAATTTAAAAAGCAATATTGCTTTATTGCTTTTAACTAAATATTTCGTTTAAAATATCAGACCTAATAGCAAAATGAATGACATTCTGATTAGTTAGGTCATATGATTGCATTGTGTTGGGACTTCGTGTTTCTATGTATATTAAACATTTAAAAAAAATGTGTGTATGTTGATTCATTCATAGAAAAACTGTAAGGCCTGGAGATTGATCTTTTGCTGTCTTCCATAGCTCTTAGTGTTTCTGTTGAAATGTATTCAAATTCGCCGCAACCACTGCTACCCAGTATAAGCCACACGCGTGCATTCAATACATGTCCGCGATTTCTAACGTTTGCGGTTTCGCCTACATTCGTGTTCATGCCACTGACCATAGTTTGCAGCTTTTCACATACATTGGACTTCAAACCTAGTTGATAGTAAAGTCTATGTGTAAATAGGTTTATTTTTCAACAGAGCAACATATGGCGAACAGTGAAGTTGCCGCGTCATTAAAACTTGCATGTAGCTGACTCTAAAAACACAAATATTATTCCCGATTTTCGATCCCGACGATTACATGAAAGTGCTTCCACAGGTTGGGCAGGTGGAATTCAAGAGCAATCTGTTATGTTTAGATTCAATTAAGGAATCATATCCTACAATGTAATGAAATCTTAACGTAAAAATGGTTTATACTACATTTAACTTTTATGACATAAACTCTTACTTATTAAGTTTTCAGATAAATAGCTTGTTGGTACAGCTTATTTAACATTGATTGTTACTACTGATAGTCATGAAAACACGTAAGCTAGTTACACAACGTCCAGTCGATGTGGTGTGCTCCCTATTATCACGGCCCAGTTGTCGACAGTGTGTCGTAAGCCTTACATGTGTAGCGACCCTAATATTTATTGAAGGCAGGCAGTTATGCAAAGAATACTTGTATCCACACTCGTAGATACTTGACGGTCACGTCACGCTAATTAATAAATCATATAAAGTAAAACACCAGCTTTAATATCGACCTCTTCTTTCCACCCCGTTGGGATCTCTATCAAAAAAAATCTTAACTACAAGCTGCTCGAAGAGTAAAATTAGTAGAAAGATTTTTCATTTAAAATATAAATCATAATATACATATCCATGCATCTACTGTGTAGATTTGTACCATTTGCGAAAAATCGCAATACACTCTAATCATTGGCATATCAGAAACATTAATTTCGTTATCAACAGGAAAAATATTAAATTGAGCTTGTCAAAGG
Source organism: Euplagia quadripunctaria (assembly GCA_963859945.1). Taxonomy (NCBI): domain Eukaryota; kingdom Metazoa; phylum Arthropoda; class Insecta; order Lepidoptera; family Erebidae; genus Euplagia; species Euplagia quadripunctaria. The sequence continues at coordinate 21,195,230 of OY982564.1, read as the reverse complement.
TCACTGACTTGTCTGTCGTTCATTTAGAAAACTTGCTTTTATAAATAAAGTAAGGCTTCACAGGCAGCGGGAGATAAATTGAGCTTTCAAATTTCGTTTGAATTCCTAGGAAAAACAACGGATACGGAATAATATGAAAACCATTCTTTTTTATTTGATTACAACATAATTCCTATGGGTTCAATTAGTATAATATTTTTATTCTGTTGTGGAACAAACGACAACTAGTACTTAGATAGTCTATCATTTCAGCTGTGCTTTTAAAGTTAAGGGACAGTCTACATTGTGAGAGTATAAGCCAATGAATAATTGATTTCTATGACCCAAGCCTTTCACAAAGACGAGCATAAATAATCCTTATTACATTAATAACTATGTAGATCAAAATAAAGTCGAAAATTCTTATCCGAATCGTACTCGCTTTCAATGTAACCACGGTTTATACACCTCGATAAATTTGCCGTATCATCCAAAATTTCGCTCAAAGGTAGCTATTTATTGCTTCAATATTAAGTTGAGATTAACTTCAGGGGTCGTTGTCCTTATGATCTTTTGCCAGAATTTGTGCCTAACTTTATCAATATTTATAGAAGATTTTGGCTGGATTATCTAAAGATTGTGTCAGGAGTAATAAAATATGTCCTCGGAAACGTTTGGAAACACAGTACTACTACGGGTGTTATCCGAAAGCGATGAGTGAAGAAAAAACATAGGTTACACAGCAAACTCTGTAGATAGTAATAAAAAAACACGGGAACAGACGTGACGAATCATAAATTACGAAAATGCAATTTACAATTTTATCGCCAAAGATTAATTATAACTTACAATTACAATTTACAATACAACTAAGTTTATAGCTTCTCTGTTGCTAGATTTACATTTGAGTAAAGCAAATCGAGATTACAGTTTCGCCGAACATTATCACAAAAAGTAATTCCTATGCTATGGACGCAAGAATATGGTCATAATCCTACTAATATTATAAAGACGGAAGTTTGTAAGGATGCATGGATAGATTTTTGTTATTCTTTCACGCAAAAAGGGCTGAAAGGATCAGGATGAAATTTGGCACAGAGATAGATTATGAATATAATTATATGTGGAATAGCACATAGGCTACTTTTTACCCCAAGAAAATGTACGGTTCTACGGTACGATAGATTTCCGAAGTCGCTGGCGACAGTTAGTACATAGATAAACCTAGACCTTTGCTAAAACAACGTTTATAACTGCCAGTTCAGAAAAAAAGATCAATTGTTCGCTAAAATTTCTCAGAGCGTACCTTGAACCTATCGATAACCAATCATTTATTATATCCACCTCACAATGGAAAGGTTGGGAAGGCACGTGGCCTTGCGGGCTCCGTGGAGAGGTCGCATGTCTATTCTGCGCTTATAATGGGCAGCAGATGACAGGCACGATAAGGGTACTTGAGACCTGACAGATCGCAAGGATATGACACGCGTCACGAACAACCTCTTGACTGTCTACGTCGCGTCCACAATAATGGTACTGTACCAGTATGTGTAGTGTAGATCGCAACCCTCACCAATAAACCTGAGTGTTCAAGAATTTCGCGTAGTGAACTTTAACAAGTCTAATGATGTCATATTTTAGTTTAGTGTAGATAAAGAGACGGTTCAATGTAATTACAATTGCCTTGTTTATTAGTTTACGCTCTAAGTATTACTTTTAATTTAAAATAAGTGTTAATTCACTTTCTTTATTGTGGTATTTGACTGGAGTGACTCACTGTTTAGCTATTTTAAAGACGAAATATAATTATATTTAAATGTATATGCTTCGTACGACATCCTTATATAGCTTTAAAAACGAAACCATACCGTTTTAATGGTACCTACTGGAGACAATGAATCGGTTCTGAAAGAAACCTCTTTGCCCTGATACTGATGGTGACGCGACATTTATTGTCAGGCAACAATTCGTCTTCAACAACGTCAACAATGAGCCAAGATCGCCGCCCATTACCGAACATAGTATTGCCTTGCGCGCGCGCAATTCTTTTATTAATTATAGTGGCCAATTCAGTGGAGGATATGACGCCATGACGGCGTTGTCCGAGCGTGACCCACCTGCAAAATAGGTCCGCGTTGATGCCCGCAGCCCGCACGCAATCGGTATTCATCCTTGAATCGTTTGTGGTAGACACCGTATTGTTATAGGTATGGCGCGTGTCATCCAAATATCACGGGCCTCTATAATGCCAGATTAAATATGTGAATTTTAAACAGGGAACTTGTTCTTTTAAATAAATTGGCGCGCCCAAGACGTTCCATCTTTGTTCCTTTTGTTTCGGATGTGATATTTTAAAATTCGTTAATCTCTGTAACTTGGCTTGAGAACCACGATAACTGTACACGTGGACCTACGACAGGAAGTTTATAAATGAAACTTATACATTCCTTCATTCATTTTTCATTTCCATAAACGCTTGATAAAAAAGGAACAATACTTATTCTAATGCAATTATAATATAGCAAGCCTGCCCCTTTGATATTAATAAACGTTGAACGATAAATGTAGTAGCACTTTACCTTAAACGCCACTTTCAAACCTTTGCGCTAATAAAATGAAGTAGCTGTCTGTCTCCAAATACTTCTTCCATAATGAACATTCGTGCTAGTGGGATCATGTGTGTTGCCACTAGCACGAATGATCATTATGGAAGACTTTGGAATAATAAAAACCTATAATTCTATAATGTGTCATGTGCAGTGATTAAGTGATCGCAGCTCATCAGTTTCGTTTGTGTAGAACCTATACATACACCATGCCAGTACTATATTTTTCTAAAAAACCAAGATCTTAAACAATATTCATTTGCATTTGGATTATAACGACGGCTGATCATGAAAATGTAAATATAAAACAATCTCAGACAAAATATGGTAATAAACGAATGATTTCTTCGTCTGTTTGTGGTACCAACGACCTGCATTATGTCATGACATTTGAAACCCGCGGCGCACGCTTCGATCATTTCATAACTCTGTTAAGCATAGTTTGTGTTCGCGAGAACGTTACGAGTACGACCAACATCACATTAGCAGTATCGAATCGCAAATATTAATTCAAGACTGTTGACTGTCGTTAACCATCAAAACATGACGTGTGATACGGTAGGTACCCAACCCCTACCGTTGCTCTGGAATTGCTATTTGATCGTAACAATACGTATATGAGAGTATTGGACAAATACCTGACGATCCATAATTTGATGTTCATTTCTTAACACATAAGCAAGCAAGCAGCAGAACATTATGTAGGTAATTATATCCGTCCGCTTATATACACTAGCCAGAAGAAACAACTAGAAAGAACTAGAAGAAACGGAAACCAAAACAGTTTAACGTTTAGTAGAGCAAGGACCTAAAAAGTAAATAGGAAATGCAAAAACTACCTTGAAAAAGAATTGCGTTACACTTAAGCCATAAGCTTTCTGCAAATACGCTAAATTCTTCTCTTGCTTAAAATTTAGATAAATATTTTCTGTCTGTTTTATATTTTTATAACCAAGTATTATTATTTTTTTTTTATTTTATGCATTTCGTTTGTGTTTACACATCGTGTAGACCGCATTTAGTTTGTTTTTAATTTTGGTAATGGCCGAAACATAGTTTTTAGGAAATAAAATTGAACCGTTGCTTGCTTGCTACCGTATTTACGGTTTTCACAACAACATTTTTAAAAGTAACATGAGTTGCCTGAGTTGTTGTAGTAAACAAACGAAGAACGCTTGTAAGATATTTAAAGACTAATGGATTTTGGAGTACTTGCCATTGTAAACGAGGCTTTTGATCGTGTTTAATGTATGTTTTGAGAATTTCTTAAAGCAATATCTTTACCTGATACTCTAAAATAAATACCTGTTTATGTTTTCAATTGAACATACAATGTTACTGACGTTAGCCATGAACTCTGTAAAGAGGTATTTATTAATTATAAAATAATTACATAAAGTTCATTGGCAACTGGCACTTGACCATATTTGAATCAGGGCCGACTGATCAGTAAATGGTTTTGACTTTTCAAAATTCATCACTGCGATAAGGCAAAAACTTGTATAAGTATATTTAAAATCGAAATCGCTTATTTGTGGATGAGCTATTATATGTAGATAACTATATACGTAGGCTATTTAAGGACGCAATCTATCGGAGCCGGCGCGTAGAGTAAAAATAACATATTCAAAATGCTCTTCGTTGATGAAGTAGTTATCGCCATCCATTTAACACATCAAAATATATTTCATATTTATATTATTTATTTCATATTCCAAGCTCTGTTGTTGCACATTAAAAATGATCGGGTGTAGTTAACAGAAATAATGGTTCATATCTGGTACGGTGCGTATTGTAGTTGCGCATGCGTTTATCGTGAAAGCTGTCAGTTGCGATGGATGATTCATGTTATATTCAATGCTCATAACATGGCAGTACGTGTGTTACGACATCGCGGCTAGTCGAATATATAAAAATCGTTTCGCAATGGCGCCGTCCCTTGTAAACTAAATGTCAGTAACATAGTCACATCACATTACACGGAGCATTTTATTAACGAACTCCTTGGCAGCCCTCAGCTGTATTTCTTAATTCGTGAACTATTTTGAAAACCTGTTTTATGACTCCCTGTCTGCCATTGACCTAAAAGCTTTGATATAAAATAATTAACACTTTATTAGGGGCAAGCTTATAGGATTTTATTGGCCCAAGGGCGGTGTTATATTTTGTAATTATAATTTAATGTTACCGATTATTATTAGTATTAGATAAAAAAAAAGTAAACACATGTAATAAATGTTACCGATTTAAAAACATTTAGTCACCGTTATATTTTTACACACTGCGTTAAACTTCATAATCAAAATATTTAAACCAATACTTCACTATCATAAGTTGTTACTGCCACCATATACAAGACGACGAACCATCTATCAAAGCTGTCTCACACAAAACTGCATCATTTACGTACACGCTTGGCTCCACGAATCATGTACCGTTTCGGTCGTATCGGACCATCAAGCTATTTGACATTGTAGCAAGCGTCCGACTGTCTGTCAGTCATGATCGTTGCTTGTATCCAACTACTTCCAAGAACGGATGCCGTTCGCTCCAGGACGTCCACTCATTACCAACGGTCAGACGTGTTTAGCCATTTCTACCGCTCTGGTGCATACCTCAGATTGCAGCGTAAGTAGCACTATTACACACACCCATGCTTTATGTTTTTGTGCAGATTTTATTCCCTTTTTTAAGTCTTCTTGTCCGGGCATAGCTTGTTACTTGAGAACATACAGCCGTAACTAAAACATTTTTAATTGAACATAAATGTGCTCTTTTGGAATACTTTATTATGTGTATTACTTTGTCGGTTGTTAAACATTTAGTAAGAGAGTCCTTCTTTTTCATTATATTTGAGTATTTTTTAACCGCTCACCAAAGTATTAGCGATTGCGGAAGTATTAATAAGTGCTTATATTAAAACTCTTATATGCTTCAATAGACCATTAAATCGTCACAATTAACGGCTGTTCTAGTGTATGGTTTGAACCGTTACTATGGGGAAAGCTTTTCATCATTACTCGACCTACTAATTGACATGTAGCATATCTGTAACGCAATGGAACACTTAGTATCCGAGAGTAGTAATAAATGAGTGTCATTTATTGCACGACATCGCTGCCTGTGTGTAAGTTTAAAAAAGATAAAAAAACAATTTTAATATGCTAGAATATTAGTACATAGTTTATTACGGACTAGGTATATTATAGAATTCTAGTCATTATGTGTTTCTTTGTAATATGAAGTTAAAATGTATGTGAAAAATATGGAACACTATAAAGAATCATACGTAGCCTTTAGAAATATATCAGCAGTCTGGTTGCCATAATACAGGCTCTGCCTAGTTTGGGATCAGACGGCCGTGTGAGATGTGTGAAGTTATTATTTACTATCCATAAAAATTAAAGACCTACATATGTTTAAATAATGTACATATAAGTATTATTTTAATAGATAGAAATTATCATTGAAATAAAACTATTTTTAACGGATTCTATCGCGATTTATTTGGTGTTATTTTATTATTTACACTGATCCCTGACTGATGAATAATAAAATAACACCAAATAAATCGCGATAGAATCCGTTAAAAATAGTTTTATTTCAATGCGTAACATTCGCGTAAACTAACTAAATTATCATTTACCCAAAATTTATAAATTCAATTTTCCGCAATATATGACAGACCTCACACATTCTCGAATAAGTAAAACTTCAATCATAGTGAAATGAAACAAACGACGTTTGTTATCTCAATTGTACAAGTAGTTAACGCAAATATTGTGCACAAAGATCGCAAGCGCACCACATGGCCGCTCAGCCAGACCGAGTGTCTGCCTTCTGCGAAACGTGCGCGGTATAAATGATACTTATATTTGTGTCAATAAATGCAGAGTAATGAAGGAATAACTCATTAAGTCTGCGACGCACATATCCATTCCGATGAATCAACTTTCACAAATTTGATTTACTTTTTACAAACGTTTGAATTATCTCCGGCCACTTTACAAGAAAAGACTGAAAGTCATGAAAGGGCTACAACATCGTTGTTCGACGTTGTGAATACTACTTATCTGGATACTTACAAATATTTTTAAATTACCATTAATTCTGGTTGCGTTTGTTATATATATATATATATATATATATATATCCGAAAGTATTCGGGAATACTCATTACATACAGCTATTAACTCTTTAATGCAATTCTTAGGTTTTAAACTAAAAGTACCTATTTTATAAAATTTATACGCTCACGCTGATTGATTGAAAGTTTATTTACGGATTTCCGAAACACAATTACATATAACATTCAGATTAATTCCTAAATGTGTATTCCAATTCCACATTCTGTATTCCAATCTGCAGGCTCTGCTAGGATGACCGACTATCCTATGATGGCTTGGGTGCGCACATGCATGCAGCGCATTCGTCCGTCCGCGACGACGCTGCCGGGGTCAACGACCTAACGCACACCCGAGGAAACATAAAATCGTTGGAAATGATTGCGAAAATGTATACGAAATGCGACAGATTATACTCGCCCAGTTATGTAACACCTTAGAGGTTACTTCAATATCAATGCCACATAAACTTTGATAATTTTACTCCGAAGTCAACAATTTCGTTTGAGAAACTAGATCCTTGCACAATTAAGTTACTCATCCAGCTACGCATTTAGGCGCTTTCTCGGTTGCAACGAAACAATGCGCCCACATGGCCCATCCAGCGAAGTCTTCCGCGTCTAGGCGCTCATTCAATAACCGAGTGGGTTGACGGACGCTTGCCAATTATTATTGTTTACTTTCTATACTTAATTACCTATCTGCTGTCTGTCATAACGCTCCATGATTCACTGCGTGGTGTTCTCTATTTCTATGATTCGAAATGATCATGGACTCGCAAACGTATCTGCTATAGTAATTAGAAAGAAGTGTATTCTTAATTACAATATGATTAATAGATCTAGTCAAAATGTAACATAACTGTCCGTCTGCCAATTATATGACCACGTGTCAGAAATCAATCAGTAAATGTATCATTTGCCCAAACCTTAAAGTAAATTGACTTTGAATTTTATATAAGTTAAAACCAGGACGATGAATAGAAAGTGATAAAATTTTTTTTTATTAATGGTATTAGTCAATTACTGTCAAAAGTTAGATTTCAAGTTAGTTTTTAATGAAGACAGGAGTCTCACTATTGTATCTCTCGGTCAATGAACTGTGAAACTGTAACATGTACGTACTCAAGTTGCTCTAATTAATTTAATAAACTCACCGCTGCCTGTCACATTTTCACAGTAAACAGTGGCACTTGTTCAAGCCGAGTTTATAAGTCTTTATAATCTGTGTACGTATAAACAGCAGAACTACAGATGTAATGTTTTATTCGGATACAGATTAAATAAACAAATATTCGCGTAGATAAAGTGAACGTTGTTGTAAGATTTAGGGAAGTAGAGCATCTTTCTATTTGTACACTCACTTTCTATCAGCACGAAATTTCTATAGAACGAAGTAGTCGTCTTTCAGTTTTTCATACTAAAAACATACATTGAACATATATGTATATTAGACGAAATAACGTAATTTTATTATCAAATGCTTATAAAACAAACAGGTCTTATATAGTAGAAAATTTCAATAAAGAGCCGGAAACAAAACAAGTTTTGATCATTTATTTTTGTGTTGCATATCTTCTTTATAATTACTTTAAATGATGACAACAACCTCATTTAAGTAATTTGTTACGTATATATATTATGTTCGGCTGAATGAAAATTTCTACATATCTATGTGGACGTACTCACGGAGTCCCAAAATATATTGAATATATTTTGGGTACGTGGTTTATAAGGCTATAATTTATTGTTTGTGTTTACCCATACATAAGTCTTGCCTCCGCTCTTCCTGAACGAATGTATTAAACGTAAGACAATAGCTACTTAGCCCTTCCGTGTACACAACCTACTATGTATTAAGACTCGAATTAATTGAACCCCAGTTTAAGTTTGCTTATCTCGAGATCAACTACCGCTACAGAAGTAATTGGACAATACCACATTGATACAGTCGGAAATTAATGAAGTCATTAAAGTAGCTGCTCCGTTCCGCGCCATCGACTACTGATGGAGCGCGCCGCCGCGCCGCGACGCCCGGACGAGTTTCTCGGTCACCACGGTAAACAAAACATCTTTGCTACAAGCACTTTTACAATTCGAAGAAAAATTATCTATAAAAGAAATCTTGTTCGTGACCTCGTCAGAGCAGTAACCATGGCTTGGCTGCTAACAAAAACAAAATCCAGACCATACAGAACACTGTCAGCTAAAAAACAATTATAAATTTTACTATCCCGGTAATATTTTTTTAAACCGATATGTGGGCAATCAAGCACACGCTGTTACCGGTGCCCATAAACACTCACGAAAACCCTTTAGATGAAATTAGGTCCTTGGAAACGAACGAAGAGGATCATTTCCCTCGCCGAGTCTTATATTATCTGCTTGGCATTTCCAATAGTGTACACTCGGACCAAGTCCATATTATTATTAGAATATGTGCTTACTATCAAGCAGGCCGTATCTACCTTGTTTGCTATTTTAAATGTTTGAAAAACAATTCACCGTAGTGAATGCAAGCTGCTGTATTAAAGTAAAGAGATATTTGAGAATCCAGTCCGACAAATTATATAAATTAACTGTAAATAAACATATTGTAATTTTTGTCAAGAATTTCGCTAAGCACTGCTGGAAATGTCGAACATCGTTACACTACTTTTACTGAAAAGTAAAAGTTTATGTTAGATACACACTTAAAAACAATACAATTCAAAATCATTTGCAAATAGATGAAATCTGGAAATAAAAGCTTAAGTCAAATTGATACCGGAATAAGGAAGTATTCAAGTCCAAAATATGTAAATATGAGTACAATATACGTGACCTGCTGCCATATCCCTCGTCTATTGTGATCCGAAAATATCGCCGGCTATAGAAACGCAAGTAATACCTACTTTGCAGAGAGCAATTGGCAGAGATAATTATGTCAATCACAAACTTTAGCGTAAATATTGTGGTGTATTACAGTAAACATTTAAAAAGTAATGAGCTTGTTTCAGCATTGAAACGAGGGTAAAAGCTTTTGCGTTATCCCCAATTCATTTCGCCACGTCGTTATTTTTCATGCAAAAATTTATGTTTTCTTTATTGTGATTATTTAACCAGAAATGATTCAAATATTTCATTTCTTTACATCAAAGCTGTTGCTCCAAGAGATTTGATGGCAATAAGAATTGTTGTTATTGTAACGGGCAATCCGGGATTTGCTAAACATTATCATTTAATTTTTCAACAGTTTCGCGACTTTTGCCCATGTATTTGGGCATTTACTAAAGTCTTCTAAATTTTAAAATATTCAAAGTCGTGACGGGCAATCTCAACATCTCGAAACGTGACCGAATTTAGAAATACTTAAGTAAATTTGTGAGGATTTTATTAATAACACTGACAAATTATTATAATAAATTAAAATTGTAAAGAAATTAATCTGTATATGTATTATATCTTTTATAAATCAATTTTTAATTGCATTACGAACGATTATGAATCAATAAAAAAAAAACACAAAATGCCATGATGACGTTTAACGTCAGAATTAAAATATTTAAATGCCAGATTTATATGTATAATATAATTAGGTGTATATTTGTATGTGGACATTCCACAGTTACACTTGCAATTTTTTTAAATTAATTATGGACAAAATATAATCTAACTCTTTCCTAAATAAATAAGTATAATATATTGATTGTAGAAAGGTACTTAAACCGCACACAGTTACTTATGCTGGTAGGACCCAACAAATTTTAAAGGATTTCGCCACAACTTCCATCACCAACAGGCAGATTAGTACATGTACCTACACACTTGTTGAAAGTCGACCAGAAATATAACCTACGACCTCGCAAGCCCACAATAACCTCTCCATGATGATAAAACACCTATACACTTAGATACACATCTATTTAATAGACGTGTAGTTAAGAATTACATTCATGTTGGTATAGATTCTACACCAACATTAATATAACCCTTACTGGCATCTTATGTCACTGTCCACCGAGACGAATATAGACTATTGCAACAAAAAACGTAAAAATTACTTATGTAACGTTACTATTGTTAATAACAATAATTTGCAACTAGGTTATCGACTGTAAACTGATCTAATAATAAGGCTGTAATCGCACTTGGTGTCGCCCACACTAGTTTGAATTAGATTGGATTTATAGATATCTAACGACTTAGATCACAGTTGACCACATTCAAGATTGCATAGGTATATTGATCATTTAAGTATAGTTTTACAATTTCGTAATACTGCACATTACGACTACGATGAAAATGTAAACTATTCGCACACTGCTGTACCCTCTACATAATAGGGAGTAACATCCTGTGTAACTCTAAAAGTAACACTTTTAATTAATTTCCTTATCACGTATACGTAACTGCAACATGGGTAGATATCATTAAGAAGCGTCTGTATAGGTTTCTTTCAGGGAAAAGCATCTTTGTCAATTGTAAACCGCATGACCTCTGTAATAAGGACATATGCAATTCCATAATGATCAAAAACTAACTGTTTGAATACTTTGCCTCTTTTCACTCTCTAGTTACTACTTCACACAAATCTCACTCAGAAAGATTTATCAATCATATTACACACGCACCGCGATTCTGAAATCGTTACCAAAATATACCAGATCGCGGTTTGGTAAAATTATTGAACTGAATCTCAAAGGTTGCATGAAATTAACATAAATAAACGTACGGTAAGTACACTGAATCTTTTACGAAACATACTGAAGAATCCTCCATGTACGTGATCTCGGACACGTTCAGAACTTTTTAATCCACCAATTTTGGTTCGGTCAATGTATTACAAACTTTTGTACTCCGGACCATACAATATGGAAGTGGACTTGACAGAGATACATTTATGAAAGCCTATATAAATAACCCACGTTGAGGACATTAATAAACTAGTGTTCGCAAGCATTTGTGTGCAAGTAACTCGCATAGTTTAATTTCCTAAAATGCATCAGGTGACCACGTAGGCCGCATATCCGTTCTACTTCTAGACAACAGTAATATAAATAGATTAATAAAATAGGTTATAAAACATGAACGTATTAAACGAACTGACCCAAATTCATGTATGACGTTAGAAGCTTGACGTAATACAACGCAAAGCAGATCGGCATTAACTAAGCTGATCTGGTTTGTATTATACTTTCTAAACCATAGATAATAATAAATACGTAATTCAACACATTACACCCGCTCATTACAGGATACCATTGAACAGAAAGTTCTAGAGAGTTTAAACTGAATAAATATAGACTTTTTAAATTAGCACTGAATATTAAACTTCTATATTTTGCGAACAACGTTTTGACCTTTTAACACTTTCAGTGCCGGCGACACGCCTGGCGTGTTTTTCTAAATTTCCTCCAGGTGCCGAGGACACGCCTGTCCACAATGTTTTGGTAATATTTTAGACATTAAGCAGTATTATGTATTAAAAATAACAGTGTTGCTTAATTATTTGATAAATTAACCAAATTTGAAGTGGCTCCTGTGCTACAATGATTTTTATATTCCACAAAAAAATGTTTTACATACAATTCCGGGAACACGCTAGACGTGTTCAGCTGCATAGATTGTAAACCATGGCAACATTAACTTAACTAAAAACGTTGATGTGCTTATGCGCGAAAATTTAAGTATGTGTGTTGTGTTATCTTTAAAAAGAACGAGCTCACATATATTGTATATTCAAATAAAAACCGCAAAAGTACGACAGTAAGAAATTACTGCACGTGTTTTATGACCTCTCCGAATATGTAGGAGGTGCAATTGGTGCTGAGAAAATGATGACAATCTCTTCCTTCTGTTTACCTTCTATCTTATTTTGTGACATTTTGCTAAATTCAAACGCACTAAACCATGGTAAATCACTTTTTTTATACCCTAAACAAATTACACGTTTTACACACATCGGTAAAACACAGAAAATGACAATATTATCAATTTGACTTTGTACAATGCCGGTGAACACGCCTAGCGTGTCTAGTTATTTCAGCTTCCAGTGCCGGCAACACGCCTAGCGCATTCAACGCAATTTGTTCGCGGCATCGCATCGTACATCGTGCAGGATATAGTGTAAATTGGAGTGGCACTGAAAGTGTTAAGCAAATTTAGATTTCTTAATAAATCATTTCATAAGTCATATATAAGTATAAATAGTGATTCATAGAAAGGTGTGGCCATGTTTTAGGGTCGTATAGTAGAGTAGACCCCGTGAATAACGTAAAATTCTATTTTACAAAAATTTAATTCAAAAAAGAAACTGACAAATTGAATTTGAATATTAACCCATAAAGTTGATATTTCATATGCGACAGACCTTTTTAAGCTAAATCAACTTCTGTAACATCCTGTATTAGGATGACGTCAAAAATGATTCTAATACAAAGAAATAAATAATTTCAGACATAATAGCATACATATACTTAGTATGCTTTAGATAAATCTATCGTTCGGTATGTCGTGAAAAGTCGTACAAATATTGTCGTTATAATACGTTTTAGCTTTTTGCCGCATACTGCGTTTTTTACTTTTAACACGTCACGATTGGACCCAGACTTCATAACACGACTAATAACGTCATATTTTATACGTAATAACTATTTTAAATACTATATGTACTCAAGAAGTAAGAAATAGAGACAGGCAGACGGTCCCTGGCGCTTAGAGGGTCTAAGCGCCAGCTTTGGTTGTTACGCAACAGTGACTCATTATTACCAAATATCGATCTGCGAGTATTTCACTCGTAGCCACGCACTATAAATCTTTAAGACGCCGCTGTTGAATCATCCAACCATTGTGTATTCGACACTTAGTCACGATAAGTAGATTAAATCGACATAAAGTTAGGCCAAATCATAATACAAGACGCTATGACAAGTTACGTAAAAAGAAACAAATGTTGCAGAAATTTGAAGAACCTGTTTGCCAAAACCGTTAGGCTTTCATTGTTTGGAATAGGGAATTTGATAGTCTATCCAATTGGGTTATACTGTACATATGTATGTGCAAGAGACATTGGTTGTCCATATATTTGTAGACACATACTGCAAAATCTGAAACTGTAAGACGTCGGTAGTCAAGAAAAGGGTTCATTAACGCAAAATTCTGATTGGTCTTAGTAATCTTAGTAAAAGTAATGTAAAATGTTGTGAGTCAAAAAAGGTAAATAGAATTACATATAACAGTTTGAATTTATATAAAAATTGCTCAATACGACATTATTTTTTGACAGTCTACATCAATGTTAAAAAAAGCCAGCCAAATTCTACCATCAATAATAAAATAAGGAAAATGTCTTAAGGGTTGTCACTTGTCACGGATAATGTATATTAATAGCCTCATTAATAATTCTCGGAGATAGGAACGAATACTCAGAAAACCAAACCTAATTTTGGCACAGGAAAAGGGTTGAAAATGTCGTCATCGTGCTCGTGCAAATATAGGAAAGCCCTTATAGTAAGCGCGAAGGAAAAGTTTAACAAATTACGCTTCTAGGTCCCTAATAAAATTACGATGTCACGGTCATTCGCATGAGTTCTCAGTTACAAACAAATCATTTTAAAAATCAATTTACCCAGGCTGCTTAGACCAGTAAACTATCTGGTACAGTCTACATAGCAGAAGATTTGGTTTAAAACATTAATAAATCAATAACTGATTGTGTTACTAAACCATCTTGTAGCGTGGAGGGAAAGAGGCTACGGAATATCTTAGTTGTATAATTTCTAACATCGCGTGATTTGAACGTTCAAATCACATTTCAATAATATACGAAAAACTTAAATTTACCTGGTAAATGTAAAAATATTGATGTTATAATTAATTCAAAGGCCTTTATATAACATTCGTTTCATTACGAAATCCAAGTAAAGCATACATTAATTTACCGAATGGATAATTCGGAAAATTTTATTTGTTTCCGTATCGTGAAAAAAGACATTTTGGCAGACGGCGCGAAGTCTGCGCCGGAGCACTTTCTCTGCGCAAACGCATTTCGGCAGAGCGTCGTCATAATCCTTCAGACGTGCGCGAGCGCCGCCCGCCCGGCACTACACCAAACTTTATTTACGTTTCCGGGGAATTATTTAAAGTTTATTTGATATAGTTTTATTTGATCCAGCCGAGCACTTTAATAGGGTGATTGACTGATATGTAATATTCGTTCATTATTTTCAGTATCGGTTTCTGTCAATTAATCTCTGTAGTATTTCGGAAGTTCGCAAAGGATGTGAGGGCCGATGCCCTCGAACTGAATTCAGGTGTGAAGTACGCTAGGTGTGTATTGTTTTGTTGAGTGTGTCGAATACTTACACTGTAGTGGAGTGCCGGTGCCAAGGTGTGACAATGACCAACTCGCCTCGTCCTCACCTGTGACGTTCGTGGACAACGGCCAAGTCATGACACTGTGGTACACCGACATATTGGTAAGCACACGTTTATTGTGGAACATTGTGGTGAAAAAAATTAAAGAACAAATGTAATCTAATAATAAATAAACGGAAATTTGACTTGTGTCTACTGAATGAGACATTTCCTATAAACAAAGCCTGCTGTAGGCGTTGCCCTGTCGATCTCTAATCGTCTAAGAGTCGTTTACCTACTTATAATGCGTATAGTCGTGTAATCTCAGGCGTGACAGACAACATGCCTTGCAATTACGATTATTGGAAGGTAGGTGCAGGCAATTGACCCACAAGTAAAGTGATATGCTATTACCACCGATGGATAGAAGTGCCGCGGGTGTCTACATTTATCGGGTCAATTACTCCGATAGTTTCGAAATTCTTTCGTTTACTTTCTATATAATGAGCGCACACAGCACGTCTCATATGTGCAGGCCTAACCAACGAGCATCCTCATTACCGGTCCCTGTTAATTGTTTATTAGCATCTCTCTCGATGCGGTACATCGTACATGCGTTTCGTTACGTCACCGTACTACTTCAGACAAGACGTTGACCCACTAATTTCGTGTGATGTGAATAGGTTACGATCGCGAAATGTTGTCGTACAAACAAATGTTTTTTTTCTCCACCATTACATAGGCGGAAATTAGTTGTTGTAGGTCAAGCTTAATAAATAAATCATCAATTCTTATCTTAAATCGACCGTTTTCGAGACCATTGAAAGCACGGACTTTTTCTCACATAAATTTTAAATTGAGTATAAATCGTATTCGATCACAATAAGCTAATGTTTCAAACCAAGTATTGTCTTTTTAATTACTCAGTGTTCTCATTTTTTAATCACGCCTCTACGTTAAATGTTTTGGTCAAAGGTTAAAAGGTTGACTGTCAGAAATAAATCATTTGCACATGTTTTTCCACGAACTGCCATTCGTTCCACCACAAAACCAGTCTTATGTTAAAAAAAATTATGTTCTTGGCAACAAATTTTTTAGATAATACATTATTACATCTTCTCTTCTCGTCTTCTTTAAAAAAAAAAAGAAAAATTAAGCAGCCACTTAATAGTATGTGTAATAATTTAAATAACATTTAAATGAAGAGAACTATGTGTCAAGGGCTTGACTTGAACCCGATGCACGTGTAGGGCTCAGATAGTCGGAAGACGCGACCGACATTGCACTTTCGATTTCCTCCAAGTATACTCGTACTATAGTTTTGCCTCGGGCTTGTAAAGGCATCAGCTGCTTAACAAAACCTATTTACAACTCCAACATAGGTAACAGTAGAAAAATGTTTATTCAAAGACGACCCAGTTTAGTTTCGTCAATGTTAATTCATAATTTTTCAAATATTAATTACTACATATATTTATTATTATTTATTATATAAAACAAAGTCCCACGCCGCGTCCGTCTGTGTGTCTGTAAATTGATTGAAATATGATGATGATTGTTGAAGATGTCTCTGCTACCCATGCGAAGCCGGGGCGAGCTGCTAGTATGTCATATTTTTCGTCATCATAGTGCATCAGTAACCGTTATAAGCTAAGAATTTACATTTATTGTTTTTAGGACGTGGCGAAATTATACTCAAACTAATTTGTATAGGTAACGTAGGTAGGTATGTATGTCTATCTGAAAACGACTTGAGATGTTTTAGTTTTTAGTTGCGAATTTCTAATTCTAAAATACAAATCGTTTTAAAAATTCAAGGTGCGTTACTAAAATACGTTATTCTGTGCAATGGAATCGGAACCATATCAAACGTGGCTATTATTTTGGTTGTGGTGCTATTATTCGAGCGCGGCCGGCGCGGGCACAGATCTGCAAGCGCGTGCGTGCGTTTCGTCGCCACACTCGATTAATGCTGCCTTCACTCGGTAATGGAGCTAACGCATTACACGACTCACATTTAAAGCACTTGTCTGATCCACGTGTATTCTTTTAAAATACCTATAATTAGGGGGTGAAAGCTAGACAGCGTAATTTTTATATTAGTTCCGTGAGCTGTGTCGCCTCACGATTTGCCCGCGACTTGTTTTTCGGAATGCGCATCCGTTTTGTCGTAATTATAATAATTTTCTTAACCATTCGTAACGCCTCAATCGTGGTTCATAGCCGATACTTAATGAAAGACTAGATACTATAAATTATATCGGGTTTCATTAATCGCATTTTAAGTTTTTTTTTTCAAAAGTTTACATTCAACGTTAATTTAAATATGACGTAAGGGAGATCATAAAATACGATTCATTTTGCAAACGTCACAGTTATTTGTATCAAATTGCGTTAACAAATGGACTGACGCCAAAATCACAAGTTACCACCTGTATATTGTAACATTATGTTGTTACATTGTGTTACAATATACAGGTGGGAAACTTGTGACTACTGCGACTATTGGGTGTGCTGTGTAAGCACACACAATAGGCACGCGATTTCATTACATTAACTTCTGATGGTATTTATACAGATATTGACATAGGCTAAAAGCTAGATTAAGCAGTTTCATCTGTTTTATAATAATTGTGGATGACTGAGCACGTAATGAAGTGTTAATCTAACTTTATGATAAAATTGGACCCGTACTTTTCAAATTTGACAAGAGTGCCAACCTCCTCATTAACATCACCTCAGTTATGGAGCGTCTAGTGCTTATAGACCTCTCCAAAAGACTTCCGTAACAGGTGGTCGTGCGCCAAATCCATCCAATGCCATCTCCACTTAAACTGGCTTACGATAGGAGCCGTCAATCACTTTGATTTTCCTACAAATTTCTGCATTTACATCATATCTCATAAAAGCTCCTTAAATATACAAAATTAATCTGCCAGAGCAAACAGACAGTGTTAAGGTATATAAGCCCACAATTAGGTCGAGTTTTACTTACAACCCAAAACTGAGCTTAATTTTTTATTGTGAATCTCAGAAGAACGTATCTAAAGTCGATTTCCTATTTGTTACAGAGCCCCGGCGCTGTAAGTGGCGGAGGCACAGACGCGCAACAGTCAAGAGACGCCCTGGATGTCCGCTATTCGCTTGCAGCTCTAGCAGACGATTACACCAAACGAAAACATGTTGTCAGAGTGACTACAGCTGCTGGCGCCGAGTTATTACTACAGGTACGTACAATAACGTCATAAAACAAAATGTACAAAACACTTGCCCTTAAATTGCCTTCAGGCTCATTAGTGTAAAAGAATGATCTCCCGAAAAGTAAAAAACTTCATAATCTTTTGAAATAATTTACAATTTGAATAAAACTCAAAACGGTAGTTATTACTTCTGGCTGTCAGGTTTGCTGATGTTAAAAGTTATTATCAGTATAAATAACGGACAGTATTACGTGTTTTCACTGTAACGTTTTCTATCCAAATTCAACTTCAATCAATTGGCAATTCGGCAATTTGCCAGAATACGTTACATTGATAAATATTGTTCTAAGGATATTTGAATAGTGAACTGCGCAATTTTTCCACTTATCAACCTGTCGCCGAATAATTATAAATACTTTCACAGTGTGCTCCAATGACGATCTCTAGTTTAATAGGGTATTTTAACGTTTAAAGATGATTCCGTTGTTCTCGCTACTTTAATGTTTAAGTTGTTTGCGAGCCATCTAAATTTTGTGAAGCTGACGGCCGCGATATTTTTTGGTATACTGTAAGGTTAACGCGGCTCCCGGGTAGTCCGCCAAACTTCTATCCGCAGCGTGTCCCATATGTATGAATGCACATAATACCGCTTCCGTTTTTATATATTACAAAACTCTATTTACTACTTTAAAACTTTTGGCTTTACAGAGTGAAAGCGTAGCTTACTAATGTTCAAAATACTTTTCAATTTCAGGCCGAAGGAGGGGCAGCTGACGCCCAACGTTGGCTGGCAGCACTCCGGCGTCACTCTGCAGAGCCACCGCCTGCCGATCCCGCACCTCAGCCCGCCACCCCCGCACCCCTCACCGCACAGCAGCAAGACTGTCCTTCGCCTTTGCCGCCGCAACGAACTAAGAAGATCGGCAGGAATAGGTCTCCTACTGGTACGTCACCATAGATATTTAAAAATAAGGAAAAATTGTAAAGAAAGCAGTTAATGTCTTAGGAAACACGTAACACTCGATATTAATAAATCAAAAATTTCGAATTCTGAATAATCTATTACTGTTTAAGTGTTAACACAGTCACTCACATTATTCAAATAATGTCGGGAGCTTTGGATATTTAGAAACTATCAATACAAAACTTTTTAATTTATTAACGATAAATTTTCCTCATCAGGCCCACCGACCCCTACCCTGCCGTCGTCCCCAAGAACAAGACATGGAAAGGACGCATGGCGAAGCAGTTGCGGCGCATG
>OY982564.1:20745792-21175524 GCA_963859945.1 Euplagia quadripunctaria | reverse complement strand
ACAGGGAGAGGGATAGAAAGAAAAAGAGGGAGAGAGGGAGAGCGACGCATATGTTTAATATGTTACCGTAATATTGTAAACTGCAGTCATGCGTCGGAGCTGACACATACACACTTTTTGTCTACCATTTACAACTACACATTAGGTTATCTTTCCAAATTGAAAAATTAGGAAGGAAATCAAGTTTTTATTTTGACAAAGATCATTCACCTAACTCACCGTCACAGAATAGATACGCTAGGTAAAGAAGGCCCACTCCCTGGCTAAAATGTGTAGTGATTACTAACGCCAGTGTCGCTGCTGGACTCGGAGGCGGCGTGCAGCGGGTGCAGCGCGGCCGCCTCGCCCGCCGCCTCCAGCTTAGCGCCGCCGTTGAGCTCCGGCGACGACATCGACGAGCACAGCGCCGCGCCCGCCGCGCTCGGCGCCAGCTCCGCCACTGGGCTGCTCGACACGGCTGCGCGCATATCGACGGCGTGTCATGTAGTGTTGTATTCAAACTCGATATATTTATTGGAACGAAGTTTCTAATCGCACGTTACACGTCAGACCCTCGGCAGACGGGGCTAGACGGAAAAGAGGGTGAGCGCAACGAAAAATGCTGACCGCGATTTATTTTATTTATACGCTATCTGGGGATTCAGTGCGATACTACTGTAATTTGATGTTGGTTGTATACTAATTATCCATATATTAGTTTTGCACAATTTTGATTTTGAGTTTAGGATGCCTTTCCACCAGAGATGTGCTATGGCTGCGAGAATGTTAAAGCTAAGCTACAAAACTATGTGACCGTTTCCATCGATGCTATGCTATGTAGCGGAGCGAGTAAGATGTGCTATGCAGATGCGCCGCCGAAGGTAAGGTAGCTCGAGCTCGCTACATAATAGGCGAGGCACGGGGAGCAGCGGCACGGTGAGGGGAGAGGCGCCCGCGCGTTCTTCCGGCCACTCGTTTCGTAACGTTCAGTGAAAAAAGTGGCTTACCAAAATCTACTTATTTTAAACAAACCGCTATTCTTTCTTTCGTACTCATACATTTTCTGAAGTGAGTATCTTCTTTCTTGATATATCAATCAGATTATGTAACGATTCAAATGTACTTCTTGTCACTCTGTAATAATTCTCGAACGTCTCATCGTCAGCTATTTGGAACAAAAAAGTATTCTGATTGTGTCGATGGAAATTTATTATGGTTTCGTATCCAGAATCTATGATTTCTTCCTTGAATTAAACAGGTGAACAGCAATTCATTTTTCTCCGTCAGTTCTTCTACGCACATTGCGATATATAAAATAACTTTTTGCTTCTACAATGACATGTCTACAGCTATAGCTACACCACTCCCGACCATCCATAGCACGCATTTTTCCATATAAAAAACGTAGCTTAGTTGAATCCCTATCCAACAATGCTATGCTTTGTGGACCAATGAATATGATTGGTGGATATCAAACGCATCCATAGCAACGTAGCATAGCACATCTTTGGTGGAAAAGCATCCTTCTTCAATCCATCAAATATATATATATATATATATAGCGAAAGGAACTTCGTTCCAACCGAGTGTCCCAAAGGCACCTCACGCTTTTTGTTTATGTATATAAAACGCATTTTTTTTTAATCAATTAGGAACAATGGCGTGTCACAGGGATTTCCTTTCAAGGGTACACCTGAGGCCCCGGCAATAAGGGCTATCATGGAACACAGTGTGTGTTTAGGCAGTTTGAGTACGATATACCACACAACCGCTTATCCCCGGTGCGGTAGGGTGACCCGTGGGGGTTCCCACACGTTAAAAAAACATCATAAAATAAAATATATTCTAGAACATAGGAACCGGATATAAACAAAATTCTTATGTGACTTCGCTTCGACTTTTCAAACCAATGTGTAGACCCGGCTAAGGTATAAAATAAAGAAAGTTACCAGCCAATGCGGACTCCTTAGCGGGCACGTGTTGTTTGTCGGGGCGCGGCTGTTTGTTGGCGAGCTTGCTCGGCACGCGGCTGGGCGCGTTGGCCGCGCTCAGCAGTGTGTGCAGGCTAACTAGAGCCATGTTGTCCGCGCCCGATACGTGTAGGGAATTTGCAGAACTAAAGCAATTCAATATTATTCTGATCAAGATATACACTACTAATTCGCGAAATAGCTAAATATAATATATGGCTTATAATGGTATTACGTGTTTATAGTTCTTTGGTGGTTGCAATATACAAAAGAATAACATTAAAAACCAACATCACAATTTTTATTCGTACAGAGGCGAAGGCGTACAGTAACACTGGCCTTCACTAGGCCAATCGGCCTAGTTTAATATACTACTTTTGGAGCCTGTATAACTTACTATTTTTACGTACCTATTTTTACATAGTGATTGGTAATACTCAAATTACAAACAAAAAAAAATTGTATTATCTCTCGGTAGATACGCAATTAGTACGGATTACAAAACCTCATAGATAAATGTTAAAAAGACATTATTTATAAAGTAATTATACCACAGCAGTGTTTTCATAAACACTCCGGTCAAGCATCGATCAGATAATTGTATCTTTATTTTGAAACAAGTACGGATAAAATGCTTTGATAATTCAGGAACATATTTAGATTCTAGACTTTCCGACTTAAAACAAAAATGCTACATTTAAGATGGATAGGTTTGTTGATATACCTTCAAAACCCTTACCGTGATGTAGAAGGCAGGTTGTACCCCGCGTCCAGCGCGTGCGTGGCGTGTGGCGCGTGCGTGGCGTGTGGCGCGTGTGTGGCGAGGCGTCGGTCGAGCGGCGGATAGTCGCCGTACCCGAAAGCGCCCACACTCGACACATCGTTGTTGCGAGATTCTTCCACGAACATCGCCGTGTTTAAGATACCTGTCGCACGTGATCATTCATATAGTATTAACTCGACTGCAATTAAATTAGAACAAATTTTCCTTAAAAATCTTAAGCTGTCATTAAATAAACTTGAAAAAGACCACCTACCATAACATAATGTTTAGTAATTTACTAAAGAGAGATTAGAGACAGAGATTTTTATTTCGTATAATTATATTTAATATTTTAAATATTTTTTGATATACCTACAACATAAAGCTACAAAACCGAAACATAACAGCAATTATAAATAAAATATACTTACGATACAATACGATAGACTACAATACGAATTCCGTGATATTGACAGAATTTTTACGGTTCCTCAAAAAATCTACCATTCGCCATAATAATAATAATATTCTGAAATAGAAGTGTTTCTAGACCAGAAACGTACTTTTTTTGTTTATGGTATAGGTTGCAAACGAGCAGACGGGTCACCTGATGGTAAATGACTACCGCCGCCCATGGGCGCCTGGAACTCTAAAGTCACAAGTGCGTTGCTGCCCTTTAAGGTGGGAGTAGGAGAAGAGCGGGAGGGGGGAAGGACGAGAAGAGGGGGAGGGGGGAAGGACGAGAACAGGGGAGAGGGAAGGCGCGGCGAAATGCAATGCAAGCATTGCTTCACAGGCGGTTTTCTGTGAGGCCGTGGTATCGAGCGGAGTCGTACTTGAATACTTTTTTTATTGTAAATACATACACATGTATAAAACCCCAATATTTGCACTGAGCGAGAATCGCATCCTACAGTCGCATATACCAACGATCAAACATTACATTTTATCGTTGATCTCACCTGGACTAGTGAGCCTCTGTCCGCTCATGATACTATGAGGCGTGCTGAACTTCCACTGGTTACCGAACACGATGGAATCGCTCAGGCTGTTGCCGTCAACGGGATTGTTTTGCGCCGGGTTGTCCGCGACGTCACTGCTGGCGTTCGACTGGGTGTTTGAGCCGGTCTGAGCGCGAGTCGCGGCGATCGAGTTGCGAGACATTTCTAGAGATAGACGCTGTGGAAATATAATTATATGAAACTTGTTATACGGTGTTTATTAACAACATTAAAGAGTTAATAAACGAATATACACCATATGTACCCTTCAAAGCTTAGCCACCTATTTAAAAGTTGTCTTAAAAAGAGAGAGAGAGAGAGCAGGTGAACGGGTGTAATGTCCCTCCAATATCAAGGAAGGATCCTCCGACCACGCTAGGTGATGTGCCTGGCGGACAGCGGCGGCACAGTTGTTGATAGGAAGTAATATAGATTTATATTAATCTCTGTGAGAACTTCCATTGTACTATACAGTATCAGTAAATTACTAAGTAGTTTAGCTGGTCTTCACTAGATGGTGCTCAAGTATATTTTGTCATTTTATGTAGATGTGCCCACTAATGTCGTTAAAGTTCTAATTATTTTTTCCTAACTGCTCACTAAATTACACAGTTCATAAGACACGATTACGATATGATAAACAGAATGTATAAATTAAACAGATTATGGAAATAAGATTAAGAAGCAGAAAAATAAGTAGTAAATACCTCTTTGAGGTCATTGATCTGCAAAACATGTTGATTTTGCATCGTTATCAGTTGATTGATGTACCACTGCTGATCGCGACAGCGTTGATAGAACGTTGGTGGACGGACTTGGAACCTTGCAAATATAAAATATTATTCGCATGTTTAATATCCGACCTGCATTCATTAATTTCAAGAAGGATCTTAAGCGGTCCCTAGACGATCGTGAGGCATGACATGCTGAATCATCATGCTGCATGAAGGACCTATTGAGAGTCTATCATGCAGCATGATAATTCGCATGGTACAATCATTTTATTCAGTCGATATAGATAGTACAGTGAAGAGGTCTTCTGCGCTGGTATGGACATGTCCTTTGATTATATACATGTCTAGATGACATATTCAGCCGCACAGAACGGCGCTAAAAAAGACTACTACATTTCGTAGAGGCGAGTGTCATAGACATCATTGTCATTTGGCACTTATATCGGCGGCGAGCTTACGAAAAACAATTAATCATGCCGGTTTGTGCTATTAAATTGTGTCGAAACTATCCTGGAAAAACTTGTAATAACACTAAGATTACTTTTTTCATCGGTAAGTTTTGTTTTAATTTACATTATTTTCTTAGAAAATACGAATAAATATTTCAATATTTGTATGTATGACAGATTAGCCGGTGTTGTCAGTTTATTACGGGGTAATTTTACAAAAACTATGGGTAATCGTATAACGATGTCGCTGTTGGTGTTTTATATTATTAAAAAAGTTTATCGCTAGAAAATGATACCTTATTCTAGTTAACCTCCTACACGTAACGTCTGGCATTAGATTTTTGGTTCTTAGGATCTTTTGGGTTTTAGATTTCCTACGGATCCCGTACTGGCAAATCGATGGAAAGAAATTATATTGCAGACCAGAAATGAGGACCAGTGGATACCTCACACGACTTCCACGTTTTCTTACACAATAACGCCCGACGTGGGTTTAGTATTAAGTCACTAAGTGGAGGGATATTTTAAACATATAGCTTTTTTAAAACCTTTTATAAATTCATAAAATCCACATAACAGTTTATTTAACCAAAATTTTTACTAAGTTTATTAATCTCATCTTATGTTTTACAGTTTTTGGTGAGAGACACAAAGAGACGGATTTTAATTGAATTTGTGGTGGAACGGGTGTTATATCCCTCCAATACAAAGGGAGGATCCTCCGACCAAGCGAGGTGATCATGCCTGGCGGGCCGCGGCCCAACAGTTGATGTTGGGAAGTTGTATATATACTAATCGGCGCGTGAACCTCTCATAGCGCGATGCAGTATTAGTAGTTACTCCGTAGTTCAGCTCATCTTCGCTAGATGTTGTTGGAGTATGATTTTGCTGAATGTGGAAGTCGCTACAAATTCTTTAATTTTTTAATCACTTCTTTTCACTTTACATTGGTACCTTTGTAATTTGAATTAGGCCGGTCTTTTTTCGTTTCTAACAGATGAAGAACATTAACACACTTCTATATATTTAAAACACTTTTTATTTGAAGTGAAAACTTCTTTAGGCACGTTGGGCACTTTCGTTATGGGGAAAAAGCACTGAACTCGCGTGACCGTCACCGTCAGATGACATACATTGTCATGATGACATATAGAAGTGTGTGTGTATATGTATATATATATGTGTGTGTATGTGTTTTCACTTCTGACGTGCAGTCCTACGACGTTTTTTTTTATTATGTTTTTGTTGATTAATATGTTTTGTAATAAATTATTTTTCTTTTAAATAATTATTTTATTTACCATTCATCTCCTTACTATAATAAAAAGGAAGGTAAATAAATAATTTAGAGCAAGCATCCCTAAACACGCACACGGTGACAATTTGTTGACAATAACTACACGTGCGTACTCACACATAGTGCGTAATTGTATCCCGTTTTCAGTGCACTATTTGTTTGAGTTACTCTATCTAGACAGGTATATAATCAAAGGAAATGTCTTTGTCAAAGGCATATTTATAAATAAATACATTTATAAAAATAAAAGGAATTGTCAATCAACTGCCAGCACGTAGTTTGCATGACATTCGTCAATCAATGCAATTAAACGGTCATGCATGCATGCATGACAGCACGTAACGCATGTCATGCCGCATGATCGTCTATGGACCGCTTAAGAAATAATGTACATTTGTTTCGTGAAAGCGCGTAACAAAGTAACGTAAAATCGAATAACATTTATGGAAACCGTTTGGGCCCGCAAAACAATTATTACTTCTTTTTAAGGCCGTATTTAATAATTTTACTGATTCTACTAAAAAGTTCGAAAGAATTGATATTTTATGATGAAAAATATACCATTTGTAATGCTATATTTAGAACATATACTTATAGATTACAGATATTTGACCAATGTCAAAACTTTCAGTGGTACGAAGTAATTACCTCAGAATAAGTGTGTCAGTCTCCGGATCCAGATAGCCTTCGCTGGCGAGCAGGTCAAGTCTGAAGAACCGGTTATAGCCCCAGCATTCGCCTACTTCAAAGTCAGAGGCGAACTCACGCACTATGTTCTTGGAGGGATCACGAGACACCTGGTGCAGCATCTCCACGCGGTACTCGTATCTGAGATCAAGCGACGCTTCAACAAACAGCACACGACTGATCATTTCAGTTTAGCAGAGACTAACTCCCAATCTAGAATTGCTCATATACGTACACGTCCATTTACTAAATAACAGATATATTTTTCCATTTCTATGAAATTTATAAGCGAGGTCTAGTTTAACTTTAATTGATAACTTTATAATTACAAACACTTATCATCTAAATTTCAGAACATCGTTTGCCAATACTCATAATCAAAATGTAAATATGCAACATTTTGCAATTGGGACGAATTCAAGGAAACTTCAAAAAAGCAATTAGACGCGCGAAATCTAAGTCTAAAGTACTAATGATACTAACAAGCGAAGTCTTGAAACTCCTAATAGAATTCTAAAACAGGTGCCCTAATGTTAAAGATAAATCTTTAAGAAGGCTTTCACAAGGAAGTTATCCTGTACTTAATAGTACCCAGAGCGAAGCAACATTTTACGTTCATAAAATGTTTCTAAATACTTAGTATGCAGAAATCAAGTGTATTTTTAAAAAGATCAACTTTCTATCATAAAAACTACTGAGATAATAAAGTATTTTTTCAATGTGTGAGATCTACCTATAAACCTCGTTCCTCTTGACATTCGAGTTGAGCACTCATGAAACAGTAACCTGGTACTAGTAACGTACATCAGGGTTCCACTTAGACTTCTAGGTTTGTCTGACGTCAGAACATTATGCGCGTTCTCATGACAAACAATCGGAACAAACTAAAACTATCCTTTATTTGAGACAATATACATTATTACAGTTATAAATTATTCGTTTTCGATTATGTTTTCATTTTATAATGAAATAGATTATTGTGGACTCACACATACAATGAGCTAACACATTCTCAGACGCATATTGTTTATTACTATTAAGTCGTCATCATACACGAATTTAATAGAAAACAATAAATCCATGTTAGTATTGTGTTATCTCTAATTAATTCAGTGAAACGATTCTAATAAACAGTTTTAAAGTACGAACACAGACTATACGGTTTTGTTGATACAGATGAATCTAGCTGGGCAGAAATGGTTATGATACAATGTACAATGATAAGCTAGATAAATTCATAGATTATAGTACAAATGCCATTGATAAGTGATAATTTATTCAACGCTTTCATTCATAAAAAAATAATAACACTAGTTCAGAGCAAAGCAAAGCAAAAGTTCTTAGTGCCACCGGGAAAACTAACGATGTTTAGGCGGTCATGCGATTTTGAAATCATAAGTTATTAAATTGCCGTAGGAAATGTGCCAAATCATATCCCTACAGCTTTCATAAATTACTTATTAGACTAAGACTTAGAGATAAGATTATGAAAATAAAATAATATGCATGCACCTTTTTATAATCTTAAGAAGTCAAGTGTAGTCATTTTTGGTCTTTATAAAAAACGATTGAGTACTAGTATGTGTAAGTTTCGCTACAATCTAAACACTAATGTTTTGAACAAAAATGCACATTTCCGAAATATACGACAACGTTAGCGGCAGCAAACCAATTATCTTCAATACATGATTCGGCGGGACATCGCTCTAATGTATTTTTTCTGAGTGATGGACTCTATGTTTGTAAAGATTATTAGCGTCGTTCAGCTCACATTACAGGCCGATAAATATGTTATCAAAGCTAATAGCCTATAATATATTATAAACCCAACATCGAGAATGTCGTAACAATTGCATACTCCGTGTATGCAATAATAAAACAGATCACGTAACATTTATTATATTATACAGCTATTTACAGCATCCGATTCATATGCGATATAATTACTATTTACAATAATAAAGAAAAGTATGTAAAAATGATACATACTACAGTGATTTGAGCAATTTAATTTCGTCTGTTTTTTTTTCTTCAAATTATCACTTATCAAGTCAGCGGACATGTTTCAGCACACATAAAACTTGAGACGTGTTGACCTCAATCAGACTAGCCACTTTCAACTCCCAAAAGACACAATTCAGTATATGTATTCATGTTTAAGGTCCATTAACAAGAGTACTGGTTTTTACCAGTATCCTTGTTGTTCTAGTTGGTCCGTCCCTTACACCGATGGTCATTATGATCAAACAAAAGCATTTTACTCGTATCTGGACATTCTGTTACTAATCTGACTGAATTATACGATTTGGTAATTAAAGTAGCTAAAGGCTGGGCAGTAGAAGCTAGAAATTATATAAGCAAACGACCATTTTGCAAAAATTGTTTATTATTATGCAGATAATTTTATAAAGTTAACGACTTGTTAACTCGTAATCGGTACATTAAAGAGACAAGAGACATACGAGCTTTGTCTTCCTAAACAGCTGTTAAAAGTGAATATTTTCTTTGGTTCTATAATTATATTGGTTCTGATTCGATATATTTTAATTAATATTCGTAATTAAAAAATGTATTATACTTATACCTAAGTACAAATTTTACCCGCTATTACTTTGACATCCATTGATGATGAATTTAGTAAAAATTCTTGTGTATTAAAACTTTAGAGAATTTCTAAGATAAGATTCGTCAGCATTGGTCGTCTGTCAAGTCACTCAGGAGAAACATCTATGTGTATATTGACACATGTAACGAAATAACCTATACTAATCTCTACTAATAATAAAGCGGAAGAATTTGATTTCTTGGTTAAACGCGCTAATCTCATAAACTACGTCGGATTTAAACTTTTAGCATTTGATGGTCTAATTCTTGAGAAAGGTCATAGGTTCGTAGCGTGATGTTAACATCACGCTACGAACCTCAAGAGCAGAGCAGTGACTTAAGACGCGGATGGAACTGCGAGGGAAGGCTATTCTAATATGAATCCGGAGAAAATATCCAAACGGCTCATTTACTTATATAATTTCAATTCATGGCACAGCCTACAGTATGTTTGAGTCGTACGATCATGCTAGCACATGGACGGCGACTCTACAGCTACTGAGCAACACCCTCATAGCCCGCACTTACCTCTTGCCTACTCTTAACTTAGCAGTGCTTGCAATAACGAAATACTGATGTTATTCACTAGTTTTACATTATATTGTTATAAAAGTAAAAGGGTTCGTGAAATACAAATTTGTTAGGTACGTGTTTCACCATTATTTAAGGATTTAATATTCCTTGGATATTCTTTATCTCTAAGGTGTGATTTTACAATATTAAATTTTAGAGTTGAAACTGGTGACTTTTCTCCTGACTACTGCAGTTTTTAATATAATACTGTGCCAGTGCATATATTATTTTAGGAAATTTATTAAACTACATACTGGAGACCTAGCATAGGCTAATATGACAAGACGATATTGTAGAATGCTGAACATAGACACCAAAGTGCAATTGCAGCTGCTACAAATATAGAATGGTATGATCGCAATTCAACGAAATTTTACCGTCCGTAAGCAAAACGAATCGTTTCTTGTTTATTGGAACGCGGCATAAGTTATTATACATTGTGTTGTGTACAGTCGATTTCTAAATTATTGATGTTACTCTTTTCTAGTTTAAAATTACACACATATGTATTAATTAATTACGGTGCTTTACGATTAAAAAACTCAATCGTGTTCAGCAAAAAAACACAAAAGTGTATGAAAAATGAAATTTTTTGTCATATTTTTATTAAAGGACTTGATTATACTACCCTTTCATTTTACTCCTTTTTTTCTTTTTTTTTTTAAACCCTACCTCCGTGACCTTATTTTTACTTTATTTTTCTGATATCCCACACGGAGATTTCAATTGAGAAAGGTGAACTAACCTGTTCGCCTTTCTTTATGTGATCAACATAAAAACGTATGATAGCGGTAAAAACTTTATGCAAATGGTTATTTCTGATATTAAGTAAACAATCATGTTTCAAAGATATTGCTGCATTTTCTATTTTTAAAACTAATCTTAAAAATTCGGCTTCTTTTAATGCAAATCATATCAGTTTACAACCTAATAGATGCTGTGTCAAATTAGCCTCTGCTAAGTCTGTCTGATAAAATTACTAATAATCTTAAACTCACTTGGAGGTCTCAGGGAGGCCGGCGCTTAACTCCAAGAAGACGGACAGATAGTTGCCCCTGACTACTCCATTACCATCTGGGTAGACCTTCAGACGCCAACATAGACCGTTGACATGTAGAGGTGCTGAGTAGACCGGCGCGGCCGCATGTTGCAGTTGCGTAAAATTAGTGAGTGGAAACGTGCTGCTGTCGTAGCTCGGGACGATTTCGCTGCGGATAAATGTAGCAATGAATCAGTCTTACCGAAATCAATAAAAAAGCTAATTTAATTTCATGCAGTTAAGGGTTAATTTGCTTCTGCTGCCGTTTAATTAGTTTGATTTTATTGAGGCCCTATTCAATACACTCAATTTATATAAAGCTTAATCAATACCCTACACCGTATAGAGCCAATAGATGTAATACCCAAAATAATAAATAGTTAACTTATTGATTGAGTGTAATAAAGGAGCTGCAGCATTGCACGTCCTCGTTCAATTCAACGCCTAATAGCAACGTTGGGTTAGAAAATTGCTACTTTTGTTACTACATGGACACTTAAAGTTGACTAACTTTAAGTGGGACACCGTAATAGCTAAGGTATCGAATGCACAATCAAATCAAAAAACCGGCCAAATGCGAGTAGGACGCGCATAAAGGAACCCTTTACCACCATCGTACAAGATTTAATACTATAAGCCAAATAAATACGTCTCTAGTAGGGGAGCCCCCTTTAATTTTTTATTTATTTTTATTATTTGTTGTTATAGCATTAACAGATACACATTCTGTGAAAATTTCAACTATCTACCTATTACGGTCATGAGCTACAGCCTCGTGATAGACAGACAGACGGACGGACAGTGGAGTCTTAGTAATAGGGTTCCGTTTTTACCCTTTGGGTACGGAACCCTAAAAATTGCAGGTTCAAAATTAAATAGACTTTTAATACAAATATATAGCTTAGTTGGAGGGAGTTTTAACAAGAACTTAAGAAAGTAAGCAGAAGAAGAAAAGCATTTTTATGCTGTAATAATGTAGCGATAAAACACAGAAAAGTTACAAACTTTGGCACAGAGACTTGCCTGTGGAAATCGGCCGGTACGGGCGCAGTCACGAAACTCGCCATAGGCTTCTTACGTACTTGATGAATCATCTTCGATAGTTCACTGCTTTTGGCTATTAATTCAGATCTGTAACAACATTGAATTTCTTACAAATATACATTCACGCACCATCTCGACCAAGCTCTACTGAGAGTTTGAGATAGTTATACAAAGCTATAAATCCAACTAAAGACTGAACGACGTAATTTTGGCTAGTACTAGTTTCAAGTAGCACATTGTATTAAGTAGCTTAGTAGAAGAAGCTATTAGACATGGCTTCACAAATTACGCGGGTTCTTCACATATCTAAGCGGTTAAGTAGTAGTTTTAGGCCGTGCAATCATTAGGTCACCTTCCACTTTCCTCTGGTCTACGATTTTTTTTACGTAAGTGTGGATATCGTCTCACCTTGTACTTGAATGCAATTGATGTTCAATCTCTTGCAACAGATGTTCCAGCTGCTCAGTCTCTTGCGTGAGGCTGTTCTTCTGCCCCATGAGTGTCAGCAGCTTGGCTTTGAGTGCAGAGTCAAGGCGTGATATCATTAACTCAACTGCGTTTCGAATTTCGCGCACACGCTCGTCTTTGGCAGCACGCACTGATTCTACATTACGTTCCTACAAAATTTATTTCGCAATTTAAATTAAGTAACTAATTTATGTCCATTTATTTTCTTTATAAACAGTTTAAAAAATATTATATTTGATACGTATTATAGCTGGATAATTATATATAAGTCGGAAGGATAGGTTATGTTTATCTCTGGTTATTATTTAGGTACGTAATAAAAAGTAACTGACTTTACAATGACTACATTTTTATTAACTAGCTATTTTAAATATTATTGTTAATAGACACAAACAGTGTTCCTTTAAGGAGTCGTTCTGCGCTCTCCGCCGCCTGGTGCCTCTTAGGATGGAAGGGGTCCCTTATGTCACTCCCATTCCCATTCTGCTGCCACTACTGAGTGGGCATTTCCCTAAGTAGCCGAGTTCGCTGAGTACTCGTGCTTTGGTGGATACTGGGTATAATTAATATAAAAAAAAAATCGTTTACTATCGAATATACTCACCACATCCTGCACAAGACTGATCAACTCCATTAGTCTACGTCTCAGCTGAGACACTTCATCGCGTATCTGGGTGACGTGTTGTTCATACACTTCTTCCAAAGGCTTGAAGGTGTGTCCAGAGTGTGTGCCCCCCCACAGAGCACACTGGTGGCAAATGCACCGACGACAAGTCCAACAGTAGACAGTCAGCTTCTCTTGATGGGTTGGACACCTGTATTGGTGGGGGCTTTCTGCGTATTTAATATATCCCTGTACATTGTGAAATAAGTTCAGGCAGTTTGTATTGTACACAATACAAACTGCCTGAATTATTATTTATTAACCACACCTGACATGTACTTACAAGTTACTTATGTCAAAGTAATATACCACCTAAACTTACAAGTTTAGGTGGTAAATTACTTTCACATTTACCTACATGATTTAGTGTGGTAAGTACATATCAGGTGTGGTTAATAAATAATTAAAACATATTATGGAAGCACTAAGTTCAGGGTTGGCTAGAATATAAGAATTCTTTTACTTAAGGTTTGTGAAGAAGAAGATGCAGTACTCGAGTTTCAGTTTCCACATAACAAAACATTTAGATAAAAGTTTTAAACAAGTTTTTAACATCAACCAAAATAAGACAGTAATTGTAAGTATTTCATCATATTCACAGAGGATTGATGTGGTGTTGATTGCAATTGATCTTGTCTCAAAGGCAGAGTTTTTAGTAATAGGATATTTTACTGCCAGGTACAATGGTCCATATAATAAAAGGTAGATAATCCATTTGCTAATGGATGATCGGCAAATGGATTATCTATGCCGCAGAAGAGTAACAATAAAGTCTACAGATTACTAAGCTAAAGGTTTAATGTTCCTTTTCAGTTACATTGTCCACAACTAATGAAACCTTGGAACCAATTATTGATGTATTGCAGTGACTAACTTTACTGTATTTCCCTAAAACAAGATGTAGTACCCATTTCAATTTAAAGGTACAGATAATAGGCATCTATGATGCTTGATTGTGTAAAGACATTTGTTGTCTTTTAACAAAAATTTTAAGAACTAACTAAAAATCAGGATATTTAGACTTTTCTGGCATAAATATCTTTGTGAATTATTTAAATACCGTGTATAGAACTCAGCATAATCCATACTAATACTATAAATGCGGAAGTATCTCTGTTTGTTTATTGCTTTTCAGTATGAATGGGTTGAACGGATTGTAATGAAATTTTGCAAGGCGAAAGATTATATCTTGAGGAAGGACATCAGCAACTTTTTTACTATTTATGTATGGTGCTCGAGGGATAAGTTCCATGCGAACAAAGTCTTGTCGTCATGCATGCACTAAAACACCTTTCTTTACCTTATATTCTAATATAACACATTTTGAGTAAAATGTTTTAGAGAAGCAATCTTTTAATCTATTCCATTAATTTAGACCAGACAAAACATACTAAAATTGTCTTTGTAAAATAAAAATTATATGTTACATATTTAATTAAAAATTCATAGCTTTAAAGACCACTTTCTAAAGTATTGATAAACACCTAATAATGTTCATCAGAAAGTGATTATGTGCTAATTTACTGATGAATATGTATCTAATAATCACCTATCTCTGAAACTCTCTCTCTGACTAGCAGAGTTGCTCTGTTGCATCGTCTCAATCTGTTGGGTGACCTCCTCGACCCAGCGACAGTTGACGAGCTCGTGAAGGTGCAACGCAGCACGACAGTGCGGACACTGTGACCTCTGCTCTGTCAGCCATCTTCGCACGCAGGCATAGCAACACAGCTTCGAGCAGTGGGGGCACAGATGGGCATCAACCAGTTTCTCCATGCAGATGAAGCAACGAAACACCTCTGCTAATGTCTGCAAGCATACTTCCATTCATAACTCTGATCAAATCAGCGTAACTATCAAATAATGTAGGCCACATCGATTTACCTCAACGATCTGCTCTTCGCCATTTCCATTTCCTTTGTCTCCTCGCGAGGCCATATTTTGGGATTGCTTTTCTTACTACGGAACCGACGAGTAATTCACCATAATTTGGACATTTTTACAAAGTTCTAAAATACCAATTCGACATGTTTCGCAATGCGAGCGTCAATACACGAAATCACTTCCGCGTTCGAATATCAATCGAATCAAAATAAAAACAAAAAAATGGTGCTTTCGTATTGACGTTAAAATTTCCCGTAAATAAAAATAAATTTACTGACGAAAACAAAAGAGAAATCTTACTTTTTAATCATTAAGATATTCATAATATAAAAGTCTTGTAATAACTATTCATGAGTTTATTTTGTGAACAAAATATTCAATATAAGCAGATTTTTCGTAAAATACTCCCTAAAATACGGGTAGTGTAAGCGTGGTAATACTATTTTAATCGCTACATTGCCACTCTTAAAATTTATAAAAATTTAATTTAGCACATAATATTTTTCAAATCGGTCGTCAGGCATCTTCGAGTAATCGGGTAAAGTACCTTACTCACCATCGTGCCTGACGTACGTCCCGCCAAGGACGCGGTGCCCGACGTAGCATACGCACCATCGTGCCTGACGTACGTCCTGCCAAGGCCACGGTACTATTGCCAATGCCATTTTCCTAAATTACCCCAAAATAATAGTCAAATTCCCAAGTTTGGGGAGAAAAAACCTGGAGTCGTATTGTAATTAATAAAGCTAAAAATTCCCGATTCCCCACATTTTCCTCGCATTGATGGTCTCCCCATATATTCCCATTCCCAACACGATGATGAGTAAGGTACTTAAGTACCTTATTCACAATCGTGCCCGACGTACGCCCCCCTAGGTCATGCACGATGCACGATGAAAAATAATCGTGAATAGTCTTGACGTACGTCATAATTATTATCAATTGCTTGCTGGACTTGCTCGACCCGTTTTGCATCCAGCGAGTACCCCCACCACATGCTTGATCATGTATATTGCCAATTTGTGGGGAATTCCCCAAAATGCGGGGAATTTCAAACCGATTGACTACACCATTGTAACAGTGCTTTCTGCAAAATAATAAATGATTTGATTTGATTGGGGAATTTATGGGGAGACCATCAATGCGAGGAAAATGCGGGGAATCGGGAATTTTAGCCTCACTAATTACATTACGACTCCAGGTTTTGTCTCCCCAAACTGGTGAATTTGACCATTGTTTTTTGGGGTAATTTAGGAAAATGGCATTGGCAACAGCACCGTGGCCTTGAGCGGACGTACAGATGGGATGGATCGGCACGATGGTGTGTATGCTACGTCCAGAACCGCGGCCTTGGCGGGACGTACGTCAGGCACGATGGTGAGTAAGGTACTTTAGTGTAAATAATCAACATCAAGATATCTGTTTACAGCTGGGTTGCCATAGGTTGCGGCTGACTGGAAGCTGGCAGCTATTTGTTTCGGCTGTCTTATGTTGGTGGGGAGAAGCCGTTTTTTTACATTTTTTTTCTGTCATTTCAACTGTTTGTTAACTGTTCGTCATTGTTCGATCAAAATTTTGTTTTGTTCGTTCTTAGTTTTAAAAAAATATATAAACATAATAGACTTCTCAATAAAATATAAACACTATCATTGTCCTCAGACACATATGTGCTATAATATAATTATTATCCATACGCTACATTTTGGTACTTTACATTTCAAAATAATACAATTTCTATGGTACGAAAGAAACATAAAATAAATATATATAGTAAATATAAACACAATTTTACCTTTATAATTATTTCACAAAATGGTCTTTATTATGTTTGACATTTACTCCTAATTACTTATTCTTAAATCACAGATTTATTTCACATGTGACGTAAGGGGAATTTAAAGTCACGTTTAGGATATTAGGTAGTGTCTACAAAGTACTGCCAACTAGTACCTTTAATTTAAATTAACTATGGTAATATAATAACTAAATAAACTTTCAAATATTACTATCACTGCTCACCACCAAGACAAATAGAACAAATACATATATTTTTTAAATAAACAACTTTAATTTAGAATCAATAATATTTTAAATATTTCATGTAACCTATGCCTGAAAATTTCATTACGTCACTTTCTCATTCCACGGATGTGACGTATTTGGTTAATTTAATTTTAAACTATAACAGTAAATAAATGTATGTAATTGTGCCAAGTATTAAAAGGTAATCTAAATTAAGATAGGTTAACGTTTTTAACTTTATAAACAAAGTTAAAACAGTAATATTTACCTTGAATAAAACCGTCGTGTAGGTTGAACAAAAATTTGATCACAGCGTGATTTTTTTCAAAAGGATTATTATTACAGGTCTTAAAAAATACGGTAGCGTAGTTGGAATTTCCACAAATTTATTTTATTTATGTTTTTGACCGTTACTTACTTATTTTAGAGCTGAAAATAGGAATTTAAGTACGAATCTTTAAGGCTAATCTTCGAACATCGCCCAAAAAAGCCGAGATATCTATAATTTTTACTTCCAAACTTAGCAAGGAAGTCGTGGTACACGACAAAATCGCATAGCATGTTGCCTTATTTCAGCAATATTTAATATATTAGGCTATTACCATAAGTTTTAAATAATACAGTTATTAGGATAGCAGCTACTTTATAACAAAAATAAATTTACAATTCGGGAAAAAAAAAAATCTCTCGTCACTCGTCTCGTCGGACACGTCAAATCTACGTAGGTGCTTTTTTCTGAAAAAATGCTCAAATATTGATTCTTAATTAAAGTGTCTCATTTAAAAAAAAATTGTTATGTTTGTCTTGTTTTCGGTGAGCAGTGATAGTAAAATTTGAAAGTTTATTTTGTTATAGTATTACCAAAGTTGATTTAAATTAAAGATAATAATCAGCAGTACTTTATAGACCCTGCCTAAACGTGACTTTAAACTCCCCTTTCGTCACATTGGAACACGTCCTAGTAAATCTGTGATTCAAGAATAAGTAATTATTAGTAAATATCAAACATAATAAAGACAGTTTTGTTAAATAATTATAAAGGTAAAACTGTGTTCAAA
Organism: Euplagia quadripunctaria; assembly: GCA_963859945.1. Classification (NCBI taxonomy): domain Eukaryota; kingdom Metazoa; phylum Arthropoda; class Insecta; order Lepidoptera; family Erebidae; genus Euplagia; species Euplagia quadripunctaria. Next base: position 21,157,288 of record OY982564.1, on the reverse strand, counting down.
TTTACTATGAATATTTTAATTGCATGGTTTTTCGTGGAATTGAAATTGTATTATTTTGAAGTGTAAAGTATCAGAATGTAGCTTATGGATAGTAATTACATATTAGCACTTACATATCTGAGGATAATGATACTGTATATATTTTATTGAGAAGTAAGTTTCGAAATGTATTGTATTTTCATAAAAAAAAGTCTCTGTACATTTGACGTATTGGAATTTTCTAGTGGAAACATCAGTCGTAAATCAGTTTTTTTCGGAATTTCGTAATGATTTTGCAAAATTAATAATAATTATGACGTACGTCAAGACTATTCACGATCGTTTTTCTTCGTGCATCGTGCGTGACCTTGGCGGGACGTACGTCAGACACGATGATGAGTAAGGTACTTTACATATAAAAAAAACGTGGCGCGGCTGAGCGGCGCGGTGCGGCGGGATCTCGTACTACTGATGGGACAACAAGTTCAAGACTTGGCAACACGTGCCCCGTGCCAATGCCAAGTTACGTCACTTGTGTCATTTCAGTAGTGGAAAATAACCTCTGAAATGTTTTGGTATAATAGTTTATATCGCAAAAGCATATATTGTTGTTAATACAGGTGACTTTTAGAATATTTTAAATTAATGAATCACACAATTTAAACGTAAGTAGCATTTAAATCGCTGCAAACTGTATACACCATAGAAGGGACTAATGTTTGTTCGCGATTTGGATAACGTCGTACATTTATGATATTTTAATAATAAATATAATTAATATTGAAAACGTATCGTATTATAATATTTTTTGACATATTCAATGAATTTGACGGTGATTAAATATTACCATAGAGGCATTTTTATAATTTCGTTTTATAAATATCCATTTCAGGATGGTGAGATAAGGCCTGTAATTACAAAATGTTTTATAGTAAAGTGATGCACTGTACAATTTGCTTGAAACATGGTGTGGGCGTGTCTGTAAGTAATTTTTGATATCCTATCTTTATGGTTATCTTTATATGGCATGGTAACTTTATAGCAGGGATTCAGCTCTGCACAGATTCTTGTTGAATATAGAGAAGCAAGTTACATTTGTTTTGGTATTATTTATATATTTAGTTTTTAGCTAATGATCTTTCGCTGTACAATTCTATGGCTTAACTCAAATCAATTTACTTTAATTACCTGATGCAAATAAGACAACACACACCATTCAGAATATTAAAACCAAATGTTGACAGGAAATCACTGAATAGTATTGATATATATCCCACTAATATTATAAATGTGAAAGTTTGTATGGATGAATGGATGTTTGTTACTCTTTCACGCAAAAACCAATGAACCGATTGCGATGAAACTTAGTATGTAGATAGCTAGAGACCTGGATTAACGCATAGGCTACTTTTTATCCCGATATTCCCACGGGATCGGGACTTACGCGGGTTTAACCGCGGGGTGCTGCTAGTACTGTAATATATTTTAGTATGTACAGTAGGGTATAGCACAGTACTGTTTAAATTAGGGCTGCCTGTCTTATCTAGTGTCCCTGCAGAAGACTAAGTTAATACTAGCTATACAGTTTAAAAATCACAGCACTTTGATGGCATAGTTTTTTACTAATGGGCTTTAAAACTCCACTTGGCTTCTTAGTGCACTAGTGACACCATGTTTGTAGTCAGTGTGTATAGGCTCTAGCAACTGCTTCCTATTAAAACTTAGATAAGTCAAAAAAAATTAAAAAATATATTTCAGTCACAAATTTTAGCATTAGACATAAATAAGTTTCAATAACAACATGATCCTGCCAAAAGTTGTCCTTTAATTCTTCTATCTTTTTATTATGTGAATAAAAAAAATTAAACTGTATGCAATATTGAACTAGTTTTTTAGATGAAAGTTAAGAAGAGAACTTAGTGAAATGTACCGTCGTTTGTACTGTCTCTTTCTCAGTTTTGGATTCCTTTTCCATATGGCAGTAGACATCGTAAACCTTTGTCCAGCATGTTAACGTAAAATAGTCATTGTTCGTTTCATTACAGTTAAAATTACACAATTCAAACAAAATAATAACAATTTATAACAAGTAACAAAAATTCAACAAAAACAAGTGGTACAATTTAGTGCACGCAATTGTACTCGGGAGCGAACGGGACGAAAACACGTTGCGGGAAGCGAGGGTCGACTGGCCATCCAATCACGCGCTCGGAACGATGTTACCTCGTTTCCCGCGTCATGCTTGATAACCAAAGAGATCTAAAAAACAACTTCTGCGCATCTAACCTAAGATAGGTGCCGGCAAATATAGCTATGTACTTTCTGTTTAATAAACTTATGGGGACGTGGTATTCGGTGTTACACTTTTCTAAGTCAGGTAACACACCTTTCTAACTGCATTAAAAATGAGGAGGTTCTCATACTACTGTACATTTTTAATTAAAATGTAAATAGATAGATTTATCTTATGTAAAGTTTACTGATGCTTTTATTTATAGAATGGTGTACTTCTGCAACAATTGGCACGGATATCTACATCACAATGTTGGAGCAGTAAGCTTCCACTGACTACACAGACAACAGCCTCAGTGAAGAGTAAAAATGTACAAAAAGACACCAGAATGTGGAAGGAGACACCAGCACATGATAGAAGAAATAATTTAGGAAATTACTGTATGATGTTGTCTAAATTTCGGTTAAGTTGTAAGTATAGAATTAGTTAAAACTCAATGAAAATAGTCAACAATAACATGTGATAGGCAAATTGTGTATAATATTTAAAATTATAATCTTTCGGAATGGCTTAAAGTTGCGCTCGTCCATTTTTATTTCCATACCAATTTTAGAAGGTACTAATTACTTCACTTTTTTGAGTTCCATTATGAGTTCACGCCAGTACATGAAGAATTTCTCATCTCTAAGATACTATTATCGAAAAGACATAAAAATCTTTCCTCATGTAGACATTCGCGATTATCGCCCTTCCAAATGGATTACAATCGCCCGCCATAGAATATTGAACACGTCCGTGTAAACAGAGTTTTGAAAGCAAGAATTGTATTTCGGGTTTTGCGCTGGTTGCTATCATGAGTGCATTTCGAGGGTGTTTTAATTCTGATTACTCTTCTGAAACAAATGTAATCAAACGAAAACGGAAAAAAACTGTTGAGTTATGGAGCATCTAATACTTTGTGTCTTGAATTACAATTGGATTATAAAGATACAACAAGGTATAAAGGCTGGTGTACCGCAAGGTTCCATTTTGGGCCCTATTCTGTATCTGTACACTGTAGATAATGTCCTATAAACTAACCTAAACAGAGTCAGCAAACGAATGGAAAAGTGTTGCATTAAGACTGGCTCCAAGAAATCAGTGCATGTCACCTTTACTTCGAGAAAGGACAACTGCCTTTCAATTAAACTTTTAAGTGACGTTCTACCTTATCAAGATTCAATAAAACACCAAATATCTGGGCATGCGTTTGATAGGCAAAAGCAAGGCTCAACCTTTTGGAAACGGGCGGTTATGGATCGAAAACAGATGTTATAAATTTTTTTTTCTTTAATAATTTTATATTTGACGAAGCAAACTATTGTTGTGGTGACTCGTTTGTGTGTTGATCCATAATTTTTAATATAAATTAAAAATTATGGATCAACATTAATAATTATTATTTATTAAATCGACGATTTAGAATAATTGATGATTAATTTTATGAAATAAAGATATGGAATTTGAAATTTGATAGGAAGCAAACAGGGAAAACACATTTCTAAAAAAAAACGCGACGAGTTACATACACGGCTCCGAAACCTAAACTGGCTAGTAGGTAGAAGATCGCACGTCACCATGGAAAATGAGATACTCATCTACAAAACTATAATCAAGCCAATCTGTATCAGTGAATTGCATGAGTACACAGAAATGAAAATAGTCAAGGAGGAAGAACATAGCAAGAGTATACAAAGACTGTTGAATAGCTCACTAGCACTCCAGCAACAATGTATGTACGACAATGGAACACTTACTTAAATCACTGAAAGGGCATGCCTCTAGCATGCAGTATCAAAAATAATTTTTGAAAAAAAACTATCTATTTACAAATTATGACCGTTTGAATTTCCAGGTATATTTACCTAAACGGAGGTAAATATACCTGGAAATTCAAACATTTCAATTCATAAAAGCAGGTGGAATGTGTAAAGTTAAAGATTTTAAATTGTACATTATTATATTTTAGAACTATTAACTCAGTTATTGACAAAATCTATAAAAACTAACTTAAATAGTTTTCGCAGTTAGTTTTTATGGATTTTCTTAGTAACGGAATGAAAAATCTGGGTATAAATCTAAAAAAAAACATGTGAAAACGGCTATAAAAAACTACATGGGTCTAGTATATATATATGTTGACCTATTATACGGAAAGTCTATACAATGAAAGTTCAATTCTACTAGAAATGCAGAGTTTTATTTAATATACAAATAGGTCAATGAAATTAAACAAAACATTTAAAATTTAATGAATTATAGTCGAACCACCAGGCAATTTCTGGTATTTATTAATCAACTGCACGGATGGCGCAATGGTTTAAGTGCTCACCTCGCCACTACGCCGCGGCGAGTACTGTGTGTGGGTTTAAATCCCACACGGGACAAAAATTTGTGTGACCCACGAATAGTTGTCCCGAGTCTGGGTGTTCTTTGTGTCCATTGTTTGAATGTTTGTGGAGCCCCCGCGACACAGGAATATTCTGATGCGGGAGTTCTTTTTAAAGAAAAAAAACTAACTTCTTCACTAGTTTTTTTTCATTCAACAAAGCTTAAATGTAAGTACTATGCTTTGTTGGAAACCCAACTTTTATTTCCGGTCGCAATAATTAACTAAAACGTCATGAAACGTTAACAATCATCATTTCAATATCTGTTAAAAATAGTACTCCTAATAGCTACCGTTAACTTACAGCCTTGGTAGTGATGACGTCAATGGCCGGTTACGCTCTCGCACCTGCACCCTTCGACCTTACTACCTTCGCACTTTGCGCCGTCGGCACTGGACTTACGTCAGCTGCAGCTAATTCGATTAACCAGTATCATGAAGTACCATTCGACGCTCAAATGTCCAGAACCAAAAACAGGGTGCTTGTCAAGGGATTATTGGAGTAAGTATAACAGAATTCAATTATGATACATTTCAGAGCAGCGAGAGGTGACACGAAAATAACCATAGCAGTGAAGGATAAATCTTTTCAAAAAGTAAAAATCCATTTTATTTTCTATTGTACGAGGGGCTGTTTTTAAGTTCGCGGAATGGAGAACAAGGATAGTAAATAAAAATGAAATTTTATTTTTCTTTTTCAATATATTCACCTGCAACCCTAATACACTTCTCAGATCTATCAATTAGTTTGTTTATACCTTCATAAAAAAATATTGAATCTTTCTCCGAAAAATACGCTGAAATTGCTTCTTTCACTTCTTCATCGCTTTTAAATTTCTTCCCCCGAAGTTCTTTTTTCATTTTGCTGAACAAGTAATAATCGCTGGGCGCTAGGTCTGGACTATAGGGTGGATGATTTATAATATCGAAGCCTACTCTGTGCAGGGCAGCCAACGCAACGCGACTCTTGTGAACCGGCGCATTGTCATGCAGGAGCAACACACCTTTCGTCAATTTTCCTCTTCTTTTCTCTTTGATTGCTTCTTTGAGCTGTTCTAATATTGAAGCATAATATTCGCCCGTTATAGAGACACCTTTATCTTTGTAATCGATCCATAATATTCCTTCTGAATCCCAAAAGATCATCGCCATGAGTTTTCCAGCTGATTGTGTCACCTTAAACTTCTTGGGCGGTGGTGTTCCTTTTTTATGCCACTGCATGGAGTCTTGCTTAGACTCAGGTTCATAATGGTGAACCCAAGTTTTATCCCCAGTTACAATCCGGGCCAATACACCATCTTTATCCTCACTACAGAGATCCAAAAACGCACGTGAACATTCGACGCGCTGTTGTTTTTGCGGCGGCGTGAGCATTCTTGGTACCCATCTTGCACTGACCTTTGTCATGCAAAGATTATCATGCAGGATTTTAAAAATGGTCGTATCGGAAACTCCAGACATTTCTGCGATTTGTTTCCTCTTTAGCCGGGCATCTTCCAGTACAATTTTTTCTACTTTTTCAACAAGTTCCGGAGTAGTCACGTCAAAAGGCCGACCTGGTCGGGGGTCGTCTTCAATCGACTCTCTGCCTTGTTTAAAAAGTCCATGCCACTTATAAATCATTGTTTTCCCAGGGCAAGATTCCCCGTAAACCAATGACATCTCTTCCATAATGTTTTGAACAGACTTTCCTTGTTTAGTCAGGAACTTTATAACGGCGCGGTGTTCGATTTTCTCCATGTTTTCAGTTTTCTTCCCGATTGAGTTGCTTGATCAGCGATAGTTCAAAGACTAATGACTCAATTAAGATAAAACTTGGTATTTATACTAATAATGAGTCAGGGAACACGTTACGGCTAAAAATATCCCCACCACTAACTCCCATCCCCTCCATTCCGCGGACTTAAAAACGCACCCTCGTATATTAAAATACCCTTCACCTGGTCAGTACTATCTAATGTATTATAGTTTATTTCATTACGGGGCTATTACCGAAAGCCATGGCATAGCCAAAAGAAGAAATAAGGAATAATTCTGACCCCCAACAGGTATCAGCCGTCTGTTGCAAACCAAGTAAACTTGATCATAAGTTTTGGATTATGAAGTCTTAAGTAATAAGAACATATTTTCGTTTTGGTCCAAAGGCCAGCCCACGCAATAGGATTCGCGACAGCGGCCGGTACCACAGGTCTTGGGCTCCTATACTTCGGGGTCAACCCGCTTACTGCGGCTTTGGGGGCTACTAACCTCATACTTTACACATCTGTCTACACACCCATGAAGAGGATGTCCATTTTGAATACTTGGCTTGGGTCTGTAGGTAAGTTATTAAATAATTCTAATGATAATATAATTGTTCGAAGTACGCCTAAGACAGGATGAATAAAGAATTCGTGTATTGGTGTCCACAGTCGGAGCAATACCTCCTCTGATGGGCTGGGTAGGCTGCACGGGCGCGCTTGACCCAGGCGCTATCGTGCTCGGTGTGATTTTGTATTCCTGGCAGTTCCCTCACTTTAACGCACTCTCCTGGAATCTACGGCCCGACTACTCACGAGCTGGATACAGGATGATGGCTGTCACTGATCCAGGTGAGCAATAGATTTGTGATTTGTTATAATCGTTTTGTATCGAGGAAGTAAATGGAAAATTGACAGTGTATATATTTCTATAATAGTTTTCCTCAAATATTTTATTTTTTCATCAAAGATATGTAAAATATGTACATTCATTCAATATGAACTATTTTCATTTCTAGCATTATGCAGAAAAGTGGCTCTCAGACACACGGGTGTGATCGTCGGTACTTGCCTCGCCTCCTCTTACTTCGAAGTTACTAATATGTGGTTCGCGCTAGAATCACTACCATTAAATATATATTTTATGTACTTAGGTGAGTTGTATTTATTTATGATTCTATTACTTATTCTTAAGTTTTCATTCCCATATACCTACATAGTTTAAAATAAACGCCACATGGACGATGGCGCACACGGCCGCCTAGAAGTAAGCCCTAGATGAGATCGCCCTTCCGATGTAAAGTCCATTCTAATTTAATAATTTAATCAATTTTGCGAGGAGTCAAAATTATTAAAAAAGTGTCGTCATAGTCCTCGTAAAACGTTGTTTACAGTTAAAAAAACAATAGTTTGTTATACAATTAATTTACGTTTCAGCATGGCAATTTTACCAAAAATCGGACAGTAACAGTTCAAGGAAGCTATTCAGGTTTTCATTGATACACTTGCCTGCACTGATGCTGCTGATGCTAGTCAATAAGAAGAGTTGGTATAGCAGCAAGGAACAAGAGACACCAAAGGTGCAAGACGTGAACAAGCTACCCGATTCTAGGATATCAGTATTACCTCGCAGACCCATAGTTGCCGCACAAGAGACCGACTCAGAACTATAATTTGAAGAAACATGGAGTTGTTAGTCTACGTTACGTAGTCATCGCGGAGCATAGATATTACGGCTACATCATCAAGCTTTGGAAAGCCCTTGTTATGCAAAAATTAAGCTTTAGCTTCCACCTATATACGTAATGTATGTAGATCGAACAATGCAGCTGTAGTATTGTTGCAACTGTACTATGTACAACTTAATAAACGTCAATTGGTTAGGAGTCGGACGCGCACATTGTGTGTTAGTTGAGCACCGTCCATTATTGGCGATTTCGCAGTTAGGTTCAAAGTATTATGATAGCCCATCACAAACAGCTTTCATTCCTTATAGTTCCATGCGAGAATCATTAAGTACTGGACGAAGGTTAATTTATTCATTATATACATATTATATATTTCATCCTTATTTATATCATCTTTTATAGATGACAGTTGGTGTATTTCACTGACCACATGAAAATAAATATCCATTTTTTATCAATATTTCCTGTTGATCAGTCTTCTATAGTGACGATTTCTAATCTACATGAATGTAGTTTTCTATGTAAATAATGTACGTTGTAATTATGTGATTAACTTAGGACGTTTGTAGGTTAGTGTATCAGATTATTCTCAGGACATTTTGTAATAGCATACAGTACAAAGTTATTTAATTAATCAATTTTGTGTGCTTATTTATGACTTAATTATGCTAAAATAGTGTCCAAATTGCAATGCTAGAACTAACTAGTCTTTGGTTGTTACCATTATTGAAATAGAACCAGTTTATGAAATACAGTGACACTGGGAAATAAATGAAATTAGCAAATAATAAATCCTTATATTTATTTCTTCATCATATAATTTAAATTACAGCTTTCATTGGAATTGGAAATAAATCGACACTCGTACATAAACATTCAGACCTGATTTGAACATCATTCACAGACGGACATTAGACACTGGGTGTGAGTTGTATGAATACAACTAAATTAAGAGTAAGTAAACCAAAAATATTGACTGTAACCCATTATCTTCAGGATTATCAAATCAATGGTTATTTGTAGATTATTTTCTGAAACAAATGAGATATTAGTTAGCTTTGTTGTCTATATTAAAGAAAAATATTGTAAAATAGACCTTTAACTGGTTTTTACCACCAAAGTCCCTGAGTTGTATATAGCAAACTGAACTGTACTGAACCTGTAGTCTTGACTTGAACCAACTAACATGTGTCCATGTCAGATTATTTTTATTTATAAAAATGTTTTTACACACACGACTGCTATCTGTGTTGTCAAGAATTTAGTCCAAAACAACCTATTTAAAACATAATGTTCGACGAAAAACGTATAAATTTATGCTATACTCACTTAGCTTTTTTAGAATGACGGTCATTATCTCGACTGTCATCGCGCGATCGCTTGTGCGACTTGTGGTCGCTGGAGTGTTTCTTGTCATTAGATTTGCTGTTCGATTTGTCGTGGTGAGATTTGTGATGCTTATCGCGATTCTTTGAAGGACTGAAAGGAAAAGTTATTACACGCGTTAGCTCAATAATGCTTGCAACATATACAAGGTATCCTATTGATTTGAGATGAAGCGGATGGATATCCGGAAACTATCCGGCCGGATACCGGATATCAAATTTAGATACTTGATAAGTCACACTAAAAATTTAATCGTTATATTTTCATTTAAAACATTGGTGTGTACGCCTGTCGTCATAGACTAGGTTAGCTTCAGAACAAAAGTCTTCCACTAAAATATAAGATGCACCATGCGGCAATGTATCTTTCATGTAAATCCTGACGAAGTTCGTTGTCCGGGTATTGTGTAGCATTAGCTGATAACCAAATGTAAGGGTCACGATCGCGATCAGTTCGCACTGACTAAATAACAATCAATTTCACAGAAAGTTGCGTTATCGTAAGACTGATTAATTATTTTTTATTTGATACCTCATTAAAAAGCAGGGGCTCGTGGCTAAATGGTAACCGAGTAGGTTAGCACATTACAAAGTTAAGTAATAAAAGCCTGGTCAGTCTAGGATGGATTCTTAACATATTGAGACCCCTCCGCGTGCCTCAGAGAACACGTTAAACCGTCGGTCCCGGGTGCCGTACGAATATCTGTGGCATTCGTTACGGGTAATTGGAGCCCTAAAAAGTGCGACAACGTGGTCTAACTACAGAACTTCGATATCGCCCTAGTACTTGGGTTGTGGAGGTCTGATGGCAGTTTCTTCACGTAAAATATCAAAGTTCGGCCGTATCGTAGATAGACTAAAAGCCGACCCAACTTAGTTGGGAAAAGGCGCAGAGAATGATGATAAAGCAATTGCTATAAGATTCGCTGCATTTTGCAATACTTAAAACAGAGCAATGTCCTTGGAATAAACATACCTGCTACTGCTGTGTTTTGAGGGACTTTTATGATTGGAACTTTTGTGATTTGAACTTGAGTTTTTGTGGTTGGAACTAGAGCTCTTGTGGTTGGAACTAGAGCTCTTGTGGTTGGAACTCTTGTCATGTTTGCCTTTCTTCCTGCGGCCCTCGTCCTCGAAAGGTCTGCCACTGTGACCGCCCTTACGCTTGCGGTCGAAGTCTGCAGGCTCATGACCATAGATTCTCTCTTTTTTATCCTCTTCTGCAGCTTCTCTTTCTAGATCAGACCAGTCCTTCCCGGACTCCTCATCTTCTTCTGTAAGTTAAGACAATTCAAATATGAGTATAGGTTTAATGTTTGACCATGTAGATGTTATATACTACCTTGAGAAAGGTTCTACTATAATATATTGTCAAAAATAGCCAATAAAGGAGTTATGCAAAATAATTTTATTCTTGATAAATTCCAACAGTGATGAATCAAATATTTTTGGATAGAGTTTTAAGAACTAATATTTTAATCTAAAAAAAACAGAATGATTACTTTAATATACAGGGTGTAAGAAACACCGTACCGAATATTGAAATAAATAGTGTATTCGTACATCATTCTGAGTCGAAAATCATTGGAATTGAATTTTTTTTCTGCCGAATTTTTTTTTGGTTAAAAGTGATATCACAATGAGTAAACAACATTTTACCGAAAAAAAGAAAATAAATACCCCATACGGCCAAAAACTGCAATGTAATCAATTAAACAACATTTATGCAATCAGACGGCGCCGTCCGTTTAAGGTCATTCACCGTACCGCACAAAAAGAATACCGCGTACATAGCGTAGCGTCAAATGAATTTTGTATTGTGATAAATATAAACAGAAAGAGGTGAATGTAAGTTTTTCGCGTAGCTCAAACTTACACGCTGTTTTTATAACGTTTTTTATTTTAGTGTAATTTTTAGGCTAAATACAAAAAAGAAGTTGACGAGGTTGACAGGTGAGTAGTCATTGAAGGTCTGCACCTATTGATGGTTTGTTATCTTTGTTATGATTGCTATGACGAGTATGATATGAGGATGGACTGCGTTATTTTCAGACGAAAAGAATGACACAAATATTGTTCACATGCAATGTTTTGAAACTGAGACTTGGAAACGCATGATTGTAATCCTCACAAGAGGTTACTTGGAAAAATTAAATTATAGTATATATACAGGCTCATATTTACGTTACATACTGTATATGATATAAGTATTTTACCATCCGAAGAGTTAAATCTATATTCCTAATAATGACGTCAAAAAGAATTTACTTTATACCAATCAATATAGTCAATTAACAATATTTGAGTTTTAACTTTCCCGATGAGAAAACAACACTTTCAGAATATTAACAGCTGACCCCAAAATTGGTTTACTAAGCATTTCAAATTTATACGGACATGTCTCGTTTCCTTCCTACTTGCCTCAATAATGTGTTCATATTGTGGTACAGTATAAGGGTTCAAAAGGCTAACTTGACTATTTATCTCTTTATTGTACAGATTTAAGTGACATACAATCCAAGCATATTGGAAACATTTAGGTATATCAATCGGCGGTCTTATCGCTCACGGCGATCTCTTCTAGACAACCTTTGTATCTACGCAAACTAACGTGTTAATCCTGAATCACAAATTTATTTGATGTCGCCCTACTTGACGCTAGCCTGGTACTTGAGTCATAAGAATCGTCTATTCTTATCTCTCTCTATTGGACATGCCGTTTAAGAATTTATTAAATTTGGTTCCATACATTTTTTTAAACATCTTTATGAATTTCATTGTTATCATATTTATTCTGACGATCCAAAATACGAGTTTCAATGTCATAAAATCAAGCCAACTACATTTGAAATTTTACTTCTCATACATAATATTAAAAAAAACCTCAATTTAAACCAGGTTCCAAAATACAACATAACAGTATGAAAACGCTTAATATTTAGATATTTTACAAGCTACACATTGTTATAATTAATTGAATAATTTTATTAAAATACTAGGAGAACAAAACATTGTAGGAGGATTTCAATAAATGTTACAAAAAGTAAATATCACGGTACGGTACCCTGAAAGTTTAGGGGCGTTTTCGTAATAATTCCTACCCTGATAGGGTAAATACACCTGTGGATAGCCGAGTGCTGACTTGTGTATTCCTTTCCGAGTACAAGATTAAAAGACATAACTTGGTTTTAAAAAAATTACATTGATGCAAGTACCTCATTGAACTTTCAATGAAATGCAAGATTTCAATGAAAAAAACTGATTGGTGACTGGTGTAGTACATATTCGTTAAGTTTGGTAGTTTGGAGGTGGTTACGTCAAGGTCGTGGTACGCTTTTATAAAAAAAATAATTTAAAAGCGTGTATGCATCGTCATCATTAAGCATTACTATTTAAACCCATATAAAATTAGTTTTTTATTGAGCTACTTTAAAAGAGCTAAGTCAAGCATATTACTTGCGATTAAACCACGTTGATAGTAAATACTTCGTTCATATTTTATTTAAGATTAAAAGACCAGTTTATTTCAATGATTACCTACTAATATTATAAAGAGGTAAAGTTTGTGAGTTTGTGTTCGGGGTAATCTCCGGTACTACTGATCCGATTTTGAAAATTCTTTTAGTGTTGGATAGCCCATTTATCGAGAAAGACTATAGGCTATTTAACATCATGCTACGACCAATAGGAGCGGACCATCAATGAAAATGTTGCGAAAACGGGGAAATTTAACAACGCAGATGAAGTTGCGAGGGTCAGTTAGTGTTAAACAAAGGAACTTGCGTGTTGTTTATTTAAAATATTGATATTTTCGATAGTATAGACGACCTGGCTATTAAGAAGACATGACGTCTTGAATTTAAAACAATTCAAAACAATGAATATTGAATTTAATTTCCCCAAGTGACCTCTTTTGAGGATTACGTTAAGGAGTACCATAATAACGGTTTCTTTTTTCTTCATTTTACGCAAAATATAATATTCAATCTAAACTCTATCTATCTAAGCACTTGTGTACTTCAACGGACGAATCAACGAACTACGTTTAGGCGTTGTGGTTGCGTTACTAGTCGATAAGAACGTATCAACGTACTAGACTTTTAGTTTAACCGTCTACGGATTCGACTAGTCCATTGATGGTCGATTCGTTTATTGGACGTCGACAGTCGAATTAACGACTTCGTTCATTAAACGCTCATTGCTAATAGGATCAAACATACCATCACTATCTCCAGACACGTCGGATTCATCTGACGCCTCAGAATCGTATTCCGACCCGTCATCGGAGTCCTCCTCAGTTTCTGCGTCGGTCGGCTCGTAAGCATCATCTTCCTCTTCTGATGATTCTTCCTACAAATAGAGAGTACCTAGTCAATGTTGTGTATAAAGAAATATTGTATGTATATATACATAAATGTGATGGACCTTCTATTTCAAAATTGTGTACTCTGTTCATTCGTTTATTTTCGTTTTGAAAATCGCTTAAGAACATAACTATGCCTGAATACGTAAAATTAAACTTTAAAACGTTCAATAAGAAAAATAATTTAACATCTATTTTAATACAATTATACTGTATATTACAATTATGATATTAAATTATGTACATGTAGTATTTTTTTCAAAATAAATGATTTTTATGTAATGCAATGTAAACAGTTACATTCTATTGTAAGCAGTGATGGGAACAAATGTTTCTAGTGCATATTAATGATCGAAATAAAAAAATCTAAATCAGTATAGAAAGCCTTTCATCTATAGTTATGAATATTTGTAGTAAATAACATTAAAATGTAATAATTCAAGTTCAAACTTAGAGTAATAATTAACAAATGATACACACTAAATTCGTCACTTGATTCCTCAGTAATGAATCAGTTCTTAGGTATAGCGTAATAAATTGAAGTGGGTAAAATAATTTATTAAACAAGCTTGGTCTAGCATTTCTTGGCTAAAATTAAATTGTTACTTTTTTAAAGCCATTATAACTTCCTTTTCAATAAAATCTATTAATATTTTTACTCTATCTAGTAATATCTACTCAAATACTATCAAAAATAAAATAAAGAAATAAACAGACTGTAATTTTATAACCTCAAAACAAAATCAAATGAAGCGGAAATTCAGTCTAGATGTACAGTTTATACCGCCTGTGACTGGAAAAGGCATTATTAGATTACATTCATTATATAAACAGGTCAGTTACTCGCAAAAGGTGGCACAATCGATTACTCAACAATTAATTATTGTTCTAATGATAGACCAACCACACAACAATTATTTTAGGAAGATAAACACGAATTTAATTAGCGTGCAGACCCTGACACTTTTAAGTACACTATATCAATAAGAATATACTAACCGCTGCCGCATTTTCCGCATCCGACTCGGGATCTAAGAAGGACCAGCCGCCATTATCGAAGAATCCTTCAATGTCATCGGTAATGGTCTTCATGACTTTAGTCCAGTTTAACGACTGAATACCCTCTGAGTAACGAATGTCACATGAACTGAAAATATAAAAATATCAGTTTTATAAAAACATTAATAAGATGAAGATTGTTTATATTATTATTAATAAATATGACGGTACTCCAATATCGCCATAAAAAATTTTGACAGCCCTGATTTTTTTGTAATATAATTATCAGCAATTACCGTTAACCCTTTCCTAACTCCTATCTATGTAAAAATATCCAATTCCGAATAAAAAACAATGTTCTTAACACATTCACAAACTTACTTTAGCCATTCCTTGACATGATCCAGCATATTCATAGGTACGGCGTTCACCATGGCAACTTTCTTTGCGTAGTCTTTAAACACAAACACCATATCGAAGTTCTTTAGATGGAACTGCACACGCTCGAAATGGACTAATTCTACATCTTCTAGTGCTATCACGAAAGGCGGCCATTCCGTAAGGTTGACGAGAGCGCCCGAAGTTGGTTGAAGGAGCACTGTGCTGCGGAATGGTGCACCGGGGAAGCCGAGTTCTCTGAAACATTAACTTATATTTTAACACTACTAACGTACTAATGAAACACAGACATACTCTTTTAAGGGTTACTTGTATTAATGATAAATAATGTTATTAAACGACAATGAAAGCAGTCAGTATCATAAGTAAATACTCTTTCAAAAACTCTCCGATGATTTTGGGTATTACTTTTTCGATTATCAGGTGGTAGCCACACACACACAACAGGTTAACCAGCCAGCGTAAGAAGTTGGGTCGCCAGAGGCAAATGGGATAGACGTAAGAGTGAGAGCATGACTCTGACATTTCTTTTACTTCTTGCGGCGGAATTGTAATTCATGAACGACTACAACGAAGTCTTACCTGAATGGTGTGTCGAATTCTACCTCTTGTTTAGTCATGTTCTCGACTCGCTCGCAGAAGCTCTTGAAGGCAACTTTAAGTTTGTGCCTGAGCTCTCGCTCGCTCTGCTCGGCTGCCAAGTCATCCCTGTCGTGCATGTGCTGGTGCTTGCCCAAGTCTGTCGTGATCTCACCCACTTCAGTGTAGAATTGGACATCCACATGTTTCTTTTTGCCTAGATGATATAATACAATATTATAATACAGTAGTACATACAATGCATTTGTAGAAAGTATACAAAAAGTGATACAAATGTTATCGTCATTATTGGACACATGAAATAGAATTTTAATATAAATATTTTTATTTACTCACCAAACATAATGGCATGTTTCAAATGAAAGTGTAACAGAATAATCATTTCACCATCGCATGGCTGGAAGAATGCATTTTTAATATTATTGTAAAGAATATCTACTTTATCTCCTCTGACAGATGTGAACCTGAAGCCATTTGTATGCGCCTCTAAAGATCCACTCATTCTTTTTGTTACAATATTGGGCCTTATGTACAGATCTTTGAGTTTTGGATTGCCTTTACTTTGTGAGATAACCAAAGTGTCTTGTTTAACCAAATCCTCTTTTTCTCTTTCTTCTGCTTCTCTGGTTTTGAATTTTTTCTGTACTTCTTTAATTAATCTAAAGCCAGTATTTAAATTTGAAGAGGGAGGTGATATTTCACCTGGTTCTTTTGTGTTTGTACTTCTGTATGTCCTGTATAAACAAAAAACAAATTGTGAACTTGGGGGCTATTCAAGACCTATCGAAAACTTAAAAATAGCTCTCGTGATAAGGTACAAAGGTGCTTTAAAGGTTTAGCTATGAAAGTTGAAGTCATTACTTACACTTCTTTAACAAATGTAGCATCAGGTTGCGCATAATTTCCGCCCTCGTTTCTACCCATAGTGGCACCAGGATGGAAAAAATTTATCCTAAGATAAGTGTAATCACCCTCCACAGACTGAGAGATATTCTTTATGGTGGATATATGGAATGGAACTGGTACGCCGAATATCGGTAGGATAACAGTTTCGTATTTACGATCTAGAAAATAAAATACCAAGTTTTAAGTGAATGTTTGATGGTCATTACAAGAATAATGGCATTGCTTGCTTTTACTTTTTACATAATAGAAACAATCTTAGTAATATATGCTGCTTAGAACCTGCATCTACAGTTATTACGATGGATAAACTTTTGTATGGATTCTGACACAAAAGAGATGTACTGTAATCGTAAAAGTTTAGTGTCATAAAGTCTGTCAACGAGGAAAGGAAAAAAGATATGTCTAGTGTTGTGGTTTACTCACCGACGTATAATTTGAGTTCTTTAACTTCGTTTTCCCGCGGCATTTGACTCACATTCTTATACGAAACCGTGCTTTTCCTTAACTTTTCACCTTCCTTGCCACTCGACTGTTTGGCTAAACGTTCCTTAGCCTTTTCATTAAGTGTTATGGCCAGTTCTCGTTGATGTTCTTTACGTTTCTCTTCCGAAGAATGCTCCGTACGAAGTTTTGATTCAATAACAGCTGTTCTTTTACCCCTACCTGAAATAATATTATATTTATGAAACACGTGGATTTGTCTACCAAAACAAAGCCTTCATATAACAAGTTGACTATAATTACTTTCAAAGCCAGTGGGTGCAATAATGCTTATGAATTTACAAGATGCATATTAGTTGTAAATAATATTTTGTCTTAATAATTATGATGAAACTCACCTCCATTCTCTATACATTCCGATAGCATGTAATAAAACAAGATTAGTTAAGTATAAAATATTTCTG
The DNA here is from genome assembly GCA_963859945.1 of Euplagia quadripunctaria. NCBI lineage: Eukaryota > Metazoa > Arthropoda > Insecta > Lepidoptera > Erebidae > Euplagia > Euplagia quadripunctaria. The sequence goes on along the minus strand of OY982564.1, from coordinate 21,139,664 downwards.
TTCATCTTATTGCTGTTAGTGAGGTCAAATCATTTACTGAAATCTTGTACAAATATTACACATGTCGATATTAAATATACATTTATAAGCTGAAATCACATTTATTCTAATACGGCACACATCGCACTCAATCAGTAAATGTAAAACAAACAGCAAACTTTCATCTTTGGTCAGTCTTTAGGAGTCGCAAGACATTATTTCGGCAATAAGCCCATAAGACGTAGACGTCTTAGATTGCTATATTTTTAAGATTATCGTCATCAACATAAATTTAACCCAATAAAAATAAAGCAGTTTATCGGTTGATACCAGTTACGCCCAGTTTATCAAACATAATTTTGACATCATTCTCAAAATATTTAAATTCATTAACACTTTGTCACTTACCAAGTATTTCAGTCTTATTCTCCTTTTCCTCTTCTTCTTCTTCATCATCATCTTTTAAGAAGATGCCAACGTTCTTCATCTTTTTTTTAGATTGTGTGAGAAGCGACGCCGGCTGCTCATCGTTCACTAATACTGTATCGCCGATGAATAGAGCGTATGTCTAAAAGTAGACACATGTTTCTAAAAATATGAGTACTCCATGCATAGTATGGCATATTCACAGAAAATTCAGTCTGTCTGATCCAAGTACAGTGAAGTCAATTTAAAGTCTACTAGATAAAGTATTGAATATACTTGAATAAATACGTTCATAATGACATAAGTGTGGCGCGGCGAGCGAGCTTTTAACTATCTGCTGCGCTGTATGAGACGACTTACTTTTTGTAACTAACTATGTTACCAAATCCTGAAATTGTCTTCTAATTGTCGTATCAAAACGAAACTGTATGCATATGCCGGTATCGGCAATAATTAGTAGCCAACACGGGACGCAAGCGCCATCTGTTGGCGTTCGCCACAGATCGCGAGTTGGCGTGCGACATAGGCGGGAGACAGTCTTTTTGCAGTCAGTGGTCGAGTAGATCAGTCGTCATAGAAACTGCCTCACATTCAGTAGTTGCCTAAATACCTACGTAGTGATATCTTTGTTACGTAATTACTCGGGCCTATAGCTAATTTGACTTTATTTCCGTGTTCACTTTATACCCCATGAATATACCCCTATAGACTATAGACCCTGCCCAACAAACTACGGCTAATAGGCTGACGAACAAACTAAAAATAATGTACAGACGTTATATATGTCATTTGGATGACAACACTATAATTTGGCTTATTGGGGCTAAGGTGGATAGTGGAACTCTTCAGTGGCTACTAATAAACCCCTCAAGTTTGACCTCATATGCTTCGTTTTGACGAGTCCAACAGATTGGGCTTAGTAACTCTTTTATTTTTTAATTCAGTTTGCCATTAAAGTATGTTATTTTTTTTTATTTTATTAAACTATAATTGTTTTATAACACTAAGTTTATCGCACATTACTACTATCCTTGTTAACCACTATAACTTAAAGTGCAGTAACCTCACCTAAGTAGTATAATGATAAAAATTCGCACAACGTTACAAATTGGTTAGAAAACATCACAATCAAAAAGCATTTACCAGTCATTGTGTTATTATTTCTTATGCATTTGTTTTTTTTTCTACTTGTATGGATTGATGTTATTTACCATTATGAGATAACACACTCCAACAAGCGCGCGACATTCAACTGATTGAATCTTCTTCCCCTATCATTAGTTTGGTCACTATGGCCACATAGGTCCACCCTAAATTAATTCAAATTTTGCCCACAGTTACTACAAATTTATAATATGTTTATATTAAATAAATAAAACTATTTTATTGTAGTCCGCTTGAACCTACCTTCCCTTCCTTCTCTGTGGCTGCACTATTTGTCAAATTGGCCAAGCCTATGTTAATATTAAACACCATGCCCTTCTTGGCTACAGCGGATGTCTTTGGGCCAATTACTATTGAACTTTCGCGAAACTCTATACCCATAGCAAACCTGAAATTAAGACACATTTCTATAAATTTTAAAATGATGAGAAGATCTATTTGTTGTGTACATATGAACTATCATTTAACAAATTTAGTAGTGGCTGGCTAACTAGCTATTTACACATTAAACATAGAACACCTAACATATTTATGATATTTCTACCTATTTTTAATAGTAGTCGTTGTATCCCAGAGGTAATTCGAACGAAATTCAATAAATTATATTGTTATCACTAAAGCTTGTCAATAGCTACAAATTAAAAAAAAGTTAACTTATTTTTATAATGAATATTTTCATAATTATAGTTCAGAAACATCATAATGTTCGAATCTACCATAGTAGATGCGATAGGTAGGTTATCTACCAAAATATGTCAGAAAAAGCTGAGAGTAGCAGTCGCGACTTACAATTACTTATCGTATATGTATGAGAAATTAATGACAACCCTACAGCGTTGCGTAAGGTTGGCGTTCCCTAGAGGTAATCCCTAATTCCTTGAAGAATCAAAATAATTTACAGGACTAGAAATTTTCTTACACTTGCTGGGTCGTCTTATTATCGTGATGTTGGCTCGGCAAAATTCAACCCTACCAAGGGAAAAATATTTTAGACCTGGTAATAATATGATGTTAGGTAAATAAAGTTGTGGGATCGAAGCAGAGAGCATTTGTTTGCAGTTATTTTGCTAAATAGTAAGGACTAGCAGCGCCCCGCGGTTTCACCCGCGTAAGTCCTGATGCCGTGGGAATATTGGAATAAAAAGTAGCCTATGAGTTAATCCAGGTCTTCAGCTATCTACATACCAAGTTTCATCGCAATTGGTTCAGTGGTTTCTGCGTGAAAGAGTAACAAACATCCATCCATCCAAACTTTCACATTTATAATATTAGTGGGATAGCCATTTTTATAGAGCATTTGCACAGTGATACTTTTGTCTAAAAAAGTATTGTCTTTATTAAAATTTAAGTAGATATAAAACCAAACACTGACCCAAAGGATTTAGTAAGATTATCAACCAAATTGGGTTTCTCTTTTTTAGCCAATTGTAATCCTGCTTCATATACCGCCGACAATTTCGCTCCAGACACCAATTTTTTAATAACTTCTTCTTCTATATTCAGTAAAAAGTTGTAATTGCTTTGAATTTCATCTGTGGGGTTAACCAGGAGTGTGCGGACTATGTTTGAGCAATATGACTTGTACCGTGCACCGAATGAACAGACAATGGCGCCAAAATGCAAGTGGTTTTTATCAGACACTGCACTGAATTTGAGACTGTAGTTTCCTCCTGATTGTATAATAGGTGGGTAACACATATCCACTTGGCTTGTGTCAACCCCTGTTACATATTTCTTATCTGATATTGCAGCTTCTACACCATCCGCGAGTTTTGAGTGTTTTACTTTCTGTAATAGACGTGAACAAAATGATTAATTTAATAATAGTTTTGTCTATATGTATATTTAAACACATTGAAATCAGTTAAACTTTTTTTATTAGATAATTACTTTTGACAGATTTGCATATGCAACTTCGGAACTTTATTTTTAATAACTAACCAGATAATACCAACAGTATACATTTACATTAATTACAAGTTTTTTTAGCTAGTAAAAAATATATCACAAAAAAAAAAACAAATTTTGCAAGTCAATGTTAACTGGTTTCTACATTGCTTCAAAGAAGGGTTGCTTTCAGCAAGTTTCTGGATAGGTATAATTTATTCTTAATATTGGTTGTCTACATGGACTTTAATCAATAAGGTCTCCAACAATTTGTCTAACCCGTGCAATAATGGCTAGGTTTTATTTTTATAAAACCATAATGGCCATAGTGACAAAAAGTGATTTCATATCATATTGAAAGGCATATCACTGGATAGGTATGTCACAATATCGAACAAACTGTGTTTGTAAGCACAACTGGCAAATTTATTGAACCAGAATCCAACTGTAAACTAAAGACAACTAACACAACATCCAATCAAATTTATGAAAAATAATTGCAGTCAGAGGCATACATTTTGCAATAGTTGAAGCAATTAAAAGAGTAAAGTGTTGTCTCCGACTGGAATTATATTTAATTGGACATTATATTAAGTGTATTACTTGTTTCCATTTTTTTAGTTAGGTTGTGGCATAGTCACATTTTTAGAGCAGGTTTCTATTAACTAGACTTTCTACTTCCAATATAACCTATTACTTCTGATTTTTGTTTCTTAGGAACATGTCTTTTGCCTTTTTTTACTTGTTTAAGATTCTTTAACGCAACATTTTAAAAATATACAGCTTTAAGAAACCCACCTTATCAGAATCAATGATTTCCATAACTTGATCTTTCAAATATTTTGTAAACACATCCACTGTCACTAGACATGCTTTTTTTACAGTAATAATCTCTGAATCTTCCTTAGGTGCCATCAGTAAAGCAATGGCTGAACTTATATCTACATTTTCGAATTTTTCTGCCTTCATAATACCCTTCCAACTCTCACAGAATTCGCCAGGATAGTTATCTTTGGCAAAAACACCAAGAGCCTTGCCAGATTTCGATTTTTTTATCTCTTGTACTAATTTGCTGAAGTTTTCTTTATCTTTGTCATTCTGAAAACAAGAAAATTAACACAATCAGTCAAAATACCTCGATGTAACCAATTATCTGCCTCATACCATCAAGCAACAAGACCGCACCCGACATTGTCAGACAATCAATTAATTTGGTGCTGGGAGTTCACATAGCATTATTGTGCAAATATTTGTAATATGATTATACTAAAATATTTAAACAACTAAGTTACATAACTGTGCCAGCATAATATGGGCAAAAAATTATGTTACTAAAAATAACATCATTCAGCCTAATAAATAATTGTTTAAGTGTTAACAGAATATACTATATATATATTTTATTGATTGATGTTTTCTTAGGATATAATTTTTTTATATAAATACTAGGACTCATTAACACATTCAGTGCCACATGTATTTGTTACTATACACCCTAGTATAACTCTCACAAGCCAGTCTGGTTATACACCTTGTCAACTTCAGAGGCCATAGACTTCGTGAGGGTTTCAAAGTCTTTATACAAAATGTTCAGCGTGACATATGTTAACTGATAGAGATCGATATTACACAGGTGTGGGCGAGTTGCACTAGGGTGTATAACCGTGGTGCTAAACATGTTAAGTGTAGCTAGAAGTAACTAGGACTGCCATAGAAATTTGTCTGAATATGTATAAAGAGTTGTGTATACAACACAAAGAATTAAAAGAGAAGAAATAGAAGAAAAAAAATCAATTTTATTTTCATTTCAATTTTCATTGAATAAACACACATTCTTATGTGTGTTTATTCAATGAAATTGGCAGGTTGTAACAAAATATAGTTAAGATTCTACTTACTCTGTCTCTAATAAGTAATTTAACAGGAGGTAGTTCAGATTCTTCCTTTCCATTCTCGATTTGTCTCAGGAACTCAATCTTCTTTTTGCTTGCAAGGAAACACATGCTATGTTCCGTGAGCACTGTTATAGTATCTGGTAGCTCATAACCAAACAGCCACGTCTGGTGGAAGAATTTTTTATTCATTAGTGCTATATTATTGCAAAGGGGGCCCCTAAAAAGAATTCTAATTTTGGAACCTAGATTTGAACTAAGAATTACACTCTCCAAAATAGCAAGACATTAAAATAATAGTTATTTAGCCTTAATGAAAATAACAGTATTACTGTAGAGAAATAGCCTAATAAGTTATGTATAACAAAGGAATGATCAGGACTGGCTTGTTCTGTGGTTATAAAATAATGGTTTTAAATATAATAATATTTGAGTGTTATATTATTATTAATATTTGAGAGTCAAAATTATTGAGTGATAATCAGAAGTTACGAAGTAGTCTCGCTAGTCTCTATTAGATGATGTTGGACGTCAAGATATTGAAGAGCCTAATACATACAAGAATGTTACAATTTACATAATTTTTACACTGAGCAATTGTTTTGAATTTTTTTGCATTTTACCTTGGCAGTCTTAGGGCCTCTGAGCAATGATGCTTTTTAATCAGACAATAGTTTTGTCGCTATCATTTGACTATTGTGATCAAACTATAGGTCAGTCCTGTGGTGGTGCGCACACTGCACCAATTTGGAAGTGAAGAATCACACAGGCCAAGCCAGGCCAGGAGCAGAAAAAAATTATTAATAAAACTGGTTGCAGGAATCCCTGAACATCTCCCATACTGGAAATATCGACCAACTGTTTAGTTTATTAAGTGTGCAGACATGCATTTTTTGCTCTTCTGACTGTGGAATCAACCTAGTCAGACAATTAGTTGAATGCAGTGTATGTGCTTGCATCATACTTCACACACATTATGCAATGACCGATAGTTTGATCAAATTAAAAAATGGTACTCATTAATGATAGTTCAATCAGTTGATTTGTAATCATCAAATGCACCTTGAAACTCTAACTGATTTAAATATTGGTTGATATTAAGACAACCAATCCAAAACGAAATTACAATTACACTTTAGATAAGTTATTGAATCTAAACATGTCATAATATTAAAATAGATTTAGCAAATGCCATAAGATGATTAAAACACCTATTTTTTCAAGTTTCTACAACAAGAATCTATTTTTATCAACAATCAGTAAAGGCTTCCTTGAAGTCTATACAGCTTAGATTGTAGCCAAAAAAAAATAAATACAATAGACTTTACTCTTGTTTTGTCTCGATACACATACAAATTCAGATGCTAAGCCTTTAAAATGTACTCAAACAATGTCATAACTCAGTTGTTATATGACTATTTATCTAAATTTTATTCAATATCATATTAATATAGAGATAACCACATGGAGAATAAAATAAACTCGCGTAAACCTGTAGCGCTGTTGATTTGCTGTAAAGCGTGTCTTCGTCCACTCCGACGCATGAAACCAGGCAATCAACCTTTGCCAAGGCATCATCTCCCTTTGCATCCACTGCAGCACCCTGTTGATAAAGAAATTATATGAAATATACTGGTAAATTCGTTTGAATACAATAGTGGACGAAGAGTTACCGACCTTCCATGCTGCGTACAGCTTCTTCATACGTCGATAAAAGGTATCTTTATCCAGTGATATATTAGACATTGTGAAAAAAAATAACGAAACTTAGCTAAACAGAATATCCTACGTAATTACGCCGCAACAAACGCAAATTATTCGCAACTCCACGACATTACATTGCTTTTTGACAGCAAACACAAATGGCGGGCGTCGGTGCCGCCAGTCTAATCAGTCTATCAATCTATGGTGCCGCCAACTTTTTCACTTTGTCTATGACTTATTTTCCCAAAGATAAGATATCTGTAGTAGTGGTGGTAAAAATCTGCCCTTATATTTATAATGGACTGAAACACTTGTGATAAAATAAATCCCCTAGAACAAAGTTTAACTATCAAACGTTATGATAAAAAGTTACAATTTTTTTTTTAATAAATAAAAACATGTGAATGTAGATGTCAAGAATAAAGCAGAAATTCCAATGATTTTCGACTCGGAATGATGGTCTGCATATACCATTGCTATTACTATTTCAGGTTTCGGTACCGTGTTGCTTACACCCCGCTGTATAATCTGTTTTGGAAGAAGTTTACTTCCTCATGTGACCGAAGAGAAATTGATTCTAGCTATTCTATTCAGATCAGTTTATTCCTTCCAAACGACAATCCCCACGGTTAACCCTTATGAGTTATGACACATTACCGTATTTTTTACTAAAATGTGTTACTCTCATCGCAGTATAATACTGGATAGGCTTATGTAACTCGTGAGTGATTCGCTCCTATTCAGTGAACTCGTTTACCCAAGTGACTATTTTCATTCCATAATTCACTGGGCTCATCGGAGTCATCAGTCCCGCTCAGGCAAAATTAAACGAGATGCCGAGTAGTAGCGAGATTCCATTCATCAATGCATCCACACACACTGATAAACTGATACATACAAACAAAGACAAAAAATACATGATATCAAATTACATGAAAGAATATTATCTAAAAAAGTTTTAAGAAAATTATTTTAATGGGCGAAAATGTATTGTTAGAGGACTCGAAAGAAGACGTAACAATTCGAAATACACGTATGGGACCCTGACTTGCTCGAGCTATTGCTTACACTCCTCACTCTATCCGTATAAACAGTAACCCTTTCCTTCCATTGCTTTGCTTAACTACCTTTCCCTTTCAATGACCCCAATTTTCTAATCTTTAATTACCACAGTGCCTGGTGGCTATAGGCTTGCTACTATTATTTGAGTAGGACCAAATCATAGCTTGCAAAATGTGTACACTTTAAACACCTCTGCCTACTTCTTCGAGGATATAGGCTTTAGGATATATTATGTATGTATGTGTATATTGTAGAGTCGATTTTTAAATACATATTTTCAAGTGAAATCTAAAATACATCATTATATTATTTTTATTAGTCATTTTATTGTCAGTTTAAACCTGAAGAAACTTTCAAAGGAATTCAAAATTTCGTTTCAATGAACTTCGTAGAAGTGAGGATACATAACTAATTATTTTAATTCATAGTTCATGAACTTATATTCAAAGCAGTACAGTTCCGAATCCAGTGGCGTGGCTATATCATCTGAGGCCCGTGGCAAATTCATCGTATGAGCAGGCGTATGGCACTCGATGTAGGTGCGCGCTTTGAATACCTACGGGCCACTAGTTCGCCGGTAGACCTTATACACAGTCTCGCGGTGTGGGTTGCTGACAACTGTATCTCGGTTTTATTTTAAAAGTACAAAAACGTTATTTTAAATCGTATTGGTATATGCTTTAAATACTATTGAAGAGGTAACCCTACACACATTTTGAAGCCCAGAACGAGTAAGCGATTAAAACGGTACATATTGATATTTTTATAGGGAGTAATTCATCTGTTCTGTTACGTAGTACTTAGTAATCTGTGGTATGATAGGCTGGTGCCAAAACAAATTTTAAACGCTAAGAATAAATAACAGACAAGGATCAGGTGGAAAATGTTGAGGTTCCAACTTTAAGAAAAAAAAATTCAAACACGAAAACACTCAAAATGGTGAAATGGGGAGACAGTTTAGGGGTTGAAAACGGTCTTTTGCAATATGTAGCAAAACGTGACTTCCTAGCAGAAAATGTTCAAACCTTCGGCAGAATTGGTGAGAGACTGGTGGGTCTCCCTTCTGGAACTCGAGCATTTTGGTCTCTTGCCAAAGCTGTCCAGGGGAATTTCTGTAGACCATCCCTTCCACCCCTGCTAATGGGAGATAATTCGTTGGCCCACGACGCTAAGGAGAAAGCCAACCTTTTGGGCAAACTCTTTGCGTCCAACTCGACTTTGGATGACGGGGGAAACGTAATGCCGACCATTCCGCGGTGCGACAGCTCTATGCCGGAAGTCCGCTTCTTCCAAAGCTCAGTGCGTAAAGCACTTCTTTCCCTCGATATTCATAAGTGGAGTAGGCCCAACGGAATCTCTCCCATCGTGCTGAAGATGTGTGCTCGAGAGTTGGCACCAGTTTTAACGCGCCTTTATCGGCTCTCGTACTCCCTCAGCGTCGTCCCGAACTCATGGAAGACAGCTTTAGTGCACCCGATCCCTAAAACAGGTGACCGCTCGGATCCGTCCAATTATAGACCTATAGCCATAACTACCTTGTTCTCCAAGATAATGGAATCCATTGTCAACCGCCAGCTCCTTCGGTACTTAGAAGACCACCATACGGTTACCGTTACGACAATACGGTTTCCGTCAGGGTCGTTCAGCTGGTGATCTTCTCGTATACCTAACACACCGGTGGGCATAGGCGATCGAGACCAAGGGGGAGGCGTTGTCAGTCAGTTTGGACGTAGCGAAGGCCTTCGATCGGGTCTGGCACAAAGCGCTTCTCTCGAAGCTTCCTTCCTATGGGCTTCCCGAGAAATTATGCAACTGGATGACCAGTTTTCTCGCAGACAGAAGCATCAAGGTCGTTGTCGACGGTGCATGCTCCGACTTCAAGTCTGTGAATGCTGGTGTCCCACAAGGCTGTGTTCACCCACGCTGTTTCTTCTGCATATCAATGATATGCTGCAAATCAGCGGCATTCATTGCTATGCCGATGATAGCACGAGTGATGCCTTGTATACCGGCCGCGCTAACATTTCTCGAGAAAACTTCACTGAGAGTCGATCCAAACTTGTGTCTGAAATCGAAGCCTCCTTAGAAGGAGTTTCTGATTGGGGTTGACTTAATCTAGTCATTTAATGAAATGAATTAGTGAAAGTCATTTTACGATTATGGCAACTGAAGCGTTATTTCTAATGAAATTAGTGCAAATACCAGTATGGCAAATGAAATTATGGCATTTTAAATTATGGCAAACATTAGTAAACCCTCTCGTATGTGTCTTGTAAATGGATATTCACAAAACAATCCATTCGAAGATCTGTTGCTAAACAGATTTTACACATCAATAACTTTTCCATGATTATTTAAAAGTTTAAATTAAGTTTAGGTTAAATCAACCTAAGGAAGTTTTCTTTTTTAAATTGTTTTTAAAAAAAGCTGGCTAGCTGTTTCAAAGATTCAAAGCCTTATCAAGCAGACAAAAGTCATCGCGGCGCCTCATCATCGTCGTGGCGCCTCTTCAGCGTCTTGGCGCCCCTTGACCACCACGGCGATTATTCATCGTCGGCCCAAATCATCGACCCGGTGACAATTCATAGTCGCGACGCTTTGCTTTCGTCGCGGCGTAAATTCAAGGTTGCGGCGCCAATCCATCGACGCGGCGGCCGTTCACCGTCAAGGTGCAAGTCATCGACACGGGGTTGTTTTATCGTTGCGGCGACAGGCAGGCAGGGAGACGTTCACAAATGACCATATTGCATATCTTCTTTCTTAATTTTCTTTATGAATCGAGTAATCGGTTAACGTAAAAAAAAAACATTCTTTTTTTGAAGCCGGTTAAAAATACTTGAGGATTAATATCCTAATGGTGGTCATCAGCTTTATCTCTTCGAAGGTAAAACTTGCTCTGGCGTGATTTTATATTCAAAATCAACCACGCTTATAATTTGCGTTTTTTAAGTACCTTACGCACCATCCATCCTGATGTACGTCCCGCCAAGGCCGCGGTGCTGGACGTAGCAGTCACACCATCGTTCCGATCCAACCTGGCTGTACGTCCGCTCACGGCCACGGTGCTGTAGCCAGCGTTGTCAATGCCATTTTCTTAAATTACCCCAAAATAATTGTCAAATTCCCCATTTTGGGGAGAAAAAAACATGGAGTAGTAATGTAATTAATAAAGCTAAAAATTCTCGATTCCCCGCATTTTCCTCACATTAACGGTCTCTCCATAAATTCCCCAATCAAATCAAATCATTTATTATTTTGCAGAAAGCACTGTTACAATGGTGTTGTCAATCGGTTTGAAACTCCCCGCATTTTAGGGAATTCCCCACAAATTGGCAAAATACATGATCAAGCATGCGGTGGGGGTACTCGCTGGATGCAAAACGGGTCGTGAAAATCCAGCAAGCAATTAGTAATAATTATTGACGTACATCAAGACTATTCACGATCGTTTTTCGTCGTGCATCGTGCGTTAACTTCGTCGGGACGTACGTCAGGATGGATGGTGTAAAAGGTACTTTAGTCTATGGTCAAAACTTCAGAATTTCAAAATAAATAAATAAACCAGAGAGAAATAAATTGTTTTTGATAATTTGACTGTTTACAGGTTTACTGTTTGGTTTGTAATCAAAGCGCACGCACCCGTCACTGTGCTCGTTACTAATATTTTACTCTTGTTAGTTTAGAAAAGATTCGCAATGAATGAAAAGAAAAAAAAGCAAAAAAATAAGTAAAAGTGCTATATATTATACCTTGGAACGAACATATTGGTCTGCAAGGCCAATATAATACAAGCCAAAATGCAAAAATTGAAATCACAAGGTCTTTGCCACTTGCCCGACAGTGTACTCAAAATATTAACTCAAAATCGTATAGCAACAATATTGGATTTTCTTGAAGAAGATATTTCCAAACTTTCTACATTAACCAGACTAAATTTACCAGATATATTAGCTATTAGAAATGATATATTTTTAAAGTATTCTGCACCTCTAATGAGTGGTACAACTTTGTTAACAAAAGTACTAAGGACCAGAACAAAAATAGCCACAGGCATTAGAAGGTATTCTTACTAATACTATTGAGTAACAGAAATTTCCATGCAATCCAAAAGTGAAAATATAATTTATTGTTTTTTTTTTAATATTTTTTATTTTGAGCTTGAGTATAACAGTCAAGTCAAGAAGATGCCTCTTCTGACTTACTGCTATCTCGATTACCACAGCAGAATTATACTACACCTCCGAAATGCAGTCCAAAATAGGAAACTTCCAAAATGAATCATAACACAATAGTATTAATGTACTCTTATTTGTTATTTCAGTATAGATGCTGCAGCATGTGGAGGTATTCCTGTAGGTTACATAACAGAAATATGCGGGCTTGCAGAGTCAGGAAAAACTCAGTTATCATTCCAGATAGCAATAAACTGTGTCAAAGATACAGACAGCTCTGTGTTGTATGTTGATACCAAAGGTGATTTCTCAGCGATCAGAATACAAAAAGTGTTGGAGGCACAAAACTGTTCTCATAAGGTTGTTTTTAATATATATTTCCATTTTGTCGTCTATATGAAGCAGTGGTTCAACTTTTGGCTAATAGCGGAAAACATATGACTAATAAGGTTGAGATTATTGTTGTTATTTCACAAGACTTTGCCATAAAGAAATTGGACTTCTTACTCATAATAAAAAAATATGTAAAAAGTTTTTTTCTGCAGTTATTACATTCTTATGAATAATGGTCTTGCCTTGTACTGCACACTCAATGGTGTGAATTATGCATTTAAAACTCCATCTCTACTCTTTCCCCGGAGATCTGATAAAGAAAGTTAAAAGTAAACCATTGAGCTACCAGCAGCAATATAAAAAATGCCAGTAGTTCTGTTTAACTGCAGTCTTCTGTATTTTGCATGTGCTTCTCTTTCGCAAGCAGCTGCATTTGCTGCTTGAATTAGGGCAATCTATCTTATCTCCTAAAATTAGGTATTATATGTTTTGTGATTTGGATATTTGTGTTGTTTGTGGTTCAGGTCTCATTCTCAAGTATAGTGTAGTGTAATATTGCAATTGCAGGAAATGGCTAAGATTATGTATCAAATAAAAGTAGTTCACATATGGACAATGGATGAGTTAGTCGAACTGTTTAGGAGTATCAAGAATAAAACTCTTGTAATTGAAAATTTAGCATTAGTTATTGTGGATTCTTTACCATGTTTGATGTTACAATATCTTGGTGATGAAAATAAAATGGGTGAGCTTCGCAACATTTTAGAATTAAGACAAATAATTACTATTTAAAATTTGAGAGATTTTTTGAAAATTATTAATTTATTTACAGGATTATCTCTTTTAAATACACTTGTTAACTATAGCAGATTTGTTGGAAATGAATTTAATATAGGAGTAATATACATAAATATACAAACAAGGTGGATAGACCCTGACGTTTGTGAGGAAGAAGGTAAGATAATAATTGCTTTACATTACTAGCTGTACCCCGCACAACTTCGCTCGCGTCTACAATTTTTTTTATTTTGTAATAAAAGAAACCTAAGTTACCCCTTATAACACCAGCTATCTACCAATGAAAATCGGTCAACCCATTCCAGAGATTAGCCATAACAAACACACAGATAGACAAAAATTTAAAAAAAGATATTTTTTTTGTAAGTATATGAGCCGTGTAAACATTCAGATGCATTAAGCTGTTAATATGAAATTATGCTGTTAATAAATATTATGTATAATCAAAGACTGACACTTTAATTTTTTTTTATTGGTATAGATTGTAAGTGAAGGAGTACACCAACTCAAAACCTCTTGTCAGTTATTGTCATTAATTGTGTATATCTTTTGTTGGAAATCCTAATAAATAAATGAATAATGTTAGTATATTCAAGACAGGATACATATTAATTTTATCTAACATGTCGTAGATTATTTACAAAGTTCTTCAGCTTTTAAAGAACAGATATATGTTGAGAAAAGAAACCGTTGCTTGGGAAGATATTGGGAACAAATTCCAGCTTTGGTCCTGACATTGGAAGTTTTGGAAGGAGTAAAAGAAAACCCTGATTCTACGCAGATAAAAGTTTCAGTCATGTGTTCAAATAATATTAAATGTCACAAAAATCAATGTACTGTTAATTTAAGTACATGTGGTATTGAGTAATAAATACGAATTACAAAATAGATTTGTTTCAAATAAATTCTTCATACTTCAGAGACATCTAGGGACTTATACAAAGGACTTATACCATAAAGATATTAGGTATAGGAGGTATAGGCTAGAGGCGGGGAGCAAGTCACAATCTGTCGACGCCGGTAGAAAGAGAAAGAAGACTGCGATTACATGCATCTCTGTTTTTATGAGTAACCATTTGATAAAGAAGATAGGATAACGGCATCAAAAAAATATTTTGCTACTTTTGGAAGTCAAGTCTTTGATTTTATATATTTTTTATATTAGATGACTGTCATAAGCTACTATTATTTTAATTTTCTGTATTTTGTAAACTGTTAAAATAAGTTATATTGTAATTTGAGAGTAACAAAAAAGGGGCTGTCTTAAGTTGGCGGGGAGAAATCGTTTTTTTAATTTTTTTTTTTCTCTTTCAACTGTTCTTAACTGTTCGATCAAAATTTTTATTTGTTCGAACTTAGTTTTTTTTTTTTTTTTTTTACGAACCCCCACGGGTCGTCACCCCACCTGGGCTAAGCGGTAGGGTGGTATGTCGGACTCGAACCGACTAAAACCACACGGTGTTCCATCACAGTCCATATGACTTAATAACCCCTAGAATACTTAAGGAGCTACCCAAAAAAGCACTTACTTATCTTTCTAGTTTATTTAATGGAATATTCCGAACAGGTTATTTTCCCAAATTATGGAAAATTTCTCTAACAATTATGCTCCATAAGGCAGGTAAACCTGCGCACGAGGTTTCGTCGTATCGACCTATAAGCCTAACACCAATATTGTCAAAACTCTGGGAAAGAGTTTTTTTTACCAGACTTAAAGCATGTATGGACGAGTGTAACCTCATCTCGACACATCAGTTCGGTTTTAGAAAGTCGCATTCAACTACCGAACAGGTTCATCGAGTTTATCACGCGATACGACAGGGCTTCGAAAAAATGGAATACACCTCTGCGGCATTTTTAGACGTGCAACAGGCCTTCGATCGCGTCTGGCACAGGGGCTAGTTATGCAAAATAAAAGAAAAACTTCCCCACTCAGTGTTTCCAATCATGGCCTCGTATTTAGATGTCAGACAATTCCAAGTGAAACAGGGAGATGAAAGATCTAGTCTGTACAATATCGAAGCTGGAGTTCCGCAAGGATCGGTCCTGGGACCCGTTTTATATAATATTTTCATATCTGATCTTCCAACATCAGCAGATGTAACGGTAGCAACCTATGCGGATGACATTGCTTACCTAGCGTCCGCCAAAGAACCGGACATTGCCAGCAATAAGTTACAAATAGTGCTGGATGAAATGAATACTTGGCTCCAAAAGTGGCGTATTTGCGCCAGCGCTCAAAAATCATGCCACATCACTTTTACTTTGAGGAGAGGTGACTGTCCCACAATAAAACTAGGGGATACAGCTTTACCACACACCGATTGTGTTAAGTATCTTGGCTTCTATCTGGACAAGAGGCTCACCTGGAAAACACACATAAAGCAGAAGAGGGAGCAACTCAACTCGAAACATAAAAACTTATATTGGTTGATGGGTCGTAACTCAGTCCTATCTTTGGAAAATAAACTCCTGCTGTACAACTCTCTTCTGAAACCTATATGGTTATACGGCATCCAGCTTTTGCAGGCCACTCCCCATAGGAGTGGCCTGCAAAAGCAGCATAATGTGCCTTCAAAGAGCTCAAAATGTTATATTGCGGAGTATTGTTAATGCCCCATGGTTCACTCGCAATGACGAAATCCACGACTATCTCAACACTCCTACCATTCTTGAGGAAATTATCAATCACAAAGAACGCTACGCTGATCGTCTGGCTATTCATCCTAACCCCCTAGCAGTTAAATTACTGGACGGCAGCGAAACAGTCAATCGGCTTAAAAGAGGTCAAGTGATCTAAAGAGGTAGCAGTGGCGCTGGCCTCTGCACCTCAAACGTCAAATTCAATCACACAACCAAACTGGTCCAGAATAGGACTGATGGCAGTTATTCATAAAGGAAAAAAAAAAAAAAGAAATTGTTCGTTAACTGTTCGTCATTGTTCGATCAAAATTTTTAATTGTTCGATCTTAGTTTTTTTTTTATAAATAAAATAAAAATTTACCCTCAAGTGGCTAGGTTTAGGTTAGGTTAGAACTGTTATATAACCGATAACCAGAACCGAATTTTATGGCAAACGAAGTACTTGGTCAAACCGACGAAAAAAAAACTAAGATCGAACAAAAAAAAATTATGATCGAATAATGAAGAACAGTTAACGTACAGTTGAAAGAGGAAAAAAAAATGTCAAAAAACGTCTTCTCCCCGCCGACTTGAGGGTAATTTTTTTTTTTTTTTTTAAAACAACTAAGGTCGAACAAATAAAAATTTTGATCGAAAAATGAAGAACAGTTAACGAACAGTTGAAAGAGCAAAAAAAAATGTTTTTTTTTTTAAATCTAAGGTCGAACAAAAAAAAATGTTGATCGAACAATGAAGAACAGCTGAAATAGCAAAAAAAAATTGTCAAAAAACGACTTCTCCCCGCCAACTTGAGGGTAATTTTTTATTTTATTTAAAAAAAAAAACTAAGATCGAACAAATAAAAATTTTGATTGAACAGTTAAGAACAGTTGAAAGAGCAAAAAAAAAATGTAAAAAAGCAAATTCTCCCCGCCAACTGTCTTACAGCCACTATCAGACTACTACAATTTGTCAAATTTCCTCATTACATTTAACAGTTTTTGAATTGCTGAGTACCTAACAATCTGTCACGCATGTATCATTTTAACGCAAATTAGAAGTATATAATACGCCATTTCCACGAACATACCCAATATGTCTATTTTTCATTTAGCAGACCCTATGTAGCAAAAGTAAAAAACCTTGACGCTATAAAATGTTGGTCACAATAAAAAATAATGCTATAAAATTTCCCATATCAAAATCTCGTAACTAATTGTACGAGGCTGATCGTGTCCTCGTACCTCGTACAGCAGACCACAAATCTCGTATTTCTACGAGGAACCTCGTACGGTTGGCAACCCTGGCCAGATGTGATTAATGGTCCTTGCCATGAACATGATCTATAGAGTCTTGTCTATTACCAATGCATCTTCAATCTATCAAACGTTAACGAAACAAAAACGTCCATTAATTTCCGTTTATCGACGAGGTGATCAACTATTTAAATTCGTCGACTTAACTACTGTTATTATTTAAATTAGTGTTGTGTAGATATTTAATAATAATAACTTGAGACATCTTACACACCTCCATCTCATCCCCAAACTAGGCAAAACTTGTACTATGGTAGCCATCCTTATATGTATATTGCTAAATACATACATATAGATAAATTACAACTAGACATAGAACAAATGATCCTACTCATCACACAATTATTTGTCCTGGGTGGGAATCGAGGTCTGTCACAGTAAGTACTAACCAGTCTAACTAAGCAGTCAGGATCACCAACCACTAGACCAACAGGCCCGTCGAATAAATAAATAAAGTTCACTTTACATATATTTAGGTGTTATTTGGGTCAATATACATTCACATTAATGAAATATAAACAAAATTGATTATGGTGTGTATTGTAACAATTGGGTAGCGCGCGCGACGCACGCCAGTAATAAACGAGCTTTACAGCCAACCGGACGTTTCATTGCTACTCGCTATACCTTGAGACGACGAGGATGGGATAAATAGTGATAGAACGGTGGAGGGACAAGCGCGTCTCCTGCACCTAGGCTGAGGGCACCGGCGCCCTGGTACCGTATACATATCGATTACATGTCTATAGGCCAATGCGTTTATTTAATAATCGTCGATTCTTTCAGCAAATGGTTGGAATGCCTTCACATGAATTGGGGTACCTCTAGTGGTGCGCTCATAGCTAAATGAAAATATGTATTCTCAAGGTACGGTATACCGAACGTTATAGTGTCAGATAACGATGTAAAGATTTGTTCTTTAGAATTTGAAATGTTTTGTAAACATAATGGTATTAGATATTTGACTTCTCCGGTGTATCACCCAGCTAGTAACGGACAGGCAGAAAACTCGGTTAAAACGTGTAAAAAAATGATCAAATGTATACCAAATACAGAAAATATGTTATAAATCTGTAAGGTACAAGAAAAGTGTTTGTTCCAGGGGTGTTACTCCGGCGAAGCTCATGATGGGCCGTGATTTACGCGGACGGTTAGATTTAGTGTTGCCTTCGATTAAAAAAGATGGCACTTCTAGCGGTAAAACCCATGTACATAAAAGCATACATTTTAATGTGAATGAGACGGTAATGGCTAAATGGTTCATCGCTAGGAAACCGAAATGGTCACCTGCAATCATTAAGAAGAAATTAGGTTTAAGATTATTCGAAGTATATTTTAAGGATTACAATGCGACGTGCAAAAGGCATTTGGATCAAATTGTTAAAATAAATAAGCGCACTAGGATGAATATAGATGCCACCCATAGAGACATTGATACCGCAGCCAGAATGTTCCAGCCGCCCTCGTCACTGCCACCACAGGAACAACCATTGCCACTGGCCACTGTTGCTACCCGACAGCGACACAATACCTATGACGTCATCTTGCGAAGGTATACATACGCAGGTTGAGAATGAGGGCCGCAGTGGCGATGACGTTTGGACGGAGGCAATTGATGAGCAGATTGTCGATGTAAGTCATACGGGGAAGGTGACGCGTCAAACAACAGCCCCTCCCCTTGAATCTTGTAACGCGGACGCGGAAGAGATAAATAGTGATAGGATGGTGGAGGGACAAGCGCGCCCCGTGTTAAGGCCTAGAAAAAAAATTGATTATCAGCAGTTCTTTTAATTTTTTTTATGTTTGTTAACAGATTTTCAAAGTAGTGTGGAAGGAATTAGTGTGTATTGTAACCATTGGGTGGCGCGCGCGACGCACACCAATAATAAACGAGCTTTACAGCCAACCAGACGTTTCATTGCTACTCGCTATACCTTGAGTTCCTAACCGACAGTTCAGATCAACTAACTAGTTATACTCAGCATTTAAAGAAACTTAGTCCTTATTACGAAATTATTTATCATTTGAACATCATTGAATTAAATAGGTAATATAAAAAGAAAGTTTAGTAGAAACAAACCCAGTACGAACCTGATTGTCTCGCATCGTTCAACCAGTCCATCTCCCTACTTTTTCACAAACGCAAAACTACCATAACGGTATCCTTTTTCTATACATTATCAAACTAAACTATATTTTAGGTTTAGAGCTCAAATTCTCTTGCTTGACATTATTTCAACGGACGAATGAACGAATCGACGAACTACGTTTAGGTTTCACGTTGCTAGTCGACGAGAACACATCAAAGTACCAACATACTGTTTTTTTTCATGACTCGACGTCGCACATGTGATAGGTGGCAAACGAGCAGACGGATCACCTACTGGTAAGTGATTACTGCCGCTGACGCCGACCTTTAAGGGGAGTAGGGGAAGGGTTAGGGCCTCCGGTAACCTCACTCACCAGAAACAGCGCAAGTGTTGCTATGAGGCTGGTTTTCTGTGAGGCCGTGGTATCACTCCGGTCCGGCAAAAATTAAGCTACGGAATTTGGGATAAAATCAAATTGTTTTTCCTAAAATGGTGTTTATTAATGGAAAGAACCGTCTATCTAATATTTTTATAGACTTATTTATAGAAAACTAGGAAGTAGGGAATGACATGGAAAAATATTTACAAACAATATAATACATATTATGTAATTATATAAAATTAATATATAATATACTTAAATATTAGTTTTCGTGGGGCTCGTCTCTAAGTGGTAACTGAGTAGGTTAGCACATTACAAGTTAAGTAATACTAGCCATGTCAGTCTAGGATGGGTGACCATTCTTAACACATTGAGACCCTTCCGTGCCTCGGAGAGCACGGATGCCATACAAACATCTGCAGCATTCGTTTAGGAGTAGCTGGAGCCCTAAAAAGTCCGACAACATTGTCTAACTACAGAACTTCGATATCGCCTAGTACTTGGGTTGTGGAGGTCTAATGGCAGTCGCTTTACGTAAAATATTTAAGTTCGGCCGTATTGTAGTTAGACTGAAAGCCGACCCCAACTTAGTTAGGAAAAGACGCGGAGGATGATGACATAATTTACTTAAATTTTTTATGCTATTATTAACAAGAAAGTCAGAAAGTGATTTATAAATATTTTTATTCAAATCTAATAAAATACAGGAGATTGAGGAAGGAAAAGGAACTTTGAAAGTGATTAATTTCTCTAAAAAAGGAGGTACGGTCATATAGGGAGCAGGTAAAGAATATATATTATGAATTAGGTCAGAGACCTCAGCCGCACAGGAACACACAGGACTCTGCATAATGCGCAATTTAGCCTGGTGAGCTAAGAGTAGGAGTAGACACATAGCCCAAACGCATAGGTACCAGTATCGGCATCAGCTCGACTTTTAGTTACCACCATCGCGGATTCGACTAGTGTGTAGTGTAGACTAGTTCACTGATAGTTGAAAAACCGTCGTGGTGTCGCGTTGATTCGTTTTTTGGACATCAAAAGTTGAATTAACTAGTTTGTTCATATAGCGCACGCTCAATAGCGATTATTGTCTATGAATCATTCGATTCAATACTCGATGTGACGCGGTAAATAATTCAGCGAATCAGTGGAATTATTAGCTCTCTCAGCCCTCGCTCCCCTTCTTTCAGTCATTCACTCTTTCAATTGAGCGCACGCCTGACGGCGATGCATATTGAACTGTGATGGCTCTTTTTAATGCTTTTGTAAATTTAACATTTTTATGATGTTTGTGTACTTAGTATCCTTCGTAGAGTAATTTAACTATAATTTATATATTTCTGTTTAAATAAAATGGCTAATCAACCCCAGAAAATCGTTTACAAACTGGTCCTCACTGGAGGTAAGATTTTTCATATTTTTGTACATTAAGGTTTTTAACTGCCTACCTTTGATTTTCATGGATTTTACTTTACTTTCAAACACCATGAAGTCATTTAATGCACTTTCTGGATAAGTATTTAATTAAGTTTTTAGTATTATGAAAAAGGCAACACGTGGATTTTTGAGATTTATGTATTTTTACCACGAAACCGAAACCACATTGTACTTTTACCAGGACCGTGTGGCGGCAAAACCACTGGACAGTCGCGCCTCAGCACATTTTTCGAAAATTTAGGATGGAAGGTGAGATTTATTTTATTCTTTTATAGAAAACTTGGAGCAGTAAGTTCATACAATATGTTTCAATTATTTCTTTAAGGGTTGTATTTTTTTAAATAACTTGTTAGAAAAACCGTCTAATTTATATTTAATAACGTAGATACTATGCTTATTATGTCTGCTATTGACAAAACATTGACTGATTGTACTACCAAACTTTTAACTTTTTTTATAATTATGTATTTTGGAACATAAAATCCATTTCAATTTACCATTGATCATTCAAAATTGTTATATTTTTGTTATATTTAATTTCAAGCTATTAGATTCCCATTGAGTTGTGGTTTCTCCAGTTGGAGACCCAGTAAGACATGGTTCCACATTGTGTTTATTTCCAGGTGTTCCGGGTGCCGGAAACGGCTACCGTGCTCCTCAGGTAATTGTGACACCTACAAAAACTACACAGTGCAATCTCATGACATAAATTCAAGCTTTTAAATTTACATTTTATTGAAAACTATTGTTTGGAAATTTTAATTATTAGGAACACAATAAGGTTTGTCAGTGTCTGCAGCAAATTAAGATATGCTGAAATGGTGGCAGAGTAGTAACAGCTACTTGCAGTAAATTTTTAAACATTAATATACTTATACTCTTCCATTACTTTAGTTTCTTTTTGACAGTCGCAAGAGAACATAGCTATGCCATAATTTGTAAAATTTTATTTTAAAACTCGCAGTGCGAAAAATATACATAGATTACCTATTGTCAATGAAACTACTTTTAACCTTTGTAGGCATGTTACTGAATGTGGAGTATTATTTTTTTAAATAAATTATTATTGTTTTGCACAGTAAAATCAGTTACATTCTGTTGTATCTAGTGATGGGAATGAAATGTTTATTTAGCATGTTCATAAATTGATATTCAATATTTCTTAATAGTACAAAAAGCCTTTTGGGTATACTGTGTTGAAATTCAAGTTGCAGCTTACAGTAACAAACAATTAAAGATCATACACACTAAATTCGTTACTTGATTGTTTAGTAACCTTAATATAAGTTCTTACAGTTTTTACATTTTTTAAAGTAATTAAAACTACCTTTTAAATAAAATCTGTTATAACTTAAACGAATCGGCAACATGATTTGCTATCGTCACTAATTTTGGACAAAGTATCTCTTATTAGGAATAAAAATATTTTAAAATAGCATTGCTTATCATCCTTTCGTAAAACATTGTCTGAGTTTTATACGATACGTTAATGCATTGTTTTTGTGGGATTACAATACAATGAAGCCTACCGGATAGCATTAATTGTCAAATTCAATATTGATATATCGTATAGTACTGTATCGATATTCCGATATATCGCATCGTATCCTTAACTGCCGCGCACCAACCGGGTCATATGTTTGGTTGCACGTTAGTTCAATACGCATGTGCCCCGTTGCGCCGTCCGTTATGGCAAAAGCATATGGCATCGTATTCGGCTGCTCTAATAATAACAAGGATTCGAAATTCACGTATTTTACCCCTCCCATGGGCATCAAAAGGTCATTAGGAGAGATAAAAGTTACGTGATAGAAAAAGAGGTAACTTTTAGGTGAATATAGTAATTAGGCCGGTGCGATCTGAATTGCACTTTATTGTGTCGGAACCAGAGTCGCTATTTATTTAAATGATTTAGCAGAGTGAGTTTTCTGTATCTATACTATTATGTATTCTGTCTACTAAACGATTTGTCAAAAAGAAAAGACAAAGTAGCTATATTTTGTGAATTTCTAAAAAAAAAAAGAGTGTTATGTAAATTTAAAAATTGTTTTTATCATCATGCACTGTGACAAAGCCTTAGTTTTCAAAATTTAAAAGCTTGTTCTACTACAACATGTGGTAGTTGTTGATTTTATATCTAGTATGGGATCAACAACTAACACATAATTGAAATATGAGTCATATGAATTATATACAAACATTTCGTCTTGTATGTACAGTTTACTTCAACATATATTCTTCTTTTACAGTGGTGGAATCAAATTTGCAGATCTCACCCCAGAGGAAGGTATGTTAACTTATTTCTTATCAAACCTATATTTGTATAAATAACATAAGATACTAGGAATTTTCTGTTTATTGAACCCTGCAGTTAGATATTCATTATTACTAGGTATCAACCATAGAATAGCTGCCAATTGCAAATTAAAAAATTATTAATAAAGTAAAAATATTACAGTTTTACAGTACATACAATATTATTAAGCTAGATAAACCTATCAATACACTATTTTTTATTTATTTATTAATGATTATTTATTAAAAGTAATGTATATTCATATGTAAGTATTAATAACAGGGTATGGATTTTAAATTATTATTAATCTGAAGATGTCTATCGTCAACGATATTGTTCTTTAGAATTAGCAAACAGAAATTCTCCGCGAACTCATGATGTGTTGAACGAACCTGCTACTTAACAGAATCGAATTAACAATAGAAGTACACAATCGCTTGAATTGCCGACGTGTCGTATTGCCATTACAATTTATTGCTAATCCCAGCCCATTGTCTTGAAATAATGCAGATTAAAGTGTAATCCCACTAATATTATAAATGTGAAAGTTTGAATGGATGGATGGATGTTTGTTACTTTATCACCGATTGCGATGAAACTTGGTATGTAAATAGCTGGAGACCTGGATTAACGCATAGGCTACTTTTTATCTCGATATTCCCACGGAATCGGGACTTACGCGGGTGAAACCGCGGGGCGCTGTTAGTATTTCATATTTCCCATGGATTATTAGTATTGGCGAGACTTATCAAGCGTATCCCTTGGGTAGTTCCAGTTTATTTTTGTTTAAAAAGCTATGTATTCATTGAGAAATCATGTTTTGGATACACAGTTTCTGAAACATCACGTAGATAGTACACGCGTAGTTTACCAGGACCAATGTTTCGGAAACTGTGCCGTCCAAATCATCAGTTGTTTACAACGTTGTTTGCTGTTTCATTTGAAACGTCTCCGTCACTTTTCTTGATTTTATTTTTGTAATTTTTAGACGAGCAATCCCATAATATGCGCTTTGTTTCAAATATGTCAATTAATAAAAAAAAAAAAATCTTCGTCCCACACTATCTCCCATGTTTCATAAACAATTGAAACACGCATCTACACACATTTGTTGCGGAACTAATTTGTTTCTGTTCTCTCCGCTCGCAACGGGGGGCACAGAAACATGCCGATAAACACGTAATGTTTGCCGAAAAAAAATGATGTGTTTCTGAAACAGAATGATGTGTTTCTGAAACAAAATAATTTGTTTCAGAAACAAAATAATTTGATTCAGAAACACATTTAATTGATTCAGAAACACGTAGATTTTGTTTCTGAACACTGTTTATAAACAATTGTTTCTCAATGAATACGTTGCTTAAAATTTGAAGATGGAAAAAGTTTTTGGATTATGAGTTAAGACCATTGTAATTGTAATTCTTAATCTTATACAATATTCGGGATTATCTTGTGCGTCCGGTTACATATAAAGTACTCGTAATGTTTATCAATTTCGGTCAACGCCTTTGCATTAGATTGATTAGCTGTTGTCTAGTTCTAGTCCAAATATTGGTAGGTATAAAAGTTACGCCTGTAAAATGCAGGTTGTTTAAAAAAAAACGTTTATGTACAATTTAAGTATATAAACGCTTATATATTCAGTATTGATAATCTTATTCGTTATCGAAGGTTATATTAAATTAACTTTCTATAAAATTAAATTTTCATCTACCAACCTAGTTATTGGTTTACATTTTACATTAAAGAAGGCGTGACTGCTATTGACGTAAGAATCACGTGAGGTAGGTCGACAATGAATTCTTTGCCAACTTGGTAATTGAATTCACACATCTAATGACAGTAATTGCCTTCAGCCAAAACTAGCATAAGTCGGTTTGATCTTACATCAGACCTTAATGTAGAAAGTCCCTAATTTTACAACATGCGAATGTTCCTTACAATTCTACTTATCGTACTAATATTATAAACGTGAAAGTTTGTGAGGATGGATGGATGTTTGTTACTCTTTCACGCCAAAACTACTGAACCGATTGCGATGAAACTTGATATGTAGATAGCTGGAGACCTGGATTATCGCATAGGCTACTTTTTATCCCGATGTTCCCACGGGATCGGGATTTACGCGGGTGAAACCGCGAGGCTAGTAATATTATAAACGTGAAAGTTTATGAGTATGTATGGATGTTTGTTGCTCTTTCACGCAATAACTGCCGAACCGACTGCGATGAAACTTACTATGTAGATAGCTGGACATCTGGATTAACACATAGACTACTTTTATCCCGATATTCCCTCTCCATCAGGACACGCGCCTGAAACTAATATATATATTACATTTTTAATTTTTATCTACCTGTAGGTATTATAATAATATGTCCTGCTACATATCACATCACTATCTAGACCCAAACTACGCAAAGCAGGTTCGCTTAGTTTGCTAAGCGAACTTGCTTTGCGTAGTTTGGGTCTATGGGTTCTAGAATACCGATGAAAATCATAGCTAGTTTTATGTAAATACGTGCATACTATACGTAGAAACACCCAGAACAATGCAAATAGATTAATCTAAAATTATTTTTTATAAAATCACCGTGTACCTGTTTTTAAACCGTTAAATAGTCACGAGCAATTAAATTATATCTGCAGCAAACTAGTTCTAATCTTAGTGTATCAACTTAATTACTTTAAGCTGCTAACATTAAACAGATATCTTTACATACATTACAATTGTACTGTTGTGGCTTACCTAAAGATAATTTAAAGTTCTTGTTGATTTTTTTTGATACTTCACAGTTAAAAATGTATATTGTAAATATACTTTTTCGACATTTAATCTCGTCAGCAGACGCCACTATAAGTTGGAACGGACTGAAATGTAATAAAAACTAGTTAGATCTGCCTGAAATAAAATCCCTATAAAAACAAGCAATTATTACGTTGTGTAAAGTCACGTGAAGAGTATTCGTGTTTAGTTTCACGGTGTATTTCTGTTGTTTTCAAGACTGATCACGTGGACCGCTTATTTTTACTCCTGAAGCTCTCTAGGTTGGGAGTAAGACATTTGCAAGTCGTCCTTATGAAATTTTACTCAGCTTTTATTGTTTTGTGTATTTTAAGGCTAACTAAAATTAACCTATTTCAGTGCAAGATTTATTTTCTTCGCCATAGAATGATATCGCACAATTATTCTTATATTTACGACGGGGGAAACATACGTATTACGTAAATATTTGTTTGGAGAAGCAAACATTTTGATTCTTATCTGTTTAACAACATTTTCATTTATCTTGATTTCGACGAACTAATTAGTTTAAACTTTCTATAGGTATACTTGCTACCTTGCTTGCTTGCTTTGCTGTATATTTACTACAGTACGTTCTATCGACAATCGAATAGCCCGGTCAAAATAGACATTCAAGGTTACCAAAATTATTGTAGATAATTGCATGATCCGCATGTTTTGCCCAACCTACTTTATGATAACAGTTTGTCTGAAAAATGCAAAAACCCAAATTTGAGAACTTTGACCTTGAATAACTTTTTTTGCACACACGAGATCGATGGGGACTTTCACATTTCATTTATAATTGTGTTCCCAACATTCGTTTTTTCCAATACCAATTTTCAGCTGTATGCGAATCATTGCAAGCTTGCACTGAGTTATTATTATTAGGGTATAGTGATACCGCGAAGCTAAATTTTGTAACGTGAATTGCGGTCCATGGTCCGCAACTACATCAGTCGAAGTTTAGGCTCAGCAGCATTCGAACGTATTTACCCGACTTTTAACTATCGAAAAAATGAAGAGTTGTATTTTAAAAACGTGTACAAACCATTCAAGGGTGAAAAAAAAAAGATAATGGTGTGACATTTCATCAGTAAGTGAACAAACTAACTAAAACCAACACAAAATAATAAATTAAAATCATAATTTTGGATTAGATCAATAAAAAAATGCACGCAGAACTGACACCGGGTTTGTACCTTAGTGCTTAGGACATCTGTAACAAGATAACACGTGAATTACACGATCACAAAAAGAGTATTTAGTTTGTCTTTATTTAATTTGATTATCTTGGGTATAACAGAGCCGTATTTTTTAGATTTCTGCGAATCGGTCATTATAGGCTGTGTGTTATTCTGATGTATGAGCTATATTATTGTAAAGTTTCATACAGATCCGCATAACAGATCACAGATACAGTAGTTTTTGCGTAAAAGAGACAAATATCTATACATCCTCATAAACTTTCACGTTTATAATATTAGTAGGATACCGCGATGCATTCTACAAAAAATAGAAACTGGCAAAACCACTACTAAAAGTACTATTTACTGAGTTTGAATTCTAATAAAGCTTCTTATATATAAACTATTTGTCCGTTCTATTTTGTAGCTTAGCGCTAAATCTATGAAAACAAATCGTTGTAGCAGTTCGTTAGGCAAAACGCGTAAACGCCATGAAAATCACGGAGCTTAGGACCTTACGCTCGCGAGAAAACTACAGCTCAAAAACGATCAAGCGCTGCTTGTTAATACCGTAGGATTTGACTACAAATTGTTTTAGCGCTGCAGCGCTTTTTAGTTTTAATTCAAATAAAAACAGAACATGTATTTTGTTCTGAGTGGCTTCTCTAGTACATATTATCTCGATGCAAGCTGACTCCTTTTTTTTGAGCTATTTGAACTGGACTATTCAGGCACTCAAACCTTCTCGTTACATTAAACCTGGTTAATTCATTAAAATCAAGGCCGCTTAACCGTTTTCGCATTGAGCATTTATTCTTTTAGTATAAAATGCTTGAACTATAATTATATATTGAAGAAAGCAGTGCCGGTTGGCCGTGTTAAGGAATAATATGTATGGGGCTTCACGATGCCCTTAGCACGTGAACCTTAATGTGTACTGCTGACGTATTCGGATTAGCTAGTTCACGGTCAAGACCACGCCTGTGGAAAAACATTGTGTTAATATCTATAATTCCTACAAGTTTGTTGACGATGTTGATCTTGGATGCAGTGCAATTTAAGGACTTGTGAGGGACTTGGTTTTGACGAGTTTTGGGCCTTGCAGAAGCCAAGCGTTAACGTTATCTTTTGAAATCAACTTTTCAAATACTGACAACGATTGTGGAAATTTGTTGATATCATAAGCTTATTATTTAATTTTAGGGTCTCGTGGCTAAACTAGGAATATTAGGACAAATAATAATTTTGTTATATTAATATTGCCCGTATATGTAGATGATTCAGTAGCATGCACCAGTTTGTAGTTTGGAAATTAAGTTAGAAAATAGTTTTTAATTCTGTTGTATTATTTTATCTTGTAGTTCTTGGCGGTTTATATACAAATTTAATACAATTCTTGGTTTGGGTATATCCTTATCTGGCAATAGCTCTAACGTTCGTGACGTTTTTATTCGAGTCACTTGAATGCCATTCGAAAGTTAAAAAAAAAGCAACCTTGCCTCGAAATAGGAAAAGCTATTTTCACCAATCTTTATATTCTAAGTCTGGTTTTGTACATATAAGCTAATAATACTTACCCAACAATAATTATTTACGCATGTTAGCTAATATGTAACTAAAATAGACAACTGAGCCCGGTGCCATTCAACCGCAGTTTTCGGTTTCGTCACCCAGCATTAGGCCACTATAAACTGAATAAAACTCGAAATCGTTGTGTAAATTATTGTTTAAACTCATTGTCATCTGTGTATAAGACACAAAATATATGTTCATGTCGTCGCCACATCAAAAACTCTTATTTATTTTATTAAAATTAGGGACAAACTATAATAGATGATAATAACACAGTTCACTATTTAATAAGAATAAGCTAATAGACATTATTTTGACTGGTTATACCGGTAACGCAATGGTATTGGTCGATTGATAAATATTAATGAATAGTGGGGTTATAAAAAGGGTAGTAATAAGTTCAGAAGATGGTCTTGACTGCAAAGAGTGGTACGAACAACTTGGCAGTTACTGTAGTTAGTGATTTTCATATTTTATATCAGTGGTTGTGAGAATGTTTCTAACATTTACATGTGCCATTTAAAGTAAAGTCATCAATAAGTTCTGTTCTGTTCCGTGTAAGTCTTAGTTCACCCTAATATGACTTTTTCCTGATCTCATTAATCGTACTTGTCAAAAATTAGCAGGAGGGTGTATTACTTTTCAATTCGAGCACAGTACGAAAAGTACATTTTTTAGAATAGACACCCGCTGTATGACTGGGTTTGTGTCAAGTTTAAGGGTCCGCTTTTGTTAGGTTAGCCAGCAGCATCGTTTAAAGTTGAATCACGAAAAATTATGTTTAGGTAAATGGTTATTTTGTATTGCAAAAATGTGTTTTTGTCCGTAAATTGCCTACGGTCGCGTGGCCGCATTTGTGGCGTTCAAAAGGTTAATTAGAACATCTGCCATTTATGCGATTAGATAAAACATCAGAATAGTATACACAGGACGAGTTTATCAAATTCGTTCTTGAGTTAAAAATGTTTATAATTTTATGTAATTTAAGTTACAAGCCCAACTGAAAAGTCACTAGTTAAATGAGTTTTATAATCTTTTTGTAATATCTACGAGTATGAGGCAAAATAAGTGTCTGCCTCGCTAAGTACATAATCTAACTTATCACTTAAATAATCTTATTTATTTTCTTCTCTTATCATAATGAAGATAAACGTCATCTGAAAGTCACATGTGTTCTGACGTACAATTACACACATGTTTTGTTGAATTGTTTTAACTATGCGATTACTGACCGAGCGAGCGAAGTGCGTCTTTATTTCAGGTTTGGCCCATTTAGCTGTTGTATGTCGTATGCGCGCTCACCCTCTATAAGTCGTAATTTTTTACTTTTGTTGTTGAAACTTGATATTCGGGTTCCTTGTTTTTTTAGAGCTAGTTTGTTATTTATTGATTTATTGACCAACTTTGAAAATAAATATTATATAATAACAAAAACTACCTACTCAGTTCTTGACAAGGTGTACTGCTCGCAGTACCACTAATTTGACCGGTGATTTTACCAGAAATTTTATACATATTGTTAAAGTGTCCGAAGAAAGCCGCAGTTAAACAAAATGTACAAAATTTCTATGATTGTATCTAAAAATGTATTATTTATTTCCATGTGTCTTGTTAGGTAAAATTTTAATGTATTCCTAACGGGATGAAACCCTACTATATTTTTTGTTCAGTTGTACTTGGATAAAAGCTTCTGTTTATCAGAAACCTTCTGCATTATTTCATTCGAGTCTGGTGTACTAAGTCTGCGTTGTACGTATTTACTTAAAAACGTAAAACTGCTTTTGTTGTTGGTCGTGACCTATGGGATGGACATGTCCGTGCAAGGTCAGAGTCGGAGCGTCCTTATAAAATAAACAGTTACATGGTATTGATTGATGCCGATTAAAGATGGCGGCGCGCGTGCCACTTGTAACAAACGAGTGGATAGAAAACTGAATCTATATTAGTCTAAATTGTCAAGGAATCTATAACCATGGTACAGCTTCTTGCCCATTAAAACAGTGGGAGTGCGAGAGCCATGCTTCAGCACTTATGGGCCGGCTCGACCGGAGTGATACCACGGCCTCACAGAAAACCGGCAGTGAAGCAATAATTGTGTTGTATTTCGCCGAGTGAGTGAGGTTACCGGTGGCCGTAACCCTTCCCTCGCCCCTACTCCCCCTACTCCCACCTTAAAGGCCGGCAACGCATTTGTGACCCTTGAGTTGCTGGTGCCCATAGACGGCGGTAGTCACGGTAGTCACACTTGCCCCCTATCCCTTAAAACAAATTTGGCCTCCATACCACGTTCACCTACCAGTTGAAAAAAAAAAGTTATCATTTTAACAGTATATTTCTTCATTTAGGTATATTAATCCTATTATTTAGAGCACGTCGATGAAGCTGCCAAAAATGTTTAGTGGTTTTTTTTGTGACTTGAATTACTTACACAGTAAATTGTGATTCATTACTGAAAGATTTATATCTGTCAAAGTAAAAAGTGACAAGTTACTTAAGGACGATTACTTAAAGAATTTTCATAATTATTGTATCAGTAATTGCACAGATTACCCCTAGATACAGACGCAAACTCCTAAACGTTTTTTTATCTATACTAATATAATAAAGCTGTAGAGGTTTTTTGTTTGTTCGTTTAAACGAGCTAATCTCTGAAACAATCAGTCAGACTTGAATTATTATTTTTGTATTGGATAGAGTATTTATTGAGGAAGGTTATAGGCTACGTAACATTACGCTACGACCCTTAGGAGCGGAGCAGTGACTATAAACGCAGGTGAAACTGCGGGGAAGGGCTAGTTAAGGGGCCGTCCATTAATCGTTGTTTTTTGGCAACTTTTTAACACCCCCCCCCCCCCCCCCTTGTTGGTACGTGGTGAGGTTTTAGATTAACCCTACCCCCCTAGTCAACATCACGTGTATTTTTTTATTTTCAAATATATTACAAAAAATCACAATATTATCGTTAAATACAGATATATTAGCGCGTTTTACGAAAAAATAAATACACGTGATGATGACTCACCACACCTTGTGATATTTAGTGATTTTTTGTGAACCCCCTCCCCTCCTTTCAAGCTTTACGTGATAATTGGACAATCCCTTATATATATATATAGTCTTTACTTCATATTAATGGCAACAGTTAGAGGAGTGAAAGTTGTGTGTGCAAATATCGGTATAACAACCCCCGCGAAGAGTTTAAAGTTGAAATCTGCGAAAATGGAAATTGAAGCTCGTGGTTTTCCTGTCACGTGGTTGTTTATAACTGACAATTACATGTGCCTCAACGTTGATAGTCAATAGTCTTTAACGGTATCTAATTTTTTTTATCATTAAGTCCGTAAATTGCTTAGGTAACCATGTTCAGTTTCTATAATAATGCGGCCTCGTGCCTCTTTTTTGCTGACAAGTTTTTAGAAATTGCTTTATTCATTTTCAATATTATTGGTCTCTCGACTCTTTTGTTCCGATGTAGGGCAAGTAAGGTAGATAATAATAAAATACATAAGAACTCTCTTTAATTTAGTCAACTGCCTTGAGGTTGTGTGTCAATAACACAGTACAAAGGTATTATTAATAGAGTCTATGGTTACTGTAAACATAGCGTCAGAAACGCAAACCGTGGTATGACAATAAAATTATGCTTGACTTACCAGGCTTGTTTATAATGTTATAAGGTACCACGTCATTACTACAAATCAATAATTGTTTATAAACAAGAATTCGAGACAATATCAATAGCTAATATTGTGGCAGATTTGCCAGTAAGTGTTTCAGTAGACAAGTGCCCTACACAGTGCAAACGGTGCACCGCGGCTGCCGTGGCTCAGGCCAGCGAGGGTGACAGGGGTGAGTTGGTAGCTGGTAACCAACGCTAATACACTCATTAGCTATACAACGCTAATTACTACCATATTTCACGACGACAGCTAGGGTCATCGATCTATCGCTAAGTGTTCGATTTATATCCACACATGTAGCGCGGCTCTTATTGTATTAAGGAATAGGTATAGGGGCTAAGGTCGGCGCGATTTCTGTAATCCAGTGCTCCACATAACGAAATTACAATTCATCACGTCATCATGGAAAACGAAACCCTCGGTTAAAATTTTTTTCTAAAGATGCGTCTGCGTCGCAATGCGCCTTTTATACTTTTTTTCCTCTCTCTCTATTCATTTAAAGTAATTTCTTTATCACATCCGCAATTATGTGCTAGGTTTTGGTCTCTTGCCAATTAGCATTACTTTTAACACACAGTAGGTACCAAACCATAGTCCAAGAACTTCATCGTAAGAAGATAACAGACGTCATTATCGTCCTAAAATCTATAGTTAGATTACTCCATGCATTAGGTTATTGGAGCTTAGAGCTGTAAATAACATCTACATCTATTGTGTTTAGCCACGGAAGTGGTTTTTTCTTTCGTATATTAACGTCATAGGGAGGCGTGTCTGTGTCAACGTCCACTGAAGCGTTGCCAAAACCTACAGTTGTAATTTTGGGAGGCGTTACTCGTATAAAGATCTTTCATATTTATATTATTTTTTTTACAATTCGTAACCGCATTACTCTTGCCAGTACTTTGTTATAAATATTAAGCTTATAATTTCCAAGTTACGAAACCAGTGGAGAATAATATTTTGACAAAACTTGATAAATCATAACATAAAACTGTCGCTGATTCATTGTAATACAAAGGGGAACTTATTCAAATAACGATGAATAACGTAATTTGAATTCATAAGGCTTGTCATGAAAACAAATCACGCTAAATGTTCATAAATTTAACGTTTGTTCGTTTTTCTTTATAACTTAGTTATTGCAAAATAGTCAAAACCTTAATTGTGGACTGACTTTCTAGGTTGTGATGTTTCGATTTCTTAGAGGGAAATGCATAGTATTTGATGAATTAAACGCTAGCCGACTTATAACAAAATGCTTAAACGTATCAAAAAAACTATGTATGTTTAAATCGTATTTCTTTAGTCCTCCGTTTTGTAATCAGGTCAATCAGTTTTCTATATGTATAATTAA
The DNA here is from genome assembly GCA_963859945.1 of Euplagia quadripunctaria. NCBI lineage: Eukaryota > Metazoa > Arthropoda > Insecta > Lepidoptera > Erebidae > Euplagia > Euplagia quadripunctaria. Next base: position 21,105,523 of record OY982564.1, on the reverse strand, counting down.
GATCCGAAGTATGAAAAAAATGCATCTTGAATGATTTTGAAGACGATGACCCCGTCACTCATGAAGTCATGACTCATGGCCTAATTCTTACGTTCCAGGTCATTTGTTTAGTTTTTTCCGTTTCGTTTACCAAATTAATTGTCTTCGAGTAGAATAGTATTACGAACTAACAAGACTGATTAATTGCTTTTTTACTGGTAAATAGAAGGAAACCTTTATGTTTAAGAGGAAATTAAAATGCACAACTAAACTACCTACTTCCTTATTTTTTCTTATCATCCTTCTGTTCACAAGAAATTGCACACTTCCGTCTTTTTTTAAACAGAAAGAGCAGTCGTCTAAAAAAAAAACACATTTTATCAAATTCACGGTTTTGGATTATTTATTGTTCTGTGCAACGAGCGCTCGGGACTGTACATATTATTTGCGTTGTAAATTCCATCAATATTTGTCTTACATTTTGAGATAAATACTATTGTACACTTATCGTTATTCGTCATAAAATTATATGATTTTTTCACTACCTCGCAAATTGTCTACACAGCTGTTGGCTATGCCGACGATGAGCTTCAGAACTTATACAATTTTATTTAGATTTTCTGCATCCATGTCCCACTCATTATACCTTACACCAACGTATTGAGGTTGGATAAGAATGTGTCGCTGAAAACTTCGATTATACAGTTCGAGTTCGTTGGTACCTACAGCGCTGAAAATAAACGAAGCAGACAATCATGGCCACTGATATCGTCTCCACGGTCCTAAGCGAAAATAAATAATTTAAAGTTTTTTTAAATAGAAGCCGATGGTCTCATACAAATACACTTAGATTATTTTAACATATCGTAAAATTAACAAACTCGAAGGGCTAACTGAAACACCATCCATAGGTAGATATGAAATCTACACCTTCACAAAAGTACGAGTTAAACGCGTTGACTGCAATGCAAAATAAGCCGGTGATTCTCGGTGATTACATTACCGCTGTTTACGGTCAAAGTCGGAATCGTCTTACATAAACAGGATATCTCTAGACACAACACCTTCGTAATTGATTGTTGCCAGTTGGAAAACCCTGATATGACAATGAGCAACAGCATCTTGTCATTGGCAATCGAGAGTTCGAGATTCATGTTGGCTATTATAATAGATTGCTATTATTATTGTTGTCGTTGTATTGACTGATTTGGTACTTTGATTCATCGTTGCATTGATTACACGTTTGATATGAGCTTGACCTGTATCTATTTATCCTTCTATATAACGGAGTTCTGTTTAAAATTTGGACGTATCAAGGATCGATGACAATACACGACTAAAAATTAGGAAATAAATTATGGCTTAAAATAAACACGGTTTCACGGCAAGCCGAAGTACCTAATAAGAATCTTTACTAATATTATCTGTTTGTTTAAACGCGCTAATCTCTGTAACTATTAATCAGAATTAATAATTATTTTTGTATTGGATAGAGTATTCAATGAGGTAGGTTTATATGTGTCTAATAAGCCAATGCTACGTAATACCCGGACTCCACCAAGTTTGTAAGAATGTACATGAAGGATGCACCCAGCGGAAATGTATATAGGCTTGCCAGAAAGGGAAGACTGAAATATCTGGAAAAAGAAATATTAAAAAGTCGGGATTTTGTGATTATTATCGGGACAAATAAATAGATATTACAATCTACAAATAAAAATATTACTTTTTATTGAAATTAAAATAGTGTCAAAAATAACAACTTTTTGCTACATTAAAAGTTTAAAGTTACTTGTAAGCTTGTAACTAATATATGTACATTTATTTTACGAAAATTAAAAAATATGAACGATTTAAAATCTTTAACTTTAAACATTCTACCTACTTTTATGAAAAACGGAGGCAAAAATACGTGGCAATTCAAACGGTCATCATAACTTGTAAACGGATAGTTTTTTTAAAGAAATCTTATTGTAGCCGCATGCTGGAGTCATACCTTTCAGTGATTTAAGTAAGTGTTCCTTTTACTAATACAGGGGTATACAAAAAAAGCAGTTGAGTTGAGAATTTCTTCTCATTTTTTTTGAGTCTGTTAAAATGTAAATTTTAATTACTAGGTCTTAGCTCTGAGAATACGATACAAAATGTTTTGCACACATTCCTCACCCCTTTTGGTCTTACTATCGTCATCATCCTACCCTTGTCCCAATTTTATGTGGGGTTGGCGCAATATGTTTTCTTCTTCCATTCTACTCTTATCATAACCATTAGTGATACTCTTGCCATATCTTCTTTCACACAGTTCATTCATCTTTTCTTTGGTCGTCTTCTGGTGTACCCGTCTTTGTAACTTCCATACATAAAACTATCTTCACCACATTTTGCTCATCTCTCCTCATCACATGTCCATACCACGATAACCTATTGCTCCTTTACTTTCCGTGCACTGCAGTCTAGTTTCAGGCTCCCTCTAATATATTAATTTCTCACCTTGTCCATCCTAGGTCCTAGTCACACCACACATCCATCTCAACATTCGCTTTTCAGCTACGTGCAGGCGTCTCTCACCCGTTCTCTTAGTGGGCCAACTTTCAGGTCCGAGAGATACAGAGATATTGGTAGTCATACTGAATAATGCTTCACAATGATTATAGGTCTGATTTATGTTCAAGCGAAAATGTTACTCTTCACGTAAATATCACGAAGTCATGCTGAGATTTATATAAATAAGTCACGTAGTCATGCGTCATATCCGTAGCCTTAGAACGTCTAAAACAGGTAAAGAAAAACAATTTAAATAGACGTTCAATTTTTTTCCCAACTGGTATATTTTTAAGATGCTTTTCGCTGTGCCAAACAACGTTTTAAACTTTAAATAGGTAAATAAACAAAAATGATCGAAATTGTTTGTACAGGTTTAGAAGTATATAATTTATGTATTTAGCATGTCTTATATCTAAACGGTAATTAATTTAACTGCTAGCGGTAACGGAGTTCTGGTGTATGTTTTTGTCTGTCGTTGGTACAGACAGCACTTCAATGAAAGAATTTCGGAGTCGTCATAATAAGTACTCCTAAATATTTGTTGACAACTACGCACAAATATTATGAGTATTGTGTATGCCTAACTTTGCGTGAAGTATGTGTTGTCATATGACTTAATTAAACGATAATGTCTACCTCAAAATAAACATTTCTTGATACTTGTTTGTTACAAGGGTAGAAAGTTGTATGCATTTTTAAAAACGAAAGCGAATAGTTATTGGAAGTGCATAATATATATATTCTATTATTCTATACAATCTAAAAAGCTATTCTATTAGCACTCGTGTGTGGTCGCACTAGCTTAGATACCACATATTAGGCTAGGCACGTCTATAATTTATAGCCGCTATATTCTTATTTAGCGGCTATAAATATATATATATATTATACAGTTTATAGAGTATCGTCCTTAGGCTATTATGACATCTCACAGGGATTTCCTTGTAAAGGTACACCTGAGGCCCTGGTAATATGGACTGTGACGGAACACCGTGTGGTTTTAGTCGGTTTGAGTCCGACATACCACTCTACCGCTAAGCCCAGGTGGGATGACGACCCGTGAGGGTTTCCACACTTTAAAAAAAAAGGCTATTATGATATGACGCTACAACCGATTAGGTTAGGAAGGAAGCAGAGTAAGAAGTGTGCCTTGCCCCAGAGCAAATTGATTTTTTTCTTTTGTCAGTATTAAATCTTTTGTAAAAACTTAAAATTATCACCGTCAATTATAGGATGCTCTACACTTACAATGTGTTGGAACAAAACCCAGAAATTTGACACCTTCAACATCAAATATTCTGGTAACTTGTTGGCAAAGCAAACTGTAGGCAGAGACTGAAAGTGCTTTACTTTTAAAATACTCTAATAACATTTTTGCCCCAGCTGGACTAAAAGCTTGGTTTGTCCGTGACTATGTGGTTCCATAAAATTATAGGGATTTGACGAGTGTTCCGTTACCTTAAAAGTTCAGGAACCCCTGGTCTAGAGAAGTAAATGAAATAATTCATAATAGAAACCAACATTCATAAATCTGAAAAAAAAAGAATATTTCAATCGGATTTAGAATTCGAAATTCAACTTCGTCTGCTCTTGATATTTTAATCAAAAACTTTCATTACCCCTTGATTTTCCTTCGATTTTATATTTAAATCTAATCTAAATCTATTAGATTTTTTTTCTTAACATATTAAAGCGATTGTTCTGTGGTTTGGAAGTGTTTATTAGAATTTAAGTGTTGTTATTTAGTTTCTTTTTGAATTTTTGTTATAAGTACATATGTGTTTGATTTGTTTGTATATGATTTCTCAGTAGTTTTAATTGTTAATGGTTGTAGCAGTATTCAATTAGTATATTCAATTAGTATAGTTTTAGTAAGTAAAGTAGCAGTTTGTGTCTTAGTAGTTTAAATTAGTGTAAACTGTATTTCGCTATTTTCTTACATTTATTGTTGTTTGTGTCCATTTCTCAAAATGGCAGCAGATTTTTTTAACTTTAAAGGGAAATTTATTAGCCTTACACTATTCTCTCAAAAGTAGGTGATAGCGTATGCCTTTTCCGTTCGCTTTCTTACTTGTTGAACGGCAAACTAAAAAAGATCAATAGAGAGTAGTAAAAAAATTGTCGGTCATCTGTTAGAGAATTGAGACAAATTTGATTTGATGTCTCATGACGTCATGACAGTTATGAAGACAATTTTATGACGAAAGAACAGTGTGCTTGCATGTTGCAACATTGACCAAAAGATAAAGTATCGCAGATGCTATATGAACAAAATCATGAAGGACTACACCTTGAAAGACGTTTACCATCTTTGACTTCTAACGCTTTTTCTGGACGGAATTATGATCATAATATGGCGTATGAATGTGATAATATAGAAGTTTTGGGGCCGATGAACAGCGAATGCCTCGCGAATGCGCACTGTCCTGTTAGCTAGAGACTTATGTCAGACTCTACCTTTGTGCCAAAGGGAACTCGAGCTTACGAAGTTAAAGCTGGTATGAAAGCCTCAACTCTTTAGCCTAAATCAAAAAACTCTATCTTAAGAAAAACATGCGAGGGCACTTGAAGGGCGATATTTGTGCTGGAACATTCTCCTTCTCAAAATAGGGAATGGAGAAACACTTTGAAACTGAGGGCATAATAACAATTCCACCGGATTTTGCTTTACTTGTTTCAACGGTTGACTGACGATCTAAAAACTCAAATATAGTCTACTCAGCAAACCTATGGAGTGGTTGTGTGTATGTGCGACTCCTGATAACTTGCGAAAATCTATTATTTTGGAAAGTGCTGTCTTCAAAAGATACGGAAAGTAGGAAAGTAGGCGTCGATTTTTTTTTAATCGTGATCCAAAATATCTCATTGTCCTATGAGCACAGAAAAAAGACTAAGGAGTACTTAAACGATGATTTCGATTTAAAGCGCTACAATTTATAGTCCTTTGCCTATTCTCTTATATGCTAGTGATTATTATACACAAATATGTAAATATATATTATTATGTATGTAAATGTAAGCTCTGGTGAGATTGTATACCCAAGGTTAAGCATTATCGATTTTTATATTGGTTTTTTATATATTTATCGTTATAAATATAGGCTCGTAAGCTGAATAGTAAAATTAAAATTGTAAGATCACAAAGTTCTGTATTTCTATAGTAAGTTTATCGTCTATAGTAATTTTAGAGTAATTATTAATTAATGAGTTTAATATATTTAGAAAAGGAGAATTAATAGTATAAGGAGTTTTTTCTCTGATTGATACCCATCGACCATATCGTTAATACCTCTCGCTTTTCCATAATCATCATCGCAAAAAAAGTATATTCAATCGAATCTAAGCTCCGTTAGCATGGGAGGAGATCATGATGTATTTATGATACATGTATTTATTATAATATTGTCGTTGTTACAGCGGTAAAATTCCAAGAGAATCTTCTGAAGACCATGATACAGATTGAGAACTCATTCTTCGAGCTGGGCAGATCATGCCAGAGGAATTGCCTTATTATATGCGATAGGGGAGCGATGGATGCCAGTGCATGTAAGTGTTCATACATATTATTTTTATACATATATTTTTAATAGTTGTTATTACGACTTTGTAAGCTGTTGAGTTGGTAGCGGGGAAACCCTTGTCACAAATGTGTTCATTTCTATATGTAGTTTTTGTGTAAATGTATGCAGCACTACATCGGAATGACTCACGTTCCGTTTTAACAGAATAAAATGGTTGTCTTTTTTCTTTTATGTATTAGGTCAATTGTATGTTTATTGAGATCATTATAAATATGAATACCTATCTCTCTTCTCTTATCCTAGGGATTCAAAGAAAAGAGATCTCTATTACAATGAATGAAAATTTATTTTGTTGTGATGGAACCTTAGTTTTATTTGTTACAAACTAAGTTTAGATATTGATATTGAACTTGGGACTAAAGAATCGCGTAAATATGAGAAATAAGAAAGATTTAGTAGCACTAAGTTGAACAATATTTTACGTACAGGTAGACCATTCCTTTGTCTACAAATGTTAGTTCGAATACTTAACGTAATATGCGTTTTGTCTAAAAAATACAATCATTTTCATTAGGTACACATTCCATAACTGAAATGTAATATAAAACTCGTATATTCCTGAATGTTTATGTTTACATAGATATCATAATACATAATAAAACGTGGTAGGTACGAATACCGATGCCAGGACGGCAATTTATGATTAGTAGGTGTAAATATTGCACAATACCGAAGAACATACGTAGAATGAATTCGCGATGGAAGATTACTGAATATTATAAACATACCTACTTACTATACTTACTTTATACATAACTACTGTCAAACCAGACAGAAATTATGTTCTATACATAACTTGCACAGCACAGGACAGGCATACATTGACCTATTCCATACTTATACAGAGAGACCACTCGTGGGTGACAAAGTTAATACGTATTATTTATTTGAAAACGTCAAACTATATCTTTAAGAAAATAGTATATTAGTAATTAATAAAAGACTTGGTTACTATTGTCGAAATACTTTTCCCAAATCGAAAATTCTCATTTTTATTGGTTTGTTTTTCTTTGTACATGGTAGACTTTTGAAATGATAGATGTACAGAGCACAGAACTGGGAATAAGTAAGAAGTGCTTCGTGGTTGGGGCACGCGCGCCCATACTGTGAGCAAATGCTCATAGCTTCGGCAAACAGGGTGTTACAGGAAGGTGTGGTCATATTTTAGGATCGTATATATATAACCATTGAATAACGTAAAGCGCTGATTTTTAACAAGTACAGAAATCTTATTTTGAAACTGAAAAATTAAACTTGAAAATTGACCGATAATGCTAATATTTCGTATGTGAAAGGGCTGACATGAATTAAACTATAGTTATTTAATACCAAAGACGTTGACGCAATGTCCAGATTTTTCTGAAAAGGACTGCATAAAAAAAACAATATGGAAATTCATAATGTGTCGTTTAAAAATATGCACCTACATTATAAAAAGCATTTTCTGTTCAAGCTAAATCAACTATTTGTCGGCTACACATAACACTCCTAAAATTTGGCCACACCTGTACTGTTCTGTTCTGTAACACCTGTAAATATGTAGATGCTTTCGCCGGGAACGTAGCTGCTTGAAAAAACAAAAAATATGCCTAGTTGCACGATAAATTATACGTATCGAAAACGAAGTCAAGACTGTAGTGGGTCCAAAGTAAGGACACAATTTCATCACTAAGTCCAAAAATATTTTTTTGGAATATTGACAAATATTCACAAAGTATCAATGTAATTTAGGAGAAAAAACCGTTATGATCTAATCTACTGAAACAATATATAATACTAATACATTGCGTATCATATTTGAGTACTTACTATATTGGAATAACAAGAGCACGCAATGGTCTATATTGCTTACAGGAATATTGCTATACAATTTGCACTAAAGTATTTGATAAATGTTAAGATGCACACTCGTTAGCTCTATATTAACGTACCGTTGTGTCGGACGTAAAGGTTGGCAAGTATGTTTACGAAACGCTATCTTTTAGTGATCAGCGTAAGAGTGTATTTTGTTGTTTAGGATCCGTATTTAATAAATCATCTATGACGAATTAGCATCGTTCTGTATGTGTGTAAAATAATGATTATTGTCTAAGCTTGTTCAACTGGCGACACTATCATGATTTGGAACAGAATACAGCTGATGGCATTTCTAAATACATATTCTAAGTTCTGTGGTACGTAGAGAGAGCTCTCGGAGTAGTAATCAAACCGAATGAATATTAGATCTCATTGCGATAAGGCAAGAGCCATTGTGAAGTAATTTATCCCAGATAGGCTTTGAGTACATAAATAATATTCAATACATAATACTTTAGGTCATAAACTTAACAATTCAGTCTGAAGTATGGCTGTATGTGTTAAACTCAAATACATATAATAGTACTTTTAAATTATGACGTAATACGTTTAAAGTAAGTACACATAGTATAGAGATGTTATACTCATCATGCTATAATTACATGAGTAGTTTGTTGATTGTTCTTTGTTTTTAAATAGAAACTTTATTGGACGAAGACTTTAAATATATTGATGATGCTAACAGCTTGCTGGTACTACTACTACTAGAGGCAGACTGACGCTATTGTTATTAGTAAGGACTCTGTTTCTGCATTTAGACTCAAAAACGGCCCATCATGCGGTCAGATGAGGCTGACTAGTTGAGCCAGCCTAGCTTCTTCCAGAAGCACAGAAGCCTCCTGGAGCGTTTACGGGCTTCTAGGAGCGACCGACATACTGCACAACATTTTGATCTTTCTCTTACCCACGTTTACTTATCGAATATACCTGAACTCTTAAAATATTCCCGAATCTAGACTTTAAACTTAAATACAACTACTTTAAAACAAATATGTCGATTCGGGCGTTTAAAATGTTTGTTTGTTATTATGTTGTTTACAACTTTATCTATTTAGTAACCTTATCAAAAATCATTATAAAGTTCATTTTTCTAATGAGTCCTATTATGTATTATTAAATACTTTTGATATTAAGATAAGTTTGACGTTTCATCGTTCATCATTGATCATATTTATGACTGTTTTTTTTTGACGTAGTTCATGCTTGTATTTGTGCAAGATGCATGGTCGAGATAAAATGACGACTATTTGATTGATGTGTTTGATGAATATATCGTACCTGCTACTTTACTCATGATATGACACTGACTGTACATACAAAATCATTGGATATCAATAAAAGAAACACGCTGGCTATAATAAAAGAGGAAAGCTAATTAAACTAGAACTGGCTGTGCCCACTCATTCTACTAAGTTCTGTGACACTACCGTCACTGTACAGGCTGTCCGGCTATGGAATGCTCTGCCTTTATCCATTAGACGTGAACAGTCACTGGCTGTATTAAAAAAACTGGTCAAAGAATATTTATTACTTATCTGCTTAATTTCTCCTTTTGAATTTAACGTATATATCTATAAATATAAATCTTTAAATGTATATATTTGTTTATGTATGTATAAATATGATATTTATATATGTATGCTTATTTATTCAGTATGTTAGTATATACCAAATGTTGACTTTTTTTACTGAAAATGTTTAAAGTACCTAGTTTTATAACATGACGTTATCATTCCTTTCAACTAGCATTTAGTTTTTCTCTTTACTTCTATCACCAAAACTACACGTTATTCTTTCATCTATTATTGATTTTGTTTATCCAAAGGTTGCCTGCAAGAGATTTTTTTTTAAATTTTTTTTTTAAAGACAACTCCCGCATTAGGAATTACTCCTGTGTCGCCGGGGACTTTACAAACATACAAAGTATGGACACAAAGAACACCCAGACTCAGGTGGGAATCGAACCCACGACCTATGGCATAGTAGTCAGGGTCACTAACCACTAGGCCAACAGGCCAGTCAAAAAGATTGCTCGATTGCTAATGTATTATTACGGTATTTCTCATTTCCTTTTTTTATTATTTTAAATACAACTGTCACTAGAGTGACACATGGATGATCCATGTGTCAGCGAAATTTACATTTACATAAACATACTTTAACTGAACGTAACATAAAATATACCCAGACTCAAACAATTATAACAACTCCGGCTCATTCTCCGTAGAGCCCTATGGCTCTACCGAGAAAGGGGCCTCCAACTACTGAGGGTTTGGTCAACACTTTCACGGTCACACAACACAGAACAGTTATCGAACTCTTGAACAATTGTAGTCTAAACAATCACTTTATGTCAAAAAAACTCGTATTTAAATTTCTTGACCTTATAAGTTGATAAGATTCTTATCTTACATAAATTAAATATGATATACATAGTTGAAGTGAGTTACCATAAATATATTGAAGCATGCAGCGCGCAGTGTTCCGCGCGCGCTCTCAGAGGAGTGCGGCCGACGGGTGATGGTCGCACCGGGTGACGGAACCCGTCTAGGGTGAGACGGGTCAACGCCTACCGGGGGTTGCGGAAGAATGCAATGGCGATTCTCGCTCCCCTGATCATAGGCAAGTAGCGGAACACCCCTTCGCCCCCCCAAGGGCGGAGGACATCCATGAGGATCTTCCACCTCGTCACAAAACAAAATATATTAAAGCATCGTCACAGTGACGACTGCCTTGTCACGCTGCCTATATTAACAAACTTTTGATGCTTGACTAGTCACGAGTGTTGTATAAGTCATTTCGAAAATCATTTCAACGAATAAAAAAAACTTAAAAAAAACAATATTTTAACATAAATATTCCACATCATGCTACATTAATACATATACTTATGTATTCTAACTTTCATTGTCCTCTAAATGTCCCAATAAACTAATAACTAAAATTACTTTTGAAACTCAAACAACCAAATTGCAATATAATTTGTTTTGTCGGGGCTAATTTAAACACGATTAGACGAGTAAACGAGGTCACAAGAAACGTGGTGTTATCACCAGATAAATGTGCTTAAATAATTAAATTAAAGTCTTGTGTACTATGTTTTAAATTTCATTGAGGTATATACTCATACAATGATAACTGATTACTTTTGAATGGTATATGTATAGCTTAAAATACCGGACTTATCACTAAGACGAAACTAAATTGTCGCCTGCGGTATTTCCGGACCGATACGACCTTCAAACCTTCAAGAAAAGAGCGTCCTCCCACCTCAAAGGCCGGCAACGTACTTGTGACTCTTGAGTTATCGGTATCCATGGACGCCCTTTGCTCGTTTGCCCCCTATACCATAAACAAAGACGAAACCATATTCAGTTTTTTTAATAAACAACAACAAACAGTTATGTATCACATAGGGATTTGAACTGCAGTTTTTCTACAGGAAAATATAGTCAGAAAAAAATAAGAGCTTTCTATTTTTAAAGACGGTGAAACATAAAAACAAAGGTCCAGCACCTTTGCTTTGTTTCTTTGTTAATTTTAAGTTGTTATGTCAATTCTGGCCCAAGTCTCTTCAAGTAGAAAAACTACATCAGAAGATATTCAGTAATAATAGTACTTACTGAATACCGATTTAAAAATACTTGACAGGATAACTTAAGTTTTTTAGTTTAGTTAAATTATTTGCTTCAACACTAGAGATTTGTGTATATTACTTATTCATAAAGAAATAAAGTCGACTTTAGCTATCGAGTATTTTGGTCTTACGTCAAATAACATAATATCCAATTGGATTTAAGTGGACTAAATATTGTACCTACGTACTGGATGCGAAAGGCGGAGGACCGGGTGCTGTGGCGCACATTGGGAGAGGCCTATGTCCAGCAGTGGACTATGATAGTCTGATTGATTGATTGAAATACTGTACCTACAAGCTACAGTCGTGCTAATAAGCAATTATTAACATGGGGGTTAAAGTAAAGACTAAAGTTATAACAAATTTGCCGGCCAACCAGTGTGGAAACTAAGTATGCCTACAGAGGAATATGATTATCTAATTTATTTAGAGTATTGTCTGGGACTCTTCCAAAGAGGTCATTCGGTGTCATCCGAAATCTAAATTTGTTCTCATACGCGTCATACTCAATGCGCCACCAAACCATTAACAGTGTCATGCGAATTAAATTGAGGAGGCCTGACCACAGAATAAATAATTGCTTTGACTTTTGACCGTTAATCAATCACCACTACGTAGGATACCAAAGTAACGACATTTTATACGCCATTTTGTTAATCAGGTTAAATAGCTAGGACTTACATAATTTGTAATTGTAATAATAGAAAAGTATGTCACACACAAAATTGAATCATATAAAATCTAACCGCGGCTATCCCTAACATTATTTCGTATATTTTCTAGATGATTGTTGTTTTCATTTTCAGTTATATCAAAGGAGAAATGGGAGGTTATGTGTCAGGCTAACAACTGGAATAGTGTGGAGTTGAGAGACAACAGGTATAATCACATCGTGCACATGGTGTCAGCCGCTAATGGAGCCGAAGACTTTTACTCCTTGGAGGTGAGTAATACATACTACACGTTAAGAATCACGTTTTTCTTATAGTGATGTTCAGAAATTATGATTTCCGATGCTGACAGAAATTTGAAACTACAACACGTTAAATAAAATCACTTTGCGAATAATACTGGCACTATTATTATAATTATATTATTATTTTATTAGAGAACATAGTAGCATGTTAAATCTTATCACTTAGGAACTTGAAAAAAGTTTGATTGTTCGTAAAATAAGTAATGTAGTAGTAGAAGCAGCCCTTGGTTTTTGGGATCTGTCCTGTTGCAGCAAAACAAATATTGTATAAAAGGGAAATCTTACGAAGGCGAATCCAGCCGATTCCTTCTCTTATTGAACCGCTCGCAGGAAACCGCGGGTATCCGACAATACGTCAGTAGTTCTGTTTTTCTGTTGTGAGTGTGTAAATAGGTTCGCTAGATCTTCGCGTACGGAGGAGGTCGGTGACGCACGTCGGTTATATAATATATGTTTGAACTAATCTTATTAACTACCAATCTGATTTGAAAAGATATAACGTCATAATTAAGGAAGGCCGCATAATATCATGCAGCGACACAGCGGCTGGCAGTATCAATAAACAAAACAAAGCTCTTTTAATTTATGAAAATAAACACTAGTACGTTACATATATCATAAATATTTTGATGTGATAAGTACCTACTGCTTATATAATAATTTAGATAAACGCACGTTATAAATAAAACGATAAGATTTTACTTGTACACGCTAAAGATACCAGGGTCCTTTATAAAATAACTGGCTGCACCCCGCGGTTTCATCCGCGTAAAGTTACGTTAGGTTTTCTAATTTTTGCGCAACTTTCAAATTTTTTTCTTTCATAGGACCTTCTCCTGACAATAAAAAACACAAAAAAAATTTGCGAAATCGGTCCAGCCGTTCACGCGTGATGCCGTGACCAAGGGCGATAGGGATTTATATAAATATATATATATAGATAATATTAGGAGATAACACTAAGCGAAATAATATAATTCTGCTCTCATATGGAAATTAATTTATTTTTCTTTCATGACGTTATGTTTTCTAACTATTATACGTAAACATACTGTATAAAACTCTGTGTGTCGCAGCAGCCACGTCCAATTACTAGTTTTTTCTTCTTCTTTCCACACACAACTAGGTAGGACACAGCATTTTTTTCCCAAATTGTACTCTGTCCGACCGGGGAAATAACTTTACGATGCCGAAGCCTGAGTTTACGAACACTTCTGAGTTCTCCGTAGGTGAAAGCAGTCGTCACTGTAAAAACCACCCTCGCGAAAATTTATCGGGCCGATATTATATTGATATTTAACAGTAAGGTGGTACTAGATTAGTTTACTAACTTTTATTTTTGCGGGAGATCATATTTATGCTTTGTTAAAGAAAGCCATCTGTCCTATAATTTTAATGTAATACATTATGTAATACCTACTTCATTTTTTTTGCCATACGAGGCATATAAACAATACCAACATCCGTTTTGCTGATTTACGTTATCATAATAGTTCAAAGTGATTAATTTTTTTTATAATGAACTATGTAAAGCTCGTGACAGCCGTCTACGCCGATATGAACACGTAGAAAGCAACGTGACTGAAATAATAAAACAGTATAGTATGCAATTTCATTGCACTAAGGCATTTGCTACCGGCCCATTTATTTATTCACGTGTTCTTCAAACGTTTTGTCTCATCTAATTATACTTGACAAACGCAAAATGTAAACGGTCATTAACTCCACACGATTATGTTCACGTTCTTCGTACATTAGTCCTTAACAAAGGCGAACCGAGAGATGAGTTCAATTTGATAAAAAATACTTTTTAATTTACGTACCTAACTGATATCCATCGTTACATTGACCATGATTTATCTAGTGTTATCAAATGTGTAGCTGACAAGTGAATCCAATGTGCTATTCGGCCAAGCTCTACACGTATGGCAACAAAATTGAACGTTAGAGTAAACTTACATCGATCAATTTTTATACCATGTTTTTCAGTCTGCTTTTGTTTCTGTGTACACGAAATGTTCAATGTAAAGCGTTTATCTTTGTATTTGTATCGTACGTCATACTGTTATTACTAAACAAATTATAATCGATCGAAATCGGGACCAGCGCGGTCCCGATCGGAGACTGTCACGGGAAATATAGCAGATGAACCCCAATTTTCACTGTTACACATCAAAGTCAAATAATACAAATGAACAATAATAATAACGAGCGCACTGCATGCAATTCTTTCGCTGTTGCTACCAATAATATTGGCACAATGCCATCTAAGAGCGGTAATAAAACCAACTGTAACAAATCTAGGCAACGATTGCATGACGTCGCTGGCAAAGACCTTATTTGAATTCTTGATACCAGAACTTAAGGATTATTTTAAGTCATGATGAATGAGTATGTCGCACGAAACGTAATCCGATTACTTAAAACTGGGGGAAATTCGACTGCTTACATGACCCAGTATAATTTTCGTACTATTTATAATTAAACAGATATGCACACCTCTCCTCTTGTGTAATGTACCTACTCAACATTGAATAATGATAGACTGTAAATTTTTAACAGGATCATGTTTGCCGATCAGAGGGAGTGGAGCTCGCCAGGGAACTTGACTACAACGCAGCTGCTGCATGGATTGGACATCCATACTTTGATGTCATTGACAATTCGACGGACTTCGATAAGAAGATGAATCGCCTGATTGCTTGCGTGTGCCAAAAAATAGGCCTTGATACTGGCGACCGTCTCAATGTTAACTCCAAGAAACGCAAGTTTCTTGTCAAAACTCCCCTTGCCGCCGACACAGAATTCCCGGCCTTCCAGGACTTCGATGTCGTTCACAACTACTTACAGAGTGATTTACGCAAAGCCCAAGTCAGACTTCGCAAGCGTGGTCAGAAGGGCCACTGGTCTTACATACACACGCTGAGGAAGTTCCATCCCACAAACGGGCAGTCAGTTGAAGTACGGACGCAGCTGACACATAGGGACTACCTAAATCTTCTCCCACAGCGCGACGACGCTCACTTCACAATCTTTAAGAAGCGACGTTGCTTCATATTCAACAATCAGTACTATCAGTTGGATATGTATAGACAACCTACACATCCCAGGTGTGGAATTCTACAATATCTATTTACGTATTATATCATTTGTTATACATAAAATAAGTTGTTTAATGTTTTATCTATTGTATTTTTGTTATTAAATAGAAAAGTATAGCCTTGTAGTGACGTAGTTATTTTTATGTATTAGGTACATAATAATCCTTGAAATATTTTCAGGTGTCGAGGATTGGTTCTTTTGGAGACGTATAGTGCTGCGTATGACCAGACAGCGTTGATTGCATCATTGCCGAAGTTCCTGACCATCGAAAAGGAGGTGACCGGCGACCCCGCTTACTCCATGTACAATTTGTCGCTGAAGGAAGATTGGAAGACCTCAAAAAGGTACTACACGGGGCACGACCGCCATGGTAAGGACAGTAAGAGGTGTATGCTTTGCTATTTCGATTTTTGATGGTATATATTCATTCGTCGCTGACTTATAACGTCTACAGCAAAAGTTATTGGAACTTGAAAACATCAAGGGTATGACGTGATGTTCCACTAATATTTGCGTCAGACTTTATAACGTTTTAATCTTTGTCAGCCATTTCTGTGCATGCGATTCTTGTGATGTTGAACACTGGCGTAATTGTGTCATAGTATAGAATAGATTAGACACCCCTATTAGTTCTGGTAGTCTTCTTTATTATTAGTTCTATCAGGTACCTCCTTTTAACATTTTTTATATCATTAATGATCACACATTAGATTTTTGCACTATACGTAAATATCTCTTACGCAGTTATTAGTGTAAATGTTATATGTTATCTAAGAACGCAAGAGGTAGCTACGTAGTCATGTGTGTATGTGTGAAATAGTAACCCGATGAGGTCATCCCTGGATATATTAAAGGCAAGACGTAATTTTGCAGATACGAAGAGTATTATTCGGGGACATAAGTGCTCCGATATATGCTCTACTGATGGTACCACTAATATGGACTACTAACATTGCGATTCAAGAATTTAGTTTTATTTCGTATATGAACATTATTTAGTTTACACGTGACTAACACAATTGCGCCAGTTTTCCACGAAACACATAGATTGGGGTTAAAAGAACCTTTTCTTTTGATTTATCAGGGCATAATAAAACCATGATGAATGGCCACAAAGATGATAAGCCAAATGGCATGAACGGCGTTGTGAAAATGAACGGGCATTCAGGTGAGAAAGTAAATGGGCAAACAGGTGACGAAATGAACGGTTATACCACTGAGGAAATGAAGAGACACGTAACTAAGAAGCCGGATGCCTGCGTGACGGAGAAAATGAATGGACATGGCAGTGATAAAGTTAATGGGTACAGTGAAAAGCTAACCTGTCCAGGCGAGATCAATGGACATATTGTAAATGTAAACAGTCCAAAATACCAAGTAAATGCCATGAACGGTTCTACCCATGATACAGAACTGGAGAACTATAAGAAGAGTCACAGAATGGATCTCGCAACACCAAAGATTACAAAGGTCGCCGTAAAGATTTAAAAAGTAGTTAATTATTCTAATTTAGATTCTGAAATTTTATCAAATTCCACTTTGTAACACTTCCATATACACCAAATTGTGAAATACCTACTATTAATGTTAAGATTTACTTATGTAATACTATACTTAACTATCGCCAGTCATCGTTAAAATGGAACATGTATTGCTCGTATAATATTGTATTTATTCATACTAATTGTATAAATTGCCAAATGAACTATTTTTGTATTATTCCTTGAATATAACAATATTTTACATAGGTAAACCATCCAAGGAACACCACACATATTATAAGTATTGCTCTTCTGAAATGAATATTTCAGATACAATGAAATGTTTTATATTGTTTGTGCCTTTACACTATATGATATACATATATAAATGATACCTTTCGTAAATAATGAATGTAATAACAAATACATTATATCATTCTCACATTTTAAATAGTACTTAAAGTATCGCAATAATATAATGTAAGTATTGTTGCAGTATGTGGAACACGTATAGTATTTTAGGTTTATAAAGTACCTAAAGCGATAGCATTTTATTTGTACACATTAATTTAATTATGTAGTGACATTATTAAAATGTCTTAATTAGGACATTGCAGTAAATCGTTTTAATTTGTAGATTGAATTTCTAAATATTTCTCGGTGTTGTGTGGTTATGTAGATCGTTCACACTTGTTTAATTCAAGGGGTCTGAATTACAAGCGATAATTCGTACAAAGGAGTTCACTACTAAACAGTCCCCAAGTTTTTTTTATTAGTGGCGTTTTAGCATTGATTTATGTACTTATTATAGAATATATTTTTGATCTAATACATAATTAAAAATATATATTTATGTGACATAGATTAAATTATTCGATGTAGAAATTGATGTCGTTTGCAAGGTCACTTTCTATTTATACTGTCGAAGGAGACTAGTACTTACGCTAAAACGTAAAAATTTATTTTACAAAAAGTATTTTAAGCCACCGTTAAAATAATTAAATGTATTGAAGATTTTACGTCTACTGTATAGCGGTTTGCTAAATAGCTCTAAAGCTATTCAATCGTTTGGCAAAGATCCACGGTAGCATTGTTAATGGCTGTGCTATTATAATTGAGAGCTCTGTTTCTACAGAGTTACTGAGCAGGAGTTGGCGTCGAGCGTGCCAACAACATTTTATCTTAGTCGTTTGCAGCAAACAAGTATAAATGAAAAGCATTTTTGTTGTTAGTTTGCAATCAAAATGATAATCGTTGCACACTATTATCTTCTCTAGAGCATTGGCTTTGAATATTGTAATAAAAATAATTTGGTGCATCGTGCTGATAGCTTTTCGACGTAAAAATCTCAAAATTACATGTGTAAAACTTCGCGCATTATTTCTTAATAAAGAAAAGTGCATTATTGACATTGGCTTTTATTCCATTTCCTTACAAATAACGATCTTTACGTTATAATAATGAACTCGACTGTTGCACAGAAATAATGTTTAAAGGTTTAATTTCATGTCGCAAAATTCAAGAAATTAATTACGTCCGGATAACGCGGATAAGGTATTACGTAAAATGCGTTAACCTTTTGAATGCGACGTTAATGTATTTCCTTTCTGTATCATTAAGTTTTTTAAACAGAAGTCATTTTCATCAATTATATTTTTTTATATTGTATTACATCAATTGAAATATCTTCGAATATTTCAAATATAAGAAATTAATGTAGTTTTAAATAATGGTTGTTTATATCCTAATGATAGAGGAAGGCAGAAATATAGTAAAAAATGTAAGGTAAAAATATATTAACCGACCGTGGCATTCAAAAGGATAACGCATTTTGCGTAACACCTTTTCCAAAAGGAATTAATCTCTAATTTTGCGACATGAAATTAATACGATTTGTATGCAAGAGTAGAGTTCATTATTAGCCATGCATTTATTTGTTATGAAAACAAATGACATCTGAACTCTCAAGTTGTGCCTATTTCACATATCTAAACTTGAAATTCAGTATAAAAATTTCGAAATTTAACGTAAACATATTTTTTTCTCATTTATCTTACAAACTTTTTTTTCATACAAACCTTGTTAGGCAATTGTTTATGTAAACTTGGATAACCCACGTGCAATAGAAATATTTCAATGCAATATTTCTTATTAATTTTAAAAGTATGTTATACTAACTTTAACCTTCCTCAAATTAACTAAATGTATGACGAAGGTATGTAAGCGTTTTAATGCAAATAAAATTTTCCCTCATAATCCCCAAACGAGGCAGAACTATTATATTTCTACAAGATGGAAGTTCAGTCGTCCAACGTTAATTGAAAACAATGTTTTTGTTATCTCCGCATAGTCCCGGTTTAAAACCTATAAATAAATTGGGGGGGAAAATGCTGCAACTGTGGGATAATATTTTGGATTCTTAGGGAGTCATGTTGTTATGATCTGGGAGTCGCTAAGGGGCAACGCATTTTGCCGTGCGTTCTAAACTTCTAAGCAACATCTTTCTGAAGTCATTGCGGCTGATGGGTGATATACCAGTCCATGATTCTATCTAGCAGACTTCATTTGCCTTATTGCATTTTTAAAGGATTTAGGTTGAAAGTGGGTAATGCAAAAAAAATCATAACTACTTAAAAAGTGTTATGTTTTTAATTCTACATAGGAATGCACGTTTTGAGGAATTAAAATTAGTTATTTTTGTACACAGTTTACAGAGGTACCTAGTTTTATCAGTGAGCGTTTTCTTATTGCTACCTCAAATGTGTAGAATTCTAAATAGACTTCGTCTAAACAATATTTAATCCTATTTTATGGAGATAAATTTCACTTTCCTAGTATGTGGCATATTTATGAATGTTTTGGCAGCTTTGTTAAATAATATCATTGACCTAAGACCATAATGTGATGTGGTCGATTTCATATTTTTGACATTTTGAATGTACCTATATATTTGCCGATTATGTGTTCGAATTAACCATTTTTATTTCCAAAAATAATTCGACTGCTTTGAATGGTTTTTGTGAAATGGCAACATTTATCATTCAATTGCATTAAAGGCCCTACGCACCTTCGTGCCTGACGTACGTCCCGCCAAGGTCACGCACGATGCACGATGCAAAACGATCGTGCGTAGTCTTGACGTACGTCAGAATTATATATATATATACATTATATACTGCTTGCTAGACTTGCACGACGCGTTTTGTACATACCATAGGCTTTACGTTCTAGTATATAAGTTTATGGTAGATACATAGACAGTATATTGCGAATTTGTGGGGAATGCCCAAAAATGCGGGGAATTTCAAACCGATAGGCGAATTTATGGGGAGACCATCAATGCGAGGAAAATGCGGGGAATCGGGAATATTTAGCTTTATTATTTAAATTACGACTTCAGGTTTTATCTCCCCAAACTGTGGAATTTGACTATTATTTTGGGGTAATTTAGGAAAATGGCAATGGCAACGCTGGCTACAGCACCGTGGCCTTGAGCGGTCGTACGTCGGCGCACGATGCGTGCGTATGCTACCGTCGGGCACGGCGTCCTTGGCGGGACGTACGCCAGGCACGATGGTGCGTAGGGCCTTTTAAAAAGGCATGAATCGAGTGTTTCTCATAGTGAAAACTTAAATCAATTCAATAAAATGTTAAAAATTAAACCTCTAATATTATCATTGAAATATTGAAATCAGTAAAAAAATCAATGGTGTGATGTATCTATTAGAATAAATCATAACCGCTTTTAGGTATTTATATCAACCATGTCTAGCTTTCAAGGCAACGAAAACTTTATATTACTTACGAACTTCATAGTAATTTTACCATATATCCCTTTATGGTAATTGACCCATAGTACAAACTCTGCTTATATTTATTGAAGTACGATATTACTCACTTGTGTATTTCGGGGAGTTGACGGTTGACACTGTCGCGGCAGAACGTTTCACTCTTTGATAAAGGACCCCCGTCGGGTCCGAAACTAGTCGGTCATCCCCGAAATATACACGTATGTATAACCGTATATTTAATAAATATGAATACCACTCACCAGTTTTTATTCTAAACCTCTGTTGAGAGAAAGATATATTTGTAACTTAAAATCAATTTCATATGTAATTGCGAATTTCCTGATCGTGAGACTGATTGCTGTTGTTATCATTAACTAGGTACCTCATTAAAGCAATCACAGAAAGTGTCGTGAGCTTCGCGAGATAAGTACATTTGAATCTGACTCCTCATCCCTACGTCTTGTAGCCGATGTTGAAGATTAACTGCTACTGGAGAACTCGTCTCAAGACATTTTTACAAATTCCAGTAGAATCGTCTGTCGAGCTCTTTCATTAGTTAAAAATATGATTATTACATAAGGTATTTATTTTTTATTGTGTACCTATAAGAATAGGCGTTTGTCTTCCAAATCACCTGATGGAAAGTGATGATGAAGACGAAGATGGTACACGCCTATCATAGCAGTGGCGTAGCTATACCATCTGAGGCCCGTGGCTAATTCATTAACACATTTTGTAATTAGTGCCTTCTGTGTTTTGGCCT
Organism: Euplagia quadripunctaria; assembly: GCA_963859945.1. Taxonomy (NCBI): domain Eukaryota; kingdom Metazoa; phylum Arthropoda; class Insecta; order Lepidoptera; family Erebidae; genus Euplagia; species Euplagia quadripunctaria. The sequence goes on along the minus strand of OY982564.1, from coordinate 21,083,812 downwards.
TTGGTGCCCGAGGCCCCCTCCAGCCGGGGGCCCGTGGCATTTTGCCCGCTCTGCCACCCTATTGTTACGCCACTGTATCCAAGAGAAACCTATTCACTCTACTATTGACCGTTCCAAGATTATAATTGTCTGGAAAAATAGATGCAGGCAGTTCATTCCAGACCTTGGCCACTCGAACCAACAAGGAGCTGTCAAAACGTTTCGTTCGACTTTTTGGTGTTTCGACAATAAAAAGGTGGAACCTCTGTCTGCGTCTAGTCGTCCGATGGCGGTATGGAGAGGATCAAATTCGTTCGAAGAGAGCCTTCGCACACTCATCAAAGTGAGTGAATACTAAACTTCTATAATGAAACACATTTATTTAAACAGACTCACATTTTTATTGATAACAAACTGCGGTAAATATACCTATGTATATGGAATGGCTAAGCGATAACATAAATTGAGGCTAAAAACAGTTGCTAAGAATGGTACAGACAATCATCCTAATAAATCTACAACCAATCGCATACCTCGATACTGCCTGATAGGTTACACGCCACTATAATGCATAATAAAGGCATTTTTTATTTTGTACATTAGAAAAGGAGTATCAAGTTGTGATTCTGGCAGTTTGATTATAATTACCTACGCTAATACATGTTACTAGCCTAGTAGGTATTCTAATCGGAAGTTATTATTATAACATGCTTAACAAACATACATACGTTCCTTATGTTAGTGGGATAGCAACCGTGGATATATTCTAATGGGGACCTGAGTATATTCCATAAATTGGTGGGTTTTCAAATTGGCTACTTGACAGTTTTCGGAATAGTGTTTCACAATTTACAAATGTTTATGTTATACCTCCTACAAAAATGTTTTTTGAAAGTAGTACATAATAATCATCACTTGAAACTTCGCGCAAAAGTCGGTCACGTGACATTTCGAGCTGTAACTTACGTACGTCAGGCTGGCCCGGCCCCATGGCATTTGGTAATGAGATTGGTATCAATCGAATGTACCCATTTATACAAACATATTCGTTTTCAATGTAACTCTTTTTAAAATACAAGCACTTCTTGGTGGCCGGGCCAGCCTGACGTTTTCAGCCCGGCCACCTTGTTTGCCACTAATCTACAACTGCGACATTCTGAGTGTAATTCAGGAAAGTTTTATGATTATCTAGCTTTTTCACTGGATTTGTGAAAATGTCGTCCTATAAAAAATGTGCTGTGTCAATGTGTAGAAGTACGACCATTAAATATTCACCATTTTGATGTAAGTATCTAGGAATCGACCATCATGTCCTAATCTCGATCTTCCAGAAATAAATAAAACCTAACTCACTATATTGTTTCTTATAAATCATTGACATAAAAGTAAATAATACATCATCTCTCTCATTAATGTTACGTGGGAGTCATGCTTCGGCACGTATGGGCCGGCTCGAGTCCGCTCGATATCACGGCCTCGCAGAAAACCGGCAGTGAAGCAATGCTTGCATTGCATTTCACCGCGTGAGTGAGGTTACCGGAGGCCCTAACCCTTCCCTCTCCTCTATTCCTCCTCATCTCCTACTCCCTCTTTAAAGGGCGACAACGCACTTATGACTCTCGAGTTACAGGTGCCCATGGGCGGCGGTAGTCATTTACCATCAGATGACCCGTCTGTTTATTTGCCCCCTACATCATAAAAAATTATATTCAACTAGCAACTCGCCCCAGTTTCGCACAGGCAGCAGAGACAACTTCAAAGACATATTTCCATCAATTTACCGAAGAATAAGAAGAAAATCCGTTGAGTAGTTTTTCACTTTATTGTGAACAGAGAGACAGACACGGCGCGGTATACTTTGTTTTACTCGGCTGTGGACTTGTATTACAGTGGTCCTATTTCAATTTTTCCTTTAGCAAATAAAGTATAATTATTGTTTGCGCTACCATATCCAATACATTTAAAATTTTATTGTTACCACTATCAAATAGCCAATTGTAAGTTCAATATTTAAGTGTCAGATTTACTAAAGATATGTGTTATACCTAAATTGCAACCAAATTACATTGCCTTTATGTAATTCAATATGTATTAAAAAATAGTGGTACTCCTAATTTCTATTGGCATCTTTGATTTTTTGCTCTCTATACATTTTGAGGACTTTCTTGCCAGGTACCAATGTTTGGCTCAGACCTGGTCTCTTTAGTTTCTTTTTGTCTGCTCCACCCTCCCAGACAGCATCATCGGTGGGTGATATTGGATCGAGGACGGCCAGTGGCGGTAGAGCTGCTGTCATTGTTCCCACACCTTCGCACACAACAGCCTTGAGCTTCTATAAAATACATATTTACGATGTTCTTAATTTGAATATTTGTATTTTTTATAATTGCATGACTAGAATGACCAGAGAAAGTTTATAAAAACTTTTAAAAATAACAATTAAATTTTGGTTTTAAATGAATTTAAAGCAGCGGTAGCGTAATGGCTAAGGCGTCGGACTTGCGATCAAGTGTTTGCGGGTTCGAACTTCACAAGCATTTATTTTTACCTTCATAAAAATGCAGATTAAGTCCCTGTAAATTATAGAAATTGTCAGTACCTGTTTATCTGCTTCTATCTCTTCTTGAGACTTCTGTATGTCAGTGTCATGTGCATACTTGCAGTTGTGACCAAAGCGACAGCGACCTTTCCTGTAGTTCCAGCATATCCGTTTGCCATTTATCATTTGTGTGTTGTCTTTACCTGGAACCTTACAGTCATTGCCTATGTACTTGACGATTGTATGGACAACTCAATACTAAACATTTTTACACGTATTTAAAAACAATGCATGGATCCTTCATTCCATAATTAAGGTAGCTATGTAATAACAGAAACTTAAGAAATTGATTCCTTGTACTTAAACCTTACTCTCTGGAAGTACTATAGATGCTCAATATTACACTTGGACCTATGGCATAATACATGTTCTTGGTAATTCTGTATTGATAGACAAATATACACAGAGAAATACATACAGATAACTAAAAGTCTTAGTATTTAGTGCGCGAAGTCGGCATTTTAAATGACTTGAATCAGAAAGACATTATTGTTACGAGCTGAGGTTCGGGATTAAATAGGTACACTAATTTATTACCAAAATATACACAATTTATTTTAATAATTCGCAAATATGGGAAATTTAAATGTGGGAGAGCCATGCTTCGGCACGTATAGGCCGGCTCGACTCCGCTCGTTACCACGGCCTCACAGAAAACAGGCCGTGAAGCAATGCTTGCATTGCATTTCGCCGCGTGAGTGAGGTTATCGGAGGCCCTAACCCTTCCCTCTCCTTTATTCCCGTCCTTCCCCCCCTACCCTCTTCTCCTACTCCCACCTTAAAGGGCGGCAACGCACTTGTGACTCTCGAGTTGCAGGTGCCCATGGGCGGCGGTAGTCATTTACCATCAGGTGACCCGTGTGCTCGTTTGCCCCCTATACCTTAAAAAAAATAAAATTACAAGTCACAGATACAATTTTCACTATTTCCACTTAATTCTCACTTGTACTTCGCACTTGTTTACTCGCTGATGGCAAAACTAGAACTTATTAAATGTTACTTAATCACCGTCATGCTCGCGTAAATAAAGCTTGCTGTAGCGTCTAGTGCTTCCTTGCCTCTAAGCTGTCGTGAAAGGAGAATAGCTGTGGTGACTAATCGGACTTTAAACAGTAAATCTAAACAACTCTAATACCGTCCAAAAGACACAGCCTAATGGTGTGAGGTGACACGGGACGGTGGAGGCAAATGCGAGCCCAAGCTGCCACACACTCTCTTAGGACACGCAACTTTTTAGTAAAGAAAAGTCTATGTGGCTAACATTTTAATGGTTCTTGAAGGTGCTAATTATGAATTTTGTATTTATTTTATATTTCTAGATCCAAGTTGGTTGATTACTTTTTAATTTTATCACCATATGGATATTGTTTTGAGGTGTTTGGGGATGCTGATTATGATATATTATTTGTAGTTCTAAGACGGCATACACTATCTTTTAAATAAAATCAGAGGTATCCTGTTCCCAATTACAAATAATAATATGGTCTTTACTCCAAATAGGACTGCCACGCTTTAAGTAACCCAATGTTCGAAATAATTAATTTGAGTACATTGCTTTTTATTTTATCCTATGTAAATTAAAATAAATATAATAAGTATACATGTACGGTACAGTAAGTGCTAAAAGCTTAAATAAAAAATATACATGTGAAATTAAACATTCATAGATGTTCCACACATAGCAAGCATTGCCTTAAAGTATAGAAGAAAGAAAGAAAGAAAGAAAATACGTTTATTCTGGTACAACTAAACGAGACGCTAACAGAGTGAAACAGTTATCAAATTCTAATCATATAGCTGAGTTTTAGGAGATGTACCTAGCTTAAGTTTACAAGACGAGAAGTAGTCATCTCGCGGTCGCACCCAAAAGGGAGCCCAGTTCAGCTTTGTGCCGGGCACTGGTGGGTGACTGACGCTGGTTTTCAACTGGGCCCTTTTAATAATTTTTTTTATGTGTATTTGCGTGTGTGAGGGTGTGTGTGTGTGTGAGGATGTTGTGAGTGTGGTGACATTATGTTTGAATCTACAGAGTACAGCTAAATAGATAAGTATTATGTACATGCTAGTGTAATGCATCAATAAAATAAAAGTATCTAAATTTAAAAAAAAAAAAAATACAAGCAAGCGAAGCCCCGCGGGAACTGCTAGTATAAAGTATTTACCCACTACTTGTAGGTAGGCAAATATTCCATAATAGGTAGGTATATTACTACCGTTCATTATGCTGGAAGCATTCATCTGCCATCGAGCGAGACGTGGTTATGCGGGATCGTGGATGTAGTAAGAGAACACAATCCCAGAAGACGCGCGCGCCCGCCATTACGTAAAACACGACACACAATACGCGCCCCATGATAATGTCTGGTTTGTTTGGTGGCGGTTGCAACCATGCCATATCTCTTTGTCATCAAAACATGAAAACAATACTATATGTATACATTGCTTCATTGCAAAATATGCTACAACATATACTGGACTTGCAAAATTAACAAATTTACTCATTGTACTTTAGCAATTTGATTATTTCAAGACTGAAAAAGATATCATTGCGATCACATATTTGTTGTCACATTAATGTTAAAAAATCTGACAGAATACAATACAAAAAAATCTATAGCCCCTCAAGGTGTTTCAAGTGTAATAGTAAGCTTCCATGAGTCAATCGAGAGACTTCAAGTGTGAAATCCCTTGAAGTCTTTTAAAATTAAGTATTATTCAATTTTAAAATATATATATATATATATATAACATATTTTGACTATGGTATTGGTAAGTATCTATCTCAAAAATATTTTAAGGTAAGGTAAGGAAGACTATAATAATAGAATAATGTATTAGCCATCTTACAGGAATCAGAATCTTAAGTTTATAAAATAAAAACATACTTAGAACAAGTGGTCATAAGTGCAGACATTAAAATTTCAGATATCAATAAGTAATAGAAAGTCAACATCTACCATTTTAACATGTTTTTCAAGTATAGCGGCCTTTGCCAGCTCGGCTTCCACGAAAGGGTTGGAGAACACCGAAGTTTGTAAGCTGCTCTCTCCGATTGTGGGTTTTGGGAGTTTTGGCTTCGAATATTCTGTTTGTGATCTGTAAATCGATGACAGTCATTTGTAGAAGAATCCAAACAATAATAGTCAATCGTGATCATAATAGAGTAATCGTAATCACTTTTCATTTTCAGTATAGTCTTCATCAGAGTCATTGGAGGATGAACCATAATCTAACAAAGCGTTCATGTTTGTAACACAAGCAATAGTTACAACAATTTAATAGATTATCGCTCGACTTGGTGGACTAATAAATTAAATAACCATGCTTGTAGAAGTTTGATTATGAACTTATGAATGACTTAATGACTTATCAGACTTATTAAAGCGATTGTACACAGTTGTCAGTTACACATAGAGCAACCGAGCAACCAACTTAGAGATATTCACTTAACATCGAACTGTCAAATTTACTCGATGTTTGCATTACGATATATCGGGTTGATTCGATGTTTTAACATATATTTAAATTTTTTCAATTCGATATATCGATATATTTATTTATGAAAAAGCGAATCTTTGTCGAATCTATTAAAAAAAAAATACAAGTAAATTTAAAAACAGAAGTAAATTTTAACATCACATTAAATTATTCATAAGTCAATAACAGGTAGTGATATAACAAAGAAATATAAAGAAAGGTAAAAGATTTTCCTTTTATTTATGTAAAGTTTGTCTAAAGAGCATTCGTCTTAAGTGGTTAAGTAAAAGTAAGTTTTTGCATGTAGATTAAGATTAGTAGGACTGTTTCTTTTATTTTCCTGTTCTGATGTGTAATAAAATATATCTGTTAATTTGTCGTTTTTGTTTCACTTACAAACGCACAACTCATCTGTCATCTCGCCACTATCTTAGTAGTACAATTTCTATTCAAGTAATACTCATCGAAAATCACTATTATTACACTATTTGTATAGCTATGTTACTCTGGTCTCTGATTCTACATTCACACATACGAAATCAAGGACAGTAAACATTCTGCGTTTGACTGAAAAAAAGTAATGGTAAACTTTTGTGGAAAGTATTCGATATTGAAAAATTATCCATGTTTTCAAGTGATATATCGATAAACATCAATACTGGCATTCGATGTTTTAGAACTAATATAAATATCGATATATTTTTTAAATGGACACCCCTAAACCAACTATAGGCTTGCAAAAATATCGATGTATTGAAATATCGATATTTCTTACCAAAACTATCGAAATATGCCACCGATATATTTGAATTAGATATACTGAATTTCAATATTTACTTTTGAATTTCGAATTGGTATCAATTACGACATATTTTTAACGCAACTCTGGTTACATGTTTAATGTTACTAGATTCTCATCGCGCCATATTTATTTTAAAATATCCCTTTATAAACTTCATAATATTAAATATAAGCAATAAATTATTTTGTATTGTGAATTAATGTCCTATATACTATATACGAACACTTTGTTCGATAACTTGTTTCCATCTTGTAGTAGGTAGTGGCATAATCACGTTGCTGTAGAAATATTGGGACTTTTTATCAAAAAACAGCGACAAGTAGTTATGACAGTCTTCTCTTGATGTTAACCTAACACTACAAAAAGAATTCTGAAGAAACGGAAACAGGTGAAAAGTAGAGATCCGAATCGATGGTTTTGCCCGGCGGTAAAAGCTCATAATGAACGATGCCCTTCCAATGGACGTATGTAAGAAAGGTTATCGCATACGTAGTGTTTTTGTTTTTGAAGAAATGCTACCTGTATTGATCTAGTAATATAAATTATCTCATAAATATAACCGGCGAACTGAAAAAACGTCTTAATAATGCTTAAATATACACATCCTTAAAAGTGTGTGACATCGTTCCGTGTGGACGGCTTTTAAGATAATTCACAAATCTGATCAGGTAGTAAAATCGTATTGTGTGGATGCGGTTTACCAAAAAAATAAATATCTTTTTCGATCGAAAATTTTCGAAAGTGTATGAAAACGTACATTATTTTTCACTTGCCCATCCCTACAACCAACATTGACAACAATGAGGATTACAATATCCATATCAATGGGATCAATGAATGTAAAAGAAAGAGATGGTATATTCGTTCTTATCTATTTACACCAATGTGGTGGTGGTGTACTTCTCGTTATGACTTCTCGACTGAACTGTATACGTCAAAACAAACTATTTATACCTCAGAGCAATAATTACTACCATTTTACTGTTAATATCGACTAAAGATAACGATTATATTAACAAACATCTGGCAACATGCTTACTTTTGGATGATATTGTTTGAGGAAGAATTATTTATTATTATCATTTCTTTAATTTTAGATTGAAAAGGGTATATAGTATTTCAGTTTTTTTTTAGTGGACTGAATTTAGGAACCTAAGTTCAGATTCTGTTTAGGACAAAAACAGTCCTAGTAAGTTAATGACTTGTCTTGTGAATTTGGTAACCATAAATTAATTATTATGCTGAATGTGTAAAATACTTTTGATAAATGTACTTAAATAGTTTTTGTAAAATCTGGGGTGCAGTATTTATTGTTACCGGAAACATCCGTCACCACTATTGGGTCTAGTCAAAGCTTTTTATATTTGCACATACGTTGAGCAACTAACAATCTCACCTTATTAGAATACTAGCAGCGCCCCGCGGTTTCCATCCATCCATTGGAATATCAAAATAAAAAGTAGCCTATATCTTAATCCAGGTCTCCAGCTATCTACATACCAAGTTTTATCGCAATCGGTTCAGTAGTTTTGGCGTGAAAAAGTAACAAACATCCATCCATCCATACTTAAAAACTTTCGCGTTTATAATATTAGTAGGATTAATAAAGACAAGAAAAAAGATAAACTACCCTTGATACACCACAAAATATGTCTTGATCATAACTGCGTGTATCATAAGAATTTGTTTACTTACAAACAATAATTGAGATCGGTTTAAATCCACCACCAGTGGACTTAAAGCTCATTTGTAAAACAAGTTTCTTTATTACTAAACTGAAAATTTTGCCACACTCATAACTCAGTTGTACTCTGGATTAATTCTGTCTGATGGATTGTAATTATTAATAACACCATATTGGTCGCTCGTGTTGCTTAACCTGTAATAATTTGTTATGCATATTGAAACTATAAAAGCCATAGCAAAGAGAATTTGCCGCAATTTGTTAGTTTGTGGAAGGTAGTTTCTTTCGAAAATGCAGTAAGTATGCTTCCCCTCTATTTTTAAAGAATGAGCGTAAAGCTTAAAGAGATTTTGGATCGTAACTAATCCTTAAGTTCGTTTTTGCACCAAGTTGAAAGACTGGTTAATATCAAGGCGGTTCTGCCTACAGGTGATAACAGTACTCTATGTGAGGTCGAACTTGTCTTTTATATAAATAAAAATAAATGTTAGTATGTTTGTCCTTTATGCGCTCCGAAACCATTTATCAGATCGTGATAAAACTTCGGTAGGGTGGTCTGGGGACACCCGCGAGGGTTTCTGATCCAAACAAATCTAAATAAAAAAAAATGCATGGCAAGTCATTTGAGATCTTAAAGTTGGGGATCATGATAAGAGTGATACGAGGCCTATTTTGGGATTGTGGAGATACAGTAAAAAAAAAATTCAAAAAAATTTCTTAGCGGTGAACCCATATTTGTACATACTTGTGTTTTTATAAGGCTACCTAACCTGCTTCTACAGACGAAAGTTCTTAAGAGAACCAGTGAAGTGAAGTGAAAGACTAGTCTCGATTGCCGGCACAAGTATTCACGGTTTTTTTCCAATGTGGATATGTAGATGTTGGCACTACCCAAATATAACATACTCCTCAATTAACATCTCCACAATTCTAACACAGTTCCCCTACAATACCGATGACTACAACTATATAGGGGTTGACTGCTTGTGCCTTGCCTTGACTTGCAACCTTTGTAACCAAAGGTGTTCTTTAACAAAAATCAAAGTAAAGTCCTTCCAGTAACAATGCTATGCGTTTCGTCATATCATAGCGAGACTGTTAGGTACAATGGCTCCAGATGTTGTGTACTTTGTAGTCTTTAGTATTCTTTGGAGTAAAAGGAACTTAGAGTGGAGACCGCGAAAAGGTAAACAGAAGGTAAGACCAGCCAAATGAACCGATGACCTGCGGAAGGTAGCTAAGATAAACTGGATGCGAAAAGAGGAATACCGGGTGTTATAGCGCATATTGGCAGACCTATGTCCAGTAGTGCGAGCAGTAGCTATTTTCGAGCATCTTTTTCCTTGCCATACGTTCTTCTACAGGACTAATCGCCTGATCCTATAACAGTACTATTTTTCCACTTCGCAGAACACTTTCTCATTGAATTTAACTTCTCAATTACTGGTTGTGAAGAAGTACATTCACCATTTCGTAAGCACATAATTGTACATATCAGTCCAAACCATTTATTATATGTGCAAATTTGGTTATCCCAGACAAGTTTTTACATAAATGTCTACCTATTAAATTTAAATACATACGATATACATTTTTCTAACTAAAAAGATATATATCTTAGGTTTGGGGCAAATGTTACAAAGTGAAAAGAAACACGTGTCCTGAAATAACCAACTTTCAACGCAGCATTAAAACATTTTAAAAGGAATTGGTAGATTATAGTAGTTTTTGAAGAAGTAGGACATGGGATCCCTATAATTTCTTTTTTCCCTTAATTTTGAATATGTGCGAGCGAGATAGAAGACCTTGCGAGTTCGCCGTGTAGTGACGGCGGCATCAATTTCTGAATTAATTACCATTTGTCGCAAAAACTGCGCGTCCTTTATCTTTTCTAAACTAAAATCTTAACTCTCATTGCAGGTTGTGTTTATTAGTGATCTAAATGGCATCAGATGATGAAGTAGACGGTTCTTTTGCAGGTAAACGTTCAATTTAACTAGCATGTCATAGGTAAGCCGCGAATAGCGGTATCATGTGTTTACTTGCGGTATAAGCAATTAAAAATTTAGAAAAATTTTGGTTCCGTATATTAATTTTGACCTCCTATTACGTTTAATCATAATGCACTGTTAACGGTAGAGTGAATTTTGAAAGTGATATGTTTGTATTTGTTATTTGGTGGTTGTAAATATTTTTAAGTGGCAGTTCGTGACAGAAAAGAACATGCGATATCCCCTCATTACTACTTAACAAAATGGACGCCGCCAAACAAAGGGATTAGTGACCTTAGTGCAAGGAGTGTGGCCGTGTGGCAAAATGCACTATCTTAAACGGTTTCCTAGATCGGCGGCAAGTGCGTGGTGAGAAGACAGGTTTGACCAGTTTATTGTGAACTTGCAGGTGACGAGGACGTTGAGGAAGGTGAGGGTCAGAATGAGAATTCTGGAGAGAGTGATGAAGCACCACCAAAGGTTAGTCTAGAAACTATTATTCATTCATGTTTTGAATTTTATGTGATATATTTGTAAACAACAGAGATTGCTATTTGTATTATTGTTATACACTTGTACAATTTATGAGTTACATTGCAGGAGGATGAAGATTACTCCCCTGAAGATGGTAGAAAGAAAAAGAAAGGCAAAAAAAGAAAAGCCCGAGGAGAAGAGAAAAAAGGTAGAAAGAAAAAGAAGAAGCGGAAGAATGAGAGTGAAGAGGTTTGTAAAATTATAATTTTTAATTTGAAGTTACTTCTGTTTTATGCAGACATGTCTAGGTGTTCACACAGTTTCACTTTGATTGTCTAGTTGACAATAGTACACAAAGTATATATTATGTATTCATTATTTTATATCATTACTGAATGCATCTACATATAAACACATACATAGGAATTCAAGAATTTTATTACAATAAAATCTAGCCTGCCAATGTAGAATTTATATAATGTTAGAGATTGTTTGGTGGTCGAATTTCAACCGTGGTTTATTTCATTGGCCAATATTACTTGACCTGTTATTGTACAGACTTTTGTACCATGACAGGCCAAAATATATACTGGACACTTATAGTTTTATGTACCTGTTTTTGCAAATTTTTTAACTTTATAGCAAATATTGTTGAAAAATTTGAGCTTTTTGCACTTCTTCTATATATAATCTGTAAATATTTCAAAATTCATGGTATTATGTTTGCAACATTTTCTTAAAAAGGGGTAGAAAGAATTCTCTTCACTGATTAATATAATGATTATGTGTCATCTGTATTTATCATTGTTTCCTAGTGTCAAAATATTTTTTAACATGGTTTGTGAATACCCTACAAGGGACCTTGAAAAGGCATGCTATATTGTGAGGCTGTGTCAGTTCTTTATTTATTAAAAATATACTAATTTACATCATCAGTCATGTTACATTTTCTTTTAATCTATAGACTTACACTTTTATATACAAATTTTTATGTGACTGAGTTCACAAATAAGTCATATTTTTATGTATCAAGAGAAAGCAAACCTTCTTTTTAGCATTCCATAATCCTAACAAGGAATGTCCGTCCATACACCTATACTGTGTACAGACTTAGAGACTATTAGTACTAGAATGCTGTAATTTTGCATGGATATATACATTGTATATTACTAACACCAACAAGGGAGTAAGATATAAAGACAGGCGTCCTTCTCTAGTTCGTCGTAAAGTGTGGATGAATTTTATCAAATGTTTTTTTTTTAAATTGAGGTGTGAAGACTATTACTATTTTTCGATTTAGTGATCCATTTGCGAAATATTAAACTTTAAAGTGCAAATATTTGTTAGACTCAAGTGTCAACACCATACAAGCTAAACTGTTACTTTGAAAAATCTAAAAAAAATACAAAGCTATGGATTTAGAAGGAAAAGTATCATGGTTAAATAAGGTCACCCAACTCATAAAATGTACTTTGAAAATTTTGTATGAAATACAAAATTTTTTTTAAACATTATTGACCATTACACCGTAAATTCAATTAATATATTCATAGTAAGAAAAATAAAGCCCCCTTCTAAGTCTGCATACTGTAACAGGCAGCTACGGAATCCTACAATGCGCATAGTCCGACAAGCACTTGGCTGGTTTTTTAAATTGTGTTGATAACTACAAAAAGAAACTAACTTAGATCACAATTTTATTGTCTGCATTCCACACACCACCACAAATAGCTACAATGTAATGTGTGTTAAATAGTAACCAGTAAAATTATAATTATTATATAACTTAAGAAAAAAAGAAGATACAAAAAAAATCTGTATCTTAATTTTCACACTGATTATGCACTTGATAATTTAATGTGTATTGAATAATTGACTGCCGAAAACCGTCTTCTTCTGAAGTAGGGAACCAACCTCTATGCTTGGTAACTTTAAACCTTCTGGTTGTTTGAATAAAACTCATTCTTTAATATTTTATTATAATGCAATATGGTTGGTGTTCTAAAGGAGAGAAGTTGTGGAAAATAGAGACAAGGGCAAGGACTAATGACAAATAACTTAAACAGGATGAAGAATTTGGCCTTGAGATCCAGGGAGAGGCAGAGGGTGATAGTGACTATGCACTCAGTGCTATGTCCTCCACAAAGAAGTCACGCAAAGGTAGAGGAAGCAAGCACAACCCACCTTCTACCCCAGCAGCATCTGATTCTGGCTCTGGTAAGTGGCAAAAACCCACTATTTTTATATTATTTTGTAAAACGAAAATGCCCAGTCATAAAACAATTACCAATTAAAGCATGAGAACATAGTTGGTCACAACTTTCCAATTTCAAGAATTTTAAGTACAAAATATGCCTTTGATTCTTTGACTTTTAAGAAATATTTTACTGTCTAGTTGAACCAAAATGTAAAAAAAATACATATTAATACAAGTAATTTTTATCACTAAAAATGGTTATACTTTTTGATTTTAATTAATCAATCTCATAATTTATTTCGTCAAATAAGTCTACTCAATAATAATAGAAAATAATTTATTTAGACCTACATATGTATATCTAAACTTTTATACCAGCCATAATATAAACCCAGTTTAGCTAGTGTGGAGTCCAAATACAATAACAAAAAAAAAACATCAAATACTCACAGATTTATATAACTAACCAATTAACAATGACCTCTTGTTAGCGTACTACCACATACAGTAGACAGATTGACTCTTACATATCAGCTTGTGTTGATTGAAATATTCTCATTACTAATTTTGCATTTGCCTATGGAACTTATCATAAATCTTAATTTGTTTTGTTATTTTCTTATTGAATTTATTGCTTACTTTTTATTTTTTTTCAACATTAACATCACTCAGAATCAGCCATTCCTAAAGGTAGTTAATATGCGTCGAAAAGCCAGTTTAATAATCAAATAGTTAAACACTATAAATTAAATGCTCTCGAAGGGGGTACCCTAGCATGATTTAAAAACCCTCTAGGGTCTACCGTACTGTTCGTTCATTAGTTGTGCTGACCCGACGGCATACCGGTAGAGGATGCACTAAAGGAGTTCCTGCATTTTGTCCAGTTCCTTCCCTTCAAAAGCGTCTTTTAATTCTTTCGTAGTTATTTTCCTTCCCAGTCCCATTTTTGAGGGAGACCACATCTGATTGATTATATATGTATATTCTCTGTATTGCCTATCTTCACTGAAAGGTAAATTAAAGTACCATGGCCCCTGAGGTACAGATCACAGTACCCTTTTCGTCATAGTCGCTCAATGGGCAACCTTCTCTTGTATCTCACATAAGGTTGAGCGCATACGCGCATACGAACGAACGACTCTTAACAATTGTTTGATCCGGGAAGATTAAACTGACTTAAATTCAAACCCATTATGACGCGTATGTGCGTATACAGTATGAGAGTATTGGGATCCTTGGTTTTAAGTAACGAACAGAATACCGTAGTCATGTAAAAGAGACCAACTACAAGTGCTCGACAGAGTAAAGCAGTTTTCGACTCGGTGCAAAGAAGAGCATTTCGGATTGTAGGCGATCAGAAACTCACCAGCGGTATCAAACACCTAAGCATTAAAAGAGATTAAGCCAAGGGAAGCTGCGTGTTCTATCACCTGTATAATAGTTTATGTTCTGAGAACATAGTCAAGATGATACCCGTAGCTACTAAATACTGTCGAATTGCTCGCGATTGCCTGGAGGTTCACCCTCACATTTACACCAGACAGAACTATTAAACAGTAGGAGCGTTCTTACGAGGAAGACCCTTTCAAACCGCATACGCCCGGTTGTAAGGGACTTCCTTCGACGGACGCTCCAAGTTTTGAATGGTTTACGTATCCAAATGACGAAATAATCTATAGGATTCTTCAAAAACGGCGATAAAAAGTCTTTGATTCTATTCACTTTGCCATGATAGAATTCGCATTAATTGTGTCAATCAATATCTTAATAACTTTTTAACGCATTTTTACTGTTTCTTGCAATAGGCAATAAGTTTAAATATTAACATTGGTTGGGATGGATTTCTATAACAGGATCTACAACTGTTGGGTTTAAGAATAACTATGTTGTGAAGTGCGAAAATATTGCAACATGATATACTATAGTATATCGTAGGTTTAAAATTGGTTAATAATATCGTTAATCCCTTTAATAAAGCCGACAAAACATTGATTACTTTAAAATGTTTTCACACAAGTCTATTGAATAAAACTCAATGACTGGTGTTTATATGGAGCAAATCCATTGTGCATATTAGGACATAATTTCTATTGTTATTCAGGCATCAATTGGAGCTATTATGTGCACTTACGAACTTTAATGAGTTATATTCGATCTTTGTTTAATCTGTTATAAGTAACCAATTACAGTTCTCGAAATGTCATTGATTAACTTGTTTTGTCTGCTCGATGTTATTGTTAATATCTATCGAATACTAGCTGTTGTCCGTGACTTCACAGACGTGACTTGACAGAAAAAGTTTTCTGAAATTTTCTGCTCAATTTTCTTAATTTTTCGTTCCTTAAAAACCTTTTATCCAGTATTAGAAAACATACAAAAAAGATGAATTAAATCGGTTCTCAAGTTATGGCGTGATCTAGGGAAATAGGAATCCCTATTTTCTTTTATATATATATATATATATATATATATATATATATATATATATATATATATATATATTCTGTATTAGTAGATGCAGTCAAGGAGGATAAATCTTTAAAATATTCCACAATATGTGAAAGTTTTGATATCCTTAAGAAAATACTCTAAAAATTGCAAAAATTTTGTAACGTCATTGCAAACCACAATTGATGGACGGGAGGAAGATCTATTTAGATTCAAAATACAAACATACTATTGTGCTAACACTATCAATAATCTAAATAACAAATTTTACGAGGTGGGGTATATTTAATCAAAAAAGTTGTCTAGTGCAATGACCTTTCATGTTCGCACGTGACGGCCTAACTTACATTTTGAAATGAATTGAACGATACCTCGTTCAATTTCATCATCATACGGTTTAAAATGGAATTTTATGCCTTCTCTTCAATATTCATATTTTTGGAATAGATATTTCTTACTACGTGTTGGCAAAAATTTTAGTATTGTGTACTATAGTACACATTACTAAAATTATGTTAAATTATGTAATAAAATATGTTAAATTATTAAATTATGTTAATTATATTAGTAATGAGTATACACATTACTAATATTTTTGCTAACTTTGAACAAGTGGCTTATGATTCAAAGTGAATATAACCATCTATTTTGCTACTTCCTCTTTTACTTTAGAATAAACACTGTTAGTAACATAGCTCACACATTACCAGTATTCTCGCACTAAGTGCTGGTTAACGCCGTGAGTTCACATCCGCAGTATACATGCTGTACCCCCCCCCACAGCCTATGAAATCCATTGACTATAACTATTGCCTATGAACCACCCGAGATTTTCAAGCGTAAGGACTGTGATAACACGTCTACGTAACTAATGTGTTTAAGCTGAATTCTTCTCTAAGTTTATACTTTTGTCTTTAGTTGATATGACCTTTCATACGAGTGTCTTTAGTTTGGCCGTATATTATAAAGTAAGGTTAAATCAATACTCAAGCTAGTAGGTCCTTTAATAATAGTAAACATATTAAATGTACTAAAAATAAGCCTTCTACTTTTGCGAAAGTTATTCTTAAATGAATCAGGACTGTAGTAGGATTATTCACTTGTTGCAGATCGAGTTATAAAACACCGGAGCATCAATGTTCCAATATTTTACATAATCTATATCGATAACATTTATCGACTATTTGTATATTATAGTAACACTCATCCCGCCGCTAACAAAAAATCTTCACCACCTATTATAAAACAAAGTCCCCCGCCGCGTCTGTCTGTCTTTCTGTTCGCGATAAACTAATAGACAGAGTGATTCACGAGAAAGGTTTAGGTGTATAATTTGTACCCGTGCGAAGCCGGGGCGGGTTGCTAGTTTTAACAAAAAATTAAACCGACGAAAATAACTAAAATGCAAAAAATAAATATGTACCTACGTAGAAATGGACATGGCTATACGTAGGTAATTAATCATTTTATTATTTGGCGCCGACTCAAAATAAGTTTATATAAAATTTGATAGTTTATGAAAATAAGCTCAAGACTTAAGAGTTTTATTTATTTTTTGGTTTTTAGTTATTTTCGTCGGTGTAATTTTTTGTTAAAAGATTTTTATTTGATGATTTTATTTCATCATCAGCTCAGCTATATGATGTGATGATTTCTGAACGCAAATATCTGATAAAGTAATGAAAATTAAACAGAAACACTATTCATTCCTACAATTTTCGAGGGTTTCTCTCAATTTTATCAGGATCCTATCATCAAATCCTGACTTCCTTGACATGGGACCATCCTTGAGGTATACCCTATCCAACAAAAAAAGAATAATCAAAATCGGTTCATAAATAACGGAGAGAGGGCTGAACATACATAAAAAAAATATGTATATATATATATATGTAGTATTAAGTTACTAAACATTATTGTATCCAAACAAGGGAGTGTGTGAGTGAAAGGGAATGTGTGAAAGGGAAGGAAGGGGATGAATGCAAGATGGCGAAAAATACTAAATGTACGCAACGAAGCACGGTGTAAAAACTGTCAAGGTGTAAAAAGACGGAAGAAGTAAAATAAAATATATTTTCACGAAAAACGTTTCTTTCCTCTGGAAAATCCCAATCCTACATATATATATATACGGTCGAATTGAGAACCTCCTTTTTTTTCGTCGGTTAAAAAGGGCCATAATTTACCTACCCATTTATGGGAGAGAGAGCGCAATATTTTTATCCCGCTTAGAAGATTTATGACCGAGTCTGCAGCGAATAAATATTTTATTATAGTAATAATTGAGAATTAAAACAATAGTATGTCATGTCGTACGTGTGTAATCGTCCACCCATCGCCATTAGGTCGGAATCAAAATAACTCAAACCAGACACAGCATAGCTTATATCGTACTATGGGTTCAAGAACACAAATAAACTTAATAAGATTATTACCTATTTTTTTTTCACCCTATGCCGGGATAAAAAGTAGCCTATGTGTTAATCCTGGTCTCCAACTATCTACATACCAAGTTTCATCGCAATCGGTTCAGTAGTTTTTGCGTGAAAGAGTAACAAACATCCATACATCCTCACAAACTTTCACGTTTTTCACTGTTGGTCTAGAGGTCGTGGCTTCGATTCCCAACCAGGACAAATAATTGTATGATGAGCATGATCATTTTTTCTTTCTGGGTGTAATTCATCTATAATAAGTATGTATTTAGAAATATAAAAGTATGTTTATCAGCCGTCTGGTTACCGTATATAATATACGGTAGGTACGGTATAGTACAGGCTCTGCCCAGTTTGGGATCGGATGGCCGTGTGTGAGATGTGTGAAGTTATAATTATAAGTTATTATTATTTTTATAATATTAGTAGCATAGAATGACTAATTATGATCAAAGAGAAATTATATTTTGCGAACGTGCCTTCCACTTTCTACACATAGACAGTTTTATTTTTGTCAGCGCAAATGTATTTTAACCGTTAGCTGGTGATTGTCTATTCCACTCGCAGTATAAAATTAAGACCAAAATATGCAGCTACCAAAATCTCCTAGGAAAGGGTAAGAGTGCTGAGAATGATGAGATATCGTCATATCATCCTCGCACTTCCCTGCATAATCCACAAGAATGACGAAATAGTCAGTGACAAAAGTTACGCTCTAAAAGCCTTACACCTCGTGTCATGTCGTGTGATCCATATTTCGACAGTTTTACTTTGATTAGCCCATCGTCTTAGAAGTCATTGTTTGACAAAAGAAATGTTTTCTTACACTTTAAATTAGGATTACATGTATGCGCAATAAAACATTTAAGTAAGTATATAATTTAATTAGTTGCATAAGATATTAATTTCTGTTTGTTTCTGCAGCAGGTATGCCAACAGTAGAAGAAGTATGCTCATCGTTCGGCCTTAGTGACGTGGATATACAATACACTGAAGCTGATTTAGAGAATTTGACTTCATACAAGCTCTTCCAACAACATGTTAGACCATTACTCGTCAAAGAGAACCCTAAGGTCAGTTATAATTCTGCATCTGCATTCACACATTAGATTAAATTATAAGCAACTAGCAGCGCCCTGCGGTTTCACCCGCGTAGGTCCTGATCCCGTGTTAATATCGGGATAAAAAGTAGCCTATGTGTTAATCCAGCTATCTACATAGCAAGTTTCATCGCAATCGGTTCAGTGGTTTTTACGTGAAGGAGTAACAAACATCCATCACTCCATCCATTCATCCATCCATCCATCCATCCATCCATCCATCCATCCATCCATCCATCCATCCATCCATACATACATCCAAACTTTCACATTTATAATATTAGTGGGATTCGTTCGAGTTGATTGAATAAATCCATTTGGATGTAAATTATGTAATAATGGACGGAAGTAGTTTCTGTATAAGTTAGGTCATCAGTTAAAATATATCTCCTTATATATTTTTGAATGTAATGATTAAATGTATAAAGTGGAGTCGTTGATTTAAAATTACTTCACCCACATTTTAGGAATTGTATAAAATATCATATAGTTCAATCAGAGTCGCAGGGGAGTGCTATCTAGTCGTGCTTTAGGTACTTAGATTTATTACGACATAAAAAATTCCTTAATTCTGCAGTACCAATGCCGCTACCGATTCCATTACTTTTGCGTGACACGCAACAGTATTGCCTCTAAAATGTGCCCAATATACGTAGAGAGATATTGACCTCCAAAATATTATCGATTTACATAGCCGTGGCACAATTTCTGCCCTTACTTCAATTCAATGATGGCTTTTAACATACAGGTATTATATAAGTATACAGCCACAGATCTTTAGATCTAGTTGTGCAATATGTAAAATTAAAATTTTTGAGCTATGCACAACATTTAATGGGAGCTTTTTCGCCTTTTCTGAAAAAAGTGCTTTTTTGAGTTAATACCTGTTTAGATCTAGGTGTGCGATGAGTCATGACTATTAAATAATTTATTATTTGTTGCACTTCTATTATTGCATCACACTTTATTTTCCTCTTATAAAATATGCTCCTCATGGAAGGAAATAGCTAATTATCCTTGACGATGTTAAGGGTAATTAGACTTATTGCCATGAAACAAATATTAATGTTACATCTTTATCAGAATTAATACCATTAATCTAAATCATCTAATATATTATTAATTTAAATTATGAATCGATTATAACCCCACTGCATTCTTGTACTGACATAGTGATTAGGTAACAGAGGTTATCCTTTGAGATTAATAATAATATTAAGGTCAATAAGTATTCGAGTAAACCTAATATTTGACAACACACCATACTGCCTTGGTATGAAAAATAAAAAAAATTAGGGTAGTATTCCCAACCCCAAAACACCCTCAATAGTAAGTGATAAAAAAAAAATTAAATTCAAAATTTCACCTCCGAAATCGTCTCGGGGGTTTTCGGGGTCACTGATTACCAACCCGAGGCCTAATTACAACAATTCAAACGCTTAAAATGATATGTGCGCGAATTTTGAGTTTAATATAGTTAAAAAAATTTAAAAATATATTACTATTATATAATTACTTTTTTATCACTTTTACTGTTGGGGGTGGGAAAACTACCCTATTTTTTATTTTTCATACCAAAGCAGAGATTAGTGGTGATGAACGTTTTTGAAGGTCTAAGGAACACGTACAAACAAGAATTTTTGAAATCAGTGCTGTTCCACCACTTTTCCAGATTTTACAGTATTTTCCGGCTTATTTACTGTATTATCAGCTAATGGTGCCGATTCTATTGTAACACTCACCAAACCAAAACCTGACTTAATTTTTTCATATGAAATCAACCCTGTCTTCTTTGCAACAAGGTCTATTTGTTACTGGCATCTATTTCTCAGCGCCACTAAATTTCACTAAAACCTGTCAACGTATACTTAACTTTATTTCCACGCAGCGAGAGTCCCCATTTATTCAAATGCCGTATAATACCGTATAAAAACTTGTTCAAAACGAACTGAGATGACGTTATTTTAATCGACACCTACGAAGACGCATACTAAAAACAGAACAAAAGAGATGGCAATCAACGGATAGCGGCTCTCGCTACGTGGTATTAAAGTTTATTTAAGCGTGTCAGACTTTAGGTGACAAATAAATTGCTTATTTCGATAGCGATATATGTTACCTACTTGTTTAAATTTGAAATAAGACCTTGTTTCAAAGTGTACAAGGTTTACATTTTGTATGAAGAAAATTTAGTCAATTATAGTCAAGAGAGTAATAACAGAATTGACACCAATATCAGTTTTTTGGCAAGCAAGTTTTAATTTATGCTTGTATCTAGATTAGTTGAATTTGTAATAAAATTAAGATGTAAATATTAATTGGTTACATCTTTGACAGGTTCCTGTGTCTAAATTAATGATGTTAGTTGCGGCGAAGTGGCGTCTCTTCTGCGAGTCGAATCCTAATCTTAGTAGTGGTACCCAAAATATGGGGTCTGAAGAAAACACTAACACTTCGACAACTTCTGACTATGCGCCTAAAGCCCGCCCAGGACGCACACCCAAAGAGGCCAAGGTGAGTTTTACGTCATTAATTATCGTCCTTTAATTAAAAATTTGTAAAACAGAAATGGGATTAGCAAAACCTTCAGAAGTATCTAAATAAGAGTTACTTCATGGGAGTATGCTACTTTGCAGTACCGAGCAAAAATATTAGAAGTACATATATACGTACATTTATTACGAGAAAGAGATTATTGGCTAAGGGATATAAAGAGTGAACATTCTGGAAAAATATATTTTACAAAAAAAAAGTGAGAATAATGCTATTCATCCGAGACGTTTATCAAAGTACTTTTCTTATGTTTGGTATCATGATATTATTTAAATCGCCGGAGCCTTAAATAATAATTATAGATACGTCAAATGAATGTAGTATGTCAAATTGGTAAATAGGTAAATATTAGGTAGGCCATTCTCAGTGAAGAGGAAAATCTGTATTTTAGAACGAAGAAGCGGTCGAGGAACCTGAAGAAGAAGAAGAGGAGGAAGCCAGTGACGAGGGCACCACTGCTCCGCGCAAGCGCGGGCGGAAGCCCAAGCACGCCGCCGGCGCCAGCACGCCGCGCGGCAAGCCCGGCCGCAAGCCTAAAGTGCCCACACTCAAGATCAAGTTCAGCAAGAGAAAGAGGACTAGCAGTGTAAGTCTGTATACTGTTCTCAAATGTGATAAATGCAAACATTTACACTTCCAAAATCTTACCATGGAGGTAATCGTAATATCCGTAGTATATAGCTCTTTCGTTATACAATGTTTATTATTAACCAACTGCGGCGAAGCCCAGCAGGAGCGCTATGTGTTTGACCTGTATGTATTTATGTCCACCTGTATGTTCCTTAATAACTACCAAACAGCTGAACCACTTTTGATTAATAATATGTCATTTGCGCGAGTGTCACTAGCTATATTAAAATTATAAAAATAGCAGATTTTAGGCGGCAATATGTATATTTAAAGATGAGTAGACTTAAATATCACCTGCTTCATATCGCGAATTAACGAAAGCACGTTTCCTAAAAATATAACGTATATCTATTTGTACAATAGGAAGAAGATCAAGAAGGAAGTGCAATAAACTCGGACTCAGACGCGGAGTTTGAGCAGATGTTAGCGGAGGCGGAGGAGCCCAAGCCGCCCAGCGTCGCCGGCGCGGAAGACAGCGTGCCGCCTAAGGAGGAGGATCCTACGGTATGGTCACATTTACATTCATTGTTCAGGTTGATCGCGAGAGTGAACTCTCTGGATCACAGCTGATTTAAAGTAAGAATTTAATGTATGTATGTAATGTAATTATCAAATTGCTTCGATCGAGGGTACAGGTGGTGTCTATATGATATTTATCGTTGACACACAATTCTTTGTCTGTTCTGTTGTCTTGGTGGTGATTTGGCTTAGGTCTTAAATAATCACATAATGGATGGATATATTATACGATAATACATTACATGTTTTCCTTTTATTCTACATTGCAATTTGTTTGTATCTAAAAGGAAACCACAGATTTACGTACACGGAAATATGACGAAGTAACTGGAAGTAACATTAATATGAATTACTACCCCCTGTTTTGTAACTTGGCTGACATATCAATACTTCATATTGGTACATTTTTTGTAAAAAGTAGAAATATATTTTTTTGTGTGATGAATATTATAAACGTGAAAGTTTGTGAGGATGTATGGATGTTTGTTACTCTTTCACGTAAAAGTTATTGAAGCGATTGTGATGAAACTTGGTATGTAGATAGTTGGAGACCTGGATTAACACAGGCTACTTTTTATCTCGATATTCCCACGGCACCGGGACTTACGCGGGTGAAATCGTGGGGCGTAGCTGTAAATTAATAAGTCAACAACAGCTACTATAATAAGTCAGATTTTTATGATGTTTTACCATCCTAGGAAGATTTTTCGTATGTTTGATTCATTCATAAAATATTTGGACTCGAATTCCCCTGTAATATATTGGTAAGAATTACAGTATGACGGTAAAGCATTGTATTGACGTCTGTTCTTCAGGTTTACAAATTGTAGGTACATATTTACTTCATAACATTGTACGTTCAAAAGCGAGACCGTAAAATAAAAACTGGTTTAACTTAGATTGTACTGGGATCGGTGTCGCTAAACCCACATTTGCAAATGTACATATATTCCAATACACACACACAAACACACAAATAATTCTGTGATTAATCATTTAAGGTGTTCCAGATATCAACTTAATGTTGGAATCTCATGATTCATGATCTCATGATTGTGACATGTGCCATCACTACAATAGCTAAAATTATATTTTGTTTTACAGCTACCAAAAAAGAAGGCAAAGACCAAGATCGGCAATAAAAGCAGAAAGAAGAAGAAATTGAAGACAACAAATAAGTTTCCTGATGGTGCTGAAGGCGAACAAGAACATCAAGACTATTGCGAGGTAATCTTGAATTAAGTAATTATTGGATTAAATTACCCCAACTTAGTGTGTGGATTCTCCTACGATTCACAGCGTACATATACGCGATTACAACTGCGCTGGTCTTAAATTTGGGATGTCTTCCTCTATCTTTTTGGTGACACATCCCACTACTGTTTTGTGCTTTTAACTACTGGGGTAAGGGATTACATATCCCGCTTCTGCAAGATAAGCACTCGTAAACACATAATATTGTTCACCGATTTCCGGCTTGCATTTTTTTACAACTTTCAAACAAGGTGGGCGAGGTCTTGAACTTGGAAACTTGTTTTTTTTTTGTAAATAGTTCTTAGATCACTACCTTACTAGTATTTTTTTAGTTAACCGCTAGAATCGCTGATATCACTTGGTGTGTCCATCGCGTGCGAGTCTGATCCTCAAACAAATTGTAGCAGTTAGCCATATATTTATTGATCTCCTAGCTAAACAGGCCTTTACAAAAAATAATGAGTATCAATCAGCTCTATTGGGATGAAGGGTTTACAAAAGCAGTAAAACACTATATATTTAGTGGGAATTGATTATTTAAATCTTTTGAGATAAGCTTTATAGTTATGTTTTAACTGCTAGGTAATGTTAGCGAAAATTATTTTCTTATCAAGAAACAGCCCTGTTATCAAGATTAAAAATCTATAGAATTACTTATTGTCGTCCATTGATTTTTTATAATACTTTTTTTAATCTATCTATCCATATAAATAAAAATGTTACTATGTTTGTCGTCTATGTTTTAGAAAAATAATTGATCAGATTGTGATGAAACATTGGCAGGGCCTTCTGAGAACGCCCCCGAGGGTTTTGACCCAAAAAATCTAAATTAAAAAAAAGCATTGCAACGCATGGCGGATACAACTGTACTAGCTAGTTATCTATAAAAATAATATAATGTCACAACGCGTAAACAAATATGTATAGTTTTTCTTCGTGGTCAAATAATGTCTTGGAACCAAACTGCTTGTCAAAATTCTTTTAATCATACTCGTATACAGTTAGAAAGTACTGCCATGTAAATTGTGACTGAATAAATGTTTATACTCATCAAAAAAGCGGAAAAAAAGTTGTACAATGCTTTTCAAATAAGAATAGGAATGTCAACTGTCACTTGGAAAATACGGTTTGAACACAAAACTAATTTGCGTAACATTAACATTTTTTTAAAATTTACTTTTTAGCTGTAGTATGTATATGTAGTAGTATTATCTATAGATTTCATAATTTTAAAAATAACTAGAGATCGCCATTTGGTCGATATTCGACCATAAGTTATTAAGTTTTGAATGTTTTGGTTTATTTCATTGACCTGTATGACTTGAACAGTCATTGTATAGACTTTCAGAACATGACAGGTCAACATATATGCTGAACATCTTTATCTTTTTGTAGTTGTTTTCACATAATTTAAATAGAAAAAAATATGTGATCAAATTTTTCAAATTGGTTCGAATTGATAGCTATGACATCATAACATGGCGCAAAGTCATTCCTATTCATATTAAATCGTATAGTAGTATAGTACTTCTAGTACATAATATTGCAATATAATAATCATTAAAAGATTCTATGTATAAATGTCATACTGGTCTAGTTTCTGATGGATGATTCCGTCTTCAGATTTCCAGTAAAAACTTTCATAATTTGTTTAGGTTTGTCAACAAGGTGGTGAGATTATTCTGTGCGACACATGCCCACGAGCTTACCATCTCGTATGTCTGGAACCTGAACTAGAGGAGACTCCTGAGGGACGCTGGTCCTGCCCACACTGTGAAGCCGAGGGCAACCAGGACCAGGAAGATGACGATGAACATCAGGAATTCTGCAGGTGAGCAGACACAAACTTCAATCGACTTTCAACGGCGTTTTGATATACAATTACATTGTCTAGTGTAGCCTATGTATTTATGTCTCCATTTTGGCATTGTCGTTTTTGGCTATGACATTTAAAACGTATAAAAGTTTCTATTGCAAAGCAAAAAACATTGCAATATCCGTAATGTAATTTTTCCTTTACTTTGTCCAAACAATTAATTGTCTCGAAATTACAACATTTTGATACAATGAAAGTCTTGGGTGTAATTTTTTATACGTTTACTCATTCGTAGAATCTGTAAGGACGGTGGCGAGCTGCTGTGTTGCGACTCTTGTCCGTCGGCCTACCACCGCTTCTGCCTCAACCCGCCGCTCGAGGAGGTGCCCGACGGAGAGTGGAAGTGTCCACGGTGTAGTGTAAGTACATACAACAGAAATATTCGAACGAACGAGGTCAGCTCAAAATATACACAAACCTACTAAACTTAACCTACCTAAACCGAGAGCTTGTGTGATTTCATTTGGTTGCTTTTAAATGCCATCTTGATGTTTAGTCTCTTGTGAGGAATCAAAAGGACGATACATACGTAATATCCTTTTTATAGTCCTCTGACCATTTGCAAGTCGATTACATTATATAAATAATGGATTAGGGAATTTGCTTTTTTATTTTATAGTATGGTATGGTAGTAGTAGTATGGTAGGCTCGTTTGCCCCCTGCAAACGGTCGGGTCACCTGATGGTAAGTGACTACCGCCGCCCATAGGCACCTGCAACTCGAGTAGGGGAAGGGGGAGAGGGAAGAGTTAGGGGCCTCCGGTAACCTCACTTACTCTAGCCGGCTGATACGTGCCGAAGCATGGCTCTTCCACTATGAAATATGAATGCTTTAAAGTTTAATTGCAATAAGAATCTATCAAAGTGCGACGTTGTTTTAGGAATATTAAAAATTATTCTCGTGTACATAACAGCTATGAGTAAAGAAAGGTCTGTTTTGAAGTTGATGCCATTAATATAGATGAATAAATAAATCTTTCTGAAAAACGATAATTGTACTTTTTTATTGACATATACACTGATTTTCAGTTACAATCATAATTATTTTTTACTCTTTAATTTTCCAGTGTCCACCATTAGACGGAAAAGTATCAAAGATATTGACTTGGCGATGGAAGGAGCAATCAGCCAAGTCAAAAGCACCCCGCTCCAGAGAGTTCTTTGTCAAATGGCACGAACGTTCTTACTGGCATTGCAGCTGGATATCTGAACTACAGGTTTGTACAAATACTCCTAAAAATCATTTGATCTGAAAGGGTTCTGACAGTTGATGTTTTAAGCAAAAATTTACGAGTTTTGTTCGTAGTCGATTCGCGTCTGTATATTGGAGGCCATTTCTATGACATCACAGTCCATAGCAAAATAGGTGGTATGAAACGAATCTGTCTGAAACAATCTGAGACCTTCATTACTAAGAATTAAAAAAAAAAATTGCGAAAATAAGGAATATTTTTGAAAACTAATACCAAGAAAAAAATCTCTTTTCTAGCTGGATGTCTTCCATCCACTTATGTATAGATACTATATGCGTAAATCGGATCCCGAAGAACCACCGAAACTTGAGGAACCCCTAGATGAACGTGATGGACGAGTCAAGAGGCTCAGGGATAAGCAGGAACAGGATCAGGATGAGAAGATGTTAGAAGAAAAATTCTACAGGTCAGTGTTATGTATTACATGTTGCTTTGTGACGACATGATGATGTAAATGAGTAGGTCAAATATTTGAAAAAAGTGTGGCAATAGTTTCGAATTTGATTCTCGACATTGAGAGTTACTTGCAGAAGAATCACGAACTTTGTGACCCATTGCGTGATAAGTTTTTTCTGTTTATTTCTACTCACTTGAATGTTTATCGTTGAAGAGGTAGGCTAGAACTATGTGATACCTACATTTTGCGAGCTGTTTGTATTTTAATCCCATGTATTATGCATTTCTTACCAAAAAAAGTAAAGGGGCTTTAAAATGGCAAATAATGCTTGCAATCGGCAACCGGTATCATGTTCCCATATTGTCCTTCGTCTGTCATCTCATCTCATCTCATGGTAAACAAAAATACCATTGTTTTTACGGCAAAAAAACTGATTTATTTATTTCATAAGCCTATTTTTAAATAGGCTTATGAAATAAATAAATCAGTTTTTTATTTCATTCATATGAAACGACTCGCGAGGCAAGTGTTTTGATTGCATTTCGCTTTTCGATAGTGTTTTTTATAAGTCAACCTACTTATGGGAAAAGATTTTTTTGAAAATTTAATGAATTTTTAAATTGTTCTCTTAGGTATGGGGTAAAACCTGAATGGTTGGTGGTCCATCGGGTAATCAACCATCGCACGTCGCGCGACGGCACCACGTACTATTTAGTGAAGTGGCGCGACCTCTCCTACGACCAGGCCACGTGGGAGTCGGAGCACGCGGACATTGCCGGATTGAAGAATGCTATGGACTATTATTCGGTATGCATTCTGAATGTATTTAAACTGATGAAATTTCCCACCCAGCTAACTATTTTATAGTTACCTGCAAAATTAAATCTCGAATCGCATAACACGGTAGTTGACTGTAGCATCAAATCAGTTAGTGTTGATTAAACATGTGATGATTAATAAAAAAATCTGTGGAACATAATGTTTGAAGGTTTTTTATTAAATTAATTTCCTGGATTAACTACAAGGTTGCATTACGTAAAGTTGCAAAGTATTTCAATGAATAGTAGGTAAAGGACAACTGGTAACATTGTGTGTAAAATATTACTGTTTTCAGGACATGCGCGCATTCATCACATCGGAAGGCAAGACAAAGGGCACCAAAGGCAAAAAACCTGGGCGCAAGAGCAAGAACAAGGATGTTATTGACGAGGACGACAGCAGTGCTGGTCTTCAAATGAAACCTAAGAAATACAACCCGCCACCTGACCGTCCAACAACTAACCTTAACAAGAAATATGAAGATCAACCACCATTTGTGTACGAAACTGGCATGCAACTCCATCCATACCAGCTAGAAGGTCTTAACTGGCTGCGATATTCCTGGGGACAGGGTATCGATACAATTCTCGCTGACGAGATGGGTCTAGGCAAAACTATCCAAACAGTCACATTCCTGTATTCACTATTCAAAGAGGGCCATTGCAAGGGCCCATTTCTAGTATCCGTACCTCTATCCACTATTATTAATTGGGAAAGAGAGTTCGAATTATGGGCCCCTGACCTTTATTGCATCACCTATGTTGGTGATAAAGATTCTAGAGCTGTGATTCGAGAGAATGAATTGACGTTCGATGATGGCGCGAATAGAGGCGGGCGACCTTCAAAGATCAAATCACAAGTAAAATTTAATGTACTTCTCACGTCATACGAGTTGGTTTCTATCGATGCCACCTGCCTTGGGTCTATTGAGTGGGCAGTCCTAGTGGTAGACGAGGCTCACAGGTTAAAGAGCAATCAATCAAAGTTCTTCAGACTCTTAGCAGGTTATCACATTAACTATAAATTGCTCCTCACTGGTACTCCATTACAAAATAATCTAGAAGAATTGTTCCATTTATTAAACTTCTTGAATAAGGACAAATTTAATGATCTCGCTGCATTCCAAAATGAATTCGCAGATGTGTCAAAGGAAGAGCAGGTAAAGAGGCTACACGAAATGTTGGGCCCGCACATGTTGCGACGTCTAAAGGCTGATGTATTGAAGAACATGCCAACGAAATCTGAGTTTATTGTTCGCGTAGAATTGTCGCCTATGCAGAAGAAGTACTATAAGTACATTCTGACAAGGAATTATGAAGCTTTAAACCCTAAGAGTGGTGGTCAGACAGTTTCGCTACTCAATGTCATGATGGACCTTAAAAAATGCTGTAATCATCCGTATCTATTCCCTGTTGCCGCAGAAGAAGCTCCTCTCGGACCTCACGGTAATTACGATACCCAGGCTCTAATCAAAGCTTCAGGGAAATTAGTTCTAATGTCTAAAATGTTAAAACAGCTCAAAGAGCAAGGGCATAGAGTATTGATCTTCTCGCAAATGACAAAAATGTTAGACATTCTTGAGGACTTTTTGGAAGGAGAAGGTTACAAATATGAAAGAATTGACGGAGGTATCACGGGAACAATTCGACAAGAAGCCATTGATAGATTCAATGCTCCGGGTGCCCAGCAGTTTGTCTTCTTATTATCGACTAGGGCCGGTGGTCTAGGTATTAATTTAGCTACGGCCGACACTGTAATTATATACGACTCTGACTGGAATCCTCACAACGACATTCAGGCGTTCTCACGTGCTCATCGTATTGGTCAAGCTAACAAAGTTATGATCTACCGATTTGTAACACGCAATAGTGTAGAGGAGAGAGTAACACAGGTTGCTAAAAGAAAAATGATGTTGACTCATTTGGTAGTACGTCCTGGTATGGGCGGTAAGGGTGCTAACTTTACTAAACAAGAATTGGACGATATTCTAAGGTTCGGTACAGAGGAACTGTTCAAGGAAGAGGAAGGTAAAGAAGAAGCTATTCACTATGATGATCGAGCCGTCGGGGAGTTGCTAGATCGTTCAAAAGAGGGTATTGAACAGAAAGAATCTTGGGCTAATGAATACCTTAGCTCGTTCAAAGTGGCTAGTTATTCTACGAAGGAGGGCGATGGTGAGGAGGAAGTGGACACAGAGATCATCAAACAAGAGGCTGAAAATACTGATCCGGCGTACTGGATCAAATTGCTGAGACATCACTATGAACAGCATCAAGAAGATCAGGCTCGGACATTGGGTAAAGGAAAGCGTGTTCGTAAGCAAGTCAATTATAATGACGGCAGCGTGGCCCAGACTGAGAACCGGGAAGATAGCACGTGGCAAGAGAACGGATCAGATTACAATTCGGACTTCTCACAAGGCAGTGAAGACGATAAGGAAGATGATGACTTCGACGAGAAGAACGATAATGGCGATCTGCTCAGTCGTAGAAGTAAAAGACGTTTGGAGAGACGCGAGGAGCGAGACAGACCGTTGCCGCCATTACTGGCACGTGTAGGCGGAAACATGGAAGTGCTCGGTTTCAATGCGCGACAGAGGAAGTCGTTCCTCAACGCGATCATGCGTTACGGTATGCCGCCGCAGGACGCCTTCAACTCCCAGTGGCTAGTGAGGGATCTTCGCGGGAAGTCGGAGAGAAATTTCAAAGCATACGTGTCTTTATTCATGAGACATTTGTGCGAGCCTGGGGCGGACAACGCCGAAACTTTCGCTGACGGTGTACCCCGCGAGGGATTATCACGGCAGCATGTACTAACTAGAATAGGAGTAATGAGTCTTATTAGAAAGAAGGTACAGGAATTCGAGCACATCAATGGTTATTATAGCATGCCAGAAATGATTCGTAAGCCTGTTGAGCCTGTGAAGGGTGCTACAGGTGAGAGTGCAGCGCCAAGTCCGGCCCCATCAACAGCTACTCCTATAACTTCAGCTGCACCCTCTCCAGCACCTACGTCACTAACACATACTTCTGGCCAAGCGCCAACGCCGCAAGGCTCTGATAAAGATGACAAAGAGGAGCCTAAAGACGAGAAACAGGATGTCAAAGATATTAAAGATGTTAAAGAAAAAGAAGAGCCAATGGACACAAGTGATCTTAAGGATGAACCTGTAGAGGAGAAGGAGCCTGAGATCAAAGTTGAGGAGAACAAAGACAAGGAACGTCGCATGTCTGTTGACGAGGAATCTCCTAAAGATGATGATAAGGCTAGTGAAAAGAAAGATGATAAGGAAGTTAAAGTCAAGGAAGAAAAAGAAGAAGATAAGAAGGAGGATGCTAAGAGTGACAAGGCGGAGTCGGAAGCATCTGAGAAACCTAAGGATGAAAAGAAGGTAAATAT
This sequence comes from Euplagia quadripunctaria, assembly GCA_963859945.1. Taxonomy (NCBI): domain Eukaryota; kingdom Metazoa; phylum Arthropoda; class Insecta; order Lepidoptera; family Erebidae; genus Euplagia; species Euplagia quadripunctaria. Next base: position 21,051,927 of record OY982564.1, on the reverse strand, counting down.
CTTTTGTAGTTTTACCTTTAGTCAGTACCAGTATGTGAACAGTTTATTAATAATTAACATACTTTATGTTTAGGAAGAAGACGATGATGACGTAGTCCTCGTCAAAGAAGAAGACGATCTAAAGGTGGAACGTCGTAAGTTCATGTTCAATATCGCAGACGGAGGTTTCACAGAATTACATACATTATGGCTGAACGAGGAACGTGCCGCGGCTCCGGGTCGCGAGTACGAAATCTGGCATCGGAGGCACGACTACTGGCTACTGGCTGGCATCGTCACACATGGCTATGGCCGATGGCAGGATATTCAGAATGACCTTCGTTTCGCTATAATAAACGAGCCTTTCAAAATGGATGTCGGTAAAGGGAACTTCCTTGAGATTAAAAATAAGTTCCTAGCGAGGCGTTTTAAGGTAAGATTTGTCTAACTGTCTATATAGATGTCAGAATAAGGATATAATGAAAATTAAATTATTCATAATTTATTGCATTTCCACAGCTTTTAGAACAAGCGTTAGTAATTGAAGAGCAACTACGCAGAGCGGCGTATTTGAACTTGACTCAGGATCCCAACCATCCAGCGATGTCGCTCAACGCGCGGTTCGCGGAGGTCGAGTGCCTGGCCGAGTCGCACCAGCATCTCAGCAAAGAGTCTCTAGCGGGCAATAAACCTGCTAATGCAGTTTTGCACAAGGTACGCAGAAATTTTGTTCAAACTTAAGTAGAAGTTTGCTAAGTTTGTGAAGTACTACTACAGCAAACCTTTTGTAATAGAAGTACATATTTAGAAAACAAAAATACAAACGAGAGCGTGTATGTATTCTACAAGTGAAACCGTATCGGTCTCCAGGTGCTGAACCAGCTGGAGGAGTTGCTGTCGGACATGAAGTCGGACGTGTCGCGCCTGCCCGCCACGCTGGCGCGCATCCCGCCCGTGGCGCAGCGCCTGCAGATGTCGGAGCGCTCCATCCTGTCGCGCCTCGCCGCCACGGCCGGGAACCCCGTGCCTGCAGGTATCGTATTGTACTTGTGTGTGACTATTGCGCCTTTCGCCTTCGCAAACTCGATAAACTTACTAAATGTTATTATACTATTTATAACAGAGTTTATTTGTTACGCTGTCACGCCTAATTTCCTAACTGGTCATTATTAAATTTTGCATCCACGTTGTCGGGATTAAAGAAAACGACATAAGCAGGCCTATGTCACTCGATGTACTTGCGTGCGCTAAATACCTACCGGCCGCTGGTCCGCTGGCGGATCTTATACGCAGTCTCGCGCAGTGGGTTGCCGACAGCTTCATCGTGCGCACACGCGCATATTTTTAAATTACAAAAAATGTAATTTGAGATCGTATTGACATATTCTTTAAATACTGTAAAATTTACAGTGAACATTGACATTGTTGTTTAAGTGCTGTATAAGAATGTAGGCAAAGTAAGAGAAAAAAAGCATTTCAGCACTATTTACGAAAATAAAAAAACAGTTCTTTTAACTTTATTTTTTGTTTTTGTATCCCTCAAATTATTTACTAAATTTTTTTGTAAGCTTTAGAATATTTTCCACCATGCAGTTTAACAAGCGAATTTTTAGAAAGGGAAGAAGTTTATTCATCTTTACATTTGTAGTGATTTTTGTATTACTAAAACATTAAAAAATATTTTTTTGTAGGGAGTGATTTATCTGTTACGATAAGTAACTTTTGATACGGTAAAGTTGTATATCCAGTATTCTATCACCATAAAAACGGTCGGAACGCGCGTCATATCTACGCGCCTCGAGTTTGGTATACGCTCGATACACAACCAGTCGTGAATGCGCCGCAGTAACGAACGAACGGTGTAATGGTTTTGTTAGCAGTAAGCATGCGATTTGTGTGTTTGATTGAAATAAGTACAAGTACTTACTTAATATGGCAATGGATTTTTAATACTATAAAATTTAACAATAAAGCTTTTCGTACGTCTCAGTCGAGGCGCTAATATTTTTCAGTCTTAAATTAAAAGGGTGGATTTTTTATTAAATTTACTAATAAAAAAACACAACATGTATATTTGTTGATTTTCCTATTTCATTCATAATGAATTTCATTATTTTAAATAAAAAATATCTTATAATATTTACAATCCCAAAAGTAAAAAGAATCTCAAGTACCTAGGTAAATGAAAACACTGCAGGCGGGCAGCCTTCTCACGTGTTTACGTACTGCGCGCCAGTAGGTAATTATTTCAAGGACAACGCCGAGTCACAATACTATATATTTCTATGATAAATAGTAGAGTGACTAACCAGGGGACATGCACGATTTTCAGTCAGTCGTCCACAGCGGCTAGACTGTGCTAGATACATAGAACTAAATTGACAACAGCCTCCTCTAATAGTTATGTTGATTTGATACTATAATAATATAAAGACGTTGCAATGTTACTAGCGCAAATGGCGCAGTTCCCGGCCGGGTTCCAGTCGGGCGGTTCCCTCCCCGGCTTCTCCCCGGCGGCTGCGGCGGCCGCCAACTTCTCCAATTTCCGCCCGCAGTACTCCGTGCCCGGACAACCTGCCTCCAGTGGATCTTCTAATGTAAGTTATTCATTTTATTTATCTGTGTACCAATGTTTCTTCAAACAGCTTTGGTTAAAAAAAATAACTAGTATTCATGTCATTAAATATTATTTTTTTCATCCAAAGTTATTTTAAATAGTCTTTAATTATGGCAAGTATTCCCAGTCTCTTTAGGCTTAATTATACTTAGTATAAGTACTTGCTTATGTTTAGTACATTTAAACTTTGAGTCGAGTTTATTAGATGGTTTTGACTATAAGAGTTCTAAGTAATCAGTCTGAAAATCGAGATTAAGACACTAAAGCCTTTTGAAACTAATATTTTTTGTAATGTACTCGTACCTAGTTATGCGTAAACCATATTTTTCTTTGTTACAGAAATCATAAACTCCGTAATTTATACTACATAATTCAACTTGACAAATTTTGCAGGTATTATATTTCTTTTCATACTTATAAGTGTTCATTGACTAAATCATTATTTATTCCGAAATATTTATATTTGCATAGAGCAGTTCAATGTTGCAAAACCATGTAAGAATGTAGTATATGAGATGCAATAATATATATTGTTTGTTCTAGTGAGCGGCTAATTGGTCATATAGATGAATATTGTAGATGTAAGCTTTCCAAGATTCCTGTTCCACCTTGGGTTTGAAGTGATAATTATAGTGTATTAGTTCAGTTAGGTAACATATATACAATAATACTACGTCATTTTGATGCAGAACTCACAATATTATTTATTTCATCTTGATCTGTATGAATCTTGTTTTACTTTTACTGTGTAAGTGATTGTGGACTTTTAATGAAACTTATTTTTAATTTACCAAAAATGAAAATTGAATAAATCGTATCAATAAGTGATCTCGTGTATTATTTCAAAATCGATATCGATCGATAGGTCGAGGCGAGTATGACCCTCGAGGTACTTGTGTTTAACTTCGCCCTACATATTGTAGTACATCACACCTCTATGATATACATTAATACTGGTGTGTGAGAAGTCCGCACTTAATTCGATTCGAATTAGACATTTTAAAATGTATAATGGATAGAACAAATGAGAGAAGCGGTACGACGGGCAGTCAGAGTGAACGGCTGTCAATATGCTGTACCAAATCGATGAAGCCTTTGTAAAGTTATTCTTGTAAATGTAGCTAGTTCAGTTGCCAATTATTCCACACCCTTTCTCAATTGATATCCTCCTACATCAACGTCCTGCCCTAGAACCTCTCAAGCTAAGCGGGGTCTTACAATATACAAACCAGCGTTTATTAATGAAACACAAGTATGTTACATTTGCAGGTATTTGCTGCACACCTTTAATGGGCAAAAGAAATATTTCTGCAAGTCTATCTCGAGATTTGGTTTTTGATGTTATAAAACTAATTTATGAACTTTTCCAATTCCAATAATTTAACGGAAAACTACGAAGAGTTCAGAGCCCCACTCTGGCTAAATTATAGTAGAAGAGACGTGGAAGATCGACCTTCACCCATCTGATAATCAGATGAGACATATTTTTTATCAAAATATCTTTTATTTATAAACATGCCTATGATAGCTTGTCTATCGAAAAGTGTTCATGGCTATTTTTAATTAAATTTTTTTTTTTATAACCTTCACTCTTTTGACATCCGAAAAAAATTAATTTCAACTGAGAGCTTTCAACGTAGAGAATATGCCTTGGTAGACTTGCCCACTTATTTTTTTCATGGCTACCTGGCAACCAGGTATGAACAGGTAAATCAATATAGGTAACTACACCGATCTGATAACCGATAGAAATTGATATCATAAGAAAGATAATTTAATTACAAAATATATCATATAAGCTTGCCTGCGAAAAACCGTTCATAGAATATTATTGCCAGACTTCGAAGTTTTAGAATCGGAGTAATTTTATTTGTGCGAGCGAGAAAGTAGAGCGTCCGAGGTCTGTGTGATAGAGCAGGATACACCGTAGCAGCTGCACGTGACATGTCCATACAATCTAATCGAGTGCGCATGCATAATAATTAAATAAAACAATTAATAATAATAATAAATTTAATTTTTAACGAAAGGAAAAAGTTATGACTCCACCATTATGCCACCATTTTTTTTATCTTATGAGAACCCCCACGTGTCGTCACCTCACCGGAGGTAAAGTGGTATGTCGGAATCGAACCGACTGAAACCACACGGTGTTCCGTCACAAGTGGGTCTATTGCAGGGGACTCGGGTATACCCTAGGAAGGAAGCCTCCGGGAACCCCTGCAAACCTTGGCCACCTGTAGCAGGTGACAGGCATGGAGTACAGGGAGCAGAAGTGCGCGTGGAACACGTCGCGCCACCGTCTCGGGCCTGCTTCTGCCAGGGCCCCTAGGCCAGAACATTATGCCACCATGCTTTAATGCAAAAAAAAAACATTATGCCACCATCCTGGTCTTCTTTAATGCAAAAAAAAATTGAGAACAACATACGTTAATTAAATTTTTCAATTTTGTTACATCACTACATAGTATAAAACAAAGTCGCTTCCTGCTGTCCGTCTGTCCCTATGTATGCTTAAATTTTTAAAACTACACAACGGAATTTGATGCGGTTTTTTTAATAGGTAGAGTGATTCAAGAGGAAGGTTTATATGTATAATACATGCATAATATAGTAGAGAAACATTGATAACTTTAGGAGGTTTCTAATGTGATGTCGTAAATAAACACATTTTTTTTGCGTATACATTGCAAACGCTGGCTGAACCCTACGAGATAGATCAAAATAATGTACCACAATATTGTACACCTAAAAAAGGTCTACAAAAAAGTCCGCAATAGTATATGTCTATCTCTTATCGATAACCCACAATAACCATTTTTTATTCTTTACTTTTTACGAGAAATAATGGTTTATTTACGAAGCGATTTTAAGCAATACAGCATTAATCCTTATCCAATTAAGTACCTTAACTACATTGTGCATTTAATATAGATCAAAATTACCCTTTACAGCATGTAATTTCAATGAATATTTTCGAAGATATTACAGATTTAAAATGCAGGGACAGCGGTTGCGGCGGTACCGCCTACCGGCCAGAGGGCCGGACAATTTCCGGTAAAGATATCTTTTGCTATGACCATTAATAAATCGCAGGTTCAAACTTTCAATGTTGCAGGCTTAGATTTGAGCGTTGAGTGTTTTTCACATGGCCAATTATATGCCGCTCTTTCAAGAGTAACCTCTGAAGAAAACATGTTTGTATTGTCTAATGACAAAAAAGCTGTGAACGTTGTATATAAAGACATTCTGTAGTATATTTAGTATCATCATTGCACCCGTGCGAAGCCGGGGCGGGTCGCTAGTTTTTCTATATAACATTCTATATGCTTTGTAATAAACGGTTTTGATATCGTGAATGTATTAAATTTTACAATATTTATGATATTTTTTTATTATACTGTTTTTTTAAATTTAAATTTAAGATAAAAAAAAAATTAAATAAATATTTTTTTATTTATTAGTATATATATATAATTTTTTTTAATATTTATGTCACAGTTATAGCTATATGTATTCTGTAATAATATAATAATTAAGTATAATCGAAATTAAGTTCGTTGTTAGTGGCTTCGAAATCATTTTCGACAGTAAATAAACACTGTTATCTTAGTCATATGTAACAGAGCATGCGCACTCTGTTACATTCAACGGACATGTCGCGTGCAGCAGCTACGTTGTGTCCTGTTCTATCACACAGACCTCGGACGCTCTACTTTGTCTTTCGTACATATACAATTACTCCGATTCTAAAACTTCGAAACCTGGCAATAATATTCTATGAACGATTTTTCGCAGGCAAGCTTATATGATATATTTTGTAATGAAATTATCTTTCTTATGATATCAATTTCTATCGGTTATCAGATCGGTGTAGTTACCTGTTCATACCTGCTTGCCAGGTAGCCATGAACAAAAATAAGTAGGCAAGCCTACCAAGGCATATTCTCTATGTTGAAAACTTTCAGTAAAAATTTTTTTTTCGATTGTCAAAAGAGTGAAGGTTATAAAAAAAATTGATTAAAATTAATTTAATTAAAAATAGCCATGAACACTTTTCGATAGGCAAGCTATCATAGGCATGTTTATAAATAAAAGATATTTGATAAAAAATATGTCTCATCTGATTATCAGATGGGTGAAGGTCGATCTTCCACGTCTCTTAGACTATTAGACTTATCCATGCTAAAATAAAACAAAGCTAAAGAGTTTTTTTGTTTGATTGTTTATTAAAACGCGCTCGCTGGGTCTACCATAGATAAGATATAAGGGGTCATACTGCGATGCTGACCTTGGTCTAAGCATTATCCTGTGGGTACTACTTAAGAGCTTAATGGTATGTTAAACCACCAGACCTTGCTGTTCTGCTCTTTCTTAAATTTTGTTTGTTGCTGCTGGTTCCATACCTAGTATTTAAAAGTAAAAGACAAACGGGGTACGAAAATACGATTTAATTCATGATCACAATACGAATACATTACGATTGAAATACAGTCAACAATAATTGAACGTTCACACAAACTATTAACAAATAAATAAATCTAAAAGACAGCTCAAGCCTTTTGCACTGATTATAATCATAGGAGTATCAGAGATCCTTTCACTGAGTATCGGAGATCCTTTCACTTGAATCAATTAAAATGGACCTCGCCATCTGCCTTGCACTCCTTGACCAATACTTTCTGCGTTTGCGACTTCTTGATTTATTTCACCAGGTATAAGTTTTGTCCTCTGTGTTGTACTTGACGCTATCTAGCGCTTTTATAACGTTGGGGTCAGGAGAACAGAAATGCTGCAGCATATCTTCGCTTATACCACAGTCAGATAAGTTCTCTTTGTTGAATGCTTTGGTAAAATGATTTGGTTCATTTTCTTTTAAAGATTCATCTGTAACGAAAAATATGACAAATGGAAATAAATGCAGATCCAAATAAAATTATGTGGTGTCCGAAAAAATAGTTATCCTACTGCTTATTTCAAGACTAATAAAGATTTTTGTCTAAATCTTTTGAACTCTATATTAAAATATAGACACAATTTTTGTGATGTGCTATGTACAGAATAGACAATTCTTCTTCCTTACACTGGAGCAACATAAATGGAAATGGATGTTGATATAAGTTTGATGTTGCGAACTCCGACTATTGAGCGGATGCATCGGACCTTTTGTGTTTTTATGGAGATCGTTTTTTATTTTTTTTTTCGAATACCACGCGCATGCCCATGGAGAAAGTTATTAATCTATAAGCACTAATTCTACTCAAATTATTATAAATGATGATTACCTTCAGCGATATTGGTAGCAGCCCACGAGAACGCCAACGTGGGCTGGTGATGCGCGAAGGTGGCACTGAACTGAGCCGACGAGCTTTTTTTCAGTACATGGAACAGAGTGTGTATTGTGGTGGGCAGTATTGGCCCTCGAAGCTCTATTGAGTAGTACTTATTACTATCGGAATGTATTGTGTTTTCACGGACCTGCGAAAGATTTAATGAACATAAATAATATATCATAACATTGCAAGCAAATTGTCTTGTTATGTGATGTTATAAGAGTTAATAATAAGTTTATAAAATGTTATAACTTTAAATATCTCTACACATGCACATGCATAGGAATCTCGTAAAGTTCTCCTAAATTCCTTACTCTTGTTTTATAAAGTTTAGACACCGAAAGACGTGTCAATAGGTTTTTTGATAGTAACAAAACTTTCATTTGAATTCTATGGTTGGTTTCAAATAGCGATATCTTAACACGTTCAGTGCCGGCGACGTCTGGCGTGTCTACAATGCTTAAGACATATTTAAGTCATTATGCAGTATTATGTATTAAAAATAACAGTGTAGCTTAATTATTTGATAAGTTAACCAAATTTGAAGTGGCTCCTGTGCTACAATGATTTTTATATTCTACAAAAAATGTTTTACTTACAACGCTGAGAACACGCTAGGCGTTGTCAGCTGCATAGATTGTCAACCACGGCAACTTTTACATAACTAAAAACGTTGATTTGCTAGATATTATTTTAAAAAAATCAGGTAAAAAAAGTCGTGAACTATTTGATGCAAGAATTTTTTAATGATGGACATAATGTTTTCGTAAATATTTTTTTATATTAGTGTTGATCTTGTAGAATAGATATACTTGAAAAAAAAACGTTTTGCACATGAAACTTCCGTTTCAAACAAAAAAATTATCCGCAGAAGACCAACAGTAAGAAGCCACCGTACGTATTTTATAACCTTTTTCCGAATAAGTAAGAGGTGCTTTTGGTGCTGGGAATATGTTGACAATTTCTGCCATAATTGTTTACCTTCATCTTATTTGATTTATCACATAGAAAATGACAATATTAACAATTTGCCTTTGTACAATGCCGGTGAACACACCTAGCGTGTCTAGTTATGCCAGCTTCCAGTGCCGGCGGCACGCCTAGCGCGTTCAACGCAACTTATCATACAGGATATAGTGTGAATTGGGGTGGCACTGAGTGTTAATTGGCACACCCGATTACTCACTTTTGTAAGACTAATTATCGAAAAGTCTAAAAATCCGTCTGTGTAGGTATATAATATCGCAATTTTTTTGATAATCTACAATACTTCAGCACTTTTTATTATAATACTACAGAGATTTTCGGAGTTACCTTACCTGTTTGTTATTACAAAGAATGGAGTTGGTTGGTTTGCCAATTTAGGTATTGATAGGTAGGTATTCTGTTAATATGCTGAATGTAACATACCTTCAAACTCTGTAACGTCCCTCCGTGAAACGCAACTGGTGACAATAGTGTGGGTGGTACTCCAGCGAAAGGTCCAGTGGGACTGACGATGGACTTGCAGTTGAGAAGGAAGTTGAATAACGCTTGTGCGTCCGCCCCGCGAACGAACACCAGTGACTCAGCTGCACTGTCCACGCTGCTTTCGGCACTGTGAGCTATCCGTGCCTGCGGAGTTACAACATTATATTGCAATGTCTACACAAAATCAAGTTACCACATTTTAGTTACATAATACTGGGTATAATGTGAAAAATATTAAACAATTTCTCCTTACTGAGGCAAACATGGAAGTTGTATGTCGAAATCAAACACACTAAAACCACACAGTGTTCCGTCTCAACTGGGCTTATTGCAAGGGATCCGTGTATACCCTAATCTGGAAGCATCTGGGAAGGCAAGGTATGCCATAAGAAACATACTCTTTTTTCTAACAGTGCAGTATGGGAAAATCTGGATCCATGATTGATACAAGAAAATTGAGATTTTACTTTGACATTGAAATTTTTTGGTCAAATGTGAGTTGACGTATAAATAAAACGAAACATTTTTTAATGCCCATGAACTCAAATATTACAAATTAGATTAGATTAATATTAAGATTAATTAATTTGCATTAGTTTGCAGTCTATAGTAATACAATGATTTCAAAGAAACTTACTTGAGTAATGTTAATTTTTTTGATAACTTCAGTCTCAAATCCCATCTGTGACAAAAATTTATCGGGGTCTTCGTCATCCTCGTCTTCCTTCTTCTCAAGATTAGTATCTGATGTGTATTTGTCGTCCATGGTGTCATAGCAGCTATCAAACGACGAGTTCTTTACACGCTCATCATCCGAAGTGTTAAGACGCTTTTTGCTTTCTGGTCGGAGGGGCATTGTGTATTCCACATCTACAATGAGAAAGATGATGGAATCACTCAACTTGGCCGATGAAGAGTTACGTACTTGAAAATTTATAATAATGATGCCATAATTATTTGAAAAAAAATATGAGATAACATTAAAAAAAAGGAAGTATACAGTAACATTACAAAAAGTAGTAAGACAAATTAATAAATAGTAGTAGACTGTCAAGATAAAAGTAACTGACTTTTTATTAAACATCAAAAAGAGTTCATTCTGTAGAAATTTGTATGAAATAGGGTTATATGACGTTATAGCTCGCTATTGTCAAATCATTTGCTTTTAATATTTAGTTTTATAATAAAAAAATACTATTATAAGTTTGAAAATAATATATAACATTTTATTTTTTGAGGAATGCTACATAATTTATATTATCCATAGGCTACTATGACAAACACACATATTGACAAAATGTCAATCCAGTAACTACTACCTAAATGAGCCATGAGAACATTGCAGCTGTACCTTCTTGTCTGAGTGCCTGTCGAAACCCCCTAGTGGTCGGCGCGATCAACGCGCAGGGCTCCGACACCCCGCACAGGCCACCCGCTCGGAACAGACAAGTGAATGTGTTCGCGCACACGTAGAAGTACGGACAGTGAAGCGCGCGCACTAACTGTCAAAGATTATAAATTAATTAATACAGGTTTAGAAAAGACTTAGAACTTTAGAGTGAATTATAGTCAACATGCCTCCATTAATAGTTAGTTTTTTCAGTAGTACTCTCAAAACTTACTAAATACAAGAGAAAACGATCAAAATCATTTATTTCAATTAAAACAATTATGGGTATTTTTGAAGTGTCAGGAGTAGTCAGTCAGTCGTGAAGCTAGTTGCCTGTTCTAATACATAGATCGTATGGAGAAGAACAGGCAAGAAACTAGAAGGACACACAGATAATATACCGTATTGTTGTAAAATATAAACAGGCGCGCAAATTACTACTATATTTAAGTAATAGTAGTCCAGAGATGACCATCCCCGACCAAAGGCACGCGTTCACGAGCATGACGCACGGAGCAGCCATCGTCTACCTCAAGGGAGCCGAACATCCCGAAGCAATCGTGAATACTTCCTTGTCTGTAGTTCGTTTCTATATAATATTTACCTAGTTTTAAGGAACAGTTGTAGGGCAGAATTTTACAACACAATTAATACATACACAATAAATTTAGATAAAACATTTTTTAAAATCAATACATACATTTCTTTATTTATTCGTATATATATATGACTGGCTGAGATGATGATGAAAATATAAATTTTCTACACACCTGAAAAAGTGATCTAAAACTCTCTGTCCACTCATTGTGTAAGGCATTCTTAACATCTTCATTAGCAGCCATAAAGCTAGTAGCTGCTACTTTTCCAGATGATCTTGGGTACAAGTCCAGCCAGGGTAAATGAGGATGTTGCCAGTATAAACAGGTTTGATGGAATAACGCGCGTGGGGAGGTGTCCAGTGTTGGTGAGGCAGTTGTGTCAAGACAGCGGACAAACCTGGAAGATAGAATATAATTATAGGCCATTATAACTTCTGCTCGCTCTTTTTCTAACAATTGAACTGCACAGATGGGTGCAGTGGTTAAAAGGGCCTCTAAACTAAAATATAATCAAGAACAGAATAAATAATAGGTTTAAATTGTTTAGCCAAAAATTCTTAGTTTAGCACAATTAAAATAAATCCTTACATCTGGTAATTACGAAAATCAGTCTAGATATAATAGATAAAATATTGTGGTGATTGAGATGCTAATTTATGTTTATTTGTGTATTGAATAACAACTGGATAGTTTCTTTTTAATTTATTAATGCACCAGCATGTTTCCTTGTCAATTGTTGACGCTTGTTGGAATAACAAATATCATAACAAAGGATTTACCCAGTAATCCCAGAAGCTTCTTCACTAGCTTTTAACTTAGAAGTCCATGCAAATGGTTTCTGTGACATCAATCTAACTTTGGTTTTTAAAGCCCAGTCAATGGGTAAATAATTGTACTTCTTTTCTGGAATCTAAAAAATTAAATCATTTATAGATACCATGCTGAGCTGCTGATTTCTTAAAAATAGACAATAAAATCAAACTTTGAAAATAATTAAAATTATTTGATTTCTTATTTTTACTGAGTGAGATATATGTCTCACTCAGAAAATATAAGAAAACAAATATTTTAATGAACATACAACTATTTTTATTTTTATTTTATTTTTAGATTTTAACTTTCTCATTCAGTAATAATTATACAATGAAAAACAATAAAATATATAATAAACAAAACAAAAATCCATTGAAATAATAATTATCGATATTTAGTACTATGCTCAATAGTTATTTTTATATTATATTACATATAATATATACGTAGTGCAGAGTTACAGAAGATTTCTGTAGAATTCTTCTGTTAAGAGTTCAGCTACTTCATGGCTTTAAATAATAATGAAAAAAAAAAAAACATTTTATACTCACTGGTTCCACAGAATGTTCTGCAGTGAACTTCTGCAATAAATTTGAGAATGTTGACAGCTTCTCAGTGTCAACATCCTGAGGAGGTTTCTCAGCAACTTTTGCAGGTAAATTCAGTAAGGCATACAAAGTTTTGTCATTGGACTCATCTAATTGATCGCTATATTGTTCTACCTTAGGTTTCTTATGCTGTTGTTTGTTTCTAAAAAGAATAATATAATATGTACTCATTAGTAATGGTAAGCAGTGACACCCCCACCTCTTAGGATATGAATTCCACTCAATAGACACAGAATGCTATGCTAATTAGTGCTCCCTCTACACATACAACCAAACTTTCTCAAGGAAGTGACTGGGTTTTTGGCAGATCTGTGGAAGTATTGTTGTCTCCTCACATGGGATAATTTTTTGTATGATTCAGTGATAATTAGTTGTTCTGTGTCTGGGCATACACCCCGACTTAGAACTGTCATGTTGTAAGTTTATAAAGTCTCTCACTATACCTAGGTATTTTTCCCAAGAGCAAGAGTTCTCTTATGTCAAACCAAAAAAGTTAAATGCCTATTTTTGTCTGCAGTATTTTATTTAATGATTATTACTTTTGCTTACTTTGAAAATGGGTTCTTTCTTTTCTCTCCGTCCAAAATTCTTGAAAAGTCTAAATCTATAGAGTTTTGACTGGTTGACCCCTCAGTATTTGATGATAACGGTTGTTTCATGCGTTCCTACAAAAAAATACAATTCTATCATAAATAGGTGTAGGTATTTTTAGTTGCGTAGATTTGAGGTTACCAAAAAGTGACTCAATATTTATAAAATTGTTGACTTGCCTGTAACGCTTTTTTTCGTTTCTTTAACTTGTGGAGCTGCATTACTTCATTAGGTCTCTTCCATGGCGATGTAGGCTCCATTTTGCAGTAAATTTACAGAATATCTGGTTTTCCTTACATATATTTTATTATATTGTTATTAAGTAACACATCACTTGTTTCATATGTATGTTTACAACTGACCGTCTGTTACAACATCAGCTAGTACTAAAATAAAACAAAACAAAAATAATACCAACACGAGAATGCGAACATAAACGTCAAAGTGAATTGTGATGCTATTAAAAAAAACTTAGAAAAAAAAAGCTGACCACTGACAGGATTCCGAAAATCTACTTATCTGACAATTATTTTGACTTTGTGTCTGCTAGTCAAACGTAGCGAATGGAGCGGCGCGGCAGCGCCAAAGGTTTATGTATGCTGTATGCATGAATAACTTCTAACTTACTCTTGAAACAGATGAGTAACAACGTTTATTCGCATATAGTGACTGAAAATATGCTAATCTTTAAGTGGCCTCTAGGTAGTGTTATTTTTATTATAAATTAAAAAGGTGGTAGCAAAATTTCTATTTATAATCCTACAAAAGATTGTTACTAAAATCACTATGTTCGGGTCTTGCTTTGAATAGGATACGTACCAAATTATTTTAGTGGCTTGTTCTTCAAAACCATTTTAGGTCATAACTAGTCATAACTAGCCATTTTTGCCAACTATTTGTAAGCCATCAAAAGTTACTGTAACCATTTACTATCGAGTTGTATTGGGTTTTATTTATTTCATTTATGGGGTTCTATACCTTTGTAATAAACGTGAGAGAATTTGGTTTTTGGGTTACAAAAGCCAGATACTAGTACTCCAAAAGCGTACAATTATATACTAAAGTGCTCAAATTCAGAAATCGATTAAAGTATACCAAATATTTTTTGGTAATAAAAATCTACTATTTAAGGTTAAATCTACTAAATGGGTTTATACGACGGCATGGCAGCCCTAAATTTAGATTAAGCCTCAGTGTTGTTAACATAGATAAAGAAAAAGAGGAGATATAGAAAATAGAGCCACGTGACCTGAAGCCAAACGTTTCTCAAATATTTCGGTAACTCTGCCCACAACAAATAGTGTTGTACTGAGTTTACCGAAAATATCTATATCGATATACGATAATAGTTAATAATAATTAAAAGTACGCCTATCTTCCAAAAAGGATCAGACAAACATTATTGTATGATAATGAAGTAGAATTATGGTAATGAAGTACATTCTAAGTGTTCAGATCAGCTGTAGCACTCTAAGCGTATTGCTCTCAGTCAGACGATACAGTACCTACTATGTGTGCTGTCAACGCACATATTAATATTGTATTTTTTTTTAAAGAAATTGAAAAATGCCTGCTAAAGACATTTATTAGTTACAATACTAAAATATCTTTTTATATTTTTAAATATTTATTATTCTTTGGTATAACAAACCAAATGTTTATTAACTTGCTTATTGTAATTAACAAACCGCTGCAATTGTTGACCATTAAATATCGAGAGTTAGCTTAAGTATACTCTATAAATTTAAACAATACAAAAACAAGATGGAAACTGAATATTAAATTTTAATTAAGTATGTTTTTCTACTAATAAATACATAAAAGCTTATCGGAGTTGATGGTAGAAATAATACTCAAATTTAATCATTTTTGCCCTTTCTATAAGAACTTAATGTTTGATTATTTGTTTCAGAAGTTAGTTCCCACAAGTTTTATAATATGGATGCTCAGTATAACTTCCATCATTCCCATTTTGTATCACCAAACCCACCCAACAATATTAACTCCAACAATGGAGTCTTCCCTTTTGGTATTACTTATCGGTGTTTTTTCGTCTGAAACTGTAGCTAAAGAGTATACAAACACTACGTTAGAATGTAGCTCTATCCTAATTAAAGTCCAATTATTTGGTGTGAAACGTAGACATTCTTGTTTATGCCTTTCTGCAAAAATGTTTTTAACTAGACAAATTCATAAATTCATGAATAGTTAAACAAAATGTTTCCTTGGTATGAAACCATTTCGGGCCGCAACACACATTGATTAGGCCGATAGGCGTGGGGAAGCCTGCTTTCCTCGGGATAGGGCTTGGCTAGGCTCGGCGTCGATCCGGTGGTGACCTGAAATAAAATGGTCAGGGTCCTCCCCAGAGTAGGGCGCCTGAGACCGGCTGTAGGGGTAGTTTTTAGTGGAAACACCACATACTCCTGGCTCCTGCGTCCCCGAGGAGCCGGAGATCCTAAGGGATTTTCCAACCAAAAAAAAAAAATGGTATGAAACCATTTGTTTCATGTTCGTTAACAATTAGACGTCGTCGTTCCTAAAACAAATAATAGAATACCGTTACGCTCTATCTATTTTAATATTAATGAGATATGTCCAGTTATTATTATTATTATTTACAATATTTAAACATTTACATTTAAATTACTAATTTATAATCAATATAAAACGTAAATTTACTCATTTAGTTCAAATTCAATAATAATCGCTAGACTATAGAGTTTGAAAGTAATAATTATTTATATCGATAACAACAAAGCACGAATACAACACGTTGTTGTTGTATGTAAATACATTAACATAATGCAGTAAAATTATATTTTTACTTGTTATTTCCCAAGCTAACCCTCCCTATTTAGGAGGTTTAAATAAATAAATAAAATAAATGAAGTTTTTATTTTATTCCTTACATGATACATGCAATTACAATTATTTCACCTAAAATATAGATACTTTTTACTTTAAATGATTTTTTTTTAAATTTAGCTCCTTTTTTGGATAATCTTAATTTACTTACTTCATTAACTTAATTTACAGTTTATAATTTAACATAGCATTTGAGATTTCATAAATATAAATGTCAATTAATTAACAAGTTCATAAAACATTTAATAAAATGTAATTAATAGAATAAGACAAAATAAGTTAAATTGTCTAGCTTGTAATATTGATATTAATTAATTATTATTATTGCTCATTCCCGTTTTCTATGTAAGGACCGTCTAAGGCGGTAAAAGCCTCCTCCATATCTCTTCATTTGTGTCGGTCTCTAGCTAGCCTCCTCCATGTTTTGACAGCAACTTTCGCGATGTCATCACAGGTCTTCCCTGCTTCTTTTTAGCATTCATTAGGTACCAGTTGGTTACTGTTTTTGGCAACCTTTCATCTTGGCTTATTTGCATATGTACCTCCCAACGCCATTTCAATTTAAGAGCTTGCATAAAAACATCTTTGGCTTTTGTTCGCTGCCTTATGTCTGAGTGTTTTACTTTACTTTGTCTTTTAGCTTTAGGCCGACATAGCTACTTTCAAACGACCTGAAATTGTTTTATGCAAACTTTTTCTTTGGCATAACTTACATCGTCTCACAACCAGGTCCACCACGGGTCTGGTAGCTGACGATCGCTTCCATTACTAGCTATCTCTAGGCTATCGACTACATGCCTCCCGTACCATACGCTCTATTCGTCTTAGACAAGTTAATTTTTGTGGACGACTTTTTTGGACATGGTCCAAGTTTGACAAGCATACGTCAGACAGGGCATAGGGCAAATCTCCATGGCTTTCCTTTTTAGGCCAGTTTGTTTGTACTCTTGAAAATCTCCTTCATGCTCCAATATTTTTTCCAGGTATTCTCTTCTGTCTATTTCTCTCTCTGTTATGTTGCTGAAGGAGATTTCATGTGATAGATATTTATAATTATATATTATAGGTATAGGTATATGTATAGCAAATTTCTATTTCGCTCACACTCATATAGAGCGAATATAACTAATTTAAATCATTGCAGCCACTGCTTGCGGCCATTTTTTAACTGGCAGCCATGGGTTATCGTGTACAGAAAATATTAAACATCCATTTGAGTTCCACTTACCTGTTTACACCTGGTAACCCAAAGGTTGCGGCTGACTGGCAACCATTGTTTTTGAATTCTTCACATCATTTCCTTTCAAGTCCGTCCTTGAAACTAATGCATTGCATAATCACTAATCATTAATTTAAGTTAAGTTTCATTGAAAAAACAGATACCTGCAGAATTGAATTGAATTGCGGTGGGATCTTAGACTAACACGTGTAAATTTTCGGGATGCCCGACTAGTTTCTACTCTAACCACGAACCACAACAAAATTATATACTAGCAACAGTGTATGTATCTTCACCTTAATTTAACGCCTGTCGACACCACCTCTAGCCTCAATAGCCTTTAGAGCAAAAATTAAAATGATCGGGTTAAATCTCGGATTTTTTTTTAGAACAATTATGCTATTTAAGATCTCCCAGGAAAACGGGTCTGAAGACGGCGAATGCTTTAACCTTGCTAACCTATGTATGTACGTTGTAATGTAAGCGCAGCGTTTGGGTGACACGTTCTCGTGCGCCTACCGGCCGGTTCACCGCATGTCGCGGCGGCAGTCACATGCTGGACGCTCCGAACTTCACATCGTGACTATTGGTATCACAATGGCCTACCTCGATATAGACGCGATAGAGTGAATTAAAAAAAAAGGAAATGAAAAATAGCGCGAAAATGTTTTTCGACTTCGATTCGAAAAATGAAAATCGAAACTTGAAGGTTGATTAAAGTAATCATTATTATAAAAATAATCAAAAATGAAGTTAATATCTCTTGTTCGTGACAGTTTTGACTATATAAAAAGGCGTATTTATTTGGTAAGTAACAAAAACATTTTGAGTAGTGAAACAGTCCAAAGTTATTAAATTTTTACTGCATACGTACGTAACTCAAAAGTAAGGTTTTATGAGTTTGAATTTACTAATTCCAAGAAGCATGATGATCTCAACTCCAGGGTCAAATACGAAAACCTAGCTAAATGAATTATACGCTACTGCATTTGTGTATGCTTTGTTTGAATATACATGTTGTAAGGAGGCAGTGTATAGACTCCAATAATAGTGGTCAAAATATTTGCACGTAGAAGGTTCCCGGATTACCAGTTGGATACTAGGAAGATTGAAGAAGTGAAGCGTGACTAATAACTTAGGCAAAACGTGTTTAAAAATCACTTGATCAATACGTTTTCTGTCCATAATTTTTGTAATATTTACACTTTATATCACTGAATTTGCTCCACATTTCTTTGTTTAAGTACTTACCTATTTTGAAATTCCAATATACTTTTATATACATACATACATATACCTACACACTATTTCGCTTGCAACCGCTACTGCTAGTTCAACTATCGTAGTAGAAAGTATACTTAATATTAGGCAAATGTATTTCCAGACGTAGTAAAAAGAAATACCGCTACTTGAGTAAGAAGTACAGCTAAGTATATACTAGTAACGCTGGAAATTAATGAAGTGTAATTCGACATCTAAATATATCAATTAGCGATATTAAGCGATTGAGGTACATTGTATTGTTTTTTTTTTTAATTTAAATGTCGAATTGATTAAAGACTTATCCTGCTATTTATATTAGCGCACAAACGGGAGAGACAACCAGATCTCTTTCTGTTTCTCCGTTTGTATTATACAAGTACCTACTTACTTATAATATACATATTAAGAGAAACACAAGTGTAATGGAGTGCTTCTACACTTGTGTAGATACAACTAAGTAGGACCGGTTAAAAACGTATGGCACAACAGATATTTGAATAAATTAGACAGGCTCATTCAGAACCCTTCAGAATTACGTCTAAATGGATACCAGTATTACCAAATACTCAGAATTGCTATTAATTTGTGCTTGTAGTAGGATCACCAGTTCTCCATTAAAGGAGGGCAGATGATTTTGTAAGTATTTATATAGAGGCACCGGTAAGCGCTTGCCGTTAGACCACTTTAGTTATCTATATAGGTAGAGGAGATTAACTAAATATGGGCTATCATTTTTTTTGTGGATCAAAAATAAAAAAAAAAAACTATTTAAAAATGAACTTTTTATTAATGTAATATTAATCAGTCACATATTTTTAACTAACATAGTAACAGTCTTATATTTTTACACACTTTTTGAAAACCCCGACCGGACGATCCCCGGACGCCCTCTAATCTAAACTAGGACAAATCCAGGGAAACCCGGACGGATGGCAGCCCTAGTTCCAGGGATTAGCGCGTTTGAACAAACAAACAATCAAACAAAAACTCTTCAGCTTTGTTAAATTAGTTTAGACTAGCAACCCGCCCCAGCTTCGCACGGGTACCTAGCAGAGACATTTTCAACAATCATCAACATATTTCAATCAATTTACACAAAATCTTTAGAAATTATACACCTAAACCTTCCTCATAACTCTGACTCTGACGTCACTCTGGCAATTAGTGAAAACCGCTTGAAAATCCGATCAGTAGTTTTTCAGTTTATCGCGATCAGACAGACAGACAGACGCGGTGGGGGACATTGTTTTATAATATGTAGTGATGTAGTGATTAATACGTGAAGAAAATTCTTTATACGCATTTCTAAGAATATTTCGAGAACCGAGGAACGTGAAGTTTGGAACACTTAAAGTTTATGTATAGAAAAAAACCAAAGCAAAAATGTTTAAACAATGATGTTGAAAACCTCACTATATGTTGACCTGTCAATTCTTTCATGGTCGGTAAGTCTATACAATGACAGTTCAAGCTATACTGGCCAAGGAAGTAAACCATAAATTAATAACAAATAAAAATTACTATTACCTACTAAAAGAACTAGAGATTACGGCCACCTTCATCCGATAGCTTCTATAGGAACGCACCGATATGTACCTTTCATTGATCCCATGACTTACTAGCTTGCACTAAATAGGTTTGTACTGTTAACTTTTCGTCAACCCCATGCAAAATAGTACCAGTGATGCGCATGCAGTATAAATAAGATAAAAAAAATTGATGGTTAAATGTTTGTTGGAAACCCCGTAAATCTTGTGATGTAAACTTATTTTTCGGTTGGAATGTGTGTAACAGCTCAATGGAAAGGATTTGTTTAATATTTCATTCAATAAAAACTAAAAAAATATTTGAATCAAAATAGTATTAGGTAATTAATAAAGCTTTTGTGGCCAAAATGTAATTATAATTATGGAATTGTCACTTATTTAAAGGTCTTACTTACCTAATAACTTAATTACCTTATCTATCATATAAATTACTAATTATTATTTGTTTTAAATATTTAAAAAAAAGATATGCAAAAATCTGTTGTTGGGTATAAAGTTCTTATTAAGATGAATGAATAAGAATAAACACGAGATAGCTGCTGTAAACCGTTGTGGAGTTTCCTCGACTACCTTCCGCATCCATCCTACTACAGGTCTCCGTCATGTTGTAATGACATTAAAACTACATATGTGTGCTAAGTTTCAACAAAATCGCAACAAAAATATATAAAAAAAGTCTATGAGTGACCAATCATTCGTCCCCTATTTTTCTACCCTTAGGGTTGAAAATTTTATTCGAAATTTAAATGGGAGCAACCTCGAAGTATACTCTAAATAATAAAAAAAGAATTATCGAAATCGGACTACCCTGTAAAAAGTTATGCGTGGTCATATTTAAAAATAAAAGTATACGGGTTGACTTGAGAACCTCCTCGCTGTTTTCGTCGCCGTCGGTTAAAAAATCTATTTCCTCAAAAGCTCAATTTCAACTTAGAAACCTTATAAGTGTACGCGGATACGTAAGATTTATTGTCTACTAGCTTTTGGCTTTAGTCGCTGTAATTTAGCTTTGTCAATTTGTCCCTCGAAAACAATACTTTTTCTGTATAAAAAGTACTCTATGCCTTTGCTCTACCCCTGACAATCTCAATGCATATATCGTTGATATAGGTTGAGTAGATAAGGCGTGAAAACGTAACAAACGAAGTCACATTTGGATTTATAAAATTAGTAAGAAAGTAAGGAATCACTCTATTCTAAGTAATTATAATCACACAAACGTCATCACATCCAAGAATTCGCGACGACGACGGCGTGTAAAACAAATAAAACTATTTGGGTCACCCAGTAAAGTACAAACTTGCGTGGTAACTCGCAGCGGAACACTAAAATACACTATTTAAATTCAAATATCTTTCTTCTAAGTTATCTTAACAATTTGAAATTGTACCTATTCGATAAAATTATACATATTTAAGAACTTTGAAGGGTCATATAACATAAACGGTACAATAATCATAAATTTAAAATACCCCCAACCCCCAATCTTGGAACGGTTGGACAGGTTTTCTTGAATTATATCTAAGCACATTCTCGATTAAGTCAACTTTCAAACATAAAAAAACGGACTTAAATTAGTCCATTCGTTTGGGAGCTACGATGCCACAGGCAGACACACAGACACATAGACACATAGATACACAGATACACAGACACGCAGACACACATTCACCTCAAACTTATAACACCCCTATCTTTGTGTCGGGGGTTAAAAAATGGAAATCTTTAAAATAATATAAGTAATGATGTAGGTCACAATATCGTACCTACGTATATATACGTATCGTAACAAATCCGGTTCATAATATAATGTGTAAAGAGACAGAGAGAAAGGTCGAACGGCCAAATATCAATGTTGAAGTCTACCTTTGCAAATTATCGCAAATACTATTGCTGTCTGAGCTGTCTCCACTAGCCTTGTTCTCCATCAGGGTATCTATTGTAAAAGATAGGCAGGCTACATTGATCGTCCGTCTTGGAAGTATTTACACTAGCAAATTACAATTAATTCACACTGCCATCGCCAGCATATTACCGCAAATAGAGTCGCTGCAGTTCTATTCCAGGGTAGGATTGGCAAGTGGCAACGTGTAATAAACATTTTTACGAGTTGAGGTATTGTTCATTCATCGGTTTAAGTATTGTTTAAGTAAACCATCTAGGTAAGTAGATAGTGATCTACTTTCCTACCTATCCTAGATGCTGTCGCGAAGAATACCCTTATCAGGAAAAATACATTCGTGTTTCTGTTGGGAAATCCTCTATTGTATATTATCCTTCCTACGTGGCTTTAAATGAGTCTTAAAAATCTCCAAAAGTATGCCATTACACTATATCTATTGGAGTCTTGATATGTAGCTGTTCCATCATCTAAAGTAGTGAAAAGGAGACAAACTTGTCATGTCTACGAAAATGACGCGATGACGTAGATGCGTATGTCTATATGTATATTGTGTACAGTTTTGTTTGCACTTAGTGCGTTGACTATGGGTTGTTGTGATGTGCAATTATGTGATTAATATTATGTATGTAAGTAGGAAGAAAATAGAGGCAATATTTGAACGAAGTGAATTTGTTCGGATATAAATTCAGGAAGATCTTCATTTGATCTTTTTTAAAAGTGTAAAAAAGTAGCTCTTACTTTTGATGCCTGTAATCGCTTGATGAAAAATGGTCAAATCATGTATGTATATTTACGTTTCGGATAGTTTGCATTTCTTAACTGGTCCAGCAAGGCTGACTCACGAGTAGGATACATTAAGATTACATACAATGGTGTTTTAGCTTTGCGAAAGAGTCGAGATTGTAGTCTATACTTTTCTTTTTCTAAAGGTCGTTTTCTCATTCCATCAAATTATATACATTGATATGATTATGTAAAATACGTATACCTATTTAGTCTTAAACAAATACGTGTTTGGGCCACCAATAACTTGAACACATTTTTCACATCGCGTATTCAATATTTCTTCCTCCCAAACCCGTTTTTGTACCGGGAGGCAAGAATTATGAAATTATTGGGATTCTTTTAAGTAGGTAGGTAATGTCTACATATTATATATTATGAAATTAATATATTCGACAATACTTCTTTAATTGATAGAAACTCAGTAAATATAATTTCAAGAAAAGTGAACGTTGTGATGTCGTTATTTTCCAGCAACTCCCGATTTATCAATGACAATTTAGTTTGTTCATAGCCTAACCACGCACATTTAATGAACGCCATTACTCATGTTTGATACTTATTTATTTACGTGGGCTTAATGATGACTTCATTTTTCGTTTGTAACTATTGATGACTGGCGAGGGAAAATAGAAAATTTATTTAATTCTCTTTTTATTGACGTAAGAAAGAAACTGTTTTGACACAAACCTATAGCCACTAGGTACTATAATACATAAAGCTTATGAAAGTTAGACGAAACACCTCTTTTACTATTCTTTCACTTTATAAGGCCCTAACTAAGGGGCAACCTGTGATTCATGCATCGTTCTGTGGATAATAAATCGAAATAATATTCTTGGCCACGGCTATCGAGATATAAGGCCAAAGTATCAAGGCTCAAACACGTTTCACACACAAAATGTAAGTAATTTTGAACACCTACTTTACTTTCGATTCTTAAAAAAAAGTGATTCGTACAAATGCGGTTAATTCCATTGATTGGCCCATATAATATTCGAATAGTAAGGTTTCACCGAAAATAAGATACTTAGAAAGCTACGCCTAACAAATTGGTTATCTAACTATAGCTGTACCTTACCTAACTACAGCGCAGGTACCTAACTACAGATTTTATTACAAAGACCTACCAAATAACCTGTGTTGGCGGTAGCCCTTTAAAGTATTATTCCAGTGATTCACGAAACCTGTGATGGCCTAAATCTTAACTTAATTTAACCGGTGGACATATTTTTCTATACTGGAATATTTATTCATCATCTTAATTGTCTTTAATTGGAAAAGTTTATTCCTCGGCCTATCTAACATTCTGTTCTAATATATTGTATTACGAAGCATTTCTTTAGCATAAATGTAAATCTAAGAAGAACCATGTATCCTCAACGATTTTCTTTAATACTCGTATTTGAAACTCATACGATGGTGTAATTACACTAATTACACTTCATCGTTCCATCAATCACCATTGCTCAATAAGCTCCTTTTCGCTCTTTTCATGAATAGAACTTAATTTCGCCATTCATTTATTTAGAAGTACTAAAAACAACAAGTGAGAATTATTATTCAGCAATATCTATTGCAAGAACTGCCTTTGCATATTAAATCGGTTAATCTTATTTCAACCTAATTGCCGTGAATCTGCCTAGATTGCACAGCGATGCCAGTAATACATTTAAGACAGATTTCATTCTTTCTTTATAAGATTCTCAACATTATCACATCATGTACGTATGTAATCTGTTGTCTTTTTGTACAATAAACGTAGCACGATGATACCTAAATAGGCTGGATTTGAAATTGTGTAATTCCTTCAAACCAACTTTATCTGCTACTGATTCGTGTAAAAAAAATGTTGTTCTTTATTTATTTTTGTTCACTTGTGTTAGTAATACGTTAACTACTGTTTTAATTTAAGATTAAAAATAAACGTTTCCTTAGTAAACTATTTTCGCTTAGGCATTTCTTCCGGCTAGTCTGAGCAGCTGTTATTATTATACTGTAATAACATATCCTAATGCTTTTTTAAGCAAGAATACCTAAGTTCTAGTTTAATCTTGCCTTCTAATGTGTGCCATTTTATGAAATATGGTTATCTCTAAAAAAACATGTGTTATGCCGCGTTAGTTGTATAGCTGTCTGGAATATTGGGATTAATATAGGTTTCAACAGCGACAGGGCAAAGTGGGTCCCCCACTGAAACCCTTCGGTTTGTTCGTGAGGAGGGGAAAGTATCTAGAAATTAGCTGGCAGAAGTTATAATACCATCAAGACTGATCAGCTTCATCATCTTTATTACCCAATAGGACCGTGGCTTGGCTGCTTTCGCCAAATAATCATGAGCACAGCGGTTACCACTGAACACAAACTTCGATGATGGCTTTTTGTCCATTACATGGATCTAAAGGTTTTAGGTTTCCGACATCTTTAACAATTATCTTCATATTTCAGCAAATTTATTCAACGAAATTTAATGAATTATCACATAAACCTTCCTCATGAATCACTATATCCCTTATAATAATAATAATAATAATTTATTTGCGTAAAATGTGGTACAAGAAGGTGTTACATAAAATATAGGCACGGTGGAACCTTGGTGGAAACCGTATGAAAATCCGCTCGGTACTTCCATCTTCATATATCTTTCTATTCTTATCCAACATTACAGGATTTTGAGACTGAATCGCGTGTATGTATGAAAGTATACTTATGGGTTACTGATAGTATGATACCACGATATTTAATTAGATAAAAAAGTTACTGAATACAGACTTAATTTAGGTCTAAAAATAAACAAGTTTACGATTTAAAATGATTGTGTTGTTTTTTTAATTGGTACACTTTTATAATTATTACAATTACATAATACGTTCCTAACTGTTAACCGGGATAGCTAACAATAAAAAAAACACATAGGTGCTGTTCTTATAGATACATATATTTTCAGGAGGGAATAAAATTTGTCGCTTCAAACCACACCCTCACATGGAATAGGGTCGTTCTATTCTTAGCAAGCCCATTACCGGGCAATTACACGTCTAGTTAAAATAACTTCAAAACCTCGAACAAAAATTTATAATGTAGCAATTTTCAGTTTTTAAGTTTTGGAAGTAAAAACTAATTACCTACTATTAATTGGGAAGATTAAACTTTATTACCTACTAGCGACTAATCTTCGTTTATTACCTATCTACGTTTTTTTTATAGGTTCCTCGAAACCCTTTTTGAGATACTGTGATTTTAAAGTCCACTAGAAACTATGTGCAATAAAATAAAATTCAAGTACTTACTTACGTAGATATAATTTCAAGAAACAAGTTCTCTTTTATGAAATACGATATTTGTAGACACATAAATGATGATCATCGATATCACCTACCCCATGCGTCATCCGAAGTCAGCCCAGCCCTTTGATTTTAGATTTTATCAAGGTAATTAAATCCTAAATAATATTATAAATGCGAAAGTGAGTTTGTTATATGTTTGCTACGCTTTCACGTCTTCACTTCTCAACATTTCTCATCATTAAATTTTACACACGTCAGAGGTACAGAAAAGTACATATTTTTGGATAAGAGGTAAGTACCCCTTTCATCCAAAACCGTACTGTTCCTGAGGGTTAGCAAATTAACTTTCAGGCGAGCGGAGCCGCTGGCAAAAGTTAGTTGAAAACAAATTACAAAAACCCATTTTCTATTTTTAAAATTGAAAATGGCGCCATAGCACTAAAGTATTAAAAAAAATAGCAAGTGTCACTCGGGATAATTTAAGGATGCTAACGATACCGTACATTAAAATCTGATCAGGTTTTTAGAAGTCATGGTTTAATAAAGATAAGTACATACCCCTGAAAACATTACTCTCACATCTACAAAACATCACTCCTTTTTTTGGGGTGGAATACCCAGTTTTGCTTAGTATGGTTGGTGTTCCACACTTCGACCCGTTCTAATTTACAATTGTTCGCAGTAAATGAATAATTACTTTAAATGTAACTAGCAACCCGCCCCGGATTCGCACGGGTAGCAGAGACACCTTCAACAATCATCATCATATTTTAACCAATTTACACAGAACCTTAACAAATTATATACCTAAACCTTCCTCATGAATTATGAATGCTCTATCTACTATTGAAAACCGCATGAAAATCCGTTCAGTAGTTTTTGAGTTTATCGCGAACAGACAGACGCAGCGGGGGACTTTGTTTTATAATATGTAGTGATAAAACTAAAATATTATAGTAATATAATTATAATATAGTAATAACTTCAATAACAGGTTTTGCGTAAAAAGACGGATTCTCAAAAAAGTACCTAAAGTAATTATGTACCTACTTCTATTTTAACGCATGTTATGTATAACACCTACCCAGAAGATTATTGAACATATGGCGTAGAATACAAGAATAATTTTTATTGTAGATATATTTCTTAAAATACGTATATTTTAGTAGGTATGGTTTAGTAAACTGAACTTACTACATCAAGGTATACATAAATCCCCAGCGAAAGGATGATTGATAGACATCAATTTCCATTACCCCTATAAGACGGATTAATGCACTCAGGAGGAAAAACCCTTCGTTTGTATAGGTGTAGGTACCCTCTCTATGCATACTTTTGTCGAGATGATGAAGGGAAAGTGAACAGAAACGGGTTAATAACATTGTATCTACATAATACTTGTACAAATGTTTTCACCTTCTTACATTGTTTCTTAGTAAACATTAAAGACCACTGTATAAAAGTGACGTGAGCTATTCTGGGGCTCAGGAGCGAAACACTGGTTGGAAATCCTCCAACCAGTATTATGCTCTTCAGCCTGGAAAATGGATAATTCATATAAAAATATTTCAAAACTCTGGGTTCCTTCAAATTTATCAAACATTTCAAATCAAATCTATGAAATCATTGTTACCTACTTATTTCATTTCATTTATTTTATTCAAAAACAATTTTTACATTGTGTGTGAATATACAATAATAATAGAACAACAATTAATTAAATAAAACAACAATTGAATCAGAATGAATTAAATTAAATTAACGTGTTAACTACTACGTGCTAACTGTTACTTAACTAACGTGTTATTCTTTTTACATGTATATGTTACTGTAAAACCCCGAACTACGGGAAATCTTAAGATTACCCACTATGTAAATCCTAAATTTACTAACTACTAATGAGAAAAGTCCTAACGTTTTGTGATCATCATTAATTTCGAACTTTCAAAACTAGCAACTCGGTAAATCTTAGATTTTAGCACAAAGTCACGGTAAATGTGTTTTTTTTTTAATATACCTTTTTATCCTACGACAGGAGCTAAATGATTGAGAAGAAAATAAGACACACATATCTTTTTTTTAAACAAGAAATGCATGAAGTGGATTTACTGTCGACGGACTCACAAAAATGTACACCTAGTCGCCTAGAATTTATTTTACTCAATGATTTTTAAGCTACATTACTTTAATTTTAAATACATAGATTCTACTACTAACTTCATATAGTTAAAATATAGTGTTCTGGCCGATTCGCTACCGTCACATGGGCGTAAGGTGAAAAATTTATTCACTGTTCATTACTTTTCTGTTATACAATAAGTAGTTCTTGTAGTAAGGATACGGCCAGACCACGTATTTTGACTAAGGTGTAGAGTTAGAAGCTTGGCTCTACATGAAATCTGATAACTTTTTTGCAGTGCGAGCCATATGGTTTCGTCTTGGCAACATTTTACATGAAAATGTTTTTGGTGAGATTTCACTTCATTTTGTAATTGCTTATGACAATATTTTTTTTATTTTCTTCATTTTTTCTTTCTTTTTTTGGCGTGTATTTCTTGCGCATCAGAGGTGCTTTTTTTCATAGGCTACTCTCTATCTTTACTATTTTTCTTTGGTGGTTTACTGTTTATAATCAGTCACAGCGGGTACACATTAGGCGTTTTGCGCGCGCTTAATTCCATCCCCTAATTTAAAACGTGGGTTTTGATTTACTAAAAATCCTCAAATATGAATTTTATTATTTATAACAAGGAGTCCCTATATCAGCAATTTTCAGACCTTTAGCATCAAAATTTGCTGATGTCTCATACAAACTTCCATCCCCTAGTTTAAGGGGTTGGAGAGTATAAGTTCCAAGTTTTAGATTTTTTGTTTTTTGTGTACTAATACTAAATACTACATACTAAATTTCAGCTTTCTAGGATTTCCGAAAGTACCCTAAGAATTTTGATGATTATCAGTCGGTCAGTGACGAAATCGGAGTTTTTTTAGATATCAATAAAATCTAAAGTATAAAAGCTATGCAAAATAACTTTATACGTTTAATAAATCCACTATTGACATCTTATCCTGAATATTTTATTTATCTGGTATAATACAAACCCAAGTTATGGGGGTTCAAAAAACGACGAAGCGTTTCGAGAAAATGTAGGTAGCGCCCTTGCGCTTCGCTTGACTCGTGTTGGCGGAGTCACTATCGTGCCCCCAGATTTTAAGATTCAGTCAAAGTAAAAACCAGTACATAATGGAAATTTGACATTACAAACCGGAAGCAAATGGTAGACATTAAATGTAACAATAGACACAAAGCCGAACAAACCCTTTTTAATAATATGTATGTAACATCTCAGTGATATTCAGTTTAAGCATTGGACATCTATTAATTAATGCGGGCCCACACTCCCGACTTCACGCTGTCATCGGCTCCATTCACTCGTTCAATGGAAGTAGGCACAACACGGCTGTCAAAGGCGTGTGTATAGAAAGCTGTACGCACAGGCGTTGAATAGAGTCTGAAGTGGCTAGCTATACGTCAGTTTACACTTCCGAGTTCCGACGCATGACGACGAACGAAAGCTTATGCATAGCATAAATGTTGTAGATATGCAATCTTGGAATGTGTCCTATCGATATATATCAGTACATTTATAAAACAAAGTCCCCCGCCACGTCTGTCTGTTCGTGATAAACTGAAAAATTACTGAACGAATTTTCATGAGGTGTTCACTAATAGACAGAGTGATTCATGAGGAAGGTTTAGGTGTATAATTTGGTAAGATTTTGAATAAATTGATTGAAATATGTTGATGATTGTTGAAGATGTCTCTGCTACCCGTGCGAAGCCGGGCGGGTTGCTAGTAGATAATTAAAAAGGAAGTATGATGTCTCTCAACAACAATGTTGTGGTAGTCACTAATATGCGCCTGAATAGCCAATAGAATCATATTATAAACTTCCGTCACTATAATATGTATTCTTTGGGGATTAAAAAGTGTTGTACCTACTGGTATCTAAATAACAATTAATTTTGTACGAAATATTCCGAAAGCCTTTCTTTCATTCTATAAATTAATGGTACCTACTTATGTATTTTTTTCAGATTTTATGGATCTCATTAGTGGTGTATATTTTTTATGACACTTTTATTTATTACAAACTTGGAGGACAATTTTATTATTTAAGACGAATTTTAGGGGTAAGTGAATCTTTAAAATAACAAATGTGCATTATACAGTTTAGCAATTCCAAATACGAACGCTGCTATTTTATGAAAGTTCACATTTAGTTTTCTCACCTGCCAGCACTCGTACACAGACTGAAAAAGGATTCAATAAAACACGGGCGATATTATTTTAATTTTCTGTTTCAGTTAGGACTATGCATCTCCCGTGGTACAGCGACTGTTATAAATTTATGTTTCGCCCTCGTATTGCTTCCTATATGCAAGAAGGTTAATCAACTGCTATACAGAGTGCTATCGAGAATATGGCCTGGTTTATTTTTTTTCTGGCTAGAAAGAGCGAAGAGTTTTCACATGACCGTTGCCATAACATTATTAATATTTGCTGGTAAGTATATTTCTGGATTTCATAAATACATACCTACTTATAGATTTGCTTTATGTGATATAAATAAAGTAGGTATTTATACGTGATGTTTGGCAAGCATTCTGGATTTCGTTATAATAACTAGCTGATTGTAAATTTTCTCTTTAAAATTTTGTGCGTGTTTACGTAACAATTAATCTCATTCAAACAGTTTGTTTTTATTAGGCAAAGAGATTTCATTTATGTAATCACAAAATATGGATGATAAAGTTCATTAAAATGAACACTTAGAGTTCTCTAAAAACCATACTTAGGGCTGGCTGGTAAATGAGGGGGAGATTAACAAAAATAAGATTTCTTGATAGAACCTTTATTTTCAAAAGTATTCACAAAGCGAATTGGAAATGGTGTTGTACTCGTTAAAACCCTACGCGTATGTAGAGCACCATTAAGTTGTTGAGACGAAGGCTAATGGCTGCAACACCACTGTTAGGATTTTTAGCTTTTGTTCTTGAACTAAATCGTGGGCACTACTCTGCCCATCGTGTGTTCTGGTGCACCTGTTTTAGAAATCTTGAGAAATGTTAAACCGTATTTCGTTGCACTCTAAAATGGATGAAAAGTGTGCGCCAAGGCTTGAAATTACTGATAATACATGTTTGAGTGGAGTGCTTTGAAATGAATTCCTGGAGAACAATAAGTAATAAAATAGTATTATTTATTGTGCGCCTGGTATCATATTCTTGTCATTATTAGTGTGGCCTTTAATAGTTTTAAAGACCGACTCATACACATTGTGCAAAGTGTGGTGAGGGATGAAAATTGAAAATTGATTAATGTATGTAATGATATATTGAATTGGATGTTTTTCATTTTGTTTAGATAAAAAATTTAGTTTTATCGTATTTTCTTTTAATCACGGAATAATATTTGGGTTATGTACACTTTTATAGTACTATTACTGACATGATATGCTTTTGCGTTAAATGTGAGTCTTAGCAATCTTTAAATAACGCTAATATTCTTGAATGTTTGTGACATGATTATTAATATGAAAAAAAAACGTAATTGAGAGCTTTGCATTTATATACACTAACTTAGACTAAAAGTACAGGACGACAGCGAAATTAAATGAGGAGATATGAAAAGCTTTAGAAGCATTTAGATAATTTTTGTATCATTATATTATATACAATAATGAGATGTTTATCACGTTTTTACGTAAACTATATTCTTCTTTTAACGTAGAGGGTCTTTTAAAACTTAAAGGCATAATAATAACATGAATTGCTTAATTAAAACTCCAACAATATTATCGAAAAGGATTTTTAATAATCGTAATTCCCCACCTGACAGCTATTGCCCTACAATATTTACATTATTTCCAGTGGTACATTCCATTTCCCACTGTGTGAACTTGTGGAATTTCTCCAGAGAGTACGACGAACAACACGAAGAGATTAACTTTGCCACCTACAGGAATGAGGTTAGTGAGAAACTTTGGAGCGTTAGGTTACACGTTGTTTTATTGTTCCTTGCTACCTAACTATTATTAGCTACCTTTGTATATAGGTATTCGTTGCGTTTTACGATGTAGGGCATTATAGTATATCACGGGAGCATTGCCTTAATGCATTATTTACTCACTTTAGAACGTTTCCTAGGCCATAGGAGTACCTAATTTGATTTTAATGACGCATAATGATGTCCAAAGTCGATTAGTACTTATTAGACGAGAATATTGTGAGTCTAAATGTACTTTTATTGTTTGTTTAAATGGCAATATGTTTGTTCGACATGGCAATTGTTGATGTTACCTATATTATACCGTAAAATATTTTTTTTATAATATTGCTTTTTTTATATACACAACACACTTAGCCTAAACTGGCTTAGCACACTGCCCCGCCTGGTGGTAGGTAAAAATTGTGTTACAGTTATGTAGTTTTTAAATTTAATTTTAATGTTTATGCTCTATGGGATTACCTGGTGTAATCCTAGTGGTAATTACAAACAAGTCAATGCATTGCATTTAGGTGGTCCTAATGCAATGCATTGACTTGCTAATCTTCTAGAAAGGGGAAGATTCAATGCCTGAGTGTTATATATGTAGTTCTTGAAACAACTAAGCTGCTAAGAGTTCAGCCTTCAAATAATCCCGCCGGGGTAGGAGGAGGCGTATTAAACACGCACATTTTACCAGCGAGAGAACCAGTACCAGTAGAGCGAGTGGAGTGGTCGCTCTAGACGCCAGGTGGCAAGGGGCACTAAAAAGCCAAATGTGAAAAACAATTTCTAGCGAAAATTAAAATGTTGAGGGTACTTTTTAGGAGGCGCTAGGATGTGAAATGAACATCAATAGCAATAGGAACTTTATTAACGTTAATGAAGCAGGAGTAAAATAATAGAGCTACATTCACATATGTAATTTAATTTCAATCAAGTTTTGATATTTGAAATGAAAGTTGTGTTTTGAAAATTGAAATAAAATTTATGTGTAGTGATAAAAAATGGGCCCTGAAATAAAATCTCGCTGTACCCTGAGCAATAATATGATGACGGGCCTGTTGGTCTAGTGGTTAGTGATCCTGACAGCTGAGCCAGAGGTCATGGGTTCGATTTCCATATTTTCCACCCAGGACAAATAATTGTGTGATGAGCACGGTCATTTGTTCTGTGTCTGGGTGTAATTTTTCTATAATATGTATTTAGAAATATATAAGTATATTTATCAGCAGTCTGGTTACCATGGTACAGGCTCTGCCTAGTTTGGGATTAGACGGCCGTGTGTGAGATATGTCAAGTTGTTGTTATTATTATTATTAAGGGTAAGGGTGGTGTTGGTCCCACTCACATAATAGAGGGTAAGCCTACTGCCGCCAACCGGCCACTTTGCAAATTAAAGGTAGGAAAATTGTGTGTATATTGAAAAGGAAAGGTACGCTAGAAGGGAAGGCAATGGAAGGAAAAAGAATATTGCTTATGCGGATGGATTGAGGAGTGTAAATGGCTATTGCCGGGCAGTCCGAGCCTTATTTAACGTTGCACTTATTGATTGTAACCATAGTTCATTCATGCTGCGTGCCTATAATCAAGAAATGATTCGTTTTGCTTTCGGACTGTTAAATTTTGTTGAATTTTCAATCTATCCCATAAAAAAAACAAAAATTAGCATGCAATTGTGGTCCCTTTGTGGAATACTTATCAGAATGTATTTATAAATTATATCTGTTGTCCAGGTATTTCATCGTACTCTATTATCAGTAATCGAGGGGTTTTGCAAAAAAAAAAACGGTATGAATGTACACATGTATAACTTTAAAAAGTCACGGGGATTACAGTTATCCACGAGGATGAATTTCATAGAATCTACAAACCGAACTAATAAATAAACTAAACTAATTATGTTTTATTCTACAGTAAATCATACTAAATAAGTACATAATAAATAAATAAAAAAAATCATACTTCATTAAAATTACACAAATAGGTCACTACCATGGATCCCATGGATTTTTTATTATACTACTTTATAAATGGCTAAGCTTATAAGTGGAACATACCGTAGGATAAGATCCCTCTCATTTGAGACTACTTATATAAAAAAACCATTGTTTATAAACAATAGCGATCTCTGTAGCTTCTGTATAACTGTAGTTGAATGGAACTTTTCCTTAGCAACAATACACATATCAAAATTTCCTTCCAGAACCCTCTACGTCTACTACTCAGCACGGCAGGAGTAACAGGCGTAACCATGCTAATCATCACACTATGTATGGGACTTACATCAATGAGGTTTGTGAGGAGGAGAGTCTACAACGCGTTTTGGTATACTCACCATCTGTACCTCCTGTTCATTGTGATGCTTATAATACATCCGTTGAGGTAAATACAACATCATTGTATTTTGAAGGTACCCCTAGTAAGAATTTTTACAGTTTAGGTACACGTTAATATTATTTTGTCGCCAGACGGCGAAGAAGGCTCGAGAGCAAGGCCCTCGGTCAAGTGGGATGGCAGATTTTTTGATCTCAGCGATAGTAGGACCGTGTGATTCCTTTACACGTTTTTGTTGTGTGTTTTTGCGACTGATCTCAGTCATTCATATAGGCCATACAGTTGTCGTCCTGGTTTACACAACAATAGTTAAGTTTTCACCTGACATCGAGATGTTACCCAACTAGCAAAAAGTGTTCTTATAAAAGTAACCAATGCGTTTTTGCCAAGAGCTATAGCATTGTACGTTTGACATGTAGTCCGTCTTGTAGTGTGTTACAAGTCCCGATTTGGCCACAAATCTCAAGACTTCTAGCCTTACTTTGATCCTATAAGAGCTTTGTAACGTGCTAAATTAGTCTTAATTTTATCTTGTAACCACACTAACGAATCATATGAGTTCAAATTCGAGGGCCATACTAGTGGTTCCCTAAAGAATTCTTCATTTACCTCCTGGCTCCATCATCATACCCTTATTGCCAAGCCCAATATATTGGACTCGTCAAAACGAATCATATGAAAACGCGTTTCAATTGGCCTCTAATTACATTCACTTAACTACTTAACTTTAAAAAAAATGTCAACGACTTCAATGTGCCAAATCATGATAAATTGTAATAAGCTGTGGAGGTAGAATATTTTCTTCAAATTTAAAACCAATTCAATAAAAAAAAGAATGATTGAAATCGGTTTAATAACACATAAAACAATTGTTGACAACAAAATTGTTTTCTCGATTCATGAAAACTTTCAAAGGCCTTTAAGAAGTCTTTTTTTGTAAGCACAACTATGCAATACTTTGTAATATAAAGTCAAGGCGCTGCTGCCTGAAGCCTGAAGGCCTGAATTTAAATGACATTTTAAACTTTCAAAAGGCTCGAACACAATGGAACCCGCAATGTCAGATAAAAAGATAATTCATTCGAAATAATATTTTGTATTTATTACCTTTGACTCTGTTGAGGTAATGTATGTTTATTTGCAATACGTGCCCAGGATGTTGTAAGTAAATGTTCAAACCATAAAACATTGCTTTCAGATTATATTTTAACCCGGGACGCAAAAAGAGGGGTGTTATAAGTTTGACGTCGATGTCTGTGTGTGTGGGTGTGTGTCTGTCTGTGGCATCGTAGCTCTCAAACGGATGGACCGATTTCGATGCGGTTTTTTTCATTTGAAAATCAGTTTCCTTACGGTGGTTCTTAGCTAAGTTTGGTTAATATCGGTCCAACAGTGTAAGAGTATCAGCTCTTTTCCAAAATAATGTAAGGCATTTTGTAATCGTTGAAGGGATTTTCGAGTCGGGGGTGTTTTAAATTTTAAATTTATGATTATTAACCTATGTGTCAAGAATGAAAGTTTTAAATTATAAGCTAGTGAATCGTTTAATTCTAGCGAATCAGATAAGAGTCCTTATCCTTTTGAGCCTATTCCTATTTCTGAATAAAGTTCATGAAATCAATGATTATTATTTTATCCATAGAGTGCGCATCAAAGCTTTTAGTACATGTGTTCAAAAGCAAAAAAAACACGACATGCTTCGCTATTTTAGAAGAAGTACACCATAAGCGCGTCGTCCTTCTTTAGGGTGAAGACGCTTCGGAAGGGACCATTTAGAGCAGAAATCTTCTGCGCCCTCCTAGGGGAGAGCCGGATGATCCTCGTTGCTAGTAAATTTATTCTCGTAATTTCAGTGGTGTCCTCAAAGAAGAAGTTATTGGAACTGAAACTAGTCTGAATCTTAGTCAAGCTGAAAATACTTCTAAATTTGTACCCATCAAATCAAAGGTAAGTCACAACATTATTTTTAACGTTTTTTATACATTTTTGTGTATAGCAGTAGGAATTCGAGTTACAACCCGAAACTAAACGAAATTTGGTTTTAAAAGGTTTTGACCTTGTAAGATTTTTTCAGCTACCTCATCATAAGTATAACAAGCCATGTATTCGAATTCTATTAGTTATACTATTGATGTAAGACTTCCTCTAACTCTGTTTATCTAAATAGTTTAAATATTATTAAATATTATTTTACTAAATAAAAATATTATTTTTATTTAATAAACTATTTAGATTTATTTAATTATTTTGATACTCATTATGAAAAGAAAAAACATAATTATTTAATACATAGCTAAAACAGAGTAAGAGCGATAGCTTTATATACCTACTCTTGTTACACATAATTTTGAATTCAGTAATTATATTAAAGGCTTCCAGGAAAGTGGCTTATACCTATTCAACATCAATGGTATCATCACCAATTACTAATTATCTTGTTCAAGATAGAGCCATTACCGACTTCACAAAACCGCATTTTAGTCAGATCCTTTCATTGAGAGTCCCCTTGGGGAGACACCCTACCCCTTTTAATGTAGTGTAAGTGAACTAACCCCAAAAGTGAACCTTGAGAGCATCTATCGAGTAGGTAATTTAATGTATCTAATAGACGGGCATGCACTTTGGACTAATGTATTCAGAAATTACTTTGTATTGTCACAGAATATTATGGTATTGTCATTACTGCGCCTTATGTGTAAGTACAGATATTGGAATGCATTTTATATTTAAATAGAGCCCGGACAGTGACCTAGATCAGTTGGAATGATTCGATTCATATCTTTTTAAAATATTGGTGTGTCGGCTTCGGTCCCGAATGCATCGAGTTTATTTATTTACTTACTTTTTATTTTTATTTGAATTTAAAATTAAAGGTACAGTTTTGTTGTAGAAGTTCTTCATTTTGTGAGCCTATTTAAGAACAAAATTAAGATCAGCTATCAAAATGATAACGTGTCACGCCACATTGCGATTCAGCGCTGAGCGGACTGTCTGTTTTAGTCGGTTCTTCATAGTCCTGTTGGGGGTTCCTATAAAAAAGTGTGTTATTTACCAAACTTATTACGTTCTCCGTGGTCAAGACAACTTGTTAACTTTTAACTTGTACCTAAATGGACATTTCGTAATGTGCTAAAGTCTGCTCAAGTATATTTCATATAGTCTTGCAAAGGCAAACCAAACTGACCGCGTAATTGATTGCTACTATCGCGATGCTACTGCAGAAAGTAAACCCAAAGAGGCCCAAATCGTTGATTATGTATCTAAAGCAACCATGTGTAGACCCTTTGTGAAGCTGTGATCGCTATAGGACGCGTTGAGGAAACACGCCATTCATCGGCACGGGCATTTTTCATTATTAGTGTTTGTGTACCTGTCCATGTTATAAGCACTTCAGTACTGGACACATTAACAGTGACGGAAATAAGAATTACTTTATGAGAAAATATGCACTTAAAGTAACAAAAAACCTTACATACAAGGATGTTATCGTTGTAAAAATATTGTACTGTGTCTACAGTATATACACAATAGAAAAGTTCACAGCTTATTCAGGCTGAAATTAACCCAAATACACCTATCAATGGCTACTTGTTACATTAAATCAACGATTCATTCAATGATTTTGTAATTCAATGTAATGTTCTTATGATGACATGGATATTTATATTGATCGTCTCTTTGGACTCTTTGAACAGCTGTTTTGGTAATTTAAAATAACTAGTGTTCGCCAGGTGGCCGAAATTCGATGATATTCTATATGTATACTTTTGTGTAAAAAAAGGTTGCAGTTTTTTCTGAAAGTTTTTATTGATAGCTACTAAAAAAATAATAGGCTGACAAACGGTAGGAGAAAATGGTTATACGATATACAGAGTGCTATCAACATTGCATAATTTTTAAGTTAGTATTTATGGATTTTCTCAATAATAGATTGAATAATTCCAAAATAAAAAAATATGTTTGATTTAAATTCTTTAACTTCACACATTTCATCTGCTTTTATGAGAAACGTAGGTGATAATACCTGGAAATTCAAACGGTCATCACTTTTAACGGATCCTTTTTTTTAA
This sequence comes from Euplagia quadripunctaria, assembly GCA_963859945.1. NCBI lineage: Eukaryota > Metazoa > Arthropoda > Insecta > Lepidoptera > Erebidae > Euplagia > Euplagia quadripunctaria. The sequence continues at coordinate 21,013,200 of OY982564.1, read as the reverse complement.
ATTCATTTTGTAACTGCACGCTGGAGTCATGCCCTTTCAGTGATTTAAATAGCTACAATACCTTTTTGGTTACTATATGTATCAAAAAGGTGAGTAAGGTATAGGTACTAATATGTACCTATCAAAATCGCGAAAGTTTAAAAATAAATTATTTAAAATAAAATGTATTACTGAACCGTTTCAAGGAGCTGGCATCACTGTTGAACGGTATTTTCAGGATTCCTTTCCTCAAAAGGAAAAAAAGGAACCCTTATAGGATCATTTTGTTGTCCACCTGTCTGTCTGTCTGTCAAGATCTTTTCCTTCAGGAACCCGAAAAGGCATCAAGTTAAAATTAACATCAAATATTTATGGCAGTGGTTCCTTAAACCTGTAATAAAATCAAGCTTCTAAGTCAACACAACCAAAGAAGGCTTAATGGCCATACCATTAAGCCTTAGATTTTAACAAATTTGAACATTTTGCAGGTAATTCAAAACCCCATTCTCATTTACCTAGAATGATGAAATTTGGTAAGAAGCAAGGTCTGACAGCACAAGTGAAAGAAAAAATCCGAAAGTCGTTAATTTGTTGTTAAGTTTGTTTTTCGAAAAAGACTGGCAAAAGTCTTCGAGAATTGATTCCCGAGATGGACGTATACAAGTTTGTTTGCTTACGGAACCCTCGGACTCGTACTTGTCCGGTTTTTTTTATCAAATTGTCTCTGTAGATGATATTGTATGGTCCGGGTACGGAAAACTATGGTCTTTCCAATAATTTTCAAGACGTACTGGAATTATGTAGTTGTATTGAACAGGAAATTCCGAACACCGTTTCATTGCATCTTCATGACCGTCCGCTACGTACCTCTCGTGAAAGTAGATACTTGAAAGTAGTACCTTCTTAGTTTCAGGACGGTTATACGAAGCGGTACTTACGGAATGGCCTAAGGGACTAGCATTCCAGTGGTTTTGAATTCGAACCTCATTTAGTAGGTACCTACACTACCAAACCTGATACAAGCATTTAGCTTAGTAGGAGAGGTTCCCAATTATACCAGTAATGTGTGAATATTAATAAAATCATACATAGATACCTATTGGACGTATACCTATAATGACGCTTCTCTGTTTGCAATGAATGGCTACTAGGAAATTACAATAGCCCAAATCTATTACGAAACCTTTGAATTACGGACTGGTACTGAATTTCAATTGCCAGTAGCTAACTATTATTGGCTTTATTTACACACAACAGATTTCAGTGTACATTATGTTCGTCGTGGGATGTACTTAATACGAATTGATATGTTTAGCATAGGCACGGTTAATTTTCGTTGACCACCTGTGACCGGTTGAATGGTTGGAATTATAATAGATTTACGACAATGTGTAGGTCGAGTCCCTCATTAAACTCGATACAGATTTGTCCTTCCTCATTACGATTTCATTTGAGAAGTTATAGTGAAGAGTGTAATAAGATGATGGTAAATAATTTATCGTACAGTGCATTAAATACCACACAACTTTGCATATTGATCGTGGTATCAAAAACGCGTTTCAACCCTATATTAAAACTGACGAAAAAGTTATTTTTTCCTCACGCCAAACCCTACATTAACCAAATATGGAATAGTATCCCTAAAATGGAATACCGTCATTTCTCGGAAACTAATACTCCTTTTCTTAAAAAACAGTGATGTTTTATACCTTTCCATCTTTATACTCGCGTACAGCTCTCGACTAGGCAGTCGAGCGAGGATTGTATCTGCAGTAAGTGTTTTGTTTTGGCGCTGTAAGAAAAGTTTTTGAGGTACGAAAAAACTAAATATTTCTCGATAAGTGGTTGCTAATACTATTATATATTATGACTATGCATTGATTACATGTTTGTTTGAATGTTTCAGAGTTCTTTCCTCGTCTGATTCTGTTTAGTAAAAAAATCTGAAATACATTTTGATTAGGTTGAAATTTCCGAATATGGACAGTCCGTGGGGTCTAAATATGGACTATTTCATAAATATGAAATAGTCCATCCACCAATCCATCAGCCATCGAACCATCAACGAACGATGATCGCAGCACTCTAAATCTGGTGTCTCCCTATGAAATCAGCCCAGTGCCAGTTAAGAAAAGAATACTCTCTAATAGGCCAAGAAAAGCAATAATTGCTGCAAGAATAACTTCTACACCATATAAAAATCAACTTATTGACAATACTAAAAAGTAAATTTGACCTTTTTAAATTTGACAAAACTTTCTGTGGTATCTCATAAAAATTAAAGCATATTATTCATAGTTTTATAGTAGTCCATATTTGGGTACCTATTCCATAATTAGGTGACTTTATATTCAATTTGTTTTTGAGAAAATTTTATAGTTTAAATTAATATATGTAATACAAGAGTATTATTAAGTTAAGCGCAACTGTATGACTGATAATAACCAAGTATAAAAGTTTTTGATTAACAACATATTTTTTTTTTATTACACAAAAACAAAATGGTATTCCATATTTGGTTACTTTCCTCTACGTAACAATATTTTACTACGGAACTAAACCACCTAATTATACAAAATACTTAAATACTTTTATACAGTCTACAAATTATTAAAATGCTACAACTTTTATCAATTTCTGCGACGATCGCTTTTCACACTTCGAACATTATCTTGAGATTCTGCTGCGTCAAGAACCTGATTTAATAGTCAGTTGTAGTAGGTAGGACCCGGCACATAATACTAGTATAACATTTATGCATTATTCTTACAGGATTAAATTAAAGTTGTCGCAATATTTAATAAGTTATTTACTTCAAGAGGTAAATAAATAAAAGTCAAGCGGAACTTCATCAGCCTATCACAGTCAATTGCCGAAATAAATGTTTTTAAAATGAAGCTGATATCAATATTTCGGTCTTATTGGTAAAAAATTGAGTAAGTGACCTATATTTAGCACTTCAGTAGGTACTCGTATACATCACTTCAAATGCTAAAAAGAGGTAAAAGAAAAATAACAGTTTATAATAAAACATAAAAAGTACAAGTGACAGTCTCAATCGCGCACCGAGGGTTCCGTAAGCAAACAAACCTGTTTGTAGATATTAAATCCATCTCGGGAATTAATTCTCGAAAATTTTTTGCTGTCTTTTCTGAATGACAAACTTAACTTTGCGGTTGCGGTATACGACAAAGTCTACTTTCCAACCGCAAAATATAAGTTTGTAATCACAAAAACTATTTTTAGGGTTCTGTTCCTCAAATGAAAAAAAAGAACCCTCATAGGATCACTTTGTTGCCCGTCTGTCTGTCCGTCTGTCTGTCAAGACCTTTTTCTGAAGAGCCCGTGAACGCATCAAGTTGAAATTAATACCAAATACATAATTCTGCGGTCCCTTAAAGCTGTATAAAAAATCAAGCTTCTAAGTCAACGCAATCAAAAGATATGGCCACTTAAGCCTTACACTTGATCAAATTTGAACATTTCGCATTTTGAATATTATTAATTTCGGGTTCGGGTTCCTGAGGAAAATGGTGAAAAGAAAAACAAAAAAGTGATCCTATAAGGGTTCCTTTTCCTCCTTTTCAGGAACTGAACCCTAAAATAAAAGAAATCTATTATCAAAATAATTTTCTTCTTAAAAACATCGACATTCGTTTTTTATTACTCATTGATAAAGCAGTTTGTATGTACTATCTTTTACTATTCACCATAAATCACTTTAAAATATTATATAATTATATGATCGAAGGTTTTAACAATTTAACTGTTGCCAGAAAAATTGCATCTATATCACCCGCATACCCGAAGAACTGGATCGTTCACATTATAGAGTGCTTTTTTACCCAATCTTTTACTTAAACAACTCACTGCTTTGTATAAAACTCTGCACCACCGAAGTATCTATTAATATAGATATCCATAATAATTTGTTCTGCAGTTATGTAGTAGTGGTTGAGTGCGATCACTTAACCACCGCTTCGTATTTCAGGTTCTAAGCGAGGAAGCTGATCAAAAATCTTCTTAGATTTCAAGTTTAATAAAAGGAATTTAACTACCTGTCTTTGGTTACTAACACACGTAATCAGCGTGTTTTACCACACGTTATCATTATATTATATTGCAGTAATTCAATCGTAAATGTTTGAGTCATTTTCTTAGAAATACGTCGAGTTGTAAAACTTACAAACATGATTCATGACTCATGTGACCCAATAACGTATATTGATGTCATTAACCTTGCTTGTCACCTTCTATTTAATACCGCAAAACTTTTTTACCCTCTACGGGCTTAAGTGATTGTTCGGATCGTAACTACTGATGTAAAATATCCTGATACACCGATGTTATCGACTGACATAATTATAAACAGTCAACAAAATAACAGTAGCTGAAAACTATTTTCTTATGACTAATAAATTGTTTTACCTTTAATTCGCGGCGTTTTCAATGTCCAATTTCAACTTTTCTTTTAAGAGCGGCAGCTCGCTTTTGATTAGTCCTGTATATTAAGATTATAATAATGAGAGTGCTTGAGAAAATTATCAAACGCTTATAATTGCACGGCTTACGTTTCATTTCCATGGAAAGGTTTCCTTGTTAAGTAGCTTCACATTGTCAGTACCTAAGATGACATCCACGATATTCTTATTTCTTCATTTTTTCTATTGGGACAAAACTTTTAGGGTAGGCATCGGGTTTCTTTTTGTTATCATTTAATTAAGCAATCTGACGAAAATACTGACTACTTTTTAGCCTTATAATAATGTAATATCCCTAAGAAATCTAAACAACGTCCCAGTGTGTACCTACTGATTTATTTATATTATAAATTATTTTATATTTATTATTTAAAATACATTTTTTCATTTATTTTTAATTTTTGTAGTGGGGAAGAATAAAATTCACCTCTATTTAAGTTTTATTACTCGGCTCGGAATTTCCATTAACACCACACATAAAAGACAAAACAAAAAGGATTTCAAACCAAGAACAACATGTCTGCCCTATAAAGCTCATAATTCTGATTCTATATTTTTCACACCTAGATCTAAAGGGAGCTAACTCAAAAGTTTAAATTTTAGACTTATGCACACCATTGAGTTCCTTATTTCAATACCAACCGACTAATAAAATAAATTTAAAAACATCATCACTGCTCGACGCTAGACGCTAAATTCACCAACACGGGCTCAACTCATATTAATAAAATAAATATACATAGGTACGTATGTTATACTAGTATTAAATAATAGGGAAATAACTTCAGAAATCAGATTTTCAGCCCCAAAACACGATTAAAACACAAGATTCCTACAATTTCTTTATTCTCGTTGCATATAAGAAGCATAAATCTTTACAGAATAGTAATTAGCTTTTCGCCTTTTCTGAAAAAATGTTATTTAGAGTTAATACCTGTTTAGATCTAAGTGTGCAATTTATTTAAATCTCATCAAGGCTTCTAAGACCGTCTCAACACCGAAAACAATATGTTTGTCTTTTCTATGAATCTCACATCATAATACTGCTCCATTATTTATGTATTTATAAGTTAAGAAACGATGTCCTTTCTCTATATATTTCTTAGAAGCTTGAGGTAGACTCCAGACAGTAATTTAATGTCTGACTCGATAATGACTGCATTTATCCTAATGAGGTAATTTAAACGGCTTCATAATGATACTTACATAATATATTTCAGGGTTGGATGTGGATGTCACTTCCACTGACATGCTTCCTTCTAGATCTCCTGTGGCGAATCTGTACAAGAAATAGAGCAAAAGTTGACATACTAGAAGTAAGTATTGGTTTTTTCAATTCCCACATAGGCTCTAGTTCTAAGATTGTTGATTATATTAATGTAGGAATTAATAATAATTTGATTTGAAGAGATTGAAATTCAATGAATAGAGCTGTCGTTTGAGTTGTATCGTAACTATGTAAGTATCTTCTATTTATTTCGTGGTATACAAATACATGGTATTTAAAAAAACTGTAATATTTTAGAACAAGTCTGTAGATAAACCTGTAATACCATTGTACACACCATGAATCTTATTAATTGGAAAAAAAATGTAACTGGTAGTTTTCTAATGTAAAAATCTGTAGTGAATATTATGATGTAGTCAAATTCAAGTTGTCAAATTTCAAATTCAATATATTTATTTCAGAAAATTGGTCATCACATCAATGAGGTATTAGAAACCGTAAAAAAAAATTATAATCGAAAATTATAGAACAACACACACAGTCACTGCGACAATAATAATAACTTCACACATCTCACACGGCCGGTCGTCTGATCCCAAACTAGGCAACAATAGGTTGCTTTGTCAATTGTAAAATTTTGAAAAAAAGTACAAGGTACAGGTACACAACAAGCTAATGTTTATTATGTGTGTTAAAAGAATGTATTTTAATTTTTTTTACAGAACTGATCTTTATTTTTTAAGGTAAATCAGGTTTGCCACCGTCTTACCGTCTTACGTCACCGTTTATTTCTTTAAAAAATTGCCTCAGTGAATCACAAAGCCTTTTCATTTGCCTAAGATATTAATTGCTCGGATAGCCCTCTTGTGCAGCACGAAGATAGATTGAATATCGTACCGTATGACATTGACATATGAAAATAACTAAAATAGACTAATCTGGCTGTTTCAATATCAGACATTTCAAGATTTTACCTAACAGCATATGCTGCCGAAAAGTTCAGTTCAAAGCTCAGTCTATTCGAAAAGTTATCAATATACGAGCCGAATCGAAGCTTAAAATCAAGAGTAATAATGCCTAAGAATTTCGTGGTGTCTACTCGTTCCAACTCGACTTCTTTAACCGTTATAGTGGTTTCCACGTATTTAACGTTTGGAGTAGTGAGCCGGATACGTTTAGTCTTTTTTACATTAAGTGTCATCCGAAAACAACACTATCTCGTGGTTGTTCTTAACAAGATGAGGTAAGTCATTAATGCAGATTAGGAACAAAAATGGCCCAAGTATAGAACCCTGTGGAACTCCCATATTTACTACAGACTCTGGAGGTAGCTTGCCTTTAATATCGACTTTTTGAATCCTGTACTCAGATATAAGTAAATTTCATTATATCATAAAACTAGATATTGTCTGAATAATCAATTGCGTATCGGCGATACATGTGGGACAGTTTAATCCAATAACCGCTCAAGGCTTGATCGGTTATTGGATTAAGCTTGATCATCATGCTTTGCATAATCCCCTTATCCACGTTCAGTAAAACGGATTTAATAGGAATCATTGCATATTTTGAGATCCATATCTTTATGACTTATTGTGTAACGATTGATTTATTGTTCATTATATACTACTTTGTTTTATACTTTTTTTTATTAAGGCACATTGCCTTTTGCCCTTAAAGTTTGCTAACTAAAGTGTGGAAATGGCAATGTAATGTAAAATGTCTCTTGTTCTAGATTGAATTCACAAAACTACTCACTAACAATCATCCCAGGAGTAATTTTGTATTAATAGGATGAGAGTTTGGGGATGAATTAACAGATCATTCTCCCCTAAACTTTAGACATAATAACCCTTTGTAATAGTAACGGCTATGAGGTAACTGTAACGTTGTTTAAATGGTTACTTATTCATTATAAACGCAGATATCATATTTAAATATATATTTTTATATTACATTATTTTTATAGGTATTTAATACCAAGGATGTTGATGGAATATCAGATATTTCTGAAAATGTTTGCAAAAAAAAAAATTTGAATTGACATGAAAATTCATAATGTGTTGTTTAGAAATGTCCACCTACACTAGGAAAAAAATGTTTTTTTTTTATTTTTCTAACTAAATCAACTGTTTGTCGGTTACACATAACGCTCCTTAAATTTGACCACATCGTTCTGTAACACCCTGTATAAGTGTGTTTATCGGCAGTCAGATTACCATAATATAGACTGCATAGTTTGGGATTAGGCGACCGTGTATGGGATAATATCAAGTTATTAAGTAGTAAGTAACGATAGTTGTTTACGAGTAGGTACCTATACACTATACTATCGTTGTCTTTGTATTGATGTCGCGTATTGTTGATTTGGTTCTTTCTCTTTAGTGCGCACAACACGAATCAACTCGCGTGATCGGTCGCTGGTTTATTTTCACTTCGTAACTACTAAATAAAGTACCTATTGGACAAGCGCGCGAGCAAGACAGACCCTCTCACGACGGCGCGGTGCACAGCGCGAAGAAACTAGTGAGGCCGTATAGTGCACGCCAAAATATCTTATTACATTAAACGAGCAATTCTTGTATGTATGTATTTATTTATGTATGTATTTATATTTTGGGTATTCCGGAAACGGCTCTAACGATTTTGATGAAATTTGGTATAAGTACAGATACAGTTTTGCATTTTGGGTTCAACTGCATAGTTGTATCATTAAACTATCTGTTTACTGATATTTACATCTTTTATAGTTACTGTTCCTACCGTGAGTCACGTCGGTGGGTTGCCAACTGAAAATCAGCGCTGGACGGTTCACGGTCTAGCAAATGCTGAGGTGGTGACCCTTTTCGGGGGTTGTGCTGGGCATGCATACTTGCATGTTGTGTAATGTATTGCAGTGTATAGTAATTGTCATATCAAGTGTATGTATATGTAATTATGTATGTCTTAGCATGGCGCTGAAATAAACACATTTCATCATTTTCATTTCATTTCATATGCTAGGACGATTACACAACCTAATTTAGCTTTATTTAATAAGTAAAAGTTGTACTAACTACTGTTACTGTATTTACTGAAAACATTGTACTCGGCATCGTAGGTGATTCACATGGCCGGGCATACAATCAGCTTAACATTGAGCTGCCCTCACGAGTTCCAGTGCCGCAGCGGACAGTATGTGTTGCTGCAATGTTTAAACGTGTCACTTATTGAGTGGCATCCCTTCACCGTCGTCAAGGTAGGTATGGCCACCTAATTTGATTAATATTTAAATTTATTAACTGAGTAGGTTAAGGAAGGAGAATTTATTTATCAAATTTGGTGAGGTAATAATATTTCTTTTATTATACCTCCTTGACTGAGTTCAGCATCATGATATAGGTATAATATAAAAACTAGTACTTGTATATCAAAGTATAAGGAATAAGGCAAAAAAAAATCCCACTTGTAGTTCCTGAAATTAGAACCATAAAAGCATAATTACATCTGCTTGATATGGATTCCCGTTTATGGGAATTCCATCAATGGTAGAGTATTCATTATTAGAACAATTTCTTAAAGCTAGACCGCGATTACTAGTTTTTTTTTGTGAAAATTTATAAGTCTTAACACTTTGGTCTAAATTAACTAAACTCAAATTCCGAAGTGGGATACAACGGCTAAACTTTAGTATATCCTTATATCCAAAAAATAACTCTTAATTTATGTCTCACCAGTTGATTACATTTCTAATCTTTTCATTATCGAATAGGTAATCAAATAATGGCTGACTGGTTGCATGAGTGACTAGAGTAGTGGTGGAAAAACTATAATTGTTTGGTTCTCCATGCAGTCAAACAGTACCAAAAATGGATATTTTCCAAAAAAACGTTGGCTTATTCTAAGTTTTGTTCTTTGTCCTTTATTTTCAGGTTCCTACATCATACCAAAGATTCTTCCTCGTATGGATAAGAGTAAAGGGTGATTGGACTGAAGCTTTACAGAAACTGTTATTGGAACGGGCGCCTCACGAGATCAGGTAGGCTGTTGTGATATGATTGTAATTTAGTTCTTACCCAAAATAGACCAAAATCTCAAAACTGGAAAGTCTCCATTATTTAAAAAAATCTTCTTCTGATTTTGAGGTTTCCTAAGATTACAGCTATGTCTGCTATATTGTGAACACTGTGTCACTTCATCTCGCTAGACACTAAACACACCTTACCGCTTTCTTCAAAAGTGGTTGAAAAAACATTTCATAGGGACTTCAAATTAAATAATGGGAATGAACTTGAATTTCATTTTTCAATATAAAAAGAAAATAATGCATTTCGCATGGTCCAATTAATGCCAAGTTTACATTAAGGGACTTGATGCATACAGATTTTTCCAGCATGTAAGATTTAAAAATTCAAACAGCTTTGCTAAAACGATGATAATGGAGAATAATAATTATTAATTCCTATAATTCAGCATTGTCTGAGTTACAAACGGAAAGCAGTCAACTGTAAGACAGTAGGCAGCTTCAATTTGCTTCAAATACCTAGAGTTCTTGTTATGTTGTTTCCAGTATGTTGGTTGACGGTCCATTCTCTAGTCCTATGGAGAGCGTGAGTCGCAGCCGAGTGGCGGTGTGTGTGGCCGCCGGTGTGGGCATCACGCCCTTTGTTTCAGCGCTTCATGACATGTTGCTGTAAGTACAAACCGCAAAAAATTCTCGTACAACATTTTGTAAACTATGCTTAGAATCCTGGAAATACCCATGGTCTATAAACATTTTTCCTTTCTTTCTTTCTATAAACATATATGTACCTGAATGGTTGTGTTTGAACCCTGGATATTTTAAACTATCTTTCATTTAGACTACAGGAGCCTATGCAAAATAAACAAAACATATGCGTATTCAAAGTTTCTCTTAAAAATAAAGGATTTTTAATCCCCGGCGCAAAAAGAAGGGGTGTTATGAGTTTAACGTGTGTATCTGTGTGTCTGTCTGTATGTGTGTATCTGTGCACCATAGCTCCTAAATGGATGGATTTGTTTGAAAGACGATTTGTGTCGTAAATTTGTGAATAAAATCAACCTGTATCTGTTCCAGAAACCCAAGGAACCGCCTGCCGGGAAGAATCCACCTTCTCTGGATCGTGAGAAATGAACGTGAACTAACGTGGCTAGCAGCCCTAGCCAATCAATTAATATTACAACTTCGAAACGCTAACCGCCCAGATAGACTGCACATAGAATTTTATGTCACCAACTCCAACAAAGACGTTAGTAATAAAGATGAAAATTCTGTAGCACATATGGTTGTAAACGAAAAAGGACTCTCACATATCATAAGGGATGAAGAAAGAGTCACTCTTCTTACTCCGAATAAAAAGAGAATTATGAATGAAGGGACGAGAGAAGAAAACAATAATTATAGTATAGCGAAAGAGTATCCTTTGATTGGCTGTAGAGTTAGAAGAGGAAGACCCCATTGGGATACAGTTTTCGGATACTGGGTGCATTTATATCCTGAGTAAGTTGAAGGATGATATTTAAAACTTTTCAGAAATATTTTTCTAAATTGTACATATGTGCGATCGTCAAAATTAATGCACATTCCATTTTTTTTCCTATTTCCAATACGCTTACAGCAATTCGTTTGTGGAATACACTACAGTGGCTCCAACCTTACATCCTTTTAGAACTATCTTTACAACTCTTTCGCGTAATGTAGCAGACACGTTTCAAGTTCACAGGTTTTAGCTCTTAATATTTATATAACTTCCAACGGCAGTACACTATCAGGATCACTTATTCTCACTTGTTCTTCTCTATCAAAAGTGGTCATGAAGACGTTGCTTTTATATAATACCACCGTTTGTACTGTTATGCTACACATCTGTCAATCAAGCGTACGATCCGCTTGATGATGATAATCCTCGGCCGGTTTCGGCCACGGCGACTACTTCAGCTCCTCATCTAGCGTTCGTATGCTCGCATGTGACTTATGTAGCCAATTTTGTTTCCAAATATTCGGGCACATTGTGGACATGTGCGAACACCGTTAGTGAAATTGTAGTTGATTGCCACATGCGGTCGGGGTTTCAACTCATCGCATTTGGCATCAAGTTCTGAGCAACGAGAAAACTTGAATTCCTTGATCCTACTCCTTAGTGCAGTTCTCTAATAGATATAGATAAATACCAAAGTTGTGAAGAGTCTGAAGAGGTTTTAAGAATGCAAGACTACAAATCTTCTATTAAAGGTTGGTTTATGGTTAAACAAGGAATCCACCGTGACCTACATCTCATATCATGCTCATAATTTGAATTTATTGAATGTGAGTATTATTTTAAGTTTCGTCACTTTGTTTTCAGGGACCATCTGAACGTATATTGCTGTGGACCAAAGAAATTAGTTAAATTATTGAGGGACAACTGTAAACACGCTTCTAAGACTAGCAAAACAAAATTTACATTCGTACACGAAGGTTTCTCTTGATCAGTGATAATTATTAGTCATTATGAATAAAATATTGCATTTATTGACGTACTTATAAATATTTGGCGTTTTATTTATATTTACCGTGTGTAAGCATTTAATAATAATAGTCATCCAGAAAAAAAGGGAGTTGAACGTAGCGTTTGAATCATAAACTTAATATACTAACGTAAAAGTTTATGGTTTGAATACTATTTGCTCACTATTTATTAACTTGCGCCAGTACCCGAACACATAGTTATGAACATAAACGGAGTATGGTAGCGTAATAGACGAATAGTCTCCTCATCTTCGAGTCACCGAAACTGAAATGTTTGTGTGTGCGAGTTTTACAGACGCGTGACTGAGTTTTAGTATAGGGACATTATTTGAGACCATTATTATTTTTTATATATATCCGTTAAAATATAGAAAGATTACGATGAAAACACTAAAATTACAGGAGACTAATTTTTTGAAACCAGTTTCACGGTGTGGTTTATTCTATCTCTTTCTCACACCTAGGTTTTTGTATAAGGATAGGTGTCTCACTCGCATTGCTCGTATACATTGTTCGTCTAATGCGCTAGTATATTAAGTTCATGGTTATGAAATATTATATTTGGTATCTTACCTGCCTACCGACTCAATGGGCCTGCGAAGGCTACATGTTTTCCGTTCCTCAACGGCATACTCAAAAGAGTTCCCCTTGCTGACCCAGCCAAAAGAAGAAAATATAGTTTTATAATGATTTAAATGCCCTGCCAAGTCAAAGCTTTAACTTTAACTCGTACACAAAAACAGAAATGATTCCATACTATATTATACTAAAACAGGTGGTTTTGACAAAATTGTCATTGAACTGGGAACCTCTTTGAAATAGCTAGAAAGACCTATCTAATAAACGCGTACTGTCAAAATGGTGACGGACTAATCAAATTATTTGTAATAAACATCTACAATACCTATGTAATTAACGATAACAGGTAAGCAATACATATTATAAGGGAATGACGCCCGGATTGGAGACAAAAGAGAAATCTGTAAAAGAGAAGAAAACTAAGAAACAAAAATCAAAAAAGGTATGCTATGACAAATACTTAATGTTGTTACTTCGTTGAAATATCTTCATTTCTTGGTACTTTCGCATGACTGTTTCTCGATATTATGTAATAGTTATATAAAACTCAATTTCCAGGCAAAAAGTAAAGTGAAACAACTGCTCAGAATTAGATGTCCCATTTGCTTCAATAATTTAGCAAAAGACAGTGTCGTCTCAACGAAGTGTGGCCATGTGTTTTGTAGGAATTGTCTTCAAAAAGCTTTGATACTAAACCCAATATGCCCTATGTGCCGGAAAAGGTTAGCTGGGTTTCAAGGCTATCATTCCTTATATCTGGACCAAAATATATATGATGACTTCGAAGATTGTTTAGAAGAATTTCGAACATAATAGGAGAAAGAACTGTAACCAATATTGCCTTTGCTACCAGTATTTATATAGTGCACTAATTAAGATGTTATATTCAAATGATAGTGCTGTGGTGTGAATAAATTTAGTACTGTTGTTGCATTTGGGCTTAATGTATTTTTTTTCGTTTCATTTGTGTAGACATTATGCCATTTGTCCTTGAAGGAGTGGGCAGATTTGTATGTAACTAACGTTTTCCCTAGCTTACGTTACGTGCCCACGTTATAGACAAAGTGCCTACTTCAAAATCTGGGACTGCACTTGAGTATTTCTTAACCGAAAAGCCAGAAATATCCATTTCGCAACGACCCGGGACGATCCCACGACCTCAGTAGGGCGCGCCCGTTTACAATACACACTGTGCCAAGATAATTTCGTTTTATTAGGTAAGTATTCATTCAAATTAGGTAGCTAATTGTAACACCCAAAAAGTTAAACAAATGTTTCATCGGCCGACATATTACTATCCAAGTGTGTTCCTGCAGCCTAATTGCGATGGTGCAACGAGTCCATCACACACACCTCAAACCAGATACACGGGGGATTTATAATACACTGAGGGCCTCTAGTGGCCTCTCAGCTGTCCTGTGGTCTGGAGATCGTCTCCGGCATAATATATGTCCGATCTTGTCTGTTAATTCGCAGGGGTATACATGGGAGGAATACGACGTTTCATTCCACACCAACTGTCCGCCGATTAGCCATTACACTTGCAGCCCGGGTACGCTCTCGCTCCTGGTATCCGTTTCCCTCTAAGTGTTTCATTTCATTTCCAAGATATTGTGGATCGTAGAGGTCGAGAGCTCAATTAATCAGTGATGTGCACAGACGAAAGTTAAGAAGGGTTAGCGCGAAAGTACCTGTCTGTGTGTGTTGGTTTTCTGAATACCTTGTGTGTTATTCGACCATTCGAGCCACGGATAACTAGTACGTCCAGGGAAGTTAGTACTCCATTCTTCACTCTTCTCTTCCTCAACCATGCACTGAACCTTTTTGTGTACTGTGTTCAGACGCCTGTTCAGGTCCTTCAGGGAGTTCCGGTCGACGACAGTAAATATTTCATCCACGTATCGCCACCAGTATCGGGGTTTCTTTGCCGCTATGTTTAAATCACGGTGAGCCCATCGACACTCCATCCGGTTATAAATAATATTTTTTTTAAATTCATATGTGCACAGTGGGTAAATCTGTACTTGTAGAAAAGTTCCAATTATGCTTATTGATTCTTCCTCTGGCACATTTTTGAAATGGGAGGTTATTCCAAAGCTAACCATTATTTCAGCGTCTTGTAGCAGTATTCCCTATAGAAGAGCGATGAAATATCATAAGTCTTTCGCGTGACTGATAGGCAAATGAACAATGAATTTATTTTGCAAAGAAGTCGTTTTAGACACTTTCACACGTCGATTTCTTCTTTAAAGCTAGATGGTGCCGGTATTTCCTATGACTAGCCTTGAAAAGAAATTTCGAAGAACTGAGCTTCAACTTTGAAGACTGTTTGTTTTGACGGTGAACGGCACAGAACAGTAGCCAGATGACGTGACAGTTTGTACGTGGGAGCATCTATTTGTCTCGCCGTATATTTTCTGTGGATTCTGATTGTATGGCCTGAACTGGAAACACTCCAGTTCTTGGTTGTTTAGGTTGTGTAACAATTTGCACACTTTGTTGGTGACCCTAGCGGTTTGGTTGTATTTGTAAGATTATCTACAAAAGTACCACTCCCTACAAAATAGTGAAAAGACAATAAACACAGTACACAAGAAGATTCAGTGCACGATTCGAGAAAGAGATGAATGGCCTTTCCTGGTCGTACTAGTTATCCGTGCCTCGAATGGTCAACTAATACCTAAGACAGAAAAGAAACACACAAAGACAGGTACATTCAAGCTGACTCTCACTACCACCCTTTTCAACTAAACCACGTATTCTTCGACAAGATTGGATACATTACACCGAAGATACGGAATCAAGATCTCCAGACCACCCGGACAGCTGAGAAGACTACTGCTCTCCCCAAAGAATGTAGGTCCACTAGAGTCCCTTAGTGTATACTCAATCCCATGTGACTGGCTTAAGCTATGTGGGAGATACTCACCGCAGCATCACAATAACTAGGCTGCAGGAACATATAAGCTGTATGAACAACTTAAATAGTAATAGGTCTGCCGTCGCTGAATACGTCTGCAAGACGGATACGGCCCGCTATATTCGATTTGATAAGAATTACGTAAGAGAAATAATACCTTGTACCGCAAAAATACGTGAAGTAATCGAAATAAGTCGGCGTCGTCTGAATTTCAACAAAATTCAGCAGTAGTAGCAGTAGTCAAACGCAGCAGTCTCCTTCCGCGCGCTCATTACCGAAATCGCATCGCTAAAATCGTTGGCAGTGGTGCCAATCCACTACCCAGATTGGCGCCGGACACCGACGCGGAAAGTTGCTTTACCCTTTGATAAGTGCCCGTCTGCCGTAGAAAAAAGGAAAGCATTAAAAGTCAAGCTAATCGAAGAGAGAGAAAAAGGAAATTTCGCCTATATTAAACACGATCAACTTATTGTCAAAGAAAACAAAAACATTAAGGATAAAAGGAAAAGGGAAAATTCTACGTCCCCGCAAACTCACTCACAGCCCAGGAAACAACAAACACTGACCGCATCAAAGAATAGTAGACTACATGCATTTGAAATGATGAAGGTTAGATCTAACTCTTTCCCAAGTAAATCAAGTACAAAGGAACAATAGCAATTAAGTACCGACGATCGGAACCAACAAAAAAAGAAGAAAAACTATAAAACCACAGAAACGAGAAACCCTCCCCCAAGCCGATTGGTCACCGTGGGGGAAAACGACCACTACCCTCCAAATACAAATGATAAGAACACACAGCTATTAAAAGTGTGCACCTTCAATGTTAAGTCTATGGCATCAGCCGAACGATACATTGAATTGTGCCATGCTCTAGAAAAAGTAAATTACGATATAATAGGACTAGCAGAAGTGAGAAGAAGGGGATGCCAAATTGAAGAACACCGAGATCACATATTTTGCTATATAGGGGAAACACCTGGACTATACAGAGTAGGATTTATAATTAAGAAAAATCTCAAATCAAACATAATAAACTTTATTGGAATATCAGAACGAGTAGCCTTGTTACAATTAAAATTTGATCAAATTAATATATCAATAATTCAAGCCTATGCTCCAACAGGGGGCTCAAGTGAAGAGGAATTATGTAAATTTTATAAAGATTTAAGTAAAGCTCATGAATTAGTTGACAAAATAGTCCTCGTAATCGGAGATTTCAATGCTAAGATTGGAAGACCAAAAAAATCCGAGACACTACTAATGGGAAAATATGGATACGGATAATAGAAATGAAAGAGGAACGCGAATGATCCAATATGCCTATGAAAATAGACTATCAATTATGAACACATATTTTAGAAAAAAGGAAAATCGCAGGTGGACTTGGATCTCCCCAGATCAAAAAACTAAAAATGAAATCGATTTCATAATGAGCAACAAACCAAGTAGAATAACAAACGTAGAAATACTAAATCAAGTAAAATTCCAATCAGACCACAGGCTGGTAAGAGCTACTTTTAAATTGAGTGCAGCCAAAAAGAACAGGCAGACCTTCAACTCTATTCCTAAGTCCCTAAAAAATGTTGAGGAAGCCAAATGTTATGTTGGTAACCTGAAACTCAACATTAACAAACTTAATACTCTAAACGAAACACAAGACATACAAAGTTACTACAATAACTTTGAAGAAATTATAAAAAACAGCCTAAAGATAAAACAAAAAGAAGACAAAAGTAGAAAGAAGCACAACAAAGTTCTGACAAAAACTACTATAGATCTAATAAATGAAAGAACTACACTAATAACTACCAAGAAAAAGACTAAAGAAATGGAAGAATACCTTAAAGAATTGTTTAAAAAGACAAATAAAGCTATAAAGATAGACTACAACAATTACAGGAAAAGAATCATAGAAAAGAATCTTAATACTTACAGGAGCTCAAAACGAGCCTACAAGGAATTAAATACACACAAAAACTGGATACAAAAATTGGAAGGGAAGAAATTAACAAGAAACAGGTAGGAAGTACTTAGTAACGCCACAGAATTCTATAAAACCCTTTACGGCAAACCACCTGAAGGTACGAGTGGAAAACAAGACGAAGATAAAATCATAACGGAACCAAACCACAACATAGAACTAATAAATGAAAAAGAAGTAATATCATATTTAAAAAAATTAAAATACGACAAAAGCCCTGGACCCGATAACATTAGTAATGAAGCACTGAAGATAGGAGCACCTATTTTCGTGACGCATCTTACAGAACTTTTTAATATGGTGCTTAAAACGGAAACAGTACCTACGCAGTGGTGCCAATCGGACATAATACTTATCTATAAAAAAGGTAACCCGCTAGACATTGGCAATTATAGGCGAATCAGCTTATTATCAAGTATTTATAAACTGTTTGCATCTATCCTACAGAGTCGCATTACTGAACAAATCGATAAAAATCAACCGATTGAACAGGCAGGATTTCGGACGGGCTTTTCAACACATGACCACATACACGCAATAGAACAGTTGTTGGAGAAATTCACAGAATTTAATTACCCATTGTATATGGCATTTGTGGATTACTCAAAGGCTTTTGACAGTATAACTCATAACTCTATTTGGAAAGCACTAAAAGCAAGCAATATAAATAATACAGATATAAATATTCTAATAAACATATACTCAAAAAGTAAAAGTCAAGTAAAATTAGAAAGAAGAGGTGAAGAAGTTGAAATAGGAAGAGGAGTAAGACAGGGAGACCCTTTATCGCCTAAACTATTTATAGCAGTACTAGAG
Organism: Euplagia quadripunctaria; assembly: GCA_963859945.1. Taxonomy (NCBI): domain Eukaryota; kingdom Metazoa; phylum Arthropoda; class Insecta; order Lepidoptera; family Erebidae; genus Euplagia; species Euplagia quadripunctaria. The sequence goes on along the minus strand of OY982564.1, from coordinate 20,994,705 downwards.
GGTATCTTCTGTATCTGGATAATGGATCAACACCTGACACATTTAAGGTTTGCAGACGACATTGTGCTTTTAGCTAAAACATCAAAAGAATTAGAGAACATGATACAAACCTATTCAAGTGAGAGCAAGCAAAACTAAAGCTATGACCAACAACTATAAAAAACCAATATTTGTAGATGGAAAAGAAATAGAATATGTAAACGAATACGTCTATCTTGGTAAACAAGTCTCGTTCAGTACAAACAGGAACGAAGAAGAAGTGGATCGAAGAGTTACCATTGCATGGAATAAGTTTTGGGCACAAAAAGAAATTTTAAAAGGAGACTACAGCTTAGATCAAAAAAAGATGATAATAGATACGTGCATATTGCCAAGCCTAACTTACAGCAGTCAAACGTGGGTCTATACAAATAAAATAATAAACAAACTAATAACTACACAACGAGCTATGGAAAGAAGCATCTTAAAAATAAAGAAAATTCAAAAAATTAGAAGCGAAAATATAAGGAAGAAAACCAAATTAACAGATGCTCTGGAATACGCTTTGAAGCAAAAATGGCAATGGGCTAGACATATCTGTAGCGTAAAGGACAAAAGATGGACGCTGCAAGCGACAAAGTGGAAGGGACCGCTAGGGAAAAGACACGTCGGAAGACCAAAGAAACGATGGGCTGAAGATATAGTGGAGATCGCGGGAAACGAATGGATGGAGATAGGCCAGGACAGAGATAGATGAAGAAAAATGGAGGAGGCTTTTACCCGAAAGGGGTCCGAAATAAAGTCTTGATTAAAAATAAAAGAACTACATAGCACTACTAACACACATATGTAATGTAAACTTTTTTTCGGAATAAATAAAGCTTTATTATTATTTATTATTAAGTGCCCGTCGGGTCTGAAACTAGTCGAGCATCCCCGAAATATGCGTCCGTAAAACCGTATATCGATGCCCTCTATTAGTGCTACTAACTATTATCTTATCTGTGCCCAGGTCTGCTAATAGGTAAGTTTTTTTCAGATGAAGGGCAAGTGCGATAAATAATGGACCTCCATAAAGAATGGTAGTAAATATACTGTAATTTATGATATTTGTCAGTGCTAGTTAGCTTTTCCAAAAATGTTTGTCTCTTCCCAAATAACTGTGTTAATTTCTGATCTATCGATTGATGGTAACAAGTTCACAGAAAAATAAAAAATATATTTTTTTCTATTAAAACCCTGAATAATCCTATTACAAAGTATGGTCCATAGTCAGTTTACATTGGTAAGTTATAAGGTAATTGAAAAAAAGTTTACAGCAGCACTGTGAAAGAGTCATCGACGAGTCAAACAGTTTTGATACTTTACATAAATAAGGAAGCCGATTTTAATAAAAAAACCATGCACACTTTAATCGAAAAAGTGAAATGAATTAATGATTAGGTGGATCGACCGGATGAGTGAGAGGTGGTGGGTCTATGCATACCCCATGAGGAAGCCAGCACGACGCAAACATATCTTTGTGTATTTATTTATATTGTGTATGGATTTAAAAACTTTATTAAAGCTAGTTTTATTTGTAATATAGAGTACATCAATATTTCGTTATAGGTAGTTCTTACGAATCATAGTCCAAGTCTGAATCCAAAAACTCTATTCCAGACATTTCACCAGCACTTGTCAGTTGTACACTTTCACAATCAATATCTGATACGGAACTACTACCTTCATTGCCAAGTTGCAATATAAATTCTTCTACATTCTTTTCTGCTATGTAATCTTGCTGTCCATACTTATTTTCAAAATTTTTTACATGATTATACACATAATATATCTATAACAAGTGATGACTGGAAAATTTTCCAGCCATCACTTGTTATAGATTCAAATGCTTCTTCTATTAATCTTGTAATTTCCTTTTTTTCCCTACTTAATTTTTTTCGGCAAATTTTCTTTTAGCTCAACTTAAAATTAGCTTTATGGGGTTCAGGTCACAATGTTAGGGAGGCAACCTTTGTAGTGTATGGCCATGTCCTTGAAGAGCACAGAGTACATTTATATATATTTTGAAGAGTACTATCAACCTCATAGACAGGCATATATTTGTGCTTTTTCACAAGCTCCAATAAGACAGCCTTTGTCATCTCATTTGTGAATTCAATACCACTAGTCATTAACCATTCCTAGATATCGTCGTTCCCACTCTGCCAGCATTTTGAAGGCCGATATGATGTGTGCACATAAGTCTCGTCCACAAAAACCAAATGTTTTTAAGTTTCCGGGTGTTCCTCACAAAGTTATTGCATAACCCGTAGGTATCAGAATCGCCATGTGGCAATATCCGTTCTTTCAATGAGGATTGTTTGCTTGCTTCTTAGTTTTTTGTAACCCAAATTATTAACTTTTCTCAAGTTTACATAATTTTCTTGAAAATTTATATCCACTGTTCTGCTGTAAGTTTCCAGAGCGTTGGCATTTCATGCCATGAATTGCACATTGTTCCGAATGGCACATTTGTCAAAGTCATCTAAATTTACTTTGAGAGGACGTTCAGATTTCGATCCCTTTCCCATTCCTGGCACACAGAATAAACCATCATTCAATCCAAGCCTCTGCTTTGATCTATTTATTATATCCAAGTTTTTATGTAGCTAATACTATTAAGGATTACTATGATATACATAATTATGTTATTCATTAATTTATTAAACAATAATCAAGTTTCAAATAATGTAAAAAAATAAAATATGAGAAACCAATCCAACACTTCACGAGTACTTGACAGTAAGTAATGGTCCAGAACACGATTTTTAAATTCTTCTAAAATTACCGAACTATCTAACTTATTGAACAACTAAGAAATAAATGAAAAATCCTTATCGTAACTCTAATAGTTAAAAAAAATGAGTGTGTCAGCTCCGACGCACGACTGGAGTTTACAAATTTCAACAATATACTGGAGGTTCTCTCTCTCTCTCCCCCCCCTCCCGAGAGAGGATAAGAGAGAGAAAGAGAGAGAGAGATAGACAGGGTGAGGTCTCCCTCACCCTATCTCTCTCTCTCTCCTATTCCATATATATAACATAAAGGTATAATATCATATTTTTCGTCGATTTTTAAGGAGTAAACTCCAATAAAGCACAAAAAGCACAACAAAGCGTTAAAGCGTTACGCTGTCCTTCGATCACTATATTTTATTCTTCATATTTTTTTCAAACTGGGCGCCTTATATGAAAATCGATTCTAAAGCAGTTTACTCCAATAAAATATATATATTTTTTTTGAAGTGAAAACTTCTTTAGACATGTTTGTGCACTTTTGACATGGGGAAAAAACACTGAACTCGTGACCGTCACGCTGATAATACATACATAGATCCACTAGAGGGCGCTATTCTAAACATTGAGTTCTGTCAGCTCCTTATTAATTAATGTCACCAACCTGCTAATGTGACGTTTTAAGTTCGTCGTTTGTTCAAGTTTTTACTTCTGCCGGTGCCTGCCTATTTTTTTTTTTATTAAAATTATTTCCGTCCAACATAGGAACCTATGTTATTGTTAGAACCTTAGAACTATTTTTAATGCCGCTTCAACAGTAACGGAATCTTGATCGCACATTTCAACAAGAGTATTGTGATTTGTGAGGAAGGAAACGGAACGTATCGTAAACGTCATTCTTGTCTTATTCTACTCTATGGTCTGTCTTGTCACTTTTGTGGTGTATTGACCAGTTGACGTAAAATTTCAAAATAAAGCTATTATTTCGTGTTATTTATAAAATTTCAACTGGATACAAATGAATTTAAAAGCAGCCATGAACAGTAACGATGAATATCAAAAGCTTTTTATGAAATTAGAAGATGCCGATGCAATATACCAGAATTTTGTGAAAAAATTAGCCAAGTATCATTTTCAAGTGAAAGCAATAATACAGGTAATTTTGAAATTGTAATTATTTCAAAAACTTGTCTAGGAGATAATTCATGTTTATTTTCAGTTTCAAATAAAAGTCTTGTATAGTTAAACTTTTAAATTGACTAAATATGCACGCCCATTACGTGTACTAAATTACTTAATGGTTATAATTTTAACGACTTGTTAGAAAATGGAATTTTTGTTACTTTAAGCTGAGATTGGACTTTTAAGCCTAGATCATTTTAAATTGATCTTAAAGCCATATTTGGTTTGAGAATACAAGACAAATTACAGGACTCAGTGTAAAACCAATATTATTTACAGCGGAAACCAGATTTCACATTTACACACCTTCAGATGGGGATATGTATATTAATTTAAACATGTAATGGCACAAAGTGCGGGGCTTGTGGCTAAGTGGTAACCGCATGTTAGCACATTACAAGGTTAAGTGATCATAGCCAGGTCAGTCTTAGGATGGGTGACCATTCTTAATTCATTGAGACCCCTCAGTGCCTCAGAGAGCATGTTAAGTCATTGGTCCCGGTTGCTATGGCATTCACTCTGGGTACTTTGGAACCCCAAAAAGTCTGACAACCTGGTCTTACTACAGAACTTCGATATCGCCTTGTACTTGGTTGTGAAGGTCTGATGGAAGTTGCTTAACGTAAAATAACGAAGCTCTGCCGTTTCGTAGTTAGACTGAAAGCTGACCCCAACTTAGTTGGAAAAAAAATGTAATGGCACAATGTTTGTGATGTTTGTGTTTCCCTTCCAGGATATTTTAGAATGTAGGGACTCTATGGAAACTTTAAACAAGCTGAATGAAAAGGGCCGAGCTGCTATATCACAACTCAGAGATGAGTTGGAAAGCTTAGAACTATATGGAAAGGATATGGGAGAAATGAAGTACTCTTCGGAATTGGATTCTCAGAGGCATCAGTTAGCTTGGTAATGTTACTATTAATTGCATTTGGAGAGCACAGTAGTTCTGTAAGCTGTGAGGGTGGGCAGAAGGTTGTCTTGGTAAAGAACTTAAACATTAATAAACTTAATACCACATAATCATACAAAAGCCAGGCGCCCGCACCTATGCCCATGCCTTAGGTGTTAGGTATTTATCAATTCCACATACATTACAATCTTCAGACATAACTGTTCAGCCTAATGCAATATCTGATCTAACGACTTTTATTTTACCTTCATTAAGCATCCTTTATATGCTTTCAGGCCTGCATGTACCTCATGTTTATGAATAGTTGTAAGGACATCCACGGCTAAAACTTTGTAAAATGTTATAGATGTAGCATATAATTTTATTTTTGTATTATACTTGCAGTCTCCTAAAAGAATTCAAAGATGCCAACCTATGCAGTATGTTTAAAATAGAAAAAGCTCAAAGAGATGAATTGTTGAAGGCAGCTGATGGAGATAACACTAGTCTTAGAAATAGGAAGAATAAAGTTGATAGGGATGGATTGCTCAAAATGTCTTCAGGTATGAAAAATAAGAAAGTATTTTGTTAACAATGAGCTCTTTCCTTAAGTACGTTGTATGTTATTACTTCCCAGAATTTGTTCCTTATTAGCGACACTCAAATGGTGTAATAATACAGTGTTTTATTTTTAAATCAATAAGTTCTATAAACCAATGATGCAGTTTTAGTTTCATCAAAATCGGGCCTGCGACTCCTTTGAGTACTTTTCGCTTTTCCTCATAATTTCGGATTTGTCCATGCACACCCACTTAAAAAATTTACCCTTAATAGTCTGATTTTTGTAAAATAAACTCATTTTTGTACAATTTGTATTGAATTGTATGGGATTCCACATTTAAGGAATTAATAATACCTAAAAATAATGAAATAAATAATCTGCTGCTGTACTTAAGGCTTAAGTCACCCTCAATCACCGATTTTGAAACAGTTTTTTTTTTTCAGGTGTAACAGAGCAGCTTTTATCCATAAGCCGACAATTAGCCGACACAGCACAGAGAAGTCAAAACACTCTTGACAACTTGGTTTCATCAAGTTCTACTGTCCATGTAAGTATTTACTACTACTTCAAAATGCAACTTTCATTCCCCAAAGTATCCCCAGTATGGGTTGACAGGTGGCTCATGTCCATGAGACCATCATGAAAATAGTTCAATAAAAGCTTTCGGGCGTGGTATTCATATTAGTTAAGGATAGTTTTACTCACGTTTCACACTCAGTTTTGTCAAGGGGTGAAATGTTCTGTGGCGTAGGTTGCAGGCGTCAGACTGGAGACGTAACGGGCGCCGGGATGAAGAGGACATTACATCTTCAAGTGGATGGAGTGTGAATGGGCTCACCAGAGAAATGGCAAACATTTTTACGTCGTTTGTAGAACGCGTTCATTAAGCACAGTGGCAAAGTAACGTCCTACGAGAAAGTGCCGGTTCTAAATAGTGATACAGTTTGTTCAGTATTTATCATAGTGCCTGTTGTAAACGACTCCGCAACACACAATGCACCGGAAACACAGGTGTCTACTTCCCGGCGCTCGTTACGTCAGATAAATCGGTGGGAACGACGCCAGTCCAGTGTGGCGCCTGCAACCAACGCGGTACGACTCTTAACCCCGTAATGGCCGGTTAGGACCCCCGTCGGGTCCGAAACTATCCGGGCATCGACGAAATATACACATGATTATAACCTTATATCCTTAATTATCTAAAATACATGGACGTACCGAAGGGGTGCAGGGGCACCTGCCTAATCAGATTGCTGATAAACATACTCGTACTTATATATTTGTAAATACACACATATTATAGATAAATTACACGCAGACACAGAACAAATGATCATACTGAATGAAATGAACACAATTATTTGTGGGTGGGAAGCGAACCCACGACCTCTGGCTCAGCAGTCACCACTAGACTAACCGGCTAGTTAACGTTTGCCGTCGTGTTGTTTGAACGACGGTGTCTATTAAGCGCGCTCTAGTTAGCGAGCGCTGTCTGACCAGTCTGTGTAATTTTATTTATTATATTATTGTTCTAGGGCACGCAATCAGAGCTACAAAACACAGCTAGCACAATATCACAATCCGGGAAGCTTTTGAAGAAATATGGTCGACGAGAGTTCACCGACAAAGTAATCATGTTTTTTGCATTTCTCTTCTTTTTAGCGGTTTGTCTGTATATTGTACAGAAGAGAGTTTTCTAGGTCCTCTGACTATATAGATTTTATGTATAGGACTGTATTTAATTTATTACGGATTATAAATATTACAATGAAATGTATGCTATGAATAATAAATTTGCATTTAATGTCGGATTTCATTTTCTGTATCCCTAACGTAAGGACCCGATATTTACCGTGGGACAGTTCTGTAATGGATTACATTTGAAAGAAAATAAGTCTCTACTAAGAGTTAAAAAAGCTATTCAAAATAATGTAATGTGGTCCAGTCCAGCGAAAAATCTTTGTTAACTTTACACCTCTGATATTCTGTTTAAATCTCTATATCAAGTCAGCCTGGCTTGCAACTGCTACTTATGCCACTTCTAGTCTAATTTCTCTAAATCTCTTAGAACTCTAGTGGCGCCTAGCTTATTAGCGCGAGTGAGATTTTACTTATGATCATACTGTTATTATTGCTTCCGACGTACGTATTCGTTTATCGACGCTTCGATCGAATAGCATTTTCAATATATATGTAATGTTCTCCTTGAATTTCACTAAAAGGTCAAGTAAATAAAAAGATCTTTCCTTCGAAATATTATCCCAGAATAGGTAACTCAAGTAATACCACCACGATTAAGTTTTAACTTATAAGGACTGGCCACGATTAGTGCAACGATATCGAAACGAAATAGAAATACTATACTAATATTGAGTCAATATTAAAATAAAAACATTTTTGATAGTATTTTTAACCTGCTCGTAACTAGTAATGTAAAGCCATCTAGTCTAATTACTATTAAACTAGATACACTGACGCCTTTCGCAAAATGATCAGAGTACGTTGTTTTAAAAGTGTACGCTAGGTGGCGCTATTGCAAGTTCAATCCATTTAAAACCGATAAACAGTATTAGTTTGAAGTTGAAATTCCGTTCACGAGTCTTTTTCTCACAAAGAACTGATAGATTGAAATTAGAGTAACAAAAGAGTTGTTATCAAAACAGAACCGAATGAGATGAAGTGATTTTTTTTTTGTCAAGATAGTTTTGAAAAGTACACAAACTGTCTACAAGTTGAATGAGTGCTAGTTACAGAAAAGTCCTCTGTGTCCAAACTGTCCACTTCTAATATGGATTGCTTTGTATAGTTAACGACTATTATGCATGTCGTCAACTTGATCCTTCATTGAATCAGAGGTCTTGGCGCGAACGTTGTTTAAGTTGACGGATTCAATGACACTCATTCAGTCTTCGAGAATCCGACACACGAAATCCGGTGTGCAGAAAAAATATTTAATCCTTTTTTTAACCGACGAAAAAAAAGGAGGTTCTCAATTCGACCATATATATATATATATATTTTTTATGTTTGTTCAGCCCTCTCTCCGTTATTTATGAACCGATGTTGAGTATTCTTTTTTTTGCTTATAATATTCTTCGACGTAAATAAAGAGCATTCTAGACCGAAAATAAGCATAGCATACCTAAACATAGCATAGCATAGTAGGTAACATGGGTTCTGGAACAAGGACAGACTTAAATACTCATTTTGTACATACATACATATATGTACTCAGACCAATGTCAACAATTATTTGCATTTCCCCGACATTGCAGTCGAATGCAATGCAGACTCACACAGTTTAACGTCATATTACCTAACTAATAATTTAATTGTAATAAAAAGTTTAAAATATTAAATCTTACGAACATACTTGAGTGACCAGCCACGATCTTGCCACTTTAGCTAATATCAGCAATGTCAGGGCCTTCAACAGTAATCCCATAGCATATGTCTCCAGATCCCTCCGTAAGAGATAACGTTTTAAAAATTGTATTGCTATTAATATTGATTGTGTTCGCCGCTGTGACGTGTAAGGCTATGCGCGTTCTGACCATGGACCGACCCAGTAGCTGGTACCTTACTAACATATAATCTTTAGAACAATATTATTGTTGACTTAGTTATTAATGTGTTAGCATTTCAACTACTTTGTCTATTGCCTGACGTACTTTACGATTCTGACTACTGCCTTTCTTATACTGACTACCGACGATCATCGTGTTGTGATTTACATTAGACAGAATTATTATTAACGAACTTTAGTAGAATATTACCGTGGGTATAGGTTCTTCCCCTTTTCCCAAATTAATTTGGGGTTGGCGCAATTTTTTTTCTTCTTCCATTCTCCTTTACGATTCGTCAGTTTACTGCTTACTTTCTTTCTACACATATCCTCTTGCACGCAGTTCATCCATCTTCTACTCTTGTATCTGTCCACTTCCATACATAAAACTTTCTTCACCACATTTTGCTCATCCCTCCGCATTATATCTCCATACTAGGATAATCTGGCTTCTCTACTTTTCATCCACTGGCACTACTTTCACGCTCCCTTTAATGTATTCATTATTGTCCTACTTGTCCAAGCTAGTCACACTATACATTCATCTGAACATTCGCGTTTCAGCTACATGCAGGACGGCAGGTCTGATAATCGTCTTACCGTGGGTATAGGTTATACGGCTTAATAAGTATCTACTCGAAACATTTATTATTATACCAATGTTAAATATAATTATAGATGCGCTGATCGCCTCCTTGGTCTCGTGGCATAACTTGTTTTATGTTAGCGTGCTATACGTAGGATTCAGAGTCTGAAGACGGGCCCGGAAGACGGCACAAGGCTATTAGGTGGGGTCCAAACTGTTTTGCCTACAACTTAGTCGATATGCAGATGTGACTACCTACATAAAAAAAATAGGCAGTCATGGGACTGCCGACAGAAGTGAAAACTTAAACGAACTCCCTCTCTCCCTCCCTCCCTCTCTCTCCATGTCTCTCTGACGCTGTACATGTAAATATAAGAAACTCGCCTCCGTCTTACGAATTTTCGATCTCGTTATAAAAATATTTTTTTTAATATATGACACTCGACACATTTTCGATCAGGGTCACGTGTCCCGACGCGAGTTTAACATTTTTACCCATCCCAAAGAGTGCACAATGCCGCTAAAGAAGTTTTCACTTCAAAAATTAATTAAATGTTAGGTAATAGTGAGTTTTCTAATAGATTATAATATTATTATTATCTACCAGGAAAGACGCTTAAATTAGATATGTTTGGGCTTTTCGCAGGTGAGTGGCGGGAAAATGAGTTCAGTGAGATTTTATTTATAAGTTATACTAAACAATGCCGCCGGGGTTCATACACGTCTGCTCAGAGCAGTTAAGTAGTGGCTTTTTGACGGTGAATATGGAATGACATAAGAAGATATGTAATGATAAAAATTTATAAAAAACATAATCGATATAGCTTTAGCTATGAAAGTTTAAAAGTGGCAAAGTCTAAGACTGTTAATCCGAAGGACCGTCAGCCATTAGGGGAGAAGATTTCCTGAGTGACGACCGCGGCCTAGAAGGTACAGCGTATGACGTTGCTTCATGGAAAGTTTTTGCATTAGATCCATGGTCAGCAAAGGTTTTACTGTGGGTCGAAATCTTGATGATGATGACACTTTGACAGTTAAGAAAAATTTTACTAACGCACATTGACTTTCTCACTCTCACATTTCATAGTTCGGCAAACGATTTGTTGAATGAGGCCATTTGTTGTTGTCTCCAACCAATACGTCTCGGGTACTACTTATTCCTATCTAACTGTTATCTTCTTATGTAACATGTATTTTCTCTTCACACTTCCTTCATTTGGTACCTAATGCTGAGGCCAAAGGTGACGAACCTGTATGCCATACGCCCATGCCATGTTTCGATATCACCGCTATATATAATACTGTACGCAGTTCAGTCGTGATAGGCCAATCTTACAACCGCTGCAAATTTCAAGACTGAGTAATTTTGTAATACCGCAGTCGCCACGGATTTATAATGACTAGATTTACCTGAAAATAGTCTTTCTAATCCAACGGTTCTCAATTTAGGGATTGTGCTTAGATACTTTCTGTATGTAACAAAGATGGTGCTGTAAGGCTTAAATTCACTATAACTTTCAGTTTAAAAATGAACACGGCCCTAATACATTACCGTTGACATGTACAACGCTGTATGTATACCATACGGTAACTAGCTAGATTCGGAAGTGGGAGGCATTGAGTAAGTACGCCGCAAAATGACAGTTAATATCAGAATGAAAAAAAAGATCTTAGTTTAACAAAATAGACTTCCGCCAATTTATTAGTTGCCTCTCAATCGAAGTACATCTTAGACTTCCCGACTCAGCTAAATATTCAAAAGATCATTTTAAGCTAACATAAGATTATATAGTTTGAGAAACAATGATGTTCACTTAGGTAGGCACCCAAGTGAACATCATTGTTTCTTAAATTTCTATTCTTGACTTTCGGAGTGGAAACCACTACCATAATATATTATACTATACTAGCGACCCGCCCCGGCTTCGCACGGGTGCAATGATGATACTAAATATACTACTCAACGCTCAAATCTAAGCCTGCAACATTGAAAGTTTTATCCTGCGATTTATTAATGGTCATTGCAAAAGATATCTTTATCGGAAATTGTCCGGCCCTCTGGCCGGTACCGCCGCCGCAACCGCTATGTCCCTGCATTTTAAATCTGTAATATCTTCGAAAATATTAATTAAATTACATGCTGTAAAAGGCCATTTTGATCTATATTAAATGCACAATGTATTTTAGGTACTTAATTGGATAAGGATTAATGCTGTATTGCTTAAAATCGCTTCGTAAATAAGCCATTATTTCTCGTAAAAGTAAAGGATAGAAAATGGTTATTGTGGGTTATCCCTAAGAGATAGACATATACCATCGCGGACTTTTTTGGTAGACCTTTTTAAGGCGTACAATACTGTGGTACATTATTTTGACCTACCTCGTAGGGTTCAGCCAGCGTTTGCAATGTAAACGCAAAAAAAATGTATTTATTTACGACACATTAAAAACCTCTAAAGTTATCAGTGTTTCTCTACTATATTATGCATGTATTATACATATAAACCTTCCTCTTGAATCACTCTATCTAAAAATCGCATCAAATTCCGTTGCGTAGTTTTAAAAATCTAAGCATACATAGGGACAGACGGACAGCAGGAAGCGACTTTGTTTTATACTTTGTAGTGATTATGGTAGTGGTTTCCACTCCGAAAGTCGAATTAAAGTGATTAATAATACCATTTCATATTTTCTTGATACACGGGGTGATTTTTAATTCGTGTACCTAGTTCCTTTCAAGCCACGTGATCTGATGATAAAATTAGGTCTTTACCTATGAAATTGGCGTTATGTCTAACTGGCCACTTCGATCTGAAATATCTGGCGTTTGGTTAGGGATTCCGAATTCAAATTTATTTCAAATTTAGGCTCGTGTATTTATGTTTCGAATTTAGTGATTCATTTGTTTTCGCGCCATTTGATTTTATGTGGAATAAACAATATGGAATATGGAAAACTTAAAATTGCCGTGGCACTAGCGCTACCGAAACAGCTCGAAGAATTAATGATATGTATGTGGAAGATAAACTGTAAAAGAAAACGCCGTACGTTTTTGGTTCCAACGTTTTCGTTCTGGAAATTTTAACCTACTGAACACACCTCGTGGACGGCTGGCGACCCTAGTTGACAATGAAGAATAAAAAGGGATCGTAGAAGCGGATCCATAGTAAACCGCGTTCGAAGTCCGGCTTCTGGGTAAGTGTTATTGTTAGTGCAATTTAGTTATTTGTTGTTGTACAACTTATATAATATATTGTTCTAGTCATTCGCAGCAGTTTCACCCGTGTTTTAGGTCACTGCTTGGTTTCTAAGGGTTGTAGGTACGTAGCGAGATGTTAAATGGCCTTTCTCAAGAATTGGGCCATCAAATATAATAAGATTTTCAAATCCGACTGGGAGTTTCCGAGATTAGCGCATTTAACGAAAAAAAACAAACTCTTCAGCACGTGTACCTATCTCTATCGATTAGTGCAAATGTATTCACAGTGACATTCAGAAATTGCATTGATATGTCGCAACCTTATATTAAAACTTTAATTAAAAAATACAATTTTATTAAAATACAAGAAGGTGTTGTCATTGGAGGAGCGAGGAGCAGGAGTTAGCGTTTAGCTACGTAAACTGGCTTCTAGTTGTGAGTTTCTAGTCGGTTTTTAGTTGAAACAGTTTTAATCTAGGGTTGCGATGTATTTTAATATGTACCTAACTTGCTTCCGTTCCAGGCTTTAAAGCTAAGAACCATTCGTTACCCCTCCGTTGGTCCTATTGTACGACCCTTCTTCTCACTAACGGGTCATGTTGTCACGATAACAAGTCCAAGTGTATATTGGTTACTAAGCTGCGGTACCTTGCATTCCTTGTCAGTTTCAAAATTACAATTCAAAGCAATCGGAATATGCAGCCCTCCATGTGGCGCTACACGGTTGGTGCAGTGACATGCCATCAATGTTGATGTAGACCGAAGTATGAAGAAGTTGGGATTTTCGAGTGCTGTCGTTTTTGAAATGATTGTATTTCGGCAAAGTCATTAGACTTATGATTCCCGGGATGTAAGAAATATCAATAATATACAGACATGGTTAAAAGGCCGTACGATATCTACCAGGTCTGACATTTTGAGCATAAGTACAGTTATGGCTATGTAGTTAAAATGTCCGTGTTCTTGCTAGATCTATGATGATCAATAAATAAATAAAGAAGAATACTGATACAAATCAACAAAGAAATTAGGTTAGGCTCTACAAAAAAAAAATCGTGAGCCGTTAATTCTGCTGGACGGGAACATTCGTACAACTGCAGAACAACGTAACAAGCCTTATATAATTTTATTTAGGTTGTGAGTGGCTGCATTGCGTTCTTCGACCATAACCAGTACTAAGTGAACAAAGTGATGTATTGGCAATACGACACAAACCGGAAGATTGTCGGTTCAGTCCCTTACTGGAAATGCCAAGGTAAGTCAGAATGCCAATGAACTAGTCAGACCCTTACAAAAATAATTGGTACGCCAATAGCTAACTAATCATAAGTATAATTATGGCGTAAAATAGAATAAACATTCAGTAATTATGTAGCTCTAAGAAGCTATCATTATCAATAATGCTTATGTTATTCCTGCATGTTTAAAACAACATAATATTTTCGAGAATATTTCTGCGTATTTCGATTTGCAAGGCTTCAGTATGTGGGACGGCTGATAACTGTAGTTCGAAGTTAGTTCAAGGGAACTTCAAGTAAGTGATATGGAAGTGTGTGACGTGACGTACTAACGTGTAAACATCTCGTAAACGAGTCAATGAGAGTTGCTAATAGCATTTTGTTTTGTGTCTTATGGTATATATTGTATACATAACATTTGTACTACACACAAACCTCATTCGGTAGGGTAGGGTAGCAGAGACATCTTCAACAATCAATAATATATTTCAATCAATTTACACAAAATGTTAACAAATTATACATCTAAACCACCCTCATGAATCACTCTGTCTATTAGTGAAAACCGCATGAAAATCCGTTCAGTAGTTTTTCAGTTTATCGCGAACAGATAGACAGACAGACGCGGCGGGGGACTGTGTTTTATAATATGTAGTGATTAGCGAAATCCAAACATGCTGCGCTGTTTTTTAGTCAATCCTCTTGTTATTTTCAATACGGGCTATATACAAAGGGTTAAGAAAGGGTGTAGTCACATTTAAGGTTTATGATAATTAGACAAAATAGTAATTTTTAATAAATAATTATGAAGCTGGAAAAATGAACATCCCAATAAAAACTGATATTCCGTAAGAGACAAACTTTTCATAAATTAAACTGTAGATCAAAAACGCTAAGGATGCTGATGGATTATTAATAACAAGCATTTTCTGAAATAAAACAAAATTAAAAATTTTGTTTCTTTTATCAGGCTGACTGCCTCAACTACTAATCGGCTATCCACAACGATCTTAAAATATTACCACACCTTTATATTCACCTTCAGCTTGATACCGGCAGCTAATGTAGGTGCTACTTTATTAGGCGAAGTCAAGTGCTGTTCTTACAGGGTTGTTAAGCATTTTAGCCGCTAGGGGTGGCCAGAATTACTTTATTACTTGCATTGGGCTTGCTTAGCAGTGAGAGGTCATTATGACTTAACTGCAGCATATCGATACCTGATTCCAACCGTAACCCTAGCTGGCTACCCAGTAAAGAAATAACTGCTTCTTTGGTTCATCTTTACTAGAACACTTAGTCATTCAACAACCTTAAGCTAAACAAAACCGGACCGATGAAAAACACGATAAAATTGAAACACGTCGTGTTTCAAACCTAAACCTACCAAAGCTAATTAGACGAATTTATTCTGAACTTCTTCCAAAAAGAGTGCCAGATAGTATTGGAAAAGGAAAGGAAATGGTTTTTTAACAAACCAGTCTCCGTATTTGGGATTTATTACTGCATCTGGAACTAGAAAGACTAACCACAAACGCAAAGTAAGTTTCGACCTTAACCATTATCTGTAAATGACACAAATACTTCTGACAAGTATCGCTCAAATCCAATTTTTGTCGAAGGACAGCCATGCTTCGGCACGTATAGGTCGGCTCGACCGGAGTGATACCACGGCAGTAAAGCAATGCTTGCATTGTTTCACTGCCGAGTGAATGAGGTTACCGGGGACCCTAACCCTTCCCTCCTCCCCTCTCTCTCTCTTCCACCTTTTCCCTACTCCCACCTGAAAGCAAAGCACTTGTGACTCTTGAGTTGCAGGTGCCCATGGGCGGCGGTAGTCATTTACCATCAGGTGACCCGTCTGCTCGTATGCCCCTGTACCAAAAAAAAAAGTAAAAGAACAAATACAAAACTTAGGTAAATAAGTAATAGGCAATGTTATTAAGAAGGATTAAGTAAGCTTTTGATAGCAGTTGTATGACTTTCCCTATTCGTTAATATTTGTACTGATTTATTTATATTTATTGATAAAACCTCGCGTTCTTCAATATAAATTGATTAGACTTTGTGGACATCAATACGTTATACAAAATATTGATTACAGAGAAACAAAACAATATTTCTTATCATAACCCTATGCGGCTAGACGACATTGAGGTACATTAACAATAATTTGTCACTGTTCAGAGGTCGGTCAGATTAGCGCCGTTTTCGGCGCATAATAGTTTTAAGGCCATTTCGTGGAATGATTGATGGTAAAATATGTTTGGCAATGATTTGATTCCATTACGTGATCTTACATCAATGGGTCGCAGTCTGCCATACTGTAGAAAGGTCTTGGGCAGGGACAAAGACATTAGGTTTCGTACACGGATTTGTTAGCTTGGAGTATTTTGTTACCGTCCACCGTGTTATTCGCAACTTCGTGTAGCAAGGAGGAACCCTAATGTCATTAGTGTAAGTCTACCTACGCCGAGGAGTTCGGCGACGAGACCTTCATTCTGAAGCACACTGGTCCTAATGTTCTTTCTACGGTTAATGCTGGGCAAAATACTTATGTAACCCAGTTTTATGTTACCTTACAGTGTTCCTTTATATCGGGTGGAGGTTACCTATGCTTCCTTTTTCCGCTATAGTTGTAAAAAATAATAATTAGGTTATAATTGATTCATGCAAGATTTCGCTTTTTCGATTTGCATTAGTCGCATGTAAATATATGTACGCATGAACGTCTATTGGACGTTATACGCATTGGACTGAGGTTTTATCTGGTATAATTCTATTATTACACGTGTATTCCTAAAAAATATACATAAGTATATTTTAACGCATTTATAAACCGTTGTACAAGCTATGCTTGATACCGCAGAATAAAGACATTCAGTGAGATCACAACAATAAAATTACGTCGAAATGTTTCTCTATTATAATAAAAAGCAAAATACTAAGACGAGGATGAAAGGTTATTGTTTCCCACCGAAGGCAATAAATTAAAAGTTATCTTGTGAAGGTTCTCTAACATGAATAGTAGTAGAACTATCATATTCTACAAAATAAAAATTAAACCAATTTCAAAGTCATACTTCTCGCGTAGTATGACAATAATCTATTGTAATTTTATATGGTGTACAAAAAAGAATATTCTATCTATCTATTTATCTTTTTGATATTTTATAAGCGGAATACGATAGTTAGATACTTATCTAGTATAGTGCATATTTATCCTTGCATTACTTGACCTTTTGACGAGAATTTTCCTCTCTTGACTTTTTTTTCATTGATTTGCAACTATGGCTATAGATAACCTTTTAAAACAAATTTGTGCCATTTAATGTGGACAATTAAGAATAATAAACGTTGTATATCGTCTGAATATGATAAAAAGATATTCCCAAACATTAGATTTCGTCGAATTGTTTATAATTTGGTGACCAACATTTCTGATTTTCTACAGAATATCGGTCAGTACCTATCTAGTTACTTCCAGGATAGTCAGTTAATTGTTTTCAAACTGCTTGATTTGGCGTATTTCTGAAGTATTTGTATTATCGGCTGTTTGGTTAAATAGAATTTGAAAATGCTGTTAATTAAGTTTGATGAATAGATTCTACAACTATAATTAATTTATTTTGTAAATAACCCCAAATTCTTCTGTTTGTTTTTTTAACTACTATACGTCAATCCGGTCGTGTCACCTGTGCCTTACAGGTGTCACCACCGCAACTTAAAGTTCATCATTTTCTTATACCTATTACTACTCCGCATAAATTTACCAGCCATCTTCGCATATCCTCGTTCACATTTGTAGTTAATCCTCGTTCACATTTGCTGTTTATCCTCATCTTTCTAGTTCACCACCCCCGGTGCCACCACTTAATTTTCAAAATCATAATCATTTTCTCTATCATATGACTATATGACTGTTTGATTTATCTGCCACTGCAGCATGTCTATTCCTACACTATATCCTAACTACAATACATCCAATACTACAAAAACTATTGTATAACAGAAAAGTAATGAACAGTGAATAAATTTTTCACCTTACGCCCATGTGACAGTAGCGAAACGACCAGACCATATTTTCACTAAGGTGTAAGTTTGTGAAGTTGGGGCTTTTAGAGTTAGGGCTTGTAGAGTTAGAAGCTTGGCTCTACATGAGATCTGATAACTTTTTTGCAGTGCGAGCCATATGGTCTCGTCTTGGCAACATTTTACATGAAAATGTTTTTGGTGGGATCATATTTCTCTTGTTACCAGTTTCATCTTGAATGCTCATTGATATCTCGTAAGGGTGTGATTTTTTCATCGCTTCTTATTTAAAAAGTCCATAAGCTACTTGGCTCACAATAGGTGAGATACCAGGAGGTGGGTAATATGTACAAGTAAAACTTTCAGACATTTCTCGAATTCATTCACTTTCATACTTTAAAGTTAAAAATTTTACCCATATCTATACTACTAGTACCTACCAATTTCTGTCATGTAAATTGATCTTTAATGTACTGTGATGTGATTACATTCGTCGCGTCGGCCGGCTGAACACGTGATGGCTCGTAGCGATACGCACCGGCATTGAACTTGAGTAAGGTCAGTTCAATTTGCGTTGTGCGTGTCTCGACATGTAGACCTGTACTCTATAGGACAGACCTCATAAGCCATAGCCTGGACAACATGTATTCCTCCATAGGTCTTCTTTCGTACATTCTTGAAGGGTCATGTCATTGTATAATACTCACATTGCTGTTCCTATCTTAACCCAAGCCAGGTGGAGAGACTTTTCTTAAAAATCAAATTCCACAGCCGTAAGTCATAACTGTACAATACAATACAATACAATACAATATTCTTTATAGTTAGGGCTGCCATCCGTCCGGGTTTCCCCGGATTTGTCCTAGTTTAGAGGGAGTCCGGGGAGCGTCCGGGCGGGGTTTCCAAAAAGTGTCCGGGTAAAACCCGGACACTCTGTGTCAAGGGACAATTACAATTGTTAGATGAATCTTTAACAAGATAAAAATTTAAATGGAATCGGCGGTTTTTTAAGGTGTCCGGGAAAGAATCTCGATTTCACCCATTTGTCCGGATTTTTTTAAGTTTTTGTCCGGCGTCGGCAATTTAAGTAATGGCAGGCCTATTTATAGTATACCATTGAAAGAGTTACAACATAAAAGAGACAAATATTGAATACTGGTACAATTCAATAGTGTTGAGTGTTGCTTGTTTAAAAAAAAATTTCAAACCTACTATGGACCAGGATATGTGTAAGTAAGATTGTGTAACAGAATATACTATTTATTGCTAAGTAGGCCACAAAATCCATTAAATATTTAGATTTTCATTCAAGTTTTCTAGAAATGTTGGCAAGATGTCTTTTGAGATCTACTTTGAAATATATGTTGCTGGGATTTATTTCGTTATATACCTACCAAAGTCAAAGTGAGAGTCTAGGTTTTAAGCTACACTAGGCATGTATGACTAATTTTAATAGAAAATAATCATATGGATATCAAGACCCTAGTAAATAAGATATTTCGACCCAGTCGCCCCCATCCTACCTGGACGCGGAAGGCAGGAAACGAGACCTTGTGAGGCACATTGGCCGAGGTCTCTCTTTTATACTGCTCTGTAAACAGGTAATAGATTGATTGATATAGTACTATATACACTTCTGCTAGAACCATCGCCTTCCATCACTAGTCACGGTAAAAAGCTATGTATGTTAATTAAATTAACAAAATTTAAGTAAGCATTAGTTTCGTTATTTAACAATATGCAAGAAATACACACATTCCAAAGAGTGAGGTTGTATTAACAGTGTTGTAGGTTGTTTCTTTTATTGCTGTGGAAAACTTATATAAATAAAAGTACATTTTAATTTGAAGAAGGATATATTTTACAGTTGTATAGTTTTGTGTCAAATTGTATTATTGTTTAGTCAAATCAGCAAATTAATGACATGCATACGCTCACACCTGTATCCCCGAAGGGGTGGAAAGTTAAGGGTAGCTACGTAAGGGAAGTAAGGTAAGGGTAGGCAGAGGTGTAATAAATACCCCTTTTTTTGTTCCACTTTCGGCGGTAGTATCTGTGAATGTATCGTTAGGGCCTTAATCTTCCTTTAATGAAAGGTCATAATCGTTCTTGCCAATGGGCAAGAACGATTATGACTCATTCTCAGATTGACAGTAATGAGCCGTTGATAATGATACACTAGTAAACGTGTCTGGTTTATTATGACTTGTCGCGCTTGTTGAGAGTACAATGAACCCGAATCGTGCGCAAGGACAGCGTTTTAACAACTACAAGTTTTTTCTTGACAGCCAAATATGGATACGAAGATCCACGTTAAGATATTTCAGTGCTTTAAATAAACAATCTGTTAATTAAAATATGAGACTCTGTTCACACTTTCAACTATAAAATATTTTAACCACCTAATATAAAATGGAAATTAAGAAGGTCGTGGAGTTGCAGTGAGTGTTATATTTAAAACTATTTTTATGGTACTTTACCTAGTGACGCTGAACGCACATTACTAGTATTTTTGTTAATCCGCTTAGCTCAGCTAAATGCTTGTTTGTATTAAGACTGTCACACGTCTCATCTAACGACACGGGAATCTTTTGCAGGATATGAACCTCACTATGCTAACTGGAAATAAAAATATATTCCAAAAAGTGTATTTTTGTAGTTTAAACTTTTTAAGCCATATCTACTGTAACGGGTAACTGCCGCTAACAGGGATGCAGTGGGAACAGGCCCTGAAAAGGTAGTGCTATCAGCCTATCTGTAACCTCAGTCATGTTAGCTAAATCATGTTTCAGTTTTTGTAAGCGAATACACGTTCGTTCATTCAAACGAAACCTATGTCGGTCGGCATAATTTGTATGAGTTGTCATCATGTCTGAAGAAAAGTTGTTCAATGTGAATCATTGAACATCTTTTTTTGCACAATATGAATAGTTTTTTTTTTACTATTTTATTATTATCAATTGATAGATAAAATTATTAAAGTATCGTCTCTATTCCAGTCCGTAACCTTATAACGGTCGTTTGTGTAATTTGTCAGCGTCCGTTCGGATTCGTTTACATAAACCACGGCCGATGAGCGATGTTTTAATTGCAATTAACTAAATTTAGTAGGGATGCTCGTTGCTTAGTAACATTCTTCAACTTTGTATCTTATTTATTATGTAGTAGTATTCCCCGAAATTAATTATTTACCAGGACGCTTATTTTATATACGCAATAAATACGACGAAAAATAACAATGAAACGCAATCTTATCATCACAGAATAGTTAAGAAATATTATTATTACAAACACAAACAAGCAGGTGCTTACAAATTTAGACTTAAAAAATTAAATAGCACCTGTTCCCTACAGGATGTATTCGGTAAGGTAGGACTGGTAGGAGCGCTGTTAAGGGTTTCGTGTTCTCATAATTGAATTTGCTTAGAATTATTGTAATGTAAATGTGTTTACAACTCGTTCTGGTTGAATATGATAATGAAAACAGGCTGTAGACAAACTTTTAAATTAATTATTTGGTTCTATTTAGGTTCGTTCCATTTCCACAAAGCTGAACTTAATGATATAATGTGTTCTTCACACCTTTGGCATTCCACTATCCGTATGTCAACATAATTGTCTAATACGTGAGAAATGTGTATGCCGTTGATTCTATGAAAGGAGGGTACCCAAACCCTATGATGTAGGACTTAGGACGCAACGTGTCAGGAAAAGTCATTATGACTAGGAACTTCCAGTAGATAAAATGGCCACGATTAACAACACTTTGATTACTGAGACATAATAATATATTTTTCATTAAAATTGACTAAGTATTTCCTAAAGCTAAACAATATATTTTTAAATGTCGTTTATGTAGTCTAAAGGCTGCCTGTAACAAATTATCTTTAGTCGTAGTGGATATTTGGACATATGCATGTGGATTTTATGTACATTTTGATAAGTTAGGTGGCCAATAAGCACGATCCGCTTGATGATAAGCTTATTATATTCAGAATCAAAATTCGGTACATTATACTTTTAATACAATACTCTTAGTATAAGGTGATACCAAGAGTTAGGTACTAAATAGTCAAGTTGTTAAAGATGTATTTTCGTGTCAGAAGACTAAAAAGTTTAAAAGTTTCCTTAGTTGATACTCCATGAAATCTTGATTAAGAATTTTCAGAAAATCAAAAATTGAAATAAAATGGAATTATAAGAAGTTATTGAATTGTATTAAGTAAACCCTATCTATCACATGTACTCGTTACCAGGCTTTCAGCTTGTAATGAATACATAAACACTTCACTGGATCAGTAACTAACTATACATACGCAGGCTTTTTTTTCGTATGAGGAGATTAAAGGCTTTAAAAGTTTTATTAGTTGATACTCCGTAAAACCTTGATTAAAATGTTTTAGAATATCCAATATTGAAATGTAATGCAATTATAATAAGTTATTGAATTGTATTAAGTAAACCCTGTCTACCACAGTACTTTCCGCTTGTTATGTACACATAAACACTTCACTAGCTCGGTAACTCACTATACATTACGCAGGTTTTTATTTTCTTATGAGGAGATTGAAGACTTTAAACGTTTTCTTAGTTGATACTTCATGAAACCTTTATTAAAACGTCTTAGGATATCCAATTTTGAAATGTAATGCAATTATAATAAGTTTTGTGTGAATTGTATTTCGTAAACCCTATCTACTGCATATACTCGTTACCAGGCTTTCAGCTGGTAATGAACACATAAACACTTCACTGGCACGATAGTTCACTATAGATATCATCAGCTTATCGCCGCCCACTGCTGGAAGAAGGCCTCCCCCAAGGAGCACCAACTATCCCGGTCTTGAGCAATTCGCACCCATTCGCTGCCAGCCACCTTCTTCAAGTCTTCGGTCCATCGTGCCGCAGGGCGCCCTACACTACGTTTTCCTAATCACAGTCTCCATTCTAGCATATGTCGGATCCAACGACCATCAGTCCGCCTGGAGACATGACTTGGACTTCAGTATACTGATTCTCTGTGCGATGTCGGTTGCCCTAGTCACTATTATACTAGGTTACTATAGATATACAGGCTTCTTTTTCGCGTGAGGAGACTCAAGGCTTTAAAAGTTTTCTTAATACTTTTTAGAAAATCGTAATAAAAATGTGTGCCATATGGCTTAAAACGATACTTTTGTGAACGTTCTGACGTGTTATTTTTTATTACAAAGTAGAAACTAGTTGAACAACAGATATGAATTATGTTGTGGCATCTGTGAGCAGCGTGTAGACGTCTAAATTATTTGAATGGGTTTGTTCAAACTGTTGGTGGTTACATTATAATTCTAGTCTCGAAGAGGGAAAAAATAATAAACAACGGTGCCTTCTAAAAAAGAGATGGTTTTGCCTGAGAAACGTACTTGATTGGCCATTGTTAAGGTGTGGTTCTTTTTGCAATTCTTGTATATTTACATTCATTTCTATACTAATATAATAAAGCTTAAGAGTTTTTTGTTTGATTATTTGTTTGTTTAAGAGCGCAAGTCTTTGGTCTTGGATAGAGTATTTATTGAGGAAGGTTATATGCTATGTAACGTCACGCTACGATCCTTAGGAGAGTAGTAGTGATAGTTCTTTTTTTTTTTTATTTATAACAGTTCAGCAATCAAGTGTATGAACAACTGCCTATTAAGTGTTCTGAGATAACTAAGTACTTGTATCTTTATATACCACCCCGGCATTGAGCTTCGTTTCAATGTTACCACGTAATAATTGAATCATTGATGATGAGATTATGCGGATATTGATCAAATTGTCCGTAATATGCATAGGAATACCAGCACGTGCTGTATTATAAGTTTATGACAAATGATTTTATGAATAACAATAAGGGTAGACAAAGAATCTTTATGGTGCTATTATTATGCAATTATTATTATCTAAACGGGTAATTTTTCAAAAGTGATAAATGTTAAAGATATCTTTGCATAGAGCTCTATGTAATGGAAAATCTTGGAATTTAAATATAATGTAATTATGATAAGTTATTGAATTGTTTTAAGTACAAGTAAGGGTACGTAATCGTATCGTATCGTTTATTTAAAGGTTCCAGTTGAAAATCAGCGCCGGATTCTCATCTGGCATTAAGGTGAACTGGACACCTACTTTGGTGCAAACGCGAGACATGTTATTGATCTTCCACTGTTTCCTTTAATATATTATATTTTCTGTATGTTGATTTCTTTGCGTTTTTTTATATATAGATATAAGTACAATTAGAATAATTACTTTTCTCTTGTGTCTTAGCACCGAAATAAATGCCTTTTCTTTCTTCTTTCTTTCTTTGTAATCGAAAACCGAAACTGGATTCGCAATTAACTTTTTATTTACTAATGTACATTATACGACCATTTGAAACACATACGATACATGGTCATGGTAAACATCATAACTTAAGTGCACAATGTTCAACAATCGGAAAAAATTTAGAATTATAAATCGCATATTTAAATCAGTAAATGAAACTCCTTCAACTGTTTCTAAGGAAATAAAACACAGTTCTTTGTTTTAAAGTCACTGATAGGTTAATAAATAAAAAGTGAATTGCAAAACATAGCATAAGTAAAGTCTACCCTAAACCCGCCCTATTCTATATTATTATACTAGCTGTCGCCCGCGGCTTCGCTTTTCATTTTCATAAAAAGAAAACGATAAAAACCATCTAGACATAGTGCCAATATTGACTTAGGTCACTCGTATATCCCTCTGTCAATATATTAAGTTACTAGCTGCGCCACGCGGTTTCAACCGCGTAAGTCCTGATGCTGTGGGAATATCGGAATAAAAAGGTAGCCTATGTGTTAATCCAGATATCCAGCTATCTACATACCAATTTTACCGCAATCGGTTCAGTCGTTTTTCCGTAAAAGAGTAACAAACATCCATACATCCTCACAAACTTACACATTTATAATATTAGTAAGATTATGGACTGAGAGATAGACGAATAGGACGAAATTGTAGGGGATCCTTTTTGCAAGAGGCTCTGGAGCCTTCAAAATCGTTAGACTATAAAGTTACATAATAGAGGTTGTAGGTTCAGGTATCAGTACCCTTACTAAGCCAGAAGGGTGTAAAGTTACAAACCCTATGAAGCCTTTGGTTATACAAAATTATATAAACTATTTAGATTTACATATCTGGTGGACTGTATATTTTAGTTTTCGATTAAAGAAATTATTAAAAAAAAATGGTGTGTCGGACGGACTCTCGTGAAGAGTCTCACCACGATTACATTTACATCGCAGCGATATTATACACAAATAAGATGTAATTGTTGTATTATAATCTTTTTCTTTGTATATATTTTTTTTGTGTAGGACTTTAAACACTTTCGTTGCGAAATGTACTCAGACCATTTATTTTATATTTAGAGGTACAAGAAAATACCATGATACGTCATCACGTCATTAGAGTAAAACGTAGTATCTACACTACTACGGCTATTGACTTTAGTTTTCAAACAAACACTTTATTTTGTCATTAGGAATCTGTGCAATCTTTGTATTTTTTTCAAGTTTTTTATAGTTCTCTTTTTTATAGGCTCGTGGCTAAGTGGTAACCGAGTAGGTTAGCACATTACAAAGTTAACTAATACTAGCCAGGTCAGTCCAGAATTGGTGACCATTCTTAACACATTGATACCTCTCCGTGCCTCAGAGAGCACGTTAAACCGTTAAGGGTAGTTGGAGCCCTAAAAAGTCCGATAACGTGGTCTAACTACAGAACTTCGATATCGCCTAGTACTTGGGTTGTGGAGGTCTGATGGCAGTCGCTTCACGTAAAAATATTAAAGTTCGGCCGTATCGTAGTTAGACTGAAGGCCGACCTCAATTTAGTTGGGTAAAGACGCGGAGGATGATGTTCGAAGATCATCAGCTCTTTTGTAATCGTTAGAGCGATTTCCGAGTCGGGAGTGTTTTAAATTTTTAATTTATGATTGTTTTATGATTTATTTTGGCAAGTTGTAGTATTTTAGGTTGTTGGCTGTTTTGTGAACGGCCAGACTGTTGTACTCTTTATAGGGATACACTCTAAGAAGTTACCTACAAATGGCAAATTATAATAATACTAGCAGCGTTAATCCAGGTCTCTAGCTATCTACATACCAAGTTTCATCGCAATGGGTTCAGTGGTTTTTGCTTGAAAGAATAACAAACATCCATCCATCCATCCATTCATCCATCCAAACTTTCACATTTATAATATAAGTGGGATTTAATCTAATGTAATAAAGTTGGAAGTGCACTATGTGTTCCTTGGTCGTCGTATATGATGTAAGGAAACATTAACAAACCCGTAACTTCCTGAATTTTGATAGTTAATTTATAAATAGACCCAGAGACGATTTTATCTCATTAGCGAATTAAACAACCTACCTGATTAATCACAAGTCACAATTAGTAAAGTACACAACTATTCAATGGGCTACAAAAAGGATAATCGAAAGATATAATAGTGACAGGGCATTTATACTACAAAAAAAGGCCATCAGAGCTATGGTCCGAATTTCACAAAGAGATTTGTGTCGTGAATACTTCCATAGACTTTCAATATTAACAGTACCTAGTTTGTATGTATTAGGGCTGCCATCCGTCCTTGTTTTCCCGGATTTGTCCTAGTTTAGAGTGTGTCCGGACGGGGTTTTCAAAAGATGAGGGTTTCACCCGGACACTCTGTGTCAGGGAAACATTATAATTGTTAGATGAATTGTTAACGAGCTGTTTAAATTAATAAAAAAAAGTAAATGGAAATTGCGTTTTTAAAAAAAAAATTAGTGTGTCCGGGCAAAAATTGCGATTTCACACATGTGTCCGGGGTTTTTGATGTTTTTGTCCGGCGTCGGTAATTTAAGTGACGGCAGGGCTAGTATATATTAATGACGTTAAGGTACTTGTCTAAATACATACACGAATTTGAAACCAATGATCAAAGTTTAATAAGAGAAAGTACTAGAAAGAAACATTTTAAATAAAAAATGAGCCCTAAATTAAATATTTTAAAGCACTGCGTTCAGTGCTTTTTAATTGATTGACCGATTGACTTAAAAAATCTTGTGTAAAACACGTATACATTCAAAAGAAAACTTAAGGCCTTCCTGCTAGACAACACTTATTATTCAATGTCAGCTTTTATAAATGCCAATATATGTAATTAATTATTTTTAGGGTTCCGTACCTCGAAAGGAAAAAACGGAACCCTTATAGGATCACTTTGTTGTCCGTCCGTCCGTGAGTCTGTCTGTCTGTCAAGACCTTTTTCTCAAGAACGCGTGGAGGTATCAAACTGAAATTTATATTAAATACTCAAGTTTACTGTGGGATCGGGACTTACGCGGGTGAAGCCGTAGGGCGCTGCTAGTTATTTATACATTTGTTTCAAATCACGCAACGAACGTTGTTTGAACCCGACAAAAGGAATGTTTGAACGTTCCTTTTGTCGGTTTTCTTCCTTGTTTTGTTTAAATTGTTGCTTAAATTGCATGGATCCAGACCTGTTATTGTTAATATGTTCTATTTAATTGTACTGCCGTTTTATTGTATTAACCAAAGAGCTATAATTGCTCTTAGGTATTAACATACAAACACAATTGTAAATTGTTTATGAATAAATGAAATGATCGCGAGTGCTTATTCCCATAACATTAACCAAAAAAAACTAGTAGGTACATAATTATTGCTTATCTTTACAGAAGTTACATTTGTTTTGGTAGCATATCAATAGGCTACTAAAACTAAAGTAACTTGAATAGTTTTCTCGATTAATATTTTTAGCAGTCTTTTATTAATAAATAAGGATATATACATTTTTACTCACGTGTGTATTTCGGGGATGCTCGACTACACACGCGAGTAAAACCATATATGTTTAACACCTTAGTCTGCAAATCTTTAGGTTTTCTTCCATTTAGACTTTCAATTTTTTTTTTCGGTTTGAAGCACATGAGAAATGAAAGCAAATTAAGGGTTTCACCCTCTTCTTGCCTCAGACGGTGTTTATGTATGTATGTACACTATCGAAATTGAAGGAAACACGTCATCAGTTCATCACACTGAAACCATGAGTAATAGGTATTGTATAACTACTCCTTATAAAGTGGGTCCTTAAATATAGAAAACAGTAGGCCATTTATATCAATAACAGTCAACCATTGTAAGCTTCTGTTTTGTACAAATATTTCAATGTCCTCAGGGGGCTGTTTTGAAGGCATACGACGACGTAGGGACGCGGCGAACGACGTTGGAATTATGAAAGACAATGGTGGAAACGTTTTATTGACTGTGGCCCCGGTTTTCTTATTTCTACATAATATAATTTTGTTTAGGTTGAGGTTAGGTTGGAGGGCTTTCCGGCAACACCCAGTTCGAGTCAGGGGCCATCCATAAATTACGTCACACGTTGAGGGGGGGGGGGGGGGGGAAGGGGTCAACGAAGTGTGACATTGAGTAAATTTTTATCGGATCTTTTAATTGAATATTTTAGATGGCCACCATTTTTGGCCATGAAATGCGTTTATGTATTGTATGTGTAATGGGTTATAAATTAACAGTATAGAAATTCATAACAGGGTCACATAGAAATCTCATTCGTTCGATAACAACTCCTTATCTTCTTTAAAGGAATAATAAGTGGTTACAATAACACAAAACAGTAGTATCTAAAAGCCGGCCGATTAAAGATTAAAGTAATTCTTTTTTATTGGACGCTGAATAACTTCAAATCGGTTCCATAAAATGTTATTTTGTTTGAACAAATAGGCAGTTTTTTTTAGATCTATCTCCCGTTGGAAACAGAAGAACGAAAAGTTATTTTATCTATTTTTGCTTTCCACCCCTTATTACTTTTTTATTACTTCTTATTGTATGCAGCTAAAGTTTTGTAAACTCACTGAAAATTTTCTACCAAAAGATAATCCTTCCTAAAATAAAACAGACTGACTGACGTGATCGCGCCACTGCACTGATTGTAAATCAAGAAACGCGATTGTACTAACTACTATGAAAGGATCTTACAAATGCCAATCCGTTGTAAACTCGTATAAAAATTTCTTATTTTAAGCAAACAAGCAAGTGCTTTGAATAAAGGTATTCAGGTTTCTGGTTAATGTGAGGAAAACTGTACGAGTTTTGCAGCGGTTATTGAAAAATAAACCCCTGACTTCGTTGCTAATTTTTTATATCGATTTAATGTTTAATTAACAATTAATTTAATTTATTCTTAAAAAAACGCTCACTGCTTATAAAAACGGTTTTATATTTTTAAGGTAATCGTGAATAGTACTGAGAACTTTCACAAAATAATCATATTAATAACTAGTATTAGATTGAAATTTATGAAGTTGTTTAGATTTATTCATGGATTACGCAACTTTTTAATTTAAATTTTTTAAGTTCTTAAAAAGTTTTCCTACTTTACGCAATTAAATTAGTTGTTGCCAAAGAATTTAAGTGACAACACAAATTAAAAGTTTACATCGATAAGATTCGATTCTTGAGAACACCTTCTCAAGAATCGAATCTAAATACACCAGGGCCGGCAGGCTTAACCACCGTTAAGCCTCATGTTCCATAACCAGGAATGGTCCTACACCGGGCCATAAAGCTCGATCCACGCAAGCGTGGCTGAAAAGGAACGTTCCTGACTTCATCAGAGCTGAACCAATATTGAACATTGGCCATCATCTAGTCTGGATCATAATCTGCTTGATTTATGGTCTCATTTAGAGAGTATGACAGGGTCTAAACGCTTTGATAATTTTGAGTCCCTAAACATTAAATAAGATTACAATGTTTTAGGCCAATTATTAAGGTTAATAAAGATCCTTTTGAATGAGCTTCATATTTTTAAAATGCTATTATATTAAAATATACATATATGTTTAAACAAACGCACACTGCAGTAATAAATGTTACATGTCGTAGAAAAAGAATCGATGTTTCATGACATTTCAGTACAAATTTTTCTCGGTGTTTCGTCACCCGGTGTTCGGAAATCCCCAAGAACTCCGGTAGATCTTAGCCGCCTCTTCAATAACGAGCGGCTACATCATAGAGTGCAAGGGGCTTTGCCTCCCTCCGGCTTAGAGAACAGATCGCGTTACTGTCTCAGGCCTGCGTATACTAGAATTACGGGCTGCACAATAGTTTTCCCAGGGCAGCGATCATGGGACCGGAGATCAGTCCTCGGCGCTTGGTGCGTCTTCCAACACCACCTCTTTGCAAAATGTTCATTCTTTCTACTCGGCTATTAAGACCTGGGGGAGCTGGGACTACTGTGCTTCGATTTCTCAAAGCATGGGTCTTAGGCCTCGCTCCAGTGCCAATGGTATGTGAATCTACAATACGTTGCGTATGGACGGCCGGCGCCTAGTGATGCCAACTTGGGGATTTTCTCCCTAAATTTAGGGAGAAAAAATCCATACAGGGACAAAAACTTTTTGGGGGTATTTTTCGGGATAAAATTTTAATTGTGTTTTTTTTTTATTGCACTACTCTCCATACTCCATACTTGTATTCAAGTGGGTGAGGGACTTTGTTTTATAATATGTGGTGATTGTCTTTGTGTAACCATAAAGTTTTATAACAAGTCTGTGGTGAATATAGTTTCCAAATATTTGATTGTTATTTACTTCTAGAAAGTTATTTATTTTAATTTTCCTTTTGTGTTGCTGTGTCGAAAAGCAATGAGTTAATTATGCCTAATTATATTCCAAAGCTTTTTACTAAAATTTGAGCAACAGGTTTCCATTGTAGTTTACAAATGATCAAGATGGACAACGTTAAACCCAAAATTTATAATCCTTCAACATAGTATCACCAGCGCCATTGAATTACGAACAAAACCTTTTTCAATCAAACTCAGAAGAATATTTTATTTAGCTAGATCATTTCGAATGCAAGTTACTTGTAAATTCGGTACTGAAAAAAGAAATACATATATCATTTAAGTTTTTTTTACAGTTTTCCTGAGTCACAATTTTTTTTTTAGGGAGTTTTCTAGTAATTGTGGCATATTTTGGGGTTTTTTGACTTTAGTTTAGGGATAAATAGTTTTTGGAGTTGACAACACTGCCGCCGCCCGCTGTCGGCGCCCGCTGCCCGCTGTCGGCGCCCGTCGCAGTTTTTGCATTGTGGGAAATTACAATGTCACATGTCTGTGTAACGAAGTTTCCATAACGACTGAGGAACAGCGAGACAGTGCAATGCTTCGTAATAAAATACTTAGAAATATGCGTCATTACCACTACAACGCGATCGCAAGTCTGACGCCTTATCAATTACATTACAGCCGCTTAAATGTATTACATAAATAAATTAGTATTTTTCTTACATTCAAACATACACTATACCAGAATATAGTCACGAAAACGAATGAAACATTTAACTACGAATACTTAAAACTGAGGGAATTGCAGTTATATCAAAATAAAATCAATACATGTTTTAGTAAAATTAACAAAATATGTGAAAGCATCCTCAAAGCGATAAATTATCCGTTAGCTTAGATACGTGGCTCGCCTCGTATTGCATTCGAGCCTTCGTTGCAAAACTGCCGTTTGTGAACTATGGTGCAACCGTCCTATTGATTTTACAACGTGTATTAGGCGGATAATTAAAGTGTCTGGGTTTGTTCAGGTGGCTTATAAATATATATAGTTATCAATGGTTGCAATACGGTATCAACTTGTATACATGAGTTTACGATGCTTTCCTACGAGTTCGCTTTACTTAATCCATTGTGAAACCATTTAAACAGGCACATAGTGATTATTTAAAAAAAAAGGCGTAAATCTAATTCGACAAAAGACGAAGGTCATTTATGAAATCTAATTTGAAGTTAATAAATAAGAACTTAGGACGTCAAACTTTTAAATCGTTTAGAAATAGAAATATTTATTTGTCAATGTAGGTAAAATTAATAATACATGTTACATGCTTAAAATAGGTCGCTACATTGTACCCGCATAGGCATACAAATTTTATTAACTGCTAAAATCTTAACCTTAATTATTATGGCTTATTTTAACTAAATAATTTATCTTAAAATTAACAACAGAAAATAAACAAAATTAACAACACAAATAAACCAATCAGACTTATAGTCAATAAACTCACTGGTAGAATAAAAACTTTTTTAATTAGGAACTTTTTAAAAGCTTTTTTACTTCAAATGTTTGGTTAAATACTTTAAATCTAATTTTGTACAAATGTTATATAACATTTAATCTCAAAATTAAGGTGTATAAGGCACATACTGCATGCTTTTGAATGATATATTGACCTAGGGCAAAATTTCCTAGGTAGTTGATAGCTTTTCATTATTCATTATCAATTAATGTAGCTCTTTCTACAATACGAGGGTGTCCGGAGTCAAGTAATGAAAAGGAGTAAGAAATAAAACTGAAAATTATTTTTTCTTCTCAATATGTATTCTCCCTTAACTCTAATATGAATATGAAATGATTTATTTATACCTTCGAATTTTTTAGGGTTCCGTACCCGAAGGGTAAGCAACGGGACTCTATTACTAAGCCTCCATCCGTCCGTCTGTCTGTCAGCGGGCTGTATCTCATGATTCGTAATAGGTAGACAGTTGAAATTTTCACAGAATGTGTATTTCTGTCATAAGTATTTAAAAAGTACACCTACATAGTATTAAGTCTTGTACGATGGTACGGAACCCTTTATGCGCGAGTCCGACTCGCACTTCCCCGGTTTGTTTTTTTGTTGTTATCGAAGAAATAGGCCGACATTGCACACTTCACCTCTTTATCCTTAAAAAATTCTTCCCAAAAAACTTATTTTCTCATTTTCGGGAACAGATAATAATCGCCTGGTGGTAAATCTGGGTTAGAGGGAGGATGCTCCAAGATGTCGAAACCCACTTTACGTACAGCAGCCACTGCAACATGTGCCTTGTGCACGCGTGCATTGTCCTGCAAAAGGACTGCTGCCTTTGGTAAATTTTCCCCACTCTTTCTCCTTCACAACATCTCGCAGATGTTCTAGTAGCGTAGTACTCTCCAGTTATAGAGACACCCTTTTGTTTATAGTCAATAAGAAGTATCCCCTTTGTATCCCAGTAAACAGTGGCCATGAGATTCCAAGCCAATTCGGACACTTTGAATTTCTTCAGGGGTGGTGTGCCATTTTTGTGAAACTACATCGTTCTGCTTAGACTCAGGCTCAAAATGATGAACACGAGTTTCTTTTTTTCATCTCCGTAAGAAGAGAAGCTCGTTCTGTGTTGAAAACAAGGACGAAGTTTTATCGGTCTAAAACTTAATCCTTGTTTTCACCACACAGAGTAAAAAATTTGCGACAACATTTAACTCACCGCTGCTTCTGGTGTGGCGTGAGCATTCTGGGGACCCACCTTTGATATGCCAAAAAAAAAACGGTTGAAGCTGACAATACGATCATTTCTATAAGCTAGTTCTTCTTTAAGTGGGCATCTTCCAATGTTTTTTTCAAGTTTGTCAACGATTTCTGTCGTGGCGTGGCCTGGTCGACAGGTCACCCTAGTCTCGGAAAATTTTCTATCGAATGCCTGCCTTGCTTGAAGAGGTTGTAGCATTGTACAACTTGTTAACCATGGTTTAGAGTTCCCATATCTATCTCTTCCAAAATAGTCTGAGGAGCTTTTTCTTGCTTCGCAAGGAACTTGATGTCTGCGCGAAACTCAGTTTTTTCCATGTTGCAAATTATCTTTTGGGTTAACCCTATTTTATAACATTTTCTATTTATACCTTAATGAAAGCCACAACTAGTGCAGGCAAAAAAAATGCACCCAACCCTCACCATATCCCCCGTTCCACGAACTTTTTTGACCCACACTCGTATAAGCTTAAGTTGTCTCAATATAAGCTTAGGATTTGCTAGCCACGAAAGCCGTAAAGCTGCGGCTTCCTGCGAGACACCGAAGCCTGTTTAAAAAAATATTAGATCCGCACGAGTTTATGAAATGTAAATTGAACTGGATAGCTTAAAGAGCCTCGTAACGTGCTCATTTATAAGAATTAGCACAAGTTCTCCGTTCGTCGGTTTATCAGAGATAAATTAATAATAGGGTTAAACGTATTTATAAATATAAACAGATTTAACTTGCGAGGACAAAAAGGTGTGTCTGACAGTTATCATTCACCTTTGTTCGACACGGCCCATCAGAGTAAATTGTTTATAGGTCCGCAGATGAATAAGTAAAGATATCGTTTAAACTATATGGCAATAATGTAATATACTAGAGCTAAAGAGATTTCTTTATTTGGTAGAATGTGCTACTAATGTCTGGAACTGTCAGTCCGATTTGAAAAAATCTTTTGGCATTTAATAGGCCAATTCTTGAGGAAGGTGATATATGCTGTTTACACTTTGAAGCACAGCAGTGACTTATGGTTACACGCGGGTGAACGGCTAGTTGTATAGAAATCTCTAGTCTTGTTTTTTGTTTCCATTTAGTTGATTGGTGATTTGTTCATGTCATGTTTGTTGGTTGCTACGTGCTATGTTGCAACTAGCCGCAAGCTGCACGTGACAGTCGATATTTCCAGTTTAATTGTGAACTGTACATTCACTATACTTGTTGGTAAGTTTGATTAGCGAGTCCTGGTTTTATTATATATATTATGTATTTTATAGAGGCGCAGGTACATGGTTTCAACATTTTAACTGCTTATACAACTAACGATACGATACCATCAAATATGATTAAAAATTAATGTTAATATTATGTAGAACGTTTGATGAACAGCTATGCGGCAGACAGTCGAGGGCATGAAAACCTCTAATGAATGTAAGTATATGTATATTTTTTTTATTGCGTAATGTAATAGGCGTTTGTCATCTAACTCAGCTCATGGAAAGTGACGATGAAGACGAACATGGTACACGCTTATAAAAATGAAACCTATTCCCTCTACTCGTGAACGTTCGCGCATTATAATTGTCTGGAAAAATCGTTAGTATATTAAGTTTATGGGAAAAATAGACGCAGGCAATTCATTATCTCTACTCATATCAGTGAAAGGATGGAACCTCTGTCTGACTTTACAACGATGCACAGGAGTACGTAGTTCTCTCGTCGTTTATTAAGCTTACAGGTTCTTCGTTCGAAAGAATTCAGAGCTTCAAGTTGGTATTTAGCCGAGCCATCTTAGCACTCCTAATCAGGAACTTCCTTCCTAACTAACATCTGAAGCATCTATCATAGTGCAACGGACAACCGAGTAGTTTCAATGGAATCAGTTGCGACACTTACAACATTACTTACTTACTTTACTGTTTGACCGGGACCCGGGTAGATGGACCCAAGGAGTTTTCTGTGTGCAATATTTCTTTCAACAATGTGTGCAATATTTTTTTAAGCCGTTACATCGATACTCAGTAACATCAATTTGGAAATCGTTACAAATTTTCACATTTATCACATTGCATCCTTTGCAACAGTAAATAGGCACACCAATAACACTTACATTAAATTGAATTTATTAATTGAAGAGGTGCCTTTAAATGGAGTTCTTCTCATAATCCCGTACACTCCAAACTGACTACGAGGCTTATGAACAAAATTAAATTAATTATTTTCGTGAAAACTAAGTTGTTAAAGAATTTTCAAATTTTATTTCACTAAATGAATGTTGAATACACACTTCATTAAAAAAATTGCCAATTTATGCAGTTTCAAAACAATTGCAATGACTGCACGGATGGCGCATTGGTTTAAGTGGTCAGCTCGTCCCGATAAAAGTTGAGTGATCCACAAATAGTGGTCCTGAGTCTGGATGTTCTTTGAGTCCGTTGTTTGAAAGTTTGTAAAGCTTCCCGCGACACAGGATTATTCCTAATACAGGAGTTGCATATTTTAAACAAAAAATAAAGTATCTACACAACTTGAAAGTATAAGTTTACTGATATTCTGTACTAATTTTCTTTTCTTTTGGACGAAGCAAATTGTTAATAATAAGAAGAAGGATTTACATTTTTTTCATAGATTAGCTCTGATTGTGGGCACTAATTCAGAATTGTTCAAAATGAGAAATGGAAGAAGAATATAATATTGAGGATTTTTGACAGAAAACCGGTGAACGTATATAAAGTAGAAACAAATACTTAGTTCTACTATTCATTTGTGAATCATATCCTGTATATATAATGATTCACGAATGAATATGACAATGAGAAAATAATAATATATCTAATAAAAACTAACTTCAAATATTATACATGTTAGTTTTTATAAATTTTCTCAATAACGGAGGGAATAATTCCAAAATAAAAAAATATACTTAACACATTCTACCTGCTCTTATAAGTACTGGCGGTCTTAACTTTTAAATTGATAGTTTTTTCAAAAATTCTTAATGTGCAAACTGCATGCTAGAGCTATGTGATTTAAGGAAGTGTTGCACTGTTAGATACATCCTGTATGAACGTGTGTGTAACAAACAAGTGCACTCGAATCGTAGTGACCTGATCTGGTGGACACTGCATTTTTTAATTCTATTTTTAGAATGTGTTTAATAAAAACTGGAGATAAAACAAAGACACGTAATGTTCCTGTCGTTTTAAACGTCATTACACAATAATTGGACTTGTGAGTGGTTCGTAATTTACTTGATTGTACGTGATAGTAATTACAAGTGGACATTATCTTAATACGATGGCAGCAGATTAAATGAAGCAAAACCGAGGCACAGGACTGCCTTCTATTTTCAAAAATTAAGTTTGAAATATTATACAATTTTTTTTTTAAACTGAATTTGTTTTTTTTTTTGATAGCGTACCTACCATAGATATTCCTCTGTTTTTTTTCTCCACTAGAATTAGATTTTAATTTGTGGCACAATATATATACAATTTTAAATTTACACGCATTTTTTTTTCACACAACATCAGAACATTTATAAAATTTTAAATAAAAAATTGAATTTTTTTAATAAAAATAGTCGGTAGCAAATTTCAGAGTGCCAGTATTTTGAATGCGATGTCGTGCTGAATCGTAAATTGTGATTAGAGGTGAACGCTCGACGATCGCGGTACTCGTTGAACTTGACTCGGCTGCCTTAACATTGCGCGAAGATATTATGTAAGGAAGTGATCTAATCATGTATATGTCCTTTGCATTTTCATTGAGTTACAACCCGAGTGTTAGATGACAGTTGCACAAGGGTGCTAACATACATATATTTTTTTTTTCACGAGTGAATGAATGAATATCTTTATTGACATTTGTTTGTGATACAGTTATTTGAATCTCTGGCCCCTGAGCTAGTAAAGAACTGTATTACAGGAGCCAGTGTATTCCCTTTAACAAAATGTACAGTTATGTCAACATCACATTTTAAAACATAAAATAATGAATAACAATATAGAGAAAAAAAAAACAAAGCAACAACATAAAAAATGTGTGTGTGTGTGGATTTGTTTGTGTATGTTAGCGTGTGTGCGCGCTCACGGTGTGTGTATAGATGTAACAATTTTCGATTTTTAACAGATTTTCCGATTCGTCATAATCCAGAGGTTTCAGCTACGTAACAATTGGTTTTTTATTTGGTCGTTGTTAAATTTCCTACTTTTTATTATTTAATTTCATTTGTTGTACAGACGCGGTGCTAAAACAGTAGTATTTTTGTGTGTAGGATATTTTTACTTGCGGTATCGGACATCGAATTTTTACTTTTGGCTTCTGCAGGTATGGTTGGGACTGTCTCTTTGTGATATCTTCTAATTATTTCGTAAATATACATTTTTCTCACTGTCAGAATATTGTCTTTCATATAGAAGGGTTCTACATAAGCACCTCGAGTATTGAACAGACAGTGGGGTTGGGCAGGCATGTTTTGTATGTGTATTTTCATGAATTTCGATATATGTATTATTATATTTATTATAATAGTGTCTAAGTAATTTATTTTGGTGAAGCCTTGGAATGCTTCAAAATCCAGTGAAGAATTTGATTTCCTGTGACAATAAACATTACTAGCAGGCTATTATATAATGTTTGAACGTTGAAATTACCTTATTTTATTGTTAATCTACAAGGAAATTATTCTATAACAGCTCTACCGGTTTATTACCCCATAATTTTCACATCTATCGTGCAAAACCCAGTTTCTACTAACTCAACGAACAAAGTGTCTCAGCCAAATACTTCCTGTTTACGAAACGGTTACAAAACGTACCCTTCGAATATTCCGCAGTAATCAGTGGTTCAATGCGATTCCAGGGTACGGACCGTGAACCCTGCGCGGACGCACCCGTGTTTGTTCGCCGGCGCCGTCGGATGATGCGAGGCCAATATATAAGCCGGCGTCGGAGCACCCGGCACCATTCGCGATTAAACGCCACTGGAGTGAGCTTCCGCAGACCGAGGCCGGCTAACTCTGACCGCCAACTAAATTGACACAATTACTCGCAACCCTTCCGCGATGTCTGCGTTACGTTGTCTTCTCGTCGCCGCTGTGCTTCTCGCCACTGTAGAGTGTGCACCGTTCTTCGATGCGATATACGATGCTATCAATGGCAACGCTAGGAGATCGTATGGTTATAATGGATATGGAAATTATGGATACGGAGACAACCCTTACGGCAATGGCTATGACAACGGTTATGGATACGGTAACGCAGGTTACGGTGGCTACGCGTACAAGCCCAGGCATGAGAAACAACCCGCGCGACAGGAAAGGACTTTCAAGGACATTTGCAGGGTCCATTTTCCGGCATCAGCTGATTTCCCGGGCAGAAACGGGATAGTGTGTCCCTACTGAGGGTCAGATCGCGTGTTCTACGCAATGGAGCGATTGCTCCGACGTCGTAACATCATGAGGATGGGTTGATCTTGTACTAAGATGTATTTATGTTGATCTCTATTCCGATGCCAACACTACCACATCGTGTATTAGGTTTTTTACCATAAATTCGAACTGTTTTTTGTGAGTGTTTTTGTGTACAAATTCAGATGTATAGGGAGAATATAGAAACGCTGTCGTTTTCAGTGATTTATTTCTCGATAATGGTAATCTGTTTCGAGATAACAGAGTGCAAGTGTCAAATGTGTTGATGTATTTCAACTTTTGATCGACCTGTCTATAAAAGTGATAAGTTACTGTATAAATTTCATTTTAGCATAGTGTGTGATACGAAGTTTGTCTCTGGTGATAACCTTGTGATAGTTCGTCGATTAGTTATTTTTATTACTAGTAGTTTCTCAAACAAACCGAACGCATAGAACACGCGATAATAATTAAACTGTAAATATGGACACAAAATTGCAATTGGCTTATTTGTACTTATAAATTGTCTTTTAGATTCATCACATTCTATGTTCTTCCAAATATTTCCACCAAAGCCTTTCTTTGACTATTTATTTAGGACAAAGTTTTAGTTAAGTATTATAAGTTGTAAATATTTGAGTATGTTGTATGTTTTAAAATAAATATTTCAAATGTTGTTACGTGTTTAAGTCTGTGGAGTATCAAGGTGCGAATTGGGTCATCTCTGGTGAGAGCCCAATTCCAGAGTAGATATAACTGGGGCACGCTCAATCAGATGAAATAACAAAGCCAGGGCCATTCGCAAAACATTTGACAGCTCATGTTTTCTTTCCTCACGCGATTTCTGTGTTAATTGCAAAGGAATTAACACGGATAGGCCTTATTTGATCAGTACAACCTTGTACATATTGTTTTTAAAGATTTAAATGAAGAATTCTAACGTTTTGCACGCAACCTACTGGAGGCTTGAGCAATATTTTTATATTTCATAAAATTACTACTTGGGATGTGGATTGTGGGTGTAGCTGTTCTTCTCTACTTACGTCCGGTAAGCCTATTTAAAAGCATATCTACTAGTTACGATTGTCAAACAATGACAGTCTTATTTGAATTCAAAACGTTTTATTCAAATTAAATACCTATTTAACTGTAGAATTTTGCAGATCCTAAAGATTCAATCATAAAACCACATTCAATAAAAAAATTGTACGACGCTGAGGACAAACAAGTGTACAGCCCGCCTGACAGTAAGCACTTACCGTAGCCTAGGGGCGCATGCAATTCCAGGGGACTCGCATGCGCGTTGACCTTTGGGCCTTTAAAACCTATACACTCCTTTCTTGTAAAACCACTGTAGTTCCTTTGGGCAAACCTCGGCAGGGAGCTCATTTTACAGCCGCAGAGCGTTCGCGTTATACAATTTCTAAATTGTTTACATATTATGAAAAAACACTTCATCTTTACTATATATAATAGATATTATTTTAATATTATAAATGCGAAAGTAACTTTGTCTGTCCATCGCCCTTTTACGCCAAAACTACTGAACCGATTCAAATGAAATTTGGTACACAGATAGTCTAGAGCCTGAGACAGGACATAGACTACTTTTTAATGCAAAAAAGGGGTGTAACGGGTAGAAAGGTGGGGATGAAAAGTTGTATGGAAATATCGTCGTATTTAGAGCCAGAAGCATGAAACTTATTTTTTGGACTATTGATTCGATATAAATACACTATTCCACGCGGACGAAGTCGCGGGCACAGCTAGTAATATTTAAAGGATTTAGGGTTGTTGACAAAACAACGTCGAGCATAATACCTACCTCATGAAAAAAAAATCGTACAAGTGCGAGTCTGACTCGCGCACCGAGGGTTCTGTAAGCACACAAACTTGTATATAGATAGTAAGTCCATCTTGGGAGTCAATTCTCGAAGATTATTGCCCGTCTTTTTCGAAAGACAAACTTAACTTTGCGGTTGCGATGTCCGACAAAGTCAACAACCCAACCTCAAAATATAAATTTGTAATCACAAAAACAATTATTTTATGTGATATACCAACAAATTAACGACTTTCAGATTTTATCCTATAGCTGTCAGACCTTGCTTCTTACCAAATTTCATGATTCTAGGTCAATGGGAAGTACCTTACCATACTAGTAGATGATGTTCAAATTTGTTAAAATCTAACGCTTAATACCCGTATCTTTTGATTGTGTTGACTTAGAAGCTTTATTTTTTTACAGTTTCAAGGAACCGCTGACATAAGTATTTGATGTTAATTTCAAGTTGATGCCTTCACGGGTTCCTGAGGAACAAGGTATTGACAGACACACAGACAGACAGATTTAACTTTTGGATTTTTTCTTTTACTTATGCTGTGAGACCTTGCTTCGTACCAAATTTCATGATTCTAGGTTAATGGAAAGTACCCTATAGGTTTTGATTTACCTGCGAAATGTTCAAATTTGGTCAAATCTAAGGCTTAAGTGTTCATATCTTTTGATTGCGTTGACTTAGGCTTGATTTTTTACAGCTTCAAGGGACCGCAGACTTATATATTTGGTATTAATTTCAACTTGATGCGTCCACGGGTTCCTGAGAAAAAGGGTCTTGACAGACAGACAGACAAACGGACAACAAAGTGATCCTATATTGGTTCCTTTTTTCCTTTTGAGGTACGGAACCCTAAAAACTGTTATAAATAGGATTTTTATACGAAAAGGTAACAAATAGATATATCTACTGAACTTGTTAGATTGGTAACTTTGAAAAAAATACTTGTTACACCCCAGTGTAACTTGACGTACCTATTTAAATGTATTCTATTTATTTCAGTTTAGATTTACCCTAGTTCGAAATCTAAGCATTTTGATAAATTTTATGTCTCTAAGTTTAAATTTCTAACATCTAAAGCCTTTTTTTTTTTTTGGGCGTGTGGAATCCCCCTCGGGCCTTCACCCCACCGGGGTTTTCGGTGGGGCGGTGTGTCGGAATCGAACCGACTAAAACCAAGCTTTAGTCTATTAGATTACGATTATCGTGGAGTATCAGCTACTGACAAGACTATGATAAACATAAGTTCGAAATTTAAATTTGTCGATGTAGACAAATTCAATTTTAAATCATATTTTAGTCTGTTTTAAGGTTACAAGTACATATTATGTCTGTGAGAAATCTTTTTCAATAACCATTACTAAACTGTAATATGTGACTATTTTAAGAAGCAATGCCTTTTAGACATCTTAATTGATACGATGTAAAATATGATCATCAGATTTGATCAAGTGAATGTTATCTTTTAATTCTGACAAAACCTCGAATCACGTCTCACAAAACATGTGGGAAGTGATGCTATGTATTGTTCACTGAGATCAATTCATAATTTTCATTAATTCTAAATTCGTGTTTGGTTACATCCTACTTCCTGTTGTATAAACATTAGCAGACATTTACTTTAGCACAAAAATTTGGAAAGTTCAGTGCACAGCAATTCGGACTAAATTATGCTATCAATGGTTTTGCGAACCTTTAAAAGTATTTTAGTAATCCGTATAACTAGGCCTGCCATCACTTAAATTGTCGACGTCGGACAAGCTCTTCAAAAATCGGACACATGTGTGAAATTGAGATTCTTTCCCGGACACCTTAAAAAAACTCCGATTCCATTTTTTTATTAAATTAAACAGCTTGTTCATCTAACAATTATAAGTTGCCCCTGGCACAGAGTGTCCGGTCAGGGTTTTACCCGGACAGTTTTTGAATACCCCGTCTGGACGCTCCCCGGACGCCCTGTAAACTAAAACAAATCGGTAGGGAACTGGGGAAACCCGGACGGATGGCAGCCCTACGTATAACCAGTATTATAAATGGGTAAAGTAGGTTTTTTGTTTGTTACTGTTGTTTTAACTACTCGACCGATCCTCATGAAATTTTGCATATGTCCTTACACGTTGTCAGGAGGACATAATAGGACATAGCTATGTATATACCTTTCATTTCGAAAAACTGAATTACTCGCGAGGGATACTTTATTGATTGACATTGTTGGCTCTGTGGTTAGTGATCATGACTCCTGAACCAGAGGTCGTGGCTTCCATTCCCACCCAGGATAAATAATTGTGTGATGAGCATAATCGTTTGTTCTGTGTCTGGGTGTAATTAATATATAATATGTATGTATTTAGAATTTGACTTTGGCTAGTTTGGGATCAGAAGGCCGTGTGTCACATGGGTCAAGTTAAAAAAAAATAACTACACGAAGGCGAGCGAAGCCTATCTGGTTTCTTCATATATAGCGTAATCAGATGACTCGTACAATTGACCAATTAATGGTATTGTACTCATCCTTTTTTCTTCGTTTTCTTTTATTAAATAAACTTTTAAATGAATAATAAAAAAAAATGTCAAAAATTTGTAGAGCTCCAATTGCAATTTTATTTCTACCTCGGACATAATAAAAAATAGAAAAAATCATCTCACCCATGCCACATTATAAACAGTATTGTATCTTCATACAAACGGTCGGATCGCGAGACATACCTACACGCCTCGAGTTCGGTTAACACTCGGTACACAAACAGTCGCGAATGCTCCGCAGTGACGAACGAACGGTGTGATGGTTTTTTAAGCAGTGAGCGTACGATTTGTGTATATTGAAATAAATACAAATACTTAAGTACTTAATATGGCAAATAGAAATTATAGACTACATTGTGCTGTTTTTGGTTGCTTGAATTCTTCAAAAACGCACATAGATATAATATTTTTTAAATTACCTGGTAACTCCGAAAGGTAAGACTAAAACATAAAGTTTATGTACCTACTAGTACGTAATTTGTTTCTTTTTTAATAGGTAGGTATTTCGCTTTTTCCACCGAGTAAAATTCCTGGATTAATAAATAAATAGGTAGTAGTAAAAAAAAATTAGTAGGTAGTTTCCAAGGCTAAGCTATCTATTTACTTATGTATCTAGCTACTTACATATATTATTGAATTAGTCGAAATATCATTATGAAATAAATAAGTTATATAAGTTAGTTAGAGGTTTTGATTGCTGTAGGTAGCGCACACACGATGAAATAGTTTGATGTTAAGTAACATTTGCAGCGGTTCGACATCGGATGGGCAACCAAAAAAAAATGTTTTTTGAGTTGCTCTGAGCTGGAGGGACGTTAATTTTACGGACGGTTACTTGTCAGCTATTTCTTGCATTTTGGTTGAGTAGGAGGTGTTGAAGTTTGTAAGGATTGGAGTTTGGTAACCTTCGGCGACAGCAGTTTATTTTAACACCCAGAATAAAGGGAAATCATGTTTTTTTCAGACGCCTTGAATGGCTGCAACTGATTCGTCGAAATGATTTAGATAAATTCCTTTGTCTTCTACTCCATGTTTATCAAAAGTATTTTTAATTAAACTTTTTATCGGAATGCGGATTTTTTTTCTATTAAATTTAACAATAAAGCTTTTTGTACGTCACAGTCTAGGTGCAAATATTTTTCAGTTTCAAATTTATAAGTGATTTTTTTTATTAAATCTACTAATCAAAAAACACACGTATTTATTGAAGACTACTCAATTCGTTCACAACGAATTTCATATTTTTTAATAAAAAATAAATTATAATATTTACAATCACAAAATTAGAAAGAAACTCAAGTAGGTAGATGAAATTAATTATGGGCAGCTCTATCGCGTGTTTACGTACCGTCCGGCAGTAGG
Source organism: Euplagia quadripunctaria (assembly GCA_963859945.1). Lineage (NCBI taxonomy): Eukaryota > Metazoa > Arthropoda > Insecta > Lepidoptera > Erebidae > Euplagia > Euplagia quadripunctaria. The sequence goes on along the minus strand of OY982564.1, from coordinate 20,950,164 downwards.
TAATTATTTCAAGGACCGGGCCGAGTCACAATACTGTACATACATATACTGTGCCCATGCCATTTATTAAGTGACCAAAAGAATATTGTCTAGAGGTATTTTTTTTTGCGCAAATAAGTTTCTGAAATTTTTTGAATGCAAAAAAGCCTTGTGTAAACCATTTCCATTTAGATGTATATTAACTGAGAATTTATTTTTAAAAAGCCTATGAACAAAAGAAAAATTCTAGGATATTAAAATTAGAACGACGTTACTTTTGTGTAATGTAAATGGCAATACCTTTCACCTAAATAAGGTTAATATTTTGAGCGGGGCTTTGGCCTCGCACTAAGTCTCTCCCTCTTGTCAACTATAGGCCATTTATATTCTTCGACTTTTGCAGAGCCCTTCTTGAGCTCTCGCCAAGCGTAATAGTTTTTCAACCAGTCCAGACTTTTATGACATCCCTTTTACCTTCCAGATTTATTGGTAATGTTCGGTTGTTGTTTTTAGTCCACTAAAACGGCGAACAGCCCATCCTATCAAGTGTTGGATTCTTGATTTACACATTGTACAACTAGTTATGCGATTATTGATAGTTGTTCTAGTAGTATCAATGGATTGCGTACTATGTACGTATATATATGTAAGTATATATGTACTTATTTCTCTGGTACAGAAGTAACTTTTTTCTAAAAAAATTATTTTGTGTCTAAATCTTGTTTGTAGAACCTTAAACAGTTAGAATGTAATGTAGAATGTATTAATTGTCGGCAGCAATAACAGTTTCTAGTTCAAGTTACGTTACAAATGGAGTTATAGACACGGAAGAATTCATTTCAACCCTTTTAAGCTATAAAGTTGTCTAATAAAACGGTTGCGTTGCATTCAGTTTTGATAGATCGTTCGCGAGCGCAGGTGTATGCGATGACCTAAAAGCCGTGGGCAGAGATATATTACCGTCTTGTTCTCTCTTAGTTATTGATAACCTATACTATTAAATGAGAAAACAGGTGTTACTTATATTTAAACTGCTACTACTATAAGACTAATGTTCTTTTTTTTCCGAGGATAGTAATTGCTACCGGTGCCTATATAAAGGCATCGCACTTACACTTACAGCAGAAGGGATGTTGCCAAGTTTTTCCTTCTAGCTATAGAGCTCTAGTGAACCTTCTGGTCATCAGAAACAACACTATGCCAACAATTATATTGTTGGTTGCTCTATGCTAATAATAAATATCTTACTTAAACTGTTATAAATTTATGTTCGGAAGCAGAATAGGAAAATTACATTTGAAACTGATAAAAGAAGTAGAGAAATTATGAACCTGCAGAAGGCCGAATGAAGCTTTGGCTTAAATAGACTGCTCAAAGTCGCGTAAAATATTGGTATAAAATCCGAACAAAGTAAATTCAAATATTTCAACAGCTTAAGCAATTTTATTTTGAATAAATACATTCAGAGATTTTTCATGAGAACATCCCCGATGAAGACTGATTTATGATTTTTTATTCTCTCGTTTTACCGCAATGATATTGCACACAAAAATAATATTATTAAATATCATTGATTTACCACAAACTATCATGCATTTTATTACAATGTGAGTGGAGCTAATATGCACACCTAGTGAATCTTAGGAGGTATTAAATATTATAAATAGAAATACATATTTGCATTGACCAGGAATCGAACCCTCGACCCCCGGCGTGGCAGTCGTATGCTCTACTGCCGCTCCACAGAGGTTTGTCTTTTCTTTTTTTTATATATTTTAATAACCAACAGCGATACAGGTAAATAACACAAACACAATAAAATTATGAAGCAAGACCAATGACAGGTTTTCCTAAATAATTTGGTCAATGAACGGACTAAACAAAAAAGTTACAGAATCTATATTGCTTTTAAGTTACAAAGTTGTTGACAAATTTCCAAGAACGTGAAATTTGATGGTAAGAGTTATTTTTGTGTTGTTGTGTTGAGTTATGTATGAATTGTATGTAAGGACATACCTAATCAGGTTAATCTATAATTATTTTTAAACTATAATATTTAAAAGGTACAATACCTCTTGGTTACCCGACGTTTCGGTCAAATTGCACCGATCATGGTCACGAGTGGACTGATGAGTGCTCAGCGACGCCTCCGTGAAGTGCGAGTTTCAGCAACTACCCGCATTTATTGTTCACTATTTTATTTTTATTCGTATTTTTGGTACTTCGACACACTACACTTACGACGTCCTTTGAATGATGTCCAGGGTGTAGTCGTTGACGATAGCATTTGCTGATGACGGGATTCCAAGATGTTGATAAGCGGTACCCATCTTCTCGGTTGAAATTTTTATGCTTTTTAATTTCAACTGCTTCACGTACTATTCTGGAGAAATAGTGACGATCGGTTGAAAGAACCTGTGGTTGGTGTAAACCAATCTAAGAATACTTTGTGTAGACTCAGTTCTAGACATCGCTGTGTAAAATTGTTTTAGGACGAGCTAAGTCATATATTTTAGAAAGCAATTAACATGCAAATAACTAAATTTCATTACACACAACAAAAACACTGAATTATTTACAGAAGAGAATAAAATCTCTCAAACTCAGCCTCTATTTCATTTAGTTTACTTTTACATCGTGCAGTTCAATCACCCAGGCACTTACTGTTACGCATAGTATGGGAAGTACCTTTAAAACCATATTATAATTAAACTCTGTATGTGATCTGACCATATTTTGTTTGGCAAGACATTGTGTTAGTATTGCTAATCATGCAGGTACTTTACAGCTGCGCATACGGAAATAACCCGCAATGACACGTTCAATTGTGTTTGTTTCATCAACCGGTTTAAGTTACTTTTTTTTCATGACATAATGATATAATAACATAACACACTGCACATTCAAATTGCTACTAAGTACCCAAAAATCATACCTACGTCCTTGAAATGTAGTCGCAGTCTTTGTCCTTAATAAAATACCATGTACCTGGTACCAAAAAACTTATAAATATTAAACCCACGTGTACCAAACTGCTATGGCATTTAATATAATGAAATAAATTACGCGTGTTTTTTGGACTTAATTTTGAATGCCTCATTTACATTTTTCGGTAAAGTACCAATAACTAATATAGTATGCTTTGATTTTACACCGGGAAATGACGATAGTTTTAAAGGTAACAACAAAAAAGCCTTATGTAAAAGGCTATCAAAACTTTTTGATGAATCCTGTTACATTGAACTGGGGCTTGCTGTATTCGAGTCAGAGCACGGTAAAACACTTAGCTTAAAACTTTATCATATTTTTATAGGAACTAATTTATTTTCACCGGCTATGACCAGAGCGAAGCAAGGTGACAGCCGGGACGCGGTGTCGATATATTGGTGGGTTTTTTATCCCGGCTAAGCCACGACTCCTAAAATCTGATTTATATTACACTAACGAAAGTTTTCTCTAGGAAAAATTATTGTAATGCTTGACACGCTCTTTTTAACCGACGAAAAAAAGGAGGAAGTTTTCAATTCGACCGTATTTATATCTTTTATGTGTGTTCAGCCCTCACTCCGTTATTTATTAACCGATTTTGATGATTCTTTATTTAATAGATAGGGTATACCTCAAGGGTGGTCTTCAAATTGTAGAAACACTAGCGCGCTGAATTGCGTTCAGGCAACAACTGAACTGCCTTAGAACTAGGCCTGCCATCACTTAAACTGCCGACGCCAAACAAGCTCTTTAAAAATCCCGGACACATGTGTGAAATCGAGATTCTTCCCGCACGCTCCCCGGACGCCCTCTAAACTAGGACAAATCCAGGGAAACCCGGACGGATGGCAGCCCTGCTTAGAATTACAAAGTGCTTAGTTAGCCCTACTGTGTGCCTACAGGACACATCCCAAAAGCGGTAAATTAATCAATGTTTCACTTATTGGTATATTATAAAATGTACTAAATTATCATTATTAATTCTAAGCTCGTTCTGTCTTCATGAATAGTAATGGCTATTGTTATCAATACAATGGATATATACATTATTCAATTCCCAAAGTTACAGAAATTGACTTTGTAAATTGATCTCAGTAAATATTTTAATGCAGAAGGTATTTGTAATGTAGGTCAACTATTGGAATTTATAATTAATCTTTATAGACAAAAAATTGTAGGTAGTGTACGTAGGTGAGGTCCTTCCTAGGGTATACCCGAGTCCCTTGCGATAGACTCACTTGTCACGGAACACCGTGTGGTTTTAGTCGGTTCGATTCCGAAATACCACTTCACCAATAGCCATGGTGAGGTGTTGACCCGTGGGGGTTTCCATAGGATAAAAAGGTAGTGTACGTAGTTACTCTTTTATTAACTAACTAGCAACCCGCCCCCGCCTAGCACGGGTAGCAGAGACATCTTCAACATTCATCATCAAAATCTTAACAAATTAAACACCAAAACCTTCCTCATGAATCACTCTGTCTATTAGTGAAAACCGCATGAAAATCCATTCAGTATTGTTATATATGCTATTATATTATAAATTCGATTAAGGAAAAACTGAAAATATAAAGCTATCTCTATTCACCCGATAATTGGGGTTATTAGGAACGACAACAATGTCAATAGGGAAATAGGATCAATATTAATAATATGCATGGTTGTCCACTTCGCCGACAAAAGAATTGAGATCTAAATGCTTGCCAAGTTCTGTAGATAATCCTGAAATTTATTTATATAAGCACATACAAAATTCTAAAATAAGTTTAAAACACAAATTCTTGCTTTTTACTGCAACATCAATGTTTGCTATTTAAAAATATAACTTCTTAAATTTGGACTGTCGAATTTTTTACACAAATCAGATAACTTTCGAAAAATTTAAGCTCAAGATTTAGATTTTTTTTTTTTAATAAATAGGAGATATTGGAAACGAACAAGGAAATAATAACAGTGAGCGCCGAACATTTTTCCTGGTTTTATCGCTATTCACCTCTTGATCCCTAATCACCTCATTTTACCAGTATTCATAGAAATATTTTCAGAAAAAGAACACGACAGCCACTAAATAGTAATGCAGCACCTCAATGCTTCATTCACTACGAATATTTGGCAGAAGACAATGTTGTTTAATGCTCACAAAATCACGATGCTGAGTAAGAGCAAGTTAAGCAAGCCAGTTATTTGGTACATTAACTTAAATAAAATAATTTAATTGAATCATTAGGAATCGGCAAATACGATTTAAATTCCTTATTGTAATCCGCCACTCGAGTCGAGATTATTGTTAAGTTGATTAACGAGATTATACGGCAATTAAGTTTTGTGTCAGATTATTTATCTACAAGAGAGATGATATATATATCCAAGATAAGCTATAAACTTTAGCCAAAAATAGTAAAGTAAGATGACATATATATTCAAGTTTAATGCTCCGTTTCGTGTGAGTAAAAATCTGCTACCTCGTACTTACTGCGCATATGTAGGCTTAAGAATAAAGTACCTGTTGCAGTGTTTCTCAAACGCTAACCCAGCTGGAGATTATATTCAAGCCAGCTAGGCTCACGAAATTTATAAAATATGGCAAGCTTATGTCAGCTTTTAAGAATAATCTATAAATTATATGAAAAGCGGTTTCTTCATCAATTTATGTGTGTAATGTGTATTTATTAAGTGAGTCGGTCGTGACTTAGCAAAATAGTGAGCAAGATATTTTCTTTAGACAAATGTAGTAAATGTAAAAGATAATGAGTTTTATATACTAAAACTACCTTTCCCGTATAGCGTAACTTTCATCTGATTATTTTGCTGGCGTTCTACGGTAACGATAGCTTTGAAACTCGTGCGTACGTGATTGAGATAAAATGGAACGACAATTCATTTTATTTATACTAACTTTTAAACTTTTGCGTTCTATGATAATACATTTAATTATGTTGACGGGAATTAACGTGATCACGTATTTATTTTATAGCTTAATTTATAAACAAAGTTAAACAAACCTATTTTAAAGGAACGCTTTGTTATTCAATGCACTTTACAAGCAATAAATTAGATTGTACATACGGTACTGGCTGATTCTATGTTCTCCGCATTCTTAACTTTATTAGTCTTTTTTAAATTTATTTTTTATGTCTGTGGTTTGTGGTCAAATCAGTAATCATTAATGTAAATATACTCGTAAAATATGTACTTAATTAAATTATTCAGAATGCAACGCTTGGTCTGGCCAATCCCGGAAAATGGTCTTGATGTCACGTCTGGAATCTTCTATGAGATCGCAATTGAAAATATTATGATCTCAATCAAGCGCAGAATCGTTTTACGCGGAGACACGTGATTGTTGAAATTTAGCGTGAACTAAAATCCAATACGTAAAAGTATTCACATTGGCTTATTCTATACAAAAATACTATTTCTAAGTATACGGTACACATTTTAGAATAGTAAATATGTATTGTGATTGTTATACATATAAATTATGTTACTGTAAAATTCCGGTCGACCACGATGGTAAATCTTAAGATTTGCCGGTAAAACCTAAGATGTCAACTCTTAATGGAAAAATTCGAAATATTCTGTGAAGAATTTTTACAAATACATACAGTAAAAAACACAAACGGAGGAGAGAGAGAGGAGAAATAGGCTCAATCATAAAATTTATCGATTGTACAACATCGATGGTGAAAATTTATGAAGTAACATAATAGTTTTTACTGTTTTACTTTCTACAACTTTCGATAGTTTATTTAACACAGTTGTTACTGTCACAAGAATTACATAAATAGGTCACAATATTAACACGTAGCCGTTACGTAGGAGGACATTAAACAACAGTTTGCCTTTAAAATTGAGTCTAGTTTACCCTTTGATAACTTGTAAAAAAAACACAGGTTAAATTGAGAAACTGCTCTGCTTTTCGTTCGTGATAAATGAAATATTTTGTTTTATTACTAGTAGCGTTATTACATCAAAATGAATATGAATGCTATGAATATACATATTAAATATCTGAACAAATACGTACGCAAGTGATGAATCATGTTTACGTTATAGTTGCCAACAGTGAATGAAGCTTTATTTTAAATTTTCATTAACATGAACTCAACATTTTTATGGTAGGTAAATTGTAGTAAAATTTGTACTTAATTCGAAATTTGCACACACTATATATAAGCTATAGGCACTATATTGACGCAACACAACATAATTCTACTTTTCTCTTTTTCTAATAACCACACTCAAACATTAAAAGTAATAAAAGCTTGGAAGGCGTTCGCAAAGCAACCGATTGAAGTGTATTTATACCGACAGCATATTTATGTGACTCTAAATTTGATTTGGTCTGTCGGTCGTACCAGACATTATAAAAAAATCGAAGCCTCTAACATTTAATCGGTATAAATATCGGCCTAAATTCATAATACTCCCAATGTGTGGTACTACTTTGCATAACTTAAGAAACTGGACGGAAAGAGAATCTTGTCGATTAAGATATTAAAACGGTTTATACAAACAAAAATGTTTGACAAACAATATTGTTTTTCCATAGAATCTATATAATATTACAGCTCTAAACAAATAAGATTTAAAGTTAGGGTATGAATTCCTGAAATATGAAACTAAAATGGTGTTCCTAAAACCTCTTGTATTTTTAGAACAAACAGGGACAATGATAACTACTTGTTAGACAGCCGAGGACTCTGTTTGTAGTTGGGATGAAAATCTCGTCCTGTTTGTTGTTTTCAATACTTGCGCACTTTAGACCACTTGTATCGATATGGAACGGTTAATACATTCGCGTGTTCCATTCTTATTTTTTGTTCAAACATGCTCTTAGACTTAGACACGTTACGTCAAAGTCTAAGATTCATTTGTGACACAATGTGTTCCAGTGAAGAATTGCAATAAAATGTAAGCATGCTGTAATGTTGCATAGCAACATATTTTTACATACATTTATTTCCAAAATAGGCATTTATAAAAAGGTTTACAATCAACGCGGCAACCAACAACAAAAAATACTAATTCCAACCGGCTGGCACCAGCTGGCTAATGCAAACTAATATTGTTTTTTTTTAACAGATATCCATGTAACTTCGATGTAGCTGTCCTCTTTCTGGCCCTATATTCGACTTTTAGATATATGCATTCACAGTGAATTCATAATCGTCATAAAAAATAGAACACGTAAGTATTTCCATACTTCCATTTTTAAAATACAACACAAACGAAAAAGTACATAGACCTCTTGGTGGTAGGCAGTTACCATTTACACTCGTAACACTGGCATTGTCAGGTAATGGTTGCCAGTGCTGGTTTTAGCCCCACTAAATTCAAGTATAAACGACACAACATTATTAACACTGTTTAACTAGGGTGTGTTTTATGCATTTGAAGTATGTAGTTCCCTTGTAGATTTTCTTTGTTCCAGAAATCTGGAGTGCGGATTAAATCTTTTTATATAAAATTAATTTAATTTAATTCAACCTGAGACTATTCTAGCTTACTGCTTAACCATTCAGTTATAAGCAAAATAGATAACTTTCTAAAATACTAACCTTTTGGGTATATATTGGTTTTAATTTACGCTTTATAAATATTAGTTAGGATAGGTGTCGAGTGCACCTGCAACCGACGCCCTTGATAAAGGGCTCCCGCCGTGTCCGAAACTAGTCGGGCATCCCTGAAATGTACACGTGATTAAAACTGTATATCCTAATTAATATGAATACCACTCACAAAAAATTTATTCGAATATTTATAAATATTATAAAAAGTCATTTAAGGAAGTTGTTGGTTCACTCTAACAGGTTGCAATCTTCGATTGTTATTTGATGTTTATATATTTAAACTAAATAATGCCATCAATTCTCGGACGTAGGTATACAATGTAGCTATCTGAATCATTGATGGTTTATAACGTAAAACATACTTGACAAGATTTATTTTATCATATACATGTAGCGTATATGTGTTGTCTCTTGTAAAGTAATAACTTACATACACTTTCGAAGTGACATTTATAAACTGAGATATATAATTCTATTACAATACCGTAGTTGACAGTCAAGTTAAATCTTAATAAATCTTTATTAAACGTCAGAACAGTAGATTCTAGATATAGAAACTTGTGTGAGATAATAACTTTTTGGTTTGACAAATTAAATATTGGCAGACTTTAAAATAATTACTTACGAATCTTATGCTTCAGTCTTATAACACTTAATTTCAAGAGGACTATTAAATCATTCCTTTTAACTGAAGACATCTAGCCAGATTTGAATTTGATTTTTTTTCTTTAGAATCTAACAGTGATACTTTTTTTATGTTATAGGAGGCAAACGAGCAGATGGGTAACGTGATGGTAAGTGACTACCGCCGCCCATGGACACCTGCAACTCAAGAGTCACAAGTTCGTTGCCGGCCTTTGAGGTGGCAGTACGCTCTTTTCTTGAGGATTTGAAAGTCGTACCGTAATAATTAAATTAAAACTAAATTACAGACATGAATGCATGTTTGCATTACAAATTATAAGTATAGTAAGTTAGGTATGCCTTAAGAGGAGGCGGAGGAACTATAAGGACTTGAACTTCATGCATTTCTAGAGTGTGTATTTGAATATTAGATTTCATATTGATATTTAGTTTTAACTAGCAACCCGCCCCGGCTTCGCACGGGTACAAATTATACACCTAAACCTTCCTCATGAATCACTCTGTCTATTAGTGAAAACCGCATGAAAATCCGTTCAGTAGTTTTTCAGTTTATCGCGAACAGACAGACAGACAGATGCGGCGGGGGACTTTGTTTTAAAATATGTAGTGATGATGGTAACAATGAACGCCAGAAATGATGTGAAGATGGTAAAATTCAATAGTAGGTATTATCTTCTCTATACGATATGAGATTGACAAACAAAGTTACATATCGCATCGATTTGCACGGGACAGCTTCATCAATCAAGCAGCCAGGACTTTATATCTGAAGGGTACAGCTGTCGCGTTTACTAACTTAAACTTTTGAAATATAACATTGATAATACTTTAGTATTGATTTTATTGGATGTTATCTAATAGAACTACGGTAGGTATTCGCACTGACTAATTTTAACAGATATGTCACGATGAGAAGCTTTTTAAAAACAATTAAATAAAAAAGTAATTAAAATGTGTCCAATTAAGTTATATAATATACCTTCTTAATGATTTTTAATGTAGTTTCTTTTAGATTTTTACATTTCATTTTATTATTAGCAAACAAAGTTTAACAGCATAATTCTTTAAAAAAAAACCGACTTCAACAAAAAAAACTATTCCATAAAAGACTTATATATGGTTTTCTCATGGATGCCATTGTCAGAACTGGACTAAATTGAAATGGGACCACACGGGAAGCACCAGCTTTCAAATAAAAAAGAATCATCAAAATCGGTTCACCCAGTCGAAAGTTCTGAGGTAACAAAAAAAAAAACAGTCGAATTGAGAACCTCCTCCTTTTTTGAAGTCGGTTAAAAATAGTAAAAGGCTGACATTAAGGCTAAACAAAAATGATTGTTATTCTTTAGGCGGAGGGGCTAAGTGGTAACCGAGTAGGTTCGCACATTACAAACTTAAGTAATACTAGCCTGGTCAGTTTAGGATGGGTGACCATTCTTAAAACATTGAGACCCCTCCGTGCTTCGGAGAGCACGTTAAACCGTCGGTCCCGGGTGCCATACAAACATCTGTGGCATTCGTTACGGGTAGTTGGAGCCCTGAAAAGTCCGACAACTTGGTCTAACTACAGAACTTCGATATCGCCTAGTACTTGGATTGTGGAGGTCTGATGGCAGTCGCTTCACGTAAAATATCAAAGTTTGACCGTATCGTAGTTAGACTTAAAGCCGACCCTAACTTAGTTGGGAAAAGGCGCGGAGGATGATGAGGATGATTCTTTAGGTCAAGATCTTACAAAAGCTAGAAAAGCTACTTACACTCCGACAAATGGTGGTGGTGGAAATGATGGTTTCAAAATATGAGGGTTAAGCTACTGCTAGCAGCAAGTGGCATGATGATGAAAATTTGCCATGGGCATAATTTTAAAACCTAGCTGGCTCTGGTACAAAGCTTGTAAACAACTGAGTCATGTATATAAATATGTATTCCTATTAAACATTATTACCCAACTTCATTGCAAAACTATTATTGTATTTAATTATGTCAAGGATTGCTACAGGAAACTTGTTAAACAATAATAATGTTCAGGATATATACATATCCTAGTCAGCCTTGTCTTATATATATGAGTATATTTATTAATTATGGCACTAGACCACGGGTCGGCAATCTGCGGCTCGCGAGCCACATGGCTCTTTCGATGTAAAGTTGTGGCTCTCCAGTTCCAAATGTAAAAAAATATTATTTACTATCAAAACTCTTAAAACCTGTAATTGAGTACTATGATAAAAAAGTCCTATGGTACTATGATAAAAAAGATCGTCAAATTTATATGGACGCCACTTGTATTTACAAATTTAATTGGCTCTTTAAAAATTGTAAAATTTTGTAAATTAACTTTACAAAACTACTTTATAAAATGACCCTCATACACAACGGTTCCACCTACTGGTTAGTTCGTCAGTCTGTCTTGTGAGTGGACGTCCCATGCTTGGCTTATCAGTCCGCGGTCGGTTTCCAACAGTTGTCGGTTCTCCGATTAATATGGACTGCCTATTACCTACCTCTTCATCTTAGTCAGTCTCAGTCTCTCTCAGTCTAACTTTTAAACTTTCGCGTTCCATGATATAATTATGTTTTTATGACGTTTCGACCAGGTTACACTAACCGTAGTCACCGGCAGAACAGGGCCAATGAATGAGAACACCGTAAGAGACCGTGAGAGTAGGTAATTATGTATTTACATGGGAATTAACGCGATCACGTAATCACGTTAATTCCCTTGTAAATACATAATTACTTTTCCAGACTAATTCCAATCTACTTCCAATTGTTGTACTCAAATCGAACTTTATATGCACATATATGTAGTTCGGATGACGTTACTACAACTTGGCATCTTGCAGCTGTTCTGATGATGGGGCCAGGAGATAGTTAGTGGAATTACAAAAAATAATTATAACACTTGACTTATTCATTCAGTAGTTAAAAATAAATTGATTTGTTACATAGCGAGAGATGATAAACTTTGAATGTAACTTATTGTGTAAATCTATTTTCCATATAAAACACTAAGCCTTAATGGCCGTGGAAGTAGTTTATAACACCCCGTACGTCGGGGCTAAAAAGGATTGAGGTAAAGAACTAATATCCATATTATGTACTTTGAGTTCAGCTTGTTCCAAATTATAGCAAAATGGGTCTGCCGAGTTTCTTTGTTGGTAGAGGTTTTAAGTGACGTGGTACATAATTGTAAGCCGGAAAATACTCGTACTTACAGGGGTACGTCACTACTTTAGAACAGTTATTTAAATGTTTGCATCGTTAATTGTTTGATATAAACTTATGTAATTAGAACGAAGGTTACATATATATTTTAAAGAAAAAGTAAAAACCATTTGTTGTTCGCAACAAAATTAAATGTTTTTACTTTATACATTTAAGATATATGACATTAAAACTGACAAGACATTTACGTTATATAAGATTAAGAACAACTATTTTTGAACACGTAATTTTATCCTTATTAATATTAGAAGTAATTTAAGAAATAAGGAACTACTATGTAATAACTTGTTAATGTTTCTGGTACAAATAAAATGTGGTGCAGTGTAGTAAGAAATATTAAAAACTAACACTCTACATCTATAGAACATCAATAGCGACTGTAGGACTTAACAAATAATTATTCGTTACACGCCTATTCTAATTATCGATAAAAAATCTATCTTACAATGGCAGGCAGACAATGGAAGGGCATTGAAGCGTACTAAAGTTCATGTATAAAGGCTTATTTATGTAACACATTATTTTACTATTTTATCTTATGACTTTTAAATATTTGTTTGTGGGAGAGCCACGCTTCGGGCCGGCGCGACTGGAGTGATACCACGGCCTCACAGAAAACCGGTAGTGAAGCAATGATTTCATTGCTTTCCGCCGAGTAAGTGAGGTTACCGGAGGCCCTAACCCTTCCCTCTCCCCTCTTACCTCCTTTTCCCGGTTCTTCCCTCCTCTCCTCCTCTTTCCCCCTCCCTCTACTCCCACCTTAAAGGTTGGCAACGCACTTGTGACTCTTGAGTTGCAGGTGCCCATGGGCGGCGGTAGTCATTTACCATCAGGTGACCCGTCTGCTCGTTTGCCCCCTATACCAAATAAAAATAAAAAATATAAAAATAATACAAAAAAAAAATCACCTGCCACACACATCTCTGTATCGCCTAAAGGTTAGTCAACCTTTAGTAGGCATTTTCTACTAGTCAGTCATCAGGCATTAAGTCTGCCTTATGAAATGTATTTGTAGAAAGTATAAATAAATAAATAAAGTAAACTAGGAGGAAACTAGTTATGAAACTTGGCGCATCTTTGACGCGATCATGACCACGGTTTTGTTTCCAATTTGTATCTTATAAAATGGTGAGTCACGGAGGTTTTCCATTAGCCACAAATTATATCAGTCGTGACGGAAACCTCAGCTCATGTATATTAAAGAGGTTGTTCAGGAAAAGAAAACTCTTGTATTCATATGCATCATCGTAATCAAAAAGTGTTTTAATGATTAATGATGAAATAAAAAAGAGAAACTACAAATACTAAACACGATCGATGAAACCTGGTTTTAAACCTTAGAAAACAAAGTTAAAGAAGAAATGCAAATCTGGTACGATTTTGCAACATGTTGTACAAAGTGACCTACATATTCGGAGAAGTTGGTGTTCTAATAAATTACGTACACGGAAATAATTCAGACAAAACGATAACTATCATTTTGTATTCCGAAATACGTAACAGTGCACGTAGACCAGGTGCAAGCTGACAATCTGCTCACGTTTAGTAGAGATTTACAAGCATGCCCACATTGTCCTCTTCAAAGGTCCACTAGCTATGACGTGAAAGCGAAGTATGAGTATAATCGCCCTTGGAAATATAAGACGAGCCACTATTGGATATTCTAAGCTACATGTTAAATCCGAGTTTGTTCGTCCTGGGTGCTTACAAGTCAAGTACCTATTTGACTTAAGATACTAGTCTTCGTCGTGTGGTCAATATTCAACCATAATGAGGATCATTCACATAACAAAATATTAGATTTCTAAATATAAGAGCGTATGCGCTATAACATTCTGATCATTTCGTTTTTTAAATGATTCAAATCCAACAAGAAATGACATAGTTATTAAAGTTTTCTGTTCGGCTATTTCAAAACACTTGCTCGGAGCTGCGCTTGGTATGATGACGTCACACGTCGCGAATCGCGCCCTCCACTCGTGCAAAATCGCTGGTTTGGTCAGTTTGGTTCAGATTATTCACCATTTCGCTAATGTCGTGGTATGTTAATTATTTAGTTTTTACTATAATTTGATGTTATATTATTAGTATAACAGTATTTATATTGATAGATTGAGTATCTATTGATATCTAAATACATACGAGTAGGTAGCTACCTATTATGGAGGTCGGTTTTGTAGGGATAAAATGAAAAGGTAAGTAAGTCTATACCTGCCTACTCCTAATAAGTACCTAAAATAGGTATCTAATTACCTACTTACCCACTTTAACTGCGTGTTCTGAGGATGAGATTTTTCTGGATTATTTAAATCATTCAAATATTATCTCTAACAAGTGCAAAGCACAAACCGAACAGCATGTTTTTCGCAGGAAAAAGAAAATGCTTGTTTTGCGTAGCGAGCCCTCAGTTTGAACAAGATAAATCTTTAGCTATACATGAAGTTGACTATGACGAAAACTATTATTTGACCATTTCATCCGAATGGGAGAGGATACAAATAAAACAATACTCAACAGTCAGTAACGGGCGTCGGGCGGCAAGCGCGCTTTCACACATAATCACAGATCGCGTTTATCACATGACAGAATCACCTGCCCGCTCAGGGCATTTTTTTTATGGTATAGGGGGCAAACGAGCAGACGGGTCACCTAATGGTAAATGACTACCGCCTCCCATGGGCACCTGTAACTCAAGAGTCATAAGTGCGTTGCCGCCCTTTAAGGTGGGAGTAGGGGGAGAGGGGGGACGAGTGGGAAGAGTGGAATTACGGGAATAGGGAAGAGGGAAGGGTTAGGGCCTCCGGTAACCTCACTCACGCCACTGCCGGTTTTCTGTGAGGCCGTGGTATCACTCTGGTCGAGCCGGCCCATACGTGCCGAAGCATGGCTCTCCCACGAACAAATCTCTCTCGTAAAATCCTCTCTATAACATCGCGGTGTTGGTCTGAGTACAGCCCTGGGCTCGAATATCCTTGTGTTCGATTGTTTATTTGAGTAGGTAGGCATTAGGCATGAATGAGCGAATATCAAAGCTATCCGCGGCAATTCAAATGTTATTAAGAAATGATAGAAACGATGCACAATATGTAGGTATATTATACTCTCTACGGTCAGTGGATCTATTCGTGAATTTTAGCTGTTTGACATGCGCAGTGCAGCTTTTTCATACTAAATTGTCTACTGCGCATCGAAACTGCTAACTTTACGAATGATTAGCACTAGACCCGTTGACCATATTGTACCTACTGATATTAGGTAGATACTCTAGCTAGGATACTGTACTTACGTCAAAATAATCTTCGCAACAGTACCTATAAACCACTTCGGCATGACAGAGGAGTTTTGTCATCTCTCCGCATTGCTTTACACAATTTTTTTTATTATTTGTGCATCTTTCGGCACAGTCAAAAAAAGCTTATTAGGTGCATTAACACTTGTATTTTTGCATTTTGGGACAATGCAATACTTATTTGACGGCATTATCACTTTAAAAATAATCTGAAAAATCAGCAATCGTCAGGTCGTTGCACTAACTGCGCTAGACTAAAAGCTTACCAAGCTGGCGACGCGAAGGCGACCCGCCACTTTTGCCGATACGCGATGAATGACGTCACAGCGTTCCCGGCCTTTCTCGCGAGGGTTTTTTAAGGTGGTGCACTAAAATCTCTGTTTCTTGGTCATTTTTGATCCGATTAAAAAAATTTAAACACAGTATTTAATGTTTTTTTTATAGCTATAAATCTGCATACTTAAAAAAAACGTGACTGATCCTCATTATTATTAGAAATAAAAGAAAAGCATTATACATGAAGTTACATATTTAAATAACACATTTTTAGTCCATTCTTATACATTCGACGAATGTAATAAAGAGTGGATAATAAATGACGAATGTCGTTCGTGTATTATACATCTGAAACCAAACTGTAGGAAAAATAATGTAATGTTTTTGCTAGAGATATGCTATTGCTGCTAAGGCTCGTGCTCGTCAGTTGCTGCTAAACAAAAGAATTTTATGTGGGAGAGCCATGCTTCGGCACGTATGGGCCGGCTCGACTCCGCTCGTTACCACGGCCTCACAGAAAACCTTCCGTGAAGCAATGCTTGCATTGCATTTCGCCGTGTGAGTGAGATTACCGGAGGCCCTAACCCTTCCCTCTCCCCTATTCCCGTCCTTCCCTCTCCCCCCTATTCCCACTCTTCCCCCCCTCCCCCTCTTCTCCTACTCCCACCTTAAAGGGCGGCAACGCACTTGTGACTCTCCAGTTGCGTTGCATGGGCGGCGGTAGTCATTTACCATCAGGTGACCCGTCTGCTCGTTTGCCTCCTATAACATAAAAAAAAAATCGGTTGAAAAACAAAGAAGAAAAATTTACTGTCTCTGAAAAATGACTGGTTAACTTTTTGGTCTTTATCTCTCTACATACATAAACAAAAACTGTTGCCAATATTATATTTTATTTATATATTTTATTGATAAAACTACAGCTCATTAATAGGTACTAAATAAAAAAAAGAATATCGGGTTTCCCACAGAAGAGAAAATGTACCTACTGAATTGTTTTGTTTTTTTTTTAAGGAAATGTTTTTTGTTTATTGATATACCTCGTCAATAGCTACAAAACAAAAAAATATGAAGAAAATCGGCTGAAAAAAATAGCAGAAAATGTATCTTAACTGTTCTGTCTTCCCCTATTTATAAATAGATTTACTATCAATTTCTCTTCGAATTGACAGCATTTGTATGTCAATAATTGGTTCATCATAGAATTCTTAAATTATCTCTTCGCTTGTCACTTCTCGCATCGCTGACGACCACGCACCTTAACAGTTTAACTTATTTCTAAGTTGGTACATCGCTCCCTACTAATCTGAAGAGGCCACCACGGGTCTGTTTCATAAGAAAATCAGAGAGATTTACGGGGAAAGTGCTGTTTGTACCCCATAGCGTGAAATATTCTCGATTTTGTCTATGTGCATTTACCTGTATAATATATGTAGTTATAATTGAACAACTAATCGGAAGAAGCGAAGATACGCCAACTTTTGACACACTTATCCACTTTTTCACACTTTGCATTTTATAGATTATTTTTTTCTTTTCGAAGAAAATAAAGAAGTTCAAAGAAAAAAATAAAAGAAAAACACCACAATTTAGAATTTTTATAAATAACTAGTTGTGCCCGCGACTTCGTCCGCGTGGAATAGTGTATTTATATCGAATCAACAGCCTAAAAAATAAGTTTCAAGCTTCTAGCTCTAAATATGACGATACTTCCATACAACTTTTCATACCCACCTTTCAACCCCTTACACCCCTTTTTTCGTATTAAAAAGTAGCCTATGTCCTTTCTCAGGCTCTAGACTATCTGTGTACCAAATTTCATTTAAATCGGTTCAGTAGTTTTGGCGTGAAAGGGCGACAGACAGACAGAGAGAGTTACTTTCGCATTTATAATATTAGTAAGGATTATACGCTAGGCATCTCTTAAGTAATAAAAATTATAACACTTACTTATTTACATCTCTACACCTCCCTTTGGCTGACTAGTCGGGAATGATTACGGGATTAAGTCGACAATGTACAATATATGCTGGAAGTTTAAAAAGATGTTAAAAATGTTGTGACAGATTAGGACAGATAGTTATAGTACACATAATATATGTTATTTCCAGACGTTCTCAATCAAACGTTAAAGTATGTATCATTAATATAACAGCAGTCGGAACTCATTATGATTCAAAATTAATTACATTTAAAATGAATACACATCTCCAATTAACCTATTTAAAATCGTATTGATTACGGCGGTATAATTACACATACACAACTAACATTAAAATGTTGTATTCACGCAGTGCATAAGGGAATTGATACAAAATTAATAAAATACTAGAGATTATATTTCGAAAGGGCAGTTACATTGTATAAGATGAAAACTTGTTTAACGGCGTTGTGCACTTTTCGGGATGGGTAAAAATGTTAAACTCGCGTCAGGACACGTGACCTGATCGAAAATTCATAAGACAGAGCCGAGTTTCTTATATTAAAAAAAATATAACATTCGAAATTCAAACATTTATGAGCGGCGCAGAACTTCCAGTGTACCCTACGTATATATTTAGATATGTTATTACCTACTTTTTATTTTTAACCTAATTATATATATACAGATGTGTGTGTGTATGTATATTCAAATACATTGTGAAGTTATGTTTTCATTTCTGAAGTGCAGTCCTACGACTGACTGTTTTTTTATTCTTTAAGGATCGCTATGACTGTGGTTATCGTGTTTTAAGATTGAATTATACTACAGAAATACATTAGTCATTTTCCTTTGAGTCTGGTCTATGTCATATTCCTTCGCTATCGCTAATAGATCGTTTGTGTATCAAAAAATGTACCATTTAAGATGTTTAACTTTGCACATTCCACGTACTTTTACGAAAAACGGAGATGAAAATACCTGGTAATTCAAATGGTAATAACTTGTAAACGGATAGTTTTATTTTCAAAAATTCTTATTGTAACTGCATGCTAGGGTCATGCCCTTTCAGTAATTTAAGTAAGTGTTCTATTTTCATATTTATTGCCTCCCTTGTGTCAACTTGAAACGCCTTTTAAATTTCTTAGAGCTTAATACTCGAGAGCCGCTTGTTGCAGCAACAATATGTTATTGGACCGCAAGTCAAGCCGGACATTAAGAATAACTAACTACATGGTATACAATACTCGCATATCAGTATCAAGCTACCGTGTATATTTTCTCCTGCCTCTATTCAACAAATTAAAAATCTATTTCTGTAGTAACCTAAAGAAATTCATTCACGTCCATAAATAGCATTCTAAATATTTTGCTAAACATCGTCTCAAGTAAGTGGCTACATTTTATCACGAACTCTGGCTGGTAGAAACGTGAGCTCGTTTCGAATTCCAACCCTCGTTCTGTTTATAATTTGACATCTTCGAGGTACGAGCAGGTTGGTCGAAATACCTTTCTATGGGCTTGTTTTAATAAAAACATATTGTATATTTAGGATTACTAAGTGTCAATGTTGCAATAAAAAAATGTTGATATTACATTTGTAAAACTATAGGCCTGAAGTTTTTATAAGGTTTACAAGTCTGAGCAACTCTGTTATTGATTAAAAATAAGTGAAACATTAGTGTTACTCAGTTTATCAATAATGGTAACAGTTATAAAGTCTTTGTTTAAGTAAGAACACTACCTGTGCGTAATACGTCATTTTCGGGAGGCTAGAAATTTATATTATTGATATTTATCTAGAAAGTTTGTCCTACGAACTAATTGTTTTTTTTTATTTTACTTATTGTTTATGCTCCACACACAGGAATAATATATGCCAACTTGTTTTTGCAAATTTTAAAAGATTACAAACCTGCATCACGTTACTGGTCGGTTAAGGTAAAGGTAGTGGTTAATTTATTTTCTATTTTAAACGTAACGATATTGTATTTTTAGTGTAACGATATTTGATAAAGTATATACGTGAGACTATACATTTTATAAACCAAACAGTTTTTCCAGCAGCCTATGAATAAATCAAGTAAGTACAATATTAACATGATAATAAAATATAGGACTATGGATAATAATTGTGGTTCCAGTTCAACGGGTATTATGGCTGCCGATGGATCTCGTTGTGCGGATGCTGAGTAGCGAATAATTGGCCAATAAAACGGACATTTATTTCGTTTGTACGCTATTCATTACCTGTTATCTTTAACAGCAACGGTTGGCTGTTTATCATACTGTGTGGTAACAGAGAATAATTGGTTTGAAGTTGCCAGAGAAAATATACACACTGCTCATTAATCAAGCTATAATACGTTACTTAAAAATTGTTTTATTGTTAAACATTATACAAGCCTAAACTAACGGCCAACGTTATACGAACATTGGAGATAAACGGTGTCCATTTCCCTTTAAGATGCTTCTAACCAGTGTTTAGATTCACTTTTCTATACATATTTGTTCAGGTGGTTTAAAATGTGACACTCATTAATGAATCGCCGTGTAGTCTCCTAAATGACGATTCATTAATGAGTGTCACATTTGTCGAAATTATAAAAAGGACAATCAAGAAGTGCGGCATCAATGAGTATTCTCGTAACCCGTAATCCGTCAAACAAATAATGCTTGTTTTTGGTGTGTCAGTAGTGTACTGCGTTGGTTCGAACAATGAATTTTTTTATTAGTAGCCTCAGCTTCGCACTCATGAACGTGCTATTATCTTATCTGTGACATGGGTTGTAGTTGGAAATGAGCGATGGAAAATAAAGTAAAAAATTAGGTGGCGGGTATTTCATTTTCACCACGTTGACAATATTGTTTTTTAAGTCATTGTCAGTCAGTAGATAAATTTATTGCAAAAACATAAAAAAATATATATTCTCTTTTACTCTCTTTTAGAAAGACATAGAACACCCAGACTCAGGACAAATATTTGTGGATCACACAAATTTAGGCCCCGCGTGGGATTTGAACCCACAACACTCGGCGCGGCGTAGTAGCGAGGTGACCACTTAACCATTGCGCCATCCATGCAGTCATAATATATTTAGTGCATTTATTCTAAATAATTCAGCCGAATGTACTAATAATAATTAATAATAATTCTTGAAAATGGTCGTGCAACATTGGACTGGGATCGATCTATCATCACTGACAGGACTATTGTTGCCAATAAGCCTGATATAGTGGTGATAGACCGATTAGAGCGCCGAGCAATGATTGTTGACATCACCATTCCCCATGACGATAATCTCTTGAAGGCTGAAAAACAGAAAGAAATAAAATATTTGGACCTATCCCACGAGATTGTCGACATGTGGGATGTGGATTCAGCAATCGTTGTGCCGATAGTCATTTCGGCACTTGGGTTAATTGCTAAGAGCCTCGACCAACACCTTCAGAGGCTCACGTTAGGCAGTTGGATTAAGAGCCTGATGCAGAAGGCAGTCCTCCTCGATACGGCACGCATAGTGAGGAGGTTTCTGTCTCTGGAACCCTAACCACCGGTAGCTTGGTCCCTGTACCCGATACAGGTGGGACACTATTTTTTATATTTTTAAATATATTTTTTAATAATCTGAATGTATTTAAAAATGTAATTTATATGTATATTTAAGTGAATAAAGAGATTAATAATAATTATTTTATTAAATTCAAATTCAATATCTTTATTTCATAAAATTGGTCATCAATTATTCGAATTTGTCAATTTAAAAATTAAAATTATTAATATAGATCCACTCGCACAGAGTTACCGCAACAATAGGTTGCTTCGTCAAATGTAAAATTATAAAAAAACGATACCAGATAATACTGTATCTGCCTGTGTCGATCTATAACGGCCCGTTTCTAAATGGTTGCCTTGGGAGAAGAACTCAGGCAATTAAACTCACGGCCGATTCATTTAATTATTGTATAAATTGAAACAGTTGTTTTTGATTCTATTTTTTTATTTATTTTATTAGTACATTTTTTTTAGTTTTGATTTTAGATTTTTTTAGCTTTGCACTTTTACTTCATGATCCGACTCTAGCAAAAATTGACAATTTAAAAATTGAATTAAAATCCTATACCCTATTTTGAGTTAAACATACCTCGAATTCAGACTTAATAATATGTCCTTATAGGAAATGGATTGCTCCATGCGTCATTTTTCTTCTACTTATATTACACGCAGAGGTTTCCTCTAAAAGGCGATTTACTTTGAAAAATGCGTCATAAAAATAGACTGCATTCTGTGATTTATCAACGTGTTACTACAACGCGGAGAGAAGGTTTGTTTGTGTGCCATTATTAATATGTAAGCGCCTTACGCTTATTATGCCGCAAATGTGTTACAAGTTGTGAAACTTGTGGGAACGAGAGTGAATTTTGAAATGTGCCTGACTCGTCTAGTTTAGTAGCTCTAATGCTTTTAGGGAGTCTATTCGAATTTTTGTAGGTGTAGGTCTAAAGACATTTTATTCTCATATAAGATTGACATCACTCCCAAGAGAACATAGCTATTATAAATATTAACAGTGTTTGTCGTCACAAAGATAACAAGATAATAAATGGTTAACGGCAATACATACGTTATCAAGTACAGGTTTCAAAAACCCCTCTCGATTCCAAATTCCAGAAACTCGATTAGGAAAGTTGTTTTTTTTCAATAGCAAATTGCCGCTCAACAGCTTAACATCAACAGTTGCAGTGTTCTGTTACTGCTTCATTTGATCCTAAAGTTCCGAAGGACCAACAGAGTTTTATAGGTACCAGTACCCACTTACTACCCACCTACTACCCACCGCCAACAACCACTATATAAGTATCTATTAAAAATATAAATAGCCTTGACTACCCCTTAAGCGTGAGGGAATGGTTTATGTGTAGTAGGAACTATAAGCCATTCTGCCTTAAAAGCAATAGAACTAAAGAGAATAATGTAAGGAGCTACAGAATTTTACTCAAAAATTCTGTTGATAATAAAGAAAACAAATTGTTTTAGATAAACCCTGGCGTGGCGGCTAGTGAAATTGCAAACCAACGCCATATTTAAGACTGATATAGCGGCATGTTGCAGCAACGACAATTTTCCACTACGTTCATCAAAATAGACTCCATTTCTCTTTCAGTATCTTGGAAAACTGATGTTAAAATAGTTTTAGAATATAAACTAGTAAAGTAAAAGTTTACAGGTTAGTTGTCTATGGTACTTTTTGTAATATTATCTTAAAATTGTCCGTTTTAAGATAATATAGTATGTTGTAGCGTTTATCCTTTTTAGCCGTTGTTCTGTGTGCGACTTAAGTTACAGATATCCATATATATTATGTATTGTAATGATCACCTTTGAATATGTTTATTTTGATAGTAGCTGCGCCCCGCAGTTTCACCCGCGTATCGCGTATAATATCTTGATAAAAAGTAGCCTATGTGTTAATCGAGGTTCCATCCATCAGGTCCATCTACATACCAAGTTTCATCGCAATCAGTTCAGTAGTTTTTGTGTGAAAGAGCAACAAACAGCCTTCACAATTACCTTTAAATATGAAATAGTACTCAGAAAGCAATAAACGACCTAATTAGATGTGTAAATAAAGACTGAATCGCGATAATGTTAATTAATAACGTCACGTATAGTAAGTTAGAGCGTTTGGACTACCCGCCAATATTTAGTTCGAGTTAAAGAAATGCGAACCTGACCTCGAGCTATTGCTTACTCGCTAACCCCCCGTATAAGGATTGTCATTTTCCTTCCATTGCCTTCCTTTCTTTTCAATAAACTCCCAATTTTCCAATCTTTATTTCCGAAAGCGCCCGGTTGACGGCAACCGGCTTGTCCCTCTTAAGTGGGACCAAAATCACGTTGAAAACTGGAAAATTCACCACAGTTAACAAGGTCCGGGTAACCACAACCCTATTGCTTTTTTATGGTATAGGGGGCAAACGAGCAGACGGGTCACCTGATAGTAAATGACTACCGCCGCCCATGGGCACCTGTAACTCGAGAGTCACAAGTGCGTTGCCGCACTTTAAGGTGGGAGTAGGAGAAGAGGGGGAGGGGGGGAAGAGTGGGAAGAGGGGAGAGGGGAAGGACAGGAATAGGGGAGAGGGAAGGGTTAAGGCCTTCGGTAACCTCACTTCACTACTTGCTTCACTGCCGGTTTTCTGTGAGGTCGTGGTATCGAACGGAGTCGAGTCGGCCCATACGTGCCGAAGCATGGCTCTCCCACGTAAATTCTATTCTCTCGATCAAGTATCGATCTACACATCTAATATGTATACAAGTCGTAAAAATTTAAAAACAATTAAACGTTCTTAAGTCAATAAATAGATGTGCAAACTAAAATAATCTAGATGTCTGTGCCGAACAGATTTTCAGTAAATTTTGTCAAAGTCAAAGGCATCTGTTTGGGGAAAGTTATAACACTTATAATCTTTTTTTTCTGGCACGTCACTGATTTTGGGACAAGATTGATTTTATCTGTGAAAATATAATAAATTAAAGATCATTCCAAACAAAAAACATTTTTATAAAACACAATAAGGTTGGCAGTATAGTTATTTATGCACTACGCCAATCTAGTATCGCCCAAGATGAACAATTATCTATTGTTTATACGTAGTTATAGTGTGGTACAGTGGTGCCGGAGATTACAATATTAGTGTAGAATTAAGAAAGTACGAGTGCTTACAATTTCAGAACAAGAAACAGCACGTGTAGTAAGGTGTTTGAACCAAGTGATAAAAGCTAAACAATCTTATAACGATATAATTTATATACGATAAATATATACGAGTTTCATGCGTTTCCTGAACAATATTTATTTTAGGTTTCTTTTTCAAATGGCTTACCCAATAATATTAATTTATTATTATTATCATTCTTTAATATATTATTATGACTATAGATTTGGAGAAGAATCAAAAATAAATGCAGTGGTTATTAAAAAAAGTAATTCAGTCTAGCGTTAAGCATTTTTTATAGGTACAGTGATAAATAAAATTCATTTAATTACCTGTCCCGATGCGTAACAATAAGTGCAATGATAGACATTGAACTTTGCGCATTTTCATGTTCATTGATAATAATCTGTATATTCGTTTATCCCCTTTTTGACAGTTCGATAAATGGTCAGCTAGGGATGACCAAAAATGTTGCCGATTCTATACGAAATAACAATCGATTTCATTTAAGAGGAAAATTTAATCAATAAAAAATAAATTAAGAGTTAACTTAACTACACACGTACTGAACTTGTTTAATAAATTGTATTAACCACGTTTAATAGCAATATGTTCTTTGACCCTTTCAGCAATAGTCCGCTTTGTTTGGCCTATGTAAGAACTACCGCAGCTGCAGTTTATTTTGTAGACACCTGGAGTTTGTAACGGCAAAGGATGTCTTGCCGCTGTTGTGAAGAACCGACAGATTAGCAAATCAGCGATTGCAGAACATGCACTTGAAGCGGGCACCCATCACTGGATTGAGTTTCATCGTACGCAAGTCCTCTCCACAGAAAGTCACTTTTACTCAAGAGCTGTACGTGAAGCGATTGAAATTAAAAAAACACAAAACTTTCAGTCGGGAAGATGGTTTCAAATTATCTACGGCGTGGAATCCAGTGATAAAAAACATAACACCTCGCTTTTATGCGCAGTCGGGTGAACACCAGAATAGGGACACATCGGTTTGTTTACAGAATAGGGACACTGTTAGTATAGTATGTGACGGTACATGGCGAAACCAAAATATCAAAAATATCGAAAATGTACGGGTGGATGAAGAACCTACTACCTCACGATCTCAACGACGGAGGGCGTGCACCACTGAGCAAATCAGCCTGTGACCATGTAATACCTTTTCGTGATCGCGTTAATTCCCGTTTAAATACATAATTATATCATGGAACGCGAAAGTTTAAAAATGATTTAGGAACAGTTTATATCGATTTTTGACAATGCGCTAGAACCATTTGTTCACATCACAACGTACAATTCTTTTTATCGTGTATAACAAAAATCATTTATTTAAAAAGAAATATATGTATGTATACACAGTACCATAATGTCTACGAGTGGTTAAAAATAACATAATCAAATAAAAATAGATAATAAAAAACAATTGTAAAAATTGCGGCTCCAAGACCTGTCAACTTACGAATGCTGATTGTTGAGCTATGTGTACACATCACTCACATATAAAAGGGGTGACAGAACGCGTAGACAATTTGCGCCGTTTTTTGTTAACAGTGAACAATAAAGTGTTTGTTCAGAGACTGCCTGATAATCTTGACAACCTGCTTTCCTAGCGTGTGTTTACATGGATGCACGCATGAATAAGTACCAAATCAGCTGTAAAGGTTCAAGAGAAAGGACGAGCTCTAATTTTGGATTTACCTATAGCGCTTTTTGCCACGTTCCCATAACCAAGAAACGATTCGTTTTGCTTACGGACGGTAAAATTTTCTTTAAAAATTCAACGAAATTTTACCGTCCGTAAGCAAAACAAATCGTTTCTTTTTTTCTTCTCTTATTTTTTTATATTATAGGGGGCAAACGAACAGACGGGTCACCTAATGGTAAGTGACTACCGTCGCCCATGGACACCTGCAACTCGAGAGTCACAAGTGTGTTGCCGGCCTTGAAAATTATAGGAACGCGGCATTAGCGAGTTTTCTTTAAGTTGTTAGACTTTGGTTTATTAATTCTATGTCTGTTTGTCGTCACTTTCTAATCATTTCATTCATGCATTCAAACAATATTTTTAACATAATATTTCTATTGAGTTTTGTGATAGCAATTTTTGTGTTTTGCTTGTATTTAAAATTTCAGATAGGAAAGCTTAGGTATTTCACAAAAGACGAAGGCGAAGACGAGGCCTGCTGCGGTGGTGGCTGTAGGGACGGAGTTGGAACTTCGTAATTCGTATGTTAGTCAATTTCATTATATTGTATTTGTATTGAGCATATGATGGATTTCTCTATTTCTTTAACGAAACTAAGTATTTTCGATACAAGTGTTCTCGTCAGTATAGATATACCGATTGCCAGGACTATCGGAGAATGCACTTGTCTGTGAGACCTTTTATTGCTATTAACAAATTATAATTAGATACATGTCTTAATTAATAAATTATGTTTTTTGAAGTGAAAACTTCTTTAGGCACGTTTGTGCACTTTTGCTATGGGGTAAAAAAAACTAAACTCGTTACCGTCACACTAATTGTACATATATAGATTCACTAGAGGTCGCTAATCTAAACATTGCGTTCTGTCAGCTCCTTATTAATTAATCTTTAAAAATATAATTAGTTCAATAAAGTACTTATTGTGTGCCAATTCATATGGTAAAATTAACAAAAACATAATTGTAATTAAGGTGAAAATGTATAACGCCTAATAGTGCTCAATAGCGAAAATCTTTGTTCAAAATTTCGTTGATGCGACACGTCGTTTTATGTTTTAACTTCTGTCCAGTCCCCTGACTGCCTATTTTTTTTTATATGAAAAAGCCTGCATCAATTAGTTATTTATCAAGTACTCGATCCCCAAACTGAGTGTACCCAATCAGAGAAAACCCCTTCATTTATTCATTTATTTATTCACTCGTGTTCAAGTTTCAAAACGAGTTTGTACAATAAGTGGAATTTAAATTTTATCTATTAGCATGACAAAAAATGTGCTTGTATCACAAATGCATAGGTTTTTAGAGCGCCACGTAGAATGGAGAGGCAATTACGTGAAGAGTGTATACGGACGCTCGATGAGTAATTTAGCTTTTATTTGTTAGGAATGTATGTAGGTCGCGGAGGAACTGATTATCCTGGAAAATAATATTTTAGAAGCGAGATGAGGTGTTCAGTAATTTCCCTAATAGTTAAGTAATAAAAGGACATAATAAAACATGTCGAAAGTTTACAATTCTTCAGTGGTTACTTTTGTTATTTACCGTTGCGTTGCGTTGCCTTACCACTGAAGAATTTTATACATTAAATAGTTTTGATGACTTCATTTGGCGGTATAAGAACCAGATGAACGTGGTGAGGGTATGATGATGAAGCCAGGAGGTGGATACTAAAACTTTTTGTTTTCAACTATTATTTGCGTCTACAGAAATACTGTAGACGCAAATTAATCGCTGCGCTTCCTTTATGAATAGTGTATTCGTACTAGTTAACAAAACATCAATATTGCTTGCAAATAGATACAAAATGGCTTGTATCCGTTCAAAAGGCAATCAACATCATGCAATATTCTGAGCGAATTTAATTTAACCTCGATTGTTTTAGATCGTTAAAAGTTTTTTTTTTAATTTCTTTGGTTATTATGGTCCATTTTATATTACATTAGTACCTATTCGGTTTTAGACTGATGTGAAGATGATTGTGATTCTGATTAAAGAATTATAATTATTTGCTGGTCGCGGTCACGAAGTATGAAGGTTATCTGACAATCATATTACACATCCATATATACTAGAGATAGTACTAGTCAAATTTCGACCATTAATAACTAACTTTAAATGTTTTATTTCACGTCATCGACCAGCATAATTAGAACTACCATTGTATAGACTTTGCCGTACCATGACAGGTCAACATATATATGAACCCCTGTAGCTTTTTGTAGCCGTTTTGTATTATTTTTAAATTTATAACAATTGATTGTTTTAAATTAAAAAAAAAAGGTTGATTTAACATTTTACTGCAAAATTTGTTTAAAAGGGGGTACAAATAATTCTAAAAAAGGAACACTGTAACTTCGGCACTTATGGGCTGGCTTGACCGGAGTGATACCACTACCTCACAAAAAGCCGGCAGTTAAGCAATGCTTGCATTGTGCTTTGCCTCGAGAGTGAGGTTACGGAAGGCCCTACCCCTTCCCTCTGCCCCTCCCCGCATTCGACCCCTTCTCCCATTCCCCTATTTTCACCTTAAAGGCCGGCAACGCACTTGTGACTCTTGAGTTACAGGTGCCCATGGGCGGAGGTAGTCACTTACCATCAGGTGACCTGTCTGCTCGTTTGCCCCCTATCCCATAACATGAAAAAATAAATAAAAAATAATCTTAAAATTACATTTTTACATCTAATTGTTGTATCAAGAGTTGAGTTGAGTCAAGACTGGTAACCTCGTACTGTAGGAAATTTTACTGTTTACAATATTTTATTAAAAAACTAAGCACTCAAATTTTAAGTGACGAACCTATTTAAACGAACATTCAAGTACCATATTCATCTTTCAAGCATATTTTAAACATTCAATTTTATATCTTATAGCTTAATCTTATTTACGACGTTCAAAACCAATTGATCGTATCTCTCGTGGTCAATTTTCCGGCACGTAGGTACGAAACCAGTGGACCGACCGCGGTACCGAGTGATTGTGCCATTTGTGCCACACGGGACCGTTGTCACTGTAAATTGAACATTGCTTTATATGCATACAGTGGGCGAACGTACGGCGCCAAACTAAATTTCATCGAGATTGAACGTTTTATACTCTTTTAGATCTCTTGATGGAAATCACTTTTATGGATTTGTTAGGTATCTACGGTAGTTCATGACCCGACGTGTGGAACGGAGTCATACAGGATGATGTTTTTGGCCATGCATTTCATTTATGCATTTAAGCCTTTAATAAGAACGGCTTATATAGTGAGACCCCGATTAAATATGAAGATGAGTAGAATATAATAATGTGTCTTCAATATTAAAAAAAAAAATACAACTAAACAACACAACTGGCGTGCCAAAAACGACCTATAATGGCGCCATACAGCAGCCGTAGTAAATAAAAAAGAAAGATAGCCTGTGTCACTCGGGATCATGTATGGATTTTAATGATAGCCCATACATCCAAATCTGTTCAGGCATTTAGAAGTTATGGTGAAATTAACAAACTCACATACATACATGAACCCTAAAAAAATACTCTTCTGTTTTCTTAAATATCAGTCTTGTAAAAAAATTGTAGCTACCTTGTGTTGTGACTGGTAGTGATTGTGGTGTCATAGTATGAGATCCACCGCGTATCTCCTATGTGTGTTTTTAAATACAACACAATTTTAACTGATAATTACTTATGAAGAATAAAGATTAAAAGTGTTTGCCTATCAAATAATTATATAAAAAATTTAAAAACACAACTGCCCTGTCAGAAAAATGAGCAGCATGGCGCCATAAAACCGAGATATATATTTTTAAATTCAAGTCAGTCCCACTCAGGATGTAGTAAGATTACAAAGTGAAGTTATAATTTTAAATAGAAGACACAAACAGTTTGTTATCAATGACTGACTGACTCATCAATTTTTAGAAGGTATCAGGTTTTAACAAGTTTACACATTAATTTATTTTACATGGCTTCATCCTCTTTGCTGCCGACTGGGTCCATAAGTTACTATTATTTTAACAGTACGCTTATCAATTGAATAAACTGAACTCCAATAATGGTATCATAGATAAATTTCCGTTTTTGTAATCTTAAGGGTCTTAGAGAATGCAAATTGATTAAGGTTTACACTTTAAATAACTAATTTATGACTTTGCAAAGTGGGCCTTGAAACTGAAACTTTGCTTACGTTTCAGTTCGTTGGGTTCGAGTAACATCAAATACACTAATAACCCAATCTGACCAGAATCAAAATATTAATAAGAAGAGCTAAGAGATCGTGCGTTCTCCATAACAAGTACTTAGGGATAATTTATACAACACATCCTGTATTTCTACCTTATTACATTAACTTCGAGGTAAATAAATTAACTCTTTTCAATGTCATAATATAATATTAACACGCAATCAATAATCGCTTATAATAAAGTTCGCGCTGAACAAAATTTTCTGATGGAAAACCTATTTGCTGGTCACCGCCATCTTTGGTTTGTGCTTACATTCAATCAGCCACGTATAATGGTTTCGTTTGATAGGTTGGTACACACGAATAATATGTGTGGTTGGGTTGTATGTTTCGGTTGTGTCGAGTGCATTTACCTCTTGATTTATTTATTGAAAAGGCTTGCGGTGAATCAAAACTAATTTTGTTAAGTAGGTATATACTTTAACAACTAGTATTAAATATTTTTGGCAGGTTTAAACTCAGACGGTGCCTATTGTAAATTGATATATTTAAAATGATTATATTTATTGCCGTAAATTATTTTCTTATTACATTGCTCGTATGTTATGCTTACGGTTGAGTGCATCGCAATTTTCTAAAATTATGTATGTGAATGTGTGTATTTGTTGAAATATTCAAAGAAACTTATTTCTTTGAATATTTATCGGTCAGTATCGCTGAACCTTAGTTCAGCGATACACCTTTGCTGTTGAAGGTATTTATTTACAGTCATCGATAAGAGAAAGATGTATAGAAAGTAATTTATATAATCAGCAATCACAATTTTTGTGGTGATAGATTGTATGGAATTCATAATACCGATATCTGAAACTGAATGAGGTTTTTATCGATAGTAAAGCAGCAGAGTCACTTTGTGGATCGACTTAGAATGTTCACTTTTTATGGACGGTAGGACTGGTTAATCAGTTTTATTTCAATTCAGTCCTGAACAACTAAAACAAATTACATAAATAGTTCCAAAAATAATTCCTTTTTCATTTTATACAAGCATACGTTTTCTTTTTATCCTAAATGATTTTTTACCTGTTTTATTTATCTGCGGTCCCAAATCCATTTGTCTCCATCGTAACTGTGACATTTAGGCTGACAGATGGAGATACGTGCGTTGTGCTTAACGCATAACCTAAATATAAACAATAAAGCGATGCCGAGAATTTTTTTTAAAGAGATATTTTGTCCTTTCGTTTCATATCCACCTTTAAACATTATGATGTCAGGCCTGCCTGAAACACTTCACTTTTTGATACTTTACTTTCGGTGTCACAAAACTTTTGTGACCAAACTTGAATAGTGTGTGATTTACATAATAATATCATAGAACAAATATTGTTTGTCAATTTTCGCGACTTGTTTGCATATTATATAAGTGTAAATCAAGATTTAATCGCAGTTATCGCATATATAAAAGGTAGGTTCACCCGACGCGACGCCGACGGTTTCATTAAATTACGTGTGTTCATGGGTGGACTCTTGAGAGCTCAGCGATCTCGAGTGAGTTGCAAGTTTTGGTAACCCGCACTTGATCTTCACCATTTTAGTTTGCACTGTCGGTACTTCGATACACCACACTTACTACGTCTGTTGAGTGCTGTCCAGTTCCTACTGATCTGGTTGAACATGTTGAGTAAAAAAAAACTGTCAGTCGTAGGACTGCACGTCAAAAGGGAAAACACATACCTACACACATATATATACATATACACAGACACATCTATACATGTCATCTGAGCGTGACGGTCACGTGAGTTCAATCCTTTTCCCCCATACCAAAAGTGCCTAACGTGCCTAAAGAAGTTTTCACTAAAAAAAGTGATGCCGTCTACTAGTGACATTATCATAAGTATATACAGATTCCGACATCCCTGGATATTTCGTGTCGTTACTTTTGTCACTACGTATTTAGTTCACAAGTTTATTAAAGTAAAGATAACACTTCCACAGACAAATTAGTATTTTGTTTTCACTTTTATTAAAGTAATTATATTTTTACAGACTAATTAATAAGGAGCTGATAAAACTCAACGTTTAGATTAGCGCCCTCTAGTGGATCTATATATGTGTTATTAGCGTGATGGTAACGAGTTTAGTGCTTTTTCCCCATAGCAAAAATGCACAAACGTGCCTAAAGAAGTTTTCACTTCAAAAAGTTACTTGTGAACGTGGAAACAACAATATCTAGTGTTATTAATGTCAAATAATGATGGACGCGCGTCGTGCATCTCAAAATTATATGACAACCGGAAACTCTATCAGCCACCGTACTTATCAGATCTTGCTCCGATCCGATCCGGATTGTTTTGGTAAGGGAAATAATTAAATCTCATAAGGTGGTAAAACGCAGTCAGTGTTTATCGATTCTAGTTTAATAGATTTCTACATTATTTATAGTCATATCAGTAAATACTCTTTAAACGGCATAAGTGCATCGATCGGCGGTGATGGCGACACCTGAAATTCTTAAATATATACGCGGGTCATCTATGGACTGTTTTCAAAAATTATTTCCCGCTTAAAACGCAAGAATTTTAATTCTTATGAAATGTCTGAATATATCCCAAGCTAAATAGGTACTTGATAGATAGGCTAGGTTCACCGTGGTGGCACATATGTATGTACATATCTATCAAGTACCTATTTAGCTTGGCACCGGCTTCAAACAGGCCACTAGGTACCTGGTGTCTTTATAATGTTACCTATTATTTTAAGTGTCCCATGTATGTAGTCCTTTCAATTAAGTTTCAAATCGATTATTTTTCACTTTTCAGTGCCCTTTCTTAGTGCTTTTTGAAGTCGGTTTAACTTTCTTTTAAAGTGATTATTACTTATATGGATTATTATAAAAATATTTATTTCATAGATAAGGAATGAAACAACAAAAGAATATTAGAAGATGAAAAGTCTACTTACGTCTAGACGGCGCACGGGCTAGAACTGAACAAGTGTAAGTCCATCACATATATTTTTAAGAGCTTAATATTAGAGCTAAATTACCTCTCTCGGGTGGAATAAAACGAACGAGAAGTTACTTTGCCGGATTTAAACATGTACTGGTGCTTTTTAGGAGACATTAGGTTTTAAAAACATTTAATTAACTAAACGACATGAAAAGACATTCGTTATTTTATATTTCGTAAGCGAAAAGGACCACAATAACTTTACTGCAAATCCATACATTTTATAATTATGATGTACCACATAATTATATTTAGGCTGGATGATAAGCAGTTACTGTAGCCCATTCACATTGTTGCCAACCGTGTTAAAATACTTAACTTCTTACTTAACAAATGTTGTAATAACACGGCTTTTTCTTTAATACAAGATAAACTCAGTATATGCATAGTTTGCAAGGTGACCATTTTCGGAATGTTTAATTAAATAATGGTCTGGTTTGTAAAGGTCTGTTTTCTGTTTCTCTCACGACATTCTAAAGAACACACTTACGTAATCTAGTTAATTTAATCAGTCTAATCTTGCTCGTAAACTTTATGGCTACCATTTCACGTAACCAAACTACGTCACACTAAATAACAAAAATTTATAATTTTGAAAATTGTGGGATGTAATTAATCTTAAGAAGAGAGAGAGAAGAAGGGGCTCGTGTCTAAATAGTAACCGAGTAGGTTAGCATATTAAAAAGTCAAAAAATTTTAGCCAGGTTAGTCTAGGATGGGTGACCAATCTTAGGACATTGAGACCCCTCTGTACCTCGGAGAGCACGTTAAACCGTCGGTTCCGGGTGCCATAAGAACATCTGTGGCATTCGTTACGGGTAGTTGGAGCCCTAAAAAGTCCGACAACCTGGTCTAACTACAGAACTTCAATATCGCCTAGTACTTGTGTTGTGGAGGTCTGATGGCAGTCGCTTCACGTAAAATATGGAAGTTCGGCCATATCGTAGAGAGACTGAAAGCCGACCGACTTAGTTGCGAAAAGGCGCGGACGATGATGAATTAATCTTAAAATATCATAACTTTGAATACAACAATGTAATTAATATATTAAATTTAATACCTAACGGTGTATTACTAGTCCTATGTAAATAAAGTTAATAATTTAAAAAACTTTAATACCTTACATTATCGTGAACAGCAAGTTCCCTTATAGACTACTAGTAATATTTCCTGATAAATTGTGAAAACGTAAAGAACCGACATAGTGCCGTGGCAGCTAGAGAGTTATTCATTCAATTTACGACCCCTTAGCGAAGATCCATGATGAAAAATTCTCTGGATGAGACAACAACTTAAATGTTTACTAATTTTGGTGTTTCCGAAACAAATAAAAAACTGTCAATCGTAGGACTGCCTGGACTGCACGTCAAAATTGAAAATACTCACACATCTGTATATATGTATCTGAGTGTGACGGTCACACGAGCTCGGTGCTTTTTCCCCCATACCAAAAGTGCCCAACGTGCCTAAAAAGGTTTCACTTCAAAAACTTTTTATATTTAAGAAAAGCGAAGTTAAGTACCAGGGCAATTCTCTTGTGCTATAGATAGCTCCTTCAAAAATCCCGGTGGCTTAGGTTCTTTTACGGTAGAAATTACGAATATAAAATACACTCAGACTTATAATTAGGGCGAACTTAGTACAAACTGTAAATTACACAAAAATGTGAGGATTGAACCTTATGGTTTCTCACATTTTTGTAGAAGACGAACGATGATGATGTAGGGGCTATCGAGATGACCACTGCAGTCAAACAACATTGATTTATAATAAATCAACAGCACTTAGTTTCTGCAATAAAAGTTAGTTAATTTTCTTCTGGTATCTTCAAATCCATAATTTGCAATCTTCCGACATGAAGTGATATTTTGACACGTCTTTCGACTCTACATGAGGTATCTACAGCCAGGCATTTTGTTGTGGCATGATGGCCACGTGGCATGTTGTTTAATCGTTTATTCTTGACTGTTATCAAGAACTGTTGTTGGTGTTTACAAACCAAGGGTGAGTTGTGGGTTTCCCTTCCTCAATTACTATTTTAATCGATATTATGAAATAACTAATGTAAACATTATCACCATATAAAAAATTACGTGAAACTACTCAGAAATAATGTAAACATACGCTTTTCTTCCGTTTTATGAATTAGAGTTCTACTAATCTATGATCCACTTTAAATACAAACAATTTGCGCACTGCTGATAACTAATGCAGCATTCAGATTTCGTCGGGAAGTAGAACAAGCCCAAGGCACAATAACATTCCGTACAGGAATCGAACCAACATCGAAAAAATATCAGAATATTGTTGAGATGATTCCTAAAACTCAGAGCAGAGATATTTTTCCATGGTCAAGTCAACATTAGAATGACATTAAATACAAACGAAAAGAGAA
Organism: Euplagia quadripunctaria; assembly: GCA_963859945.1. Classification (NCBI taxonomy): domain Eukaryota; kingdom Metazoa; phylum Arthropoda; class Insecta; order Lepidoptera; family Erebidae; genus Euplagia; species Euplagia quadripunctaria. Next base: position 20,914,242 of record OY982564.1, on the reverse strand, counting down.
AAAGAAAGACATTTACATTCATGCGCTTCCTGCATTTATCAACTTTATATCTTTGCAAGCAATCTGTTAGAGCAACATGTTGTAACTTTTGTTTGCTTTGCACTGGCATCGAACCGCGATCAAGTGTGATGACCGACGGAAATATGGCTCATAATCTGTTAGTGTAAACGATGTTGGTATTCGTGATTATATTAGCTTATTTGTATGAATGAAGTTATTTCGATGGAAATGTTTGAGTATACAGATTGTAACTTTTTTTCGTCTATAAAACTATTTCTCTAGAAAATTACATTGTGTAATGAACTTTATTATTTTCTCTGTAACTAAATATAAATTATTAAAGTGTCACAGACTGTCTCAAAAGAATCCAGCTGAATTCTATTCAGACAGTCTGCACAGTGCATTGAACCACGAATTGGCTGCTTTAGTCGACACTATAAACAATATTATGAAGAAACTTAAAGATCTCTTCAACTGCTAATTTTCGTGAAGAACTTGATACTCATTTCGTGGAATAAGGTACTCCTTATTCCACGAAACGGGTATCAAGTTTTATTATTTTCCTAAAGGTAATCAGTAGATTACCTTTAGGAAAATAATAAAATATATTTAGAACTGAAAACAAAACAGTGTTGTAATTGATTTTTGATTACCACAGCTGAAGTTGATATTGGATTTATTGAGGAAATTGTTTGACGGCCCTGAAATATTACTGTTTTAAGTGTCTAACAAGAACATCACTTAAAATCAATTAAATTATTTTATTGGATAAAAGCTCGTTAATTGAGGTTGAGTGTTGGTTAAATTGACTGACCTGTTGGCCTAGTGGTTAGTGACCCTGACTGCTATGCCATAGGTCGTGGGTTCTTATCCGAGTCTGGGTGTTCTTTGTGCCCGTTGTTTGCATGTTTGTAAAGTCCCCCGCGAGACAGGAGTAATTCCTAATGCGGAAAAAAATGATCAATTTGTTAAGATAATTTGCTAATTACATTTGGGGTTATTTTACTATTGTCCTAACTTTAGATTTGCCTTGATAGATAAACACATCGAAGAAGACAGAAGGTTTTAGATCAGAATAATTTGTAGCAGACAAGCCAAAAGCTCATCTGCGTTACAAGACATAAGACATTTTTAGACACTACTGATAGCGTAATGTTGTAAAGAGTACTTTGTGAAATGAATAATATTCAGATTATGAATAACTAGCCGTCCTCGCAGTTTCACCTGCGTTTATGGTCGTAGCGTGATGTTATATAGCCTATAGCCTTCCTCGATAAATGGGCTATCCAACATTAAAATTATTTTTCAATTCGAACCAGTAGTTCCTGAGATTAGCGCGTTCAACCAAACAAACAAACTCTTCAGCTTTGTAATATTAGTATATATACGAAGCAGAGCCTCAAATATGTTAGTTTAAAATCTGAAGTTACTTACTCTCTGGCTATTCTAAAACTACTTTTGAACTTAGCACAGTGACAGCATATATTTATATATGTACATACGAGTATTCTGTAAAACGTTTATTAACCCGGGAAAATTCAGATATTATTATTTAGATATTGTACCTGCAAGTTAAAATAATTGTGTCGATAATTATTGATAATGAAGGTAGGACATACTAATAACAGTCTTTTTTTTAACGTTTGGTAACCCCCTCAAGTACCACCGCACCGAGCGAAGTGGGTATGTCGGAATCGAACCGACTAAAACCACACGGTGTTCCGTCACGGGTGTCTATGGCTGAGGGCTCAGGTATAACCTAGGAAGGAACTTCCTGGACCCCCGACAGACTTGACTACCTTCCCATAAAGCGAGATAGTCTCGCAGACGTAAGTGGGAGCCGTGTCCCCTTCAGATGTCAAAGCGCGCGTGGATCACATCGCGGCCACCGTCTTGGCATAATTTTTCCGCTTTCGGTGCCGGGTTCCGGCGCTGAAGGCCAGCGCTCATGGAGGCCGTAGGTCATAATAACAGTCTGTATTAATCAAAATGAGTAATAATTACATTACTGTTCGTAGTGCATTACTTGAAAACGGCTGAACCGATTTTAGTATTTTTATAAATGTCAATAATAGTCTGAATAAGGTTTATAGGGAAAATAATTAGAAAAGTTTCCCGCAAAACTTTCGGGGGAAACTGAAAGTGGTTTTTCCTTGCAATTCAAACAAATTTGTTAACATTTTGACCACAAAACGTCTGTTGGGGCAGCTAGTATGAAATAAAATCACATCTGTAAAGTAAAACTGATTTTGAAGAGCTGGTAGAATTAAAGCTATCATGTTGGTCACAATGTAACTTTTATGAGGGTCAGAATTTTAATTGGATGTCTAGTAACTTACTTTTATAATCGCCGAACTACAGAGTGCTGTTTTTACTACTCTCTTATAGTCTCCTCGCAAAGGGGATTTATACAGACATTTATAGCATAAAATTCTACCTTAATGTATTTACGCAGAAAAACTTTCAGGTCTCATAAATGTAACGACTGGTGTTCACGGGCGCTTATTGCATTTCTTTGCATTTCTACAGAGAAAGGGTTACGACATGCATTCATTGAGACCCTCATAATAAACATCTATACCTAAGCTGAAGAAAAATATCTTTTCATCCACTTATTTGGTCTAGCTCTTCCAACGCTAATGGGGAAGATAGCTAAAAGTATAGCATTAAATATTATGGACAATACTTTGTAGCACACAAAGCACTGTGGCTATTAGGTTTATCTGATGGCATTGCGCCGGACACAACGAATATAATTTTTAGGAAACATAAAACATTATATGATATGCTTTGCTTAAGTGCTGTTTCGGTGTGTTTTAACATGATTACGTACAATGTAAAGTGGAGTGTAGAAATGATAAAAGTACTAAATTCTTCTTCTAGGCTACTGAATTTTAATGCTTGGTACTCTTTTAAACTATTAATGGTTTTTTTTTTTTCATGGAAAGTTAACCACCCTTCATGGGAGTTTATTGCGATGTGATACGCTCTGCTATTTGATACAGAGTTTTAGTAATTACTTGAGTATCTATTACAATTATTATTTACATATTTATAAAAATATATTACATAAAGTCAAGTAAATGTTTGCAAAATATACAGTTTAACTATTAATGGTTTGAAGAGCTTCTGTTTTAAAAAGGCCCTGAACGATTATATACTCTTCAACTAGTTCTTCAAAAGTGACCGTTTTTCACGGCTTTGGATTTTGTTTTGTGAATAATAATGGTTTGTAATTTGCAATAGCCAAAACAATATCTGTATACAAAAAAAAGCTTGTATGGTATTTATTAAGTAAGAATTGTCATATTCCGCGGTAGGTTGGTCTCATCAACTAAAGTACTCACGTGATGTACGGTGTATGAATGTAAATTTCTGGGTTGTTTTTGATGATAAAATCCTTTTTTTTAATATTCGGAGCAATTGTTTTTATTATGCGATTTGCGACAAGAGAAAATAAATGGACGTGAAACCTACATTTATGAAAACTTGGGTAGAAAGTTGCTTGACCTTCATTTTCGTTTCAAACAGATGAACCAATGACCTGGTCTACAGAGTAAATAGTATCAAAAGAACTTCTAGAGCTTAAAAGATATAAAACCTGTGCATTAACAAAAATCCTCACCGGACACTGCAAACTGAACAAACATATAGATAGATATGTTCAACCTAAAGTTGGGCGAGAACACAATATGCAGTTTCTGTTGAGAGGCAGACGAAACTGCAATGCATATTCTATGCTTTTGTGGCCCAGTAATGCGGCACCGAAGTATTAACCTAGGGTTGCACATCATGCAACCGCAAGAAATACAAACAATCACTGCTGATAGGATCTGCAGGTTTCTCGAAGCCATAAGTCTGAGCAGTGAACTTTAGGTAAAGCAAGAGTGCGCTATAAAAGAGATGGCCGAGGGCTACCTCGGCCATTTCTGGTCTTTTATAGCACATTCTCTATTTATTTACTCTATATTATTATTATTTTAAGTGCCTAGTGCTAACTAGGCATTTAAAGTAATAATAATACAGAGTTATGTAATTTTTGTGGACACATAAATGATGATCATCGATGTCACCTATCATTATTCATCGTCGTCAGCGGTGGCGTTATGTGGTTCATGTATAAGCATCAAGATGTCAAGCTTACAGAAAAAATCTCAACGAGAATCAGAATTACTGAGCTGAATGAACTATGCAAGTCAATAGGTCCAGTGTTTGTATGTCAGTTTTAGAACAGATAAAACTTTTATAACTCTCTTTACTTTAAAAACATCATGAGGCCATTGCTTAAATCCGATATTTCGTCTCAAGCGAAATTACGTAATAATAAGTTTTTCTCTTTTATCGTGCATGTCTCACACCTCACGCCGTAAGTTTTGTCATCAACAGTCTGTGCACTTTAGATTTTTTTTATAAAGGTTCATGTTTTGTTTTATGATATAATGTTATCTGCTATGTCATGACCGACAAGGCTGAAGTTCTTGCTTGCTTCTCTATAAGTAGATAATTTCTCTAAGCATTTATCATTCAACAGTAGCTACTCTAAAACAAGTGGATATGCATAATTCCGCAACTTTCATTAGGTTTTATGATGTAATAACTTACTACTTTGTTGATAGGTATTCAGACAAGATATATATTTTGAAAACTGCTAACAAAACTTTGTGAGTTTTGGAAAAAATTGACTTTCTTACTTTTAAACGCAAACATATAGCTGCTGGCTGGGGCTGAATATGTCTGCCAAGATACCTTTTCTGGGTAAGAAATCCGATATTCCAACTAATATTATAAATGCGATAGTGAGTCTGTTTGTTTATTTTTTACGCTTTCACATTTTACCTACTCAAACGATCACCTTGAAATTTTGCATACTGTTAAAAACAGTCTTACCACCACTGCTATAAACTATGCAATTCACTAACTTACAGTAACTGCCATGTTGTTCGTACCTTAATCTGCACTGAAGTGATTGTACTTATAATACATTCCTAGCTTTTATAACCCCACTATTCATTAATATTTATCAACCGACCAATAGCAATGCTTCACCGGTATAACTAGTCATAACAATGTCTATTAACTCATTTTTGATAAATAGTGAATTGTTTTATAATCTATTATAGTTTGCCCCTATTTTTAATAAAATAAATAAGAATTCTTGATGTGGCGACAACAGTACCTTGTCAGAGGTACAGAAACGGACGTAGAAAGAAAGAAAGAAAGAAAAATATTTTATTTGCATCTTCTACAAGTTAACAGAATAAACATACATCTTAACAATTGGTAAAGAAGATCAAATAGGGTACCTGCGTCAGCTATTGTCGCAGATCGCTCTGCAACGCTCATATTCTAGTAGGCTTCAATTACAATAAGAATATATAATCAATAAATATCTGAGAGTATATTAAATACATATTATACATTCATAATTTATGTATGAACAATATTAATAAATGTTATAAATAATCATAATATAAATACTTATATATTATACATATATTATATACATATACGAGGGACAAATAACTTTTACGCGAGCGAAGCCGCGGGCAAGACATAGTGTTATGTATTATGAAGACCTTTATTAAATATTCTTTTCTTTTAAGGCCACTAACTAAACTAGGTCTCTAATCAGTAATATTTTCATACATGCATAAAAATTGTAAATTTGGAAAGCTATGCAATTCGAAAAGCTGTTTTTCCTTTGAACAGTTTTTACTGAATGTTAAAAATATACGCTGAATAGCAAATGGGTTCTTTCGATTTTCGGCCACGTTGCACTCAATGTGCAAGCAAATTTGTTGGCTTAATAAACAAAACTCTTCTGTTTTTCAGCTTTTCACTGCGGTGTTCTTGAAATAAAGTAATTCTCCCTGTTTCAATTTCGTTTTGTTTTTGTTGAAGCATTGTTTAGGTAACGGACGGACTGCAATATTAACGATTTTATGTTTAAGTAAATTTAAGCATGGTTGCATGGTTGAGCATAATAAAATCTTCTCTTTTTGACTATTTTGTGCAAGCTGGCGTTGGTATCGCAGATAGGCGCTGGTTAATGGCCGTCGGTATTATTTCTATTTTCTGGTTTTTGTTTACAGTATGGGATTAAAAAAAACTGAGAGTACAAGTCGGGTAAATTTATTAAATAGTTTTCCATACAATTTGTAAGTAATGTTTTGTCTGAAGCAAAACAAACGAACACCTACTTATCACAAGGTAGTAAAAATAATTGTTTTGTAAAAGTGTTCGATATGTCAATAGTTTCAGTATATTTTAAAGAGGTTGTAAATAGGGTTAACTTTATAAAAATGTGCCTGAAAACCTTTTATTAAATGTGCAAACAAACTTTTTTGTTCCAAATTTGAATTTCGAGTAGAACGAGAAAGAGTCGTGTTGATGTCGTATTTTTTATAAACGTTATATCAGTTGTTTTAAATTTGATTTCTATAACATGCATAGATCTGGATGTTCCTCTGTGGGATGTATGTTTCTCATAAAAATATGTTTAAAAAAAGATCATGGTACATTGTATGTCTAACCATGTTCTACAGCGTATTGAAGTACGAGCTTCATACTTCAATCACGACAAAAATGTTCTCACTAGTATGAGTAAGCTCATAGACAGCACATTACACGCTCACAGTTACAGTTCTTCTTCTTAAACCGATAATGGTAAAAAAAAATTAAAGTTTAAGTAAATGTTACGTTACACGGTTAAGTAAATTTTATAAAGGGCCATATTTTGATAAGGTCATCAAATGATTTAAATCTATGATTGAACAAACTTGCCATTATTTTATATTATACAAACTTTTGTCCGCGGCTTCGCTGTGAAATAGAATTTGTCAATCAATTCACTATCCCTCGCAAACAGTACATGTTTAGATAAAAAATATATAATAATAATAACTTAATACACTTTTTTCTCTAATCAGTTAAGTATCGCGACCATTTTTTATACTTATACATCATTTTTATAGAGAACTTAAAAAAATAAATAATACTTATACGGTAGTTGAATCTGTTTTTAGGGTTCCGTACGTCCAAATGAAAAAATCCCTAAAGAATCACTCGTGCTACGGTCTGTCCGTCTGTCACAGCCAATTTGCCGCTAATCTACTGGGCCGATTAAGTTAAAATTTGGTACACATTTCATTTGATATGATCCAAACACTGATATGATATTTTATTTCCGCATCACCCCAAGGTTGACTGGCAGAGAATGCCTTAGGCATTAAGTCCGCCTTTGTACAATCTGTGCATAAAGCATTAATAAATAAATAAATAAATATGCAACGTAAAAAAATATTTTTTATTGGCCAAATTAAAAAATTAAAACAAATAATTGCAAACTGTATCGATTTAAAGTTATTTAAGAAAATACGTGAAAATTGACCATTCCTTCCCTCTATCTCCAAAACTGAGCCTAAACTTTTAAAAAACATACATTCTTCAATCTTTACTTACAGTTTACGGAGAATAGAATATATATAAGAAGTCTATAAGCATATAAGAAGCCGCCAATCTTTAAATCGCATGGGAAATTTCTCCATAATGTGCGTACAAACTTACATTTGCAGTTGGAATGTTTGGGAGAACATGCTTTTCAACTACAATGTTAATGTTGTTCTTTATATTAAATTATTGGTAGATACATATTAATCGTACGAAACCCTCTCCACGCAACTCCCAACCCTCTCTTCAACTGGCACTTGACCGGTTTTTCTTTATAAAACGGCGAAGGAGTACCTACGTTCTGTAGAAACTTGTGTGAAATAACAAGTTGTGGAAACGTCCGCGTGAACATGTGTACATATATATTCAACTTCCATCTATCAGTCAGTCAGTCAGTTTCTTCTTTTTTAAATATAGATAGATAGATAAAAACGTGATACAGTAAACTTTTTTTTTACCATGAGCTCATTTATAAATTTTTCCATTTCTTACTTAAAAAATGATGAAGTTTCTTGCAAACTTCCATCCCCTATTTTGAGCCCTTAGGGGCGAATTTCCAGAAATCCCTTCTTAGTGCTCACTTACGTCATTTAAGGAACCTTTATGCAAAATTTCATGCTTCTAGACCCATTGGTTTCGGCTGTGCGTTGATCGATCAGTCAATCAGCCAGTCAGTTTCTTCTTTTATAAATATAGATCTGCCTATATATCTATCACCACAAAATGTTAACCAAGAACCAAGAGAAAGGAAGTAGGACACATTGAATTTCTGTTTGGATTGAAGCAGTTCGATTCCGGGAGTATGTCCACTCAAGGAACCAGGGGAGTTACTTCCTACCGGTGAACAGGTTCGCATTCCTCCATTCGCCGGGCAAAGCTTACTAACGAATTTGCAACGCAATTTGTAAACAGGTAACGTCAAACTAATAGGCGGGCGTGAATATAGCTCTATAAGGAAAGGATTAATTCTGGAAACTTCATAGACTGGCAGGTAACATATTAACATAATTATTATGTTATTGCAATCAAAATATTCCAAGAACATCGATAAAGTTATATTATAAGCACATGCTTAAGTAAAACATACGTTTTACTTACGCTAGATTGGCACATGTATAAGCGCAATCAATTATAATAATATATTTTATTATATGACATATTTTATTACAAATTACATGCTATTAAATCTTATTTTATTTGCTCATAATATCACTCCGATCGTAAACAAAATTGATTCACCATTCAAAACGCTGCGTAACCGAACTGAGTATAACAAAGCAGTTAACAGCTTAACATAAAAGCAATTAATTAAAACTTTTTAATATCTCTTTAGTTCAAAGGGGAAAAATAGAAAAGTTTAGATGAAAAGATCGGATACTTACGTAGGAAAAAGTTTTGGTGGGCGGAGTTTTGTACGCGCATGCGTGGTCGTGCCGCTGAAGAAATGCTTGGACGTCGTCGACGACAACTCGCGGCCGGCCAAGCAGTTGCCGCGGTACCTCTGTGCTATGCGGACGCGACCGAATGCACCCCAGCACGACTTATCATAGTATATCGCAGTGAAACTATATAAAGTACTTTTTAGTCATATAGAGACAACAGAAGCAGTTTGCAATAAGAGTTTTTAAACTTTTAAAGTTCGTAAAAGTTTCGTGAAGTATAAAAAGTTGTTTTGTTGAATGAGAATTGCGTCTTATAGAGTATAGGTATTTTTTAAATTAGTTTAATTAGTTTTCTTACATTAATAACAATTAAAATTAATAATTACAGCTTAATTACATTTTTATGCATAAATAAAAGTAATGGAAATTTTATAAAATTTATATTTAGATAATTTAATGAAAACCTAGAAGGGAAAACTATTAAAACTATTTTTATCAGATAGCAATACACAGTAAGTACTTTTCAGTAGTTTTACATCCCTATGTTTAAGAAAATTACTTAAAATTATTTTTAAATAATGTAATGTAATACAAAGATACATGTAAACAGATGACGGAAATAATTTTCTTTCTCTAAAAAACTTGCTCGTACATACAACTTTTTATACGTTTATTTATTATACAAACTCCATTCAAAATTTCCAAATTTATTCATTGAGCCTATGATAATAGTAAATATAGTTAAAACGCTTAGGAGACAAAACAACTCAGTAAAAGCAGTGATCCAAAACTCATTAACCCTAAAAACAGCTTAGTAAGTTAACCCCTCAAATGATATTTTGCAACTAATGCCGTCGGCACCCCAATAATGTCGCCTAAACGCTCTTAATCGCTTAAAATAGACTCCCCATTAAAGATGATGTTAACGTCAGGATTAAAAAAAAATTAAATTACAGATTTCAATTTAAAAAAAGAACACATTGCCTTATCTATGATCAATACGATTTAACCAAAGGTAAAGGAAATTTGACTTGTAATTTCAAGGATTACAAAGCTTTTAAAAAAAGAACGCAATACGCCTTTTAACTACATTTTTTTTTTAATACTAATCTATATTTATAAACGAAAAACCTTAACAAATACTTTATTTGTGTGAAGTGAAGTGTGTGACTAAACAAAAGTTTAATTAACTTTTGTTTAGTCACACAGTTCACTGTCAATTACTTAACTTAAAATAAAAACAACGGTTAGCGGTATCGGTTGACTAAAAACAATAAAATATAAGTACAATAGGTATGTTTTGCGAGAGTACGTAGTTAATATTCAGCATGGTATTTACTAACACTTCTAAGAAATTATAGAACTAGTGGGTCTAGAATTCTAATATTAGAGAAAAAAAAAATTGAAAATTAATTCTACGTTACAAACAGGTTTAGAGGGAGAATTTTATTAATGTATGTAAGGAAAATGTAAATGTAGGTAAAAATGTATTGGTAAGGAAATTTACCTATCAAAAAATAGAAGGATTTCGGAATATTTTTATTAAAAATCGGCCTTTATGTTATAGTCGCAGAAAGGTATTTTCTTCACATATTGCTTTTCTCCACAAAACTGTATCCTATCTTAGAAATAATTACATTTTTGCTTTATTGAACTAAATAAAAATGATTTTGTTGGAATAACATAAGCGACCACATACCTTTCTTAAATGTCTTTTCTACTATGATGTATCTTATATAGATATATCTTATGATGGAACGTGTACAAGTATTTCATAGCATTTAAAGTTAAAAGTACATAAATGTAGGTATTGGAAGTTTAAGAGAAAATCTAGAGGAGTATGACATAAGATTATAACACTGTAATCTTATCTAGTTCCTCTGTTAGACGGTTTCAAGTTTAAGCCGGATTCCAAGTTTCTCTTTCAGCTAAACTTTACTGCATCATTATTGAAGTACCTGTCTTGTTATCTATCTATGTCAAAGTTCACTACTAAAATATCTTATGTCTTCTCTACATAATTATTCCTGACGAGCCATAGCAATAAACTTCTATGGTCAGTAACATTTGTTGTTGCAATCAAGATATAATGGGTGTAAGAAACGGCCTGCCGAGTCTTGAAATAGTAGATTCAGACCATCATTCCGAGTGGAAAATCATTGGAAAAATTCCAACGATGCTGCCGGAGCATTCAGTTTTTTTTCATTTCACATTTTTTTGCTTAAAAACCTGCTTACCGAAAAAAAATCAGTAAGTAACCCATACGGCCAAAAACTGCAATGTAATCGATTAAACAACATTTATACAATCAGCTGCTTTGACGGCGCCGAACGTTTAAGGTCATTCACCGTACCGCACAAAAATGATATCTATGTTGCGTGTACGTTGCGTAGCGTAAAATCAAACTGATGGTTATAAATCCTTAATCTCGCATTTTTATGATGAAATGACTGTTACATTGTGATAAGTATCCAAAGAAAACCATTTTTGTAAGTTCTTCGCGACGGCGACGGTGATACTTACACGCTGTATAATATGTAAATGATATAATAATGTTCGGGGTGCATATTCCCCAACATAGCATGGCGTGTACACATATAAAAATACTTATGTAAGTTTTTCTTGTCAATATATGCCTACATATTATATTTGCGAATCCTGACGTTCCTATGGTTGCATGATTTCCGCATCAAACGATTGAATTGATAAGGAATTTTATTTCATATTTCTAGCCATATCTTTTTTACGCAGTCCATCCACCTTTTCTTTGGTCAGCCTTTTCTCTTGTACCCGTCAACTTCCATACATAAAACTCTTATCCCCACATCTTGCTCAGCTCCCTCTTCCTCAACTTTTTTTAAAAATAATGAATATTATTCACCTCGTCCTTGTCACATGCTCTGCTAGGATATTTCCTTTAGCCGCTGTTGTAATATGGAACGGTTTCGAAAGCCCACTCATTTTAGGTGCTAGAGTGTGTTTGGCACCTTAAATGAGTGGGCCGTCGAGATATTCATTTTAATGACAGATAAAAAATTACAATAATATAAACTTAAGAATTAATCGATTACTTAGGCACCCTATAATATTCTGAATTGACTGATTCTCGTTGAAATTAGAGGTTTTTTTATGGAGTAGGGAGCCAACGAGCAAACGGGTTACCTCATGGTAAGTGACTACCGCTGCCCATTGGCATGGTGATGATGGTGGGAGTAGGGAAAGGGGTAGAAAGAGGGGGAGAAGGGGACCGGGAAGGGTTAGGGCCTCCGGTAACCTCACTCACTCGGCGAAATACAATACAAACATTGCTTAACAGCCGGTTTTCTGTGAGGCCGGGATATCACTCCGGTCGAGCTGGCATACACGTGCCGAAGCATGGCTCTCCCGCAGGTTAAATCAGAGGGTATTCTACCCCATAATCACTGAGAAATCAGAGTATAGGGAAGAGTTTGTATATATAAACAACAATAAACATAAAAGACATACATACAATAACTCTTCTTGACCACATAAAATAAATCGACGGTATCACGTAATAGTCCTAATATATACAATGAATTGATCGTTATCAGCAATGCGTCACGTTGTTTGATTCTCATTATAAACGTAAAATTCCAGCGATCGAAAGAAGTAAGCATATTGAACGCAAATTGGTTATCGAAAATGATTTAGTCGGCTTTATCATCTAAAACTCGGTCTTAATTAAAGTTATCGACATTTCTGAGGACTGTTGAAGTGTTTATATAACAGTTACTTTTCCGAAATGTGTCAATCAAAAATATTAGTGATATTTAAATTGAATTGAGAGACTATTAAAAAAAAAGTTGCGATGAAAAATATTTGTTATACGATTAGTACTTTTATCTGATATAGTAGACCCATAAGCGTTTATGTATATGTACGTAAGTAAAGCCTTCTAAAGGCTGGGCAAATTTTCATAAATTTATACTAACACCAGCAACCCGCCCCGGCTTCGCACGGGTAGCAGAGACATCTTCAACAATCATCATCATATTTCAACCAATTTACACAAAACTTTCACAAATTATATACCTAAACCTTCCTCATGAATTCCTCTATCTATTGATGAAAACCGCATGAAAATCCGTTCAGTAGTTTTTGAGTTTATCGCGAACAGACAGACAGACGCGGCGGGGTACTTTGTTTTATAATATGTAGTGATAATAAAGTTTACGTTTGTTTAAACGCGCTAACTTCTGGAACAGTCAGTCTGATTTGAATAATTCTTTTTGTATGGCATAGATTATTCATTAAGGAAGGTTATGCTTTGTAACATCACGTCACGACGTTTAGGAGCGGAGCTTTGACCATAAACGCTCGTGAAATTGTGGGGAATAGCCAGTATTGTAATACTCGTCATTAAATTTTGGCCACATGTTAACTGCTGACCTGTGGTCTGATAGGCATTAATGAATGAATACTAATCATCACGAGAACTGACATTGCGCGATGCAGGATCAGTAACTACTAGGTAGTACAGTTTGTTTTCGTTAGATGGCGCTGAAGGTTGTCCTCACGCTTTTGTAATGCCAGTGGCTACATATCGTCTGTCTATTTATTTCTAGTAAGGTAATTCAAGCTTTTTTCTTTTTTTAAGATATACGAAGAGTCGTCCATTTTTTACATTTTTTTTATTGATTCACAAGATATATCTAAAACACTTGACAATGCCGGAATTCCTGCGTTGATTCTACATGCGGGATACAGTCCATAAAAGTATAATATATACAGGGTTTACTTGAAAATAGAACACTTACTTAAATCACTGAAAGGGCATGACTCTAGCTTGGAGTTACAATAAGAATTTTTAAAAAAAGGCTATCCGTTTACAAGTTATGAGCATTTGAATTTCCAGATATTTTTATTTATTTTATTTTATTTAAAAAACTTCCTGCAGTTTACAGTGCACGAGGCGGACTTAATGCCACATGGCATTATCTACCAGTCAACCTTACGATGATTCAGAGGGGGACATGGCAGGTGTATGAGAACGAATTTCTTTAATATAGTTAAACTTACAAATACAATTACAATTGCTTATACATAATACATACTTACATAAATACGTATTTTTGCCTCCGTTTTTTTTCATAAAATGGTGATAGGTGAAATGTGTTAAGTTAAAGATTTTAAATGGTACATATTTTTTATTTTAGGTTTTTTCATTCCGTTACTAAGAAAATCCATAAAAAGTAATTTCGAAATTTTTGTAAGTTAGTTTTATGGATTTTCTCAAAAACTGAATGAATAGTTGCAAATTAAAAAAATACGTACTATTTAAAATCTTTAACTTTACACGTTCCAGCTGCTTTTATGAGAAACCGAGGTAAAAATACCTGGAAATTTAAACGATCAAAACTTGTAAACGGATAGTTTCTTTTTCAATTTTTTTATTGTAACTGCTTGCTAGAATCATACCATTTCATTGATTTAAGTAAGTGTTCTATTTTCAAATACACCCTGCATATATGGTTAACAGACACCAGAGGGAGTTGTACACTATTCGCTAGAGAATTCGGGATCCGGACTTTGAAGTTATATAATCAATGATAAATCTATATATATATATATATATATATATATAAATTTTGTGTCACGTAGTTTGTTCACGATGAGAGTTAATAATGAACTGATTTTAATGAAATTTTTCACAAAGTGTGCAGTTTGGTCCAGCTTGAGAGATAGGATAGTTTTTTTTTTGTTTTTTTTTTCCATTATTGCAAATTACCTAGCCACAGCAACGCGTGGCCAGGTCGCTAGTATTAATTAAATAAAATAGTCCATATTACAGTACTTATTTACATATTCCAACGTGTTTTAGCTTAAGTCAATAAAGTTTATATAAAATGTAAGAGAGTGCTCGAATTGGAACATCTTGGAAGTCATGTTTGTATTATATGTGTGGCTAGATTAGTTGGACAAGCCAATCTCAATAAACGCCTATAAGTCTATACAATATTCATTTCTTTTCGGCTTAGAATACTGGTCTACGTTTCCCTAGGTAGTCATACAAGGCATCGAAGGTTCACCAAAGAACTTGCATATCATTTTCCTGTATCTATATTCGATTTTTATTAACCCGCTCGTCAAGTGTGCCTACTGCGTACAGCTATTACTTCTGGTACCAGGTTAGACCGGGACTATTAAAAAGATTAATCGTTGTTGTTGACAACATTTTTTATTATCTAGCCTTAGAAAGTTTTGACATCATTAAAAATAATCGTGAGATAAGATCGCTAATCCGCTTTTAAAAAAATCTGAAAGCGATATCTTAAATAAATAGGTGCTTTCATATTTCGCACACTTAGATCTAAAGAGAGCTAACTCATAAAAACACTTTTTTCAAAAAAAGCGAAAAACTAACTGTGCACTGCAGGAGTTTTGGAGTTTTATATGCAGGTAGAAGAAAAATAACGTAGGAATCTTGTGGTTTAATTATGTTTTGAAGCTGAAAATTGGATTTTCGTAGTAATTTCCCCTTTTGCTTAAGAATGTATGTATATTTGTTTTATTATTTTGAGTTGAACCCGTGTTGATGAATTTAGCGTCTAGTGGTGATATTTTTAAATCTGGTTTATTGGTCGGTCGAGATAAGGAATCGATGGTGTGCATAACTCAAAAAATATTTTTTTTTACTTAACTCCCTTTAGACCTAGGTGTGCGATTTGTTAACACTGCAAATATTATGCGTACGAATAACGTTTGTGCAAAGATTTCATATTCAACTTGGACGGGAAAAGATCATGTTTAGATGTATATATATTGGATCACTTCTAGATTTTATTTTACACAACATAACTTGAACTATCCACATCGATTAAGCAGTTTCCAAGAAATTTGCGCTCTACATATATCCTTATGTACACCATCGAAAAAGAAGTAAGAGACAATTACTGTAACCTGTTTCTGGTCTAAAAATGAATGCAGATAGATAATCTGTCTATTTAATATCTCGCTTCGTATGAAGTCTGTATTGAAGGTAGCTATTTAAATGGAAACATAAATGTGTATATTTTGGTTAAAGCGACACTAGTTATGAAATCAACTCTAAAGAGACCTGTCGTTTGTATCGCAATACAAGAACATACGCAATTTCGTCGTGTGATTTATAAGTTTAGTTTAGAATAAGAAAAATTATTGCTGGAAGTATAAAATTTCCCTCGACTCAGTTTCAAACCGAAATATATCCTTATTAAGTAAAAGATGTATTACTCTTTAAAAACAAAACTCACTGTCACCATCTGCCAAAGTTTCGAAAGAATAAACTATTTAGTAGAAATTGTTAAAGTTTGGCTACTATTCTTTGGGAATAAAGGTGTATTTATTAGTTGTAAAACAATAGACTTGTAAAACAAAGTCGTCCATAGTCTGCATTAGAATTCTTAAATGGTATAATTGAGGGTTTTTAAAAATAACTACTCGTCCTGGGCATGTGTTTATATATATTTCCAAAACTATCAGTCTCTAGAGCTCGGCTAGATCAAGTATCTGAATTTTTCAGTCGTTTCTTCTAGTACTTAGTATTCCAAATTTAAAAAAAACTTTCCAACAACTGCAGAGACAAGATAAAGGCATAAAGGCGCCAGGCATGCATACAAAACTTAGTTGGACACTAAGAAATGTATATACACCATTAATAACATACAGTTGAAACGGATCTCATATAAAATATTAGAGTACAATGGGTGGTCTTATCGCTAATAGTGATCTCTACCAGACAACCTTTAGATGGAAATAATTACAGAAATATTAATTAAAAATATACTAGGTAGAAATGTAGTACCCACTAGAAATGTAGTTATTGAATTTTAACAAAAACAATCAATAGGTAAAAATCTTTTTCCTACTTTGTTCTTTAATGTTTAAATAGGAAGCATTCAATAAAGATTTATTTAAAAAAGTAGAAACAAGTTTAGAAATTAAAGATGGCATATCTTTAACTTGATTTCAGTAACTCTTCACATGTTTATAAGGTAAAAACTATCAACTTCTCTCACTGATCCTTAAAAAATCGTGCAAGTTTATGGGCCAGTATATTATTTCTCCTTAAATTAATATGCTTATTTATATTAATTTGCTGTTTAAAATTTTTTTTTGTAATATTTCCTTCCTCCGAGCCTTTTTCCCAACTAAGTTGGGGTCGGCTTTCAGTCTAACGACGAAACGGCTGAACTTCGATATTTTACGTGAAACGACTGTCATCAGACCTCCATAAGCCAAGTCCTAGGCGATATCGAAGTTCTGTATTTAGACCAGGTTGCCGGTTTTTTTAAGGATCCAACTACTTGTAACGAATGCCACAGATGTTCGTAAAGCAACCGGGACCGACGGCTTAACGTGCTCTCCGAGGCACGGAGGGGTCTCAATATGTTAAGAATGGTCACCCATTCTAAGACTGACCTGGCTAGTATTACTTAACCTTGCAATGTGCTAACCTACTCGGTTATCACTTAGCCACGAGCGCCTCTCGGCAACCACTAAGCCTTTTTTTAATGTCATTTAATAATTGAAATTGTCAAAAACATCTCGGTATTCGCTGACTTATCTTTATGGCTGACATTACGTTTTGATGGCTTTAATGGTAAAAAATTACTTAATATCAACTAAACCATTTTTTACGGTTCGTTTAGCTATAAAAAAATTTATCTCTTATTCGGAGCTGATGTCAAAATTCACC
Source organism: Euplagia quadripunctaria (assembly GCA_963859945.1). Lineage (NCBI taxonomy): Eukaryota > Metazoa > Arthropoda > Insecta > Lepidoptera > Erebidae > Euplagia > Euplagia quadripunctaria. Next base: position 20,896,713 of record OY982564.1, on the reverse strand, counting down.
TGACTAAGGATTTTCTCCTCAAGATCGTGTACATTGTAATATTTTTATGTTCAGTCAGCACTAAAAAGGTATGCAATATGTTTTTATTTATTGGAAGCTTCGTGAAAATTCTAAACGTAACGTTTGCTTAGTGAATTTATTATATTTTGAATTCTGAAAGATATTAGGTACAAATCAATTAGTAGTAGCCATGGTATTGGACGGTAAAGAGTTCAAGCCTTGTCCTTAAACCTAGAAGTTTGAAGAGCCCGTTCAAGGGTATCATTATTATTTGAAGTCCTTACCGCAATAAAAAATATAATGCTCAGGTGAACCTCTGGTATATCTTCAAATAAAGATTTGACATTCACAGCCTTACTTTTCCCTAAGGCAGCACGTATAACTCTGCAACACGTTTCAATCCCAATGATCCTGCGGTCGTTTATTATCCTCTCCATGAGATCCGGGTTAACACCGCACCGGCACACGTGTTTCTAAAGTATGACCTTACAGTTGTTTGTTTGGATGACGTTTTTATTTTTGACGCATACGTTTGTGGGCCTTGCAAACAATAAATTTTTATTTATGACAGTGGGAATACTTGTGGCTACTCATATGAAATAAGCAATCATAATAAGTTTTAGTAGTTGCCGAATGTACTGTGTTAATTATTTTGTCCATAGATCATCTTAGACGTGTTATTTAGAAGTTTGTGTATAGGAAGTGTTATTGGATTACTTGAGACTACTTAATATGTCTGATTGTCAATTGGTTAGTTATGAATCGATGTTTACTGAACTGAATACCGTAACTAAATAAAATAAAATTTATTGGTTAGTTTTTTTTCAGTTTCAGAAGTGTGATATCCGACTATCTGAAGAACCTAAGCGTGGAAGTTCTTCTAAAGCATGGTAGTATTAATAATAACAAAGTCCTTATTAATATATTTCTGCTGGTTAAACTTTTGCACCTACGTTTTGCAGGTAAAAGGATAGGTCACTTGACAGAACAACTTAGAAGCCTTCGAAAGGTGATCTTTAATTCAAGTCCTGATTTAAGGATACTTCTTCAATATTTAAATAAATTACCTTTAATCAGCTGGATAATTGATTTAGTGCTTAATCATATAGTTAAGTTGTCTTCAACACTTAGACATTACAATAGTTTAAAAGAACTACTTAGCTAATTTAAAACGAAACATGTTATTTTTTTATTCCCATTGTTTTTAAAACATTTTGGTTTTGGTTCATAAAAGAGTTCTGAATATAACCTGACATGATAAGCCCATGAGACAGTCTGTACACCGAAGGTGGAATTTCACAGCAATGTCTGTGAAAGCAAAACACGTTTCAACGTAATAAGATATTCATGTGTCTTGCATTTTATAACGCAACTTCGTATCAAATATTCATACTAGTACTTTGGTTATTATAACTGCGGACAAAGTTTGCTTTAAGATTACGCATAAAATCAAAATGATAGTTTTCTTTTGTCTTTATGGACGTTTGAATATTTTATACGTTCTTTCGCGTTAGTGACTGCTACGTCTGTTTTTCTATATGAACTGACCTAGTTACATTAGGATTGTATGTAAGTGTCGGCTTCAAGAGTTTTGTCTTGTTAGGATAAATATATACCAATATTAGTACCAGAGTTTTTGTTACTGAAATAAATTTATTTAGCAATGTTTTTAATGCGGGTAAACGGACATTATACAGAAAAAAAAACGTTATTTTTAAAGTAAGATTTATAAGATAGAAAATAACAATAGATAATATACGATAACCGTTATCAAAAATTTGCCTTCTTGACTCGTATTAACGGAGGATCCTCGTCCTTTACTAATTTACTTGTCTTTTGTATGATCGTCGACGTGAAAATGTTGGTCTCGGTTCATTGAAACGATAATTTTCATAACCAAAGAATCAAAAGATTTCTCTAAAACGATAAATGCTTTGTACGCACAATAACGAAAACACTAAATTCCAATCAATACAGAAAGTAGACAAGTGTGATTTGATGAAAGTTGTTCGAGATAAAGGCAACTTTACCAGCGCGGTCTGTTCTCTTTGACACAACTTTTAGAAGACGGCCTACTATGACGAGCTCCCTTTGTTTTGTGCGAAACACTTCCTTTCAAAAATATTGCTACAACATTTTTTTCACAATTTCCTTTTTGTAAAGGTTTAAAGAGTAGTTGAGGAAATGCGTTCATTTTTTTCATCGTTGATTTTGAAATAACTTAATATTTTTTCAATCACAATTGGAATGGAATCCGTCTTCAAAGATGAAAACAGAATCTTCAACTAGAATCCAGTTTGTACACAAACATTTAATATTTCAAGTAGCTAGAAGGTTCGAGAACAAAGATTCGCTGTTGAAATGAAATAGTAACTAAATAATGCTGCAGAGCGCTAAGTGAACTAAGTGTTAGGTGCAAGTTTGTACGGTAGCAGCCGACGGGGCTGGCTGACTTGTTGATTCACAAGTTCTGTAACCCAACCGGGTAACGAAGTTTAACATTAAAATATCGTAACACTCCGTTACATCAGTTTACGATGCTCCCACGTTTCTTGAAACTTTGTTTAATTTAGTACGGTTTGTTTCACCATGCGAGTTCATATAAAATAAGAACATTATAGCTTCACACTTTAGTAAATTTTATGGTGGAAGTGCTTGTACTGCTTTTGTTACGATAAATGTCGCAGACGATTGTTTGTTCTTCAAATGTTTGATTTCAATGAATCTAACAATTTCCCTTGAATTCATCTATATTTGAATAAATAGTTCGTATAAAAGTATTCAAAGTTATTCAAAGAAACCAGCACTCTAAAGAATATCACCTTGCAACAATAAATACTGAAGTAAAACAGTATAGCGTGCTAAGTTGCCTCGGGCGAACTCGCTCCGGATCTTCGTGACAGTATCTCTGTGCTGGCACGGCGTGATGTCATTGTTTAGCACGTCGCGTTGGCCCGGTTCGAACACGCTGTAGACTACGACAGCTTATTTAGGAAAGTTGGCAGTAAACGTATTAAATATACCGTAGGTAGTAATTAGAGGTACAATAGGATTGTCACAAGCAGTTGTGTCTGCTTAATTGAGTTTGTGGTTTATGCTGAAGTATTTGATTTCATAACGTCTAGACATGTTTCGTGTCATAATTGTACAACAATGGAGTATCTTTGTTTAAACAATACTTTGTTGTTTTAATTTTCCTTTCCTTTTGTATAGTAGTAGCATACAATAGTGGTCCTTAGTAGTCCCTTATGGTAAACAAAGTCGCCAAATCGCCACTCGAAGATAATAGGATTCATACCGTGTGAGTTGTTACGAGTGTTTATAGGCATCGATAACCGCTTACCTGCAAGTTGCAAACTAAACTAGTTTGAAAAACGGGACGATAAAATATATATTTTACGTTTTTCCCCTTTAAATCCCCCTCTCCGTTTATGAAAAGTAAATATTATTGTCGTTGTCGTTAGACTGGCAAGAGTTTTAGCAACATGTTGATATTTTATACATATATATTTAGTTTAATCAGGTTTGAATAAAGAACATTGTCAACACTCGATAGACATTTTTAAAGGTTTCTAGATAGCCAAGTATAAATTTATACACTAAATCCGGACGATAACGGATACATACTCGTAGTATCAGGTATTGTCTTGAACCCTTAAGGTACTCGTTTATGTCATTACCCTAAGATTATGTTTTAGATAATGCGTAATGTTAAGTACGAATTTGTATAATTGTTTACTTTTTTTTAGTATCTATTGATGTATAATGGGTATTGGGTCTGTACAGTACATCGATAGCTATGTCATTAAATGTATGAAATCTGATTAAACTTATTATTACATTACACAAATTCGGAACTATGCTTATAAAACAATTGAAGTTAACTGAACCTAAAAGTAATAAGTTAATAATATACTAAATTGATCTTGGGAAATTACAATCAGACTATCACTTTTACAAACAAAAGAATCTTATTATACAAAATCTTCCAATCTACTTTAAATCGAATGTACCATTTAGAACAAATAAAGCTACTTCAATCTAATGACAATTTAATAAGGTTGTTAATAAAATAAAAAAATAAAATCTCACCACTGGAAACAAATTAAAAGTCGAATTCTCATTCACATCAACTTTTAGGGCAGGTATGTGAAATTGATCAAGTGATAGAAATGTACTATCGAATATACGGATACGGCTAAATAATAAATCAAACACAATTAAATAAAAGCCAGTAAAATGATGTCCCAACACCTTTCGAGTATGTTCGAGCAACTCGGCAATTTCACCAAAAATAACTTAACAAATAATAACAAAGTGGTAAAAGAAAAAGAGAGTAAGATGAATGCAAATCACGTGGGGGTTGGAGCAACAGGAGTTGGCGGTAATCAGCAAGCATCACCTAAGCACGTGCATGGTCAGCCACCAGCGCCATTGAAAAAACCATGTAAGCTGAGAAACGTCAGTTCCAAAGCTGAGTCCTACGACACCATGTACGCCAATAGCATCTTGGTAAGTCTTAGTCACGTAATTAAATATAATTTTACAGATTACGACTTTTATACGACCAGATTTGGGACAAAAGGACTTGTTTGCCCTGCGTTGCCTTAATCTCTTTTTAGGATCAAAGAAAATATAATGTAATCTTCCTTTATTACAAGGAAGTTATATGGTAAATTTTAAAAATCTATACGTGTTAGAGGAACGTACCTTAAAATGTATTTTGTATCAGTATTTTTTAAATTTTTTGATGTTTTTCAGATTTTTACAACACTAATGTGCATTACTTGTGACAAAATGCTTCTTTAAACTAAAAAAAAATTAACTATTATTCTTATCTATTCAATTAATTATCGTATTCCATTGCTTTGAAGCGGTGGTAGCTTAATCGCTAAGGCGTCGGACTTACGATCAAGTGGTTGCGGGTTCGAACCCCACCCAGTGCACTACCGACGTGAGCCCACTCCTTACACAAGCGTTAAGCTTAGCTGGAGGGGTTAACAAGAATACTAGTAATGAGATGAAACCCACGTTACTAGTATTCTTAAAAAAGAAATTGCTGGAGATAGGCTTCTCGCAATGTGAGCCATAGCACCCGGTTTTCCGCCTTCCGCCTTCCGCATCCAGTTTATACCAGCTACCTTCTTCAGGTCGTTTGGTCCATCTGGCTGGGGAGCGTCCTACCTTCCGTTTACCGGTACTTTTTTTTGTAAATGTTTGGCCAGCTCGTTGCCACTTTATTGTGCTTATTCTGCGAGCTATGTCGACACTTTGGTTCTTTGTCGGATGGCCTCATGATGAATTTTATCCTTCAAAGAAACTCCAATCTATTAATCTCTATTAATAAAAATGAATCTAAATTAAATAAATTAAGGCATTAATCAGAAAATTACTCTGTATAAAGTAGAATTAAGTAGTGGGATTACTTGATGGTCTCAATGTTTACAGCAGTGGTTGGGCTCATGACTGCTTTACCCACTATTTCTATAAAATAACACGTATTTATTCAAATTAAACCATTGCTTATTATCTACTATTATGGTATCGATTCGGTTTCGACTGTTTTGCTAAACAGTTTGTTTTAGATAACGTATTACACTGTTCTGATTTATAACACTTAAATGAACCATATCAGTTAGATAAAGTTCCTGTTCATAATGCGGTTGAACAAAATATTTATATTTATTTGGGCACAAAATATTTGACTTTCCAAAGTTTGAATATTATTTTTTTTTTTATGTATATTATTGCGTTTCAGTATATATATATATATATATACATATATATATATACTACTAAATGACAACGTATGAGTTATTTCTATAGAAAACAGGAGGTATAAATATAGACTATACACCGTGGAAATTCTGGCGTCGTGAACAACTTACAAAAAAGTCTCACTATGGATACTTATCACAATGCAAAAGTCAAAAAAATGCGAGATTAAGGATTTACAGTAATTAGTTTGATTTTGCACTAGGTAATGTAAACATTACAAACGGTGAATGACCTTAAACGTTCGGTGCCGTCAAACTGATTGCATGAAACGTTTAAATGTTTTTTGATTGATTACATTGCAGATTTGGCCGTATTATAGATGTTTTTTCGGTAAAATGTTTTGTTTACTCATTGTGACATCACTTTTAACCTAAAATGTAAAATTATAAAAAAAAAAAAAAATCCCGCAAAAAATTCTAATGATTTTCAACTCAGAATGATGATCTGAATGCACTATTTCAGTACCCGTTACGCTGTCACTTACACCTTGTACAGAAGGGCATTCCTGTCATGATTCCAATTTACTACTTTAACACTTATCTTATTTTATTTACAATTTCAAATTAGCTTTTTATAAAATTATTTTGTCATATAAGCTATGTAATTCAGATACCCAGAAGGGGAAGCTGTAAAAACATTTCTTTGAAATAAATGAAAGACAATAAGGCCTCTTTGTTATTTACAGAATTTTCAATAGCTGCAAAATTATTACGACAAAATGTAAAGATCTGAAGTAACCTTTTTGTGAAAGTTTTTTTTTAAATACAAGGGACGACGAAAAACGGACAAGAAGGAAAATGTTTCCAAACCCACTCCAGTACCTTCATTTCGTGATATTTCTCATAATCTTAATAAAATTATAATAAAAGATACGAAGTTGCTCAGAACTTCAGAAATTAATTAAGTAAGATCAGCTTTCAGACTTTATTAAAACTTTGCTATACGTTTACATATTTATGTCCTATTTCATTAACAGTTCCATTTGTACTGAAACATATATGATGAATATTTTTGGGACCCATCTATAGATGATATAAAAACAGGCGCAGTGCGTGAATCTGGATCCATCAATTAAAATATGTATCAGTTGTGTTTTATCACAAGTTGAAGTTTGTCGTCGTAACAAAAATGGAATTAACGCGAAAAGAGTTTAGGGCGATGATTTTTTATGATTTTAAAAGTTCACTAACTCCGCAAGACTGCACTGCTCATCTTCAAAATGCTTTTTCGAGGGAAGCACCTCATTTGAATACCGTAAGGCTCTGGCACGCAGAATTTGATCGTGGCCATGTTTCTCTCTATGATGAAATTCGTGAAGGTCGACCCTCAACTGCGATCACTGAGGAAAATGTGGCTACTGTGGCAAGATTTTCAGTGAAGGTACCTACAGTTGTAACATTTTTGATGAGATTAATATTACTCTGTCTTGTTTTAAATGTTAAATATTTCTATATCAATTTGCTTCATATTAAACTTGGTTTAGTTAAATTCTTCTTTCTCTAATTTTCATATTTAAAAACCATTTATTTATCGATGAAACTGCTTGATTTGTAAACCCTAGTCCAGTGGGTGGAGGGGTTAAAATGAATTATCTGTCCACCCACCAGCGGGTCCTCCACCCGCTGGTGGGTGGACAGATACGGTAAATAGAAATTACCCACCACCACACCAGTGTGTGGATGGGTAATTATAATAACCACTCCACCCACCAGTGGAATAGTCGTGGGGGTGGATGGGTCGGGACCCGTTATATCCTGTAGTTTTTATATTGTTGTAAGTAGCAGTAAGAATATTTAATTTATTTAAACGTAGAGTTATGATATTTACAAATACATAGCATATCTATCACTTTGTTGACGCCAACACAACATAATTATGTATTTACGGGAATTAACGCGATCACGAAAAGGTATTACATGTCTCTGAATTGCATCTGAATTATATCATGGAACGCGAAAGTTTCAAAGCCATCACAACACTTTAATCTAGAATCGAGTTTTTATCATATTTTATATGGCAACTGTCCCGACACGATTTGTTGCATTTTTAAATAAATTCATAGATCGGTAAATCGGTAAATGCAAGTCATTTCAAGATTCTCGACACCATAAAGTTTCTACTATATTTTTTTTAATGTTGGATAACATCATGAGTAGTTTAAGATACGGTATAAGAAATATATACCCGCATCTGTTATTTGATGATAACAAAGATTATATAATAGATAGATAGCAGTTGCACCTTCGTTTGTGTGAAAATTTTGGTAAAATGTATCGCACGGGAACCGTAGAATTTTCTGAGAGAAAAAGCCTAGCTGTGCTATTTCAGACTATAATCTATCTGTGCCAAATTTCATCGAGATCCATTCAGCCGTTTATGCGTGAAAGAGTAACAAACATTCATCCATTCTCACGCTCTTTCGCTTTTATAATATTAGTACGAGTACATTGAGAAATCGCAAATGCGTTGCCTAGCTAAATCACGGGCCAATACTGTTAAATAATATTAACTTCTTAATTTTGGTCATTTTGGAGTCAAGGAACAGCTTTTTCGTTGACTGAAATTGCAGATATCTACTAGACTTCAATGATTCATTAACAAGGGACCATCCATTCATTACGTCACACGAATTTCATAACTTAGTACTAAGGAGAAAATAAAATAACTCCTGGTCTGAAATAATCTATTTTTATCCTGCCTTTTAAATATACAGATGTTCAGTTGGTATATCTTTTAGTTCTTAAGTAGAGTTAACATATTAATATCCACAGTACTAATAAAAAGAGAGGACGACGCGACGGTGACATGAAATTCGTCAACATTTTACCACGTTGTTCCTAAACATATCAAATCTCAGATCAATTCGCACCCAAACTGGAAAAATAAGGTCTATATATTCGTAGCAAATAATGCTATAGTTGTTCCACAATTCGGAGTCACGTGACGTCACAAAATGGGCTCATACGACTCGGACGCGGCTGTAAAACCCACTAGATTGGAATACACTTTCGTTCCTTGAATACTAGTATTGTATGTATTTTGAATATTGAAGTGTTTGCCAGGATAGGTAGGGTTTTCTGATTCGGTTGATCTTGTATCAAAGAGAAAACAAATAAATAGTACGAGGAAGGTACACAGAGGTGAAAACAAAAGAAAAAGAAACTGGATTAGTAGAATTTTCTTAGTGAAGTTGGCCATTGATTATGAAACTAAATATTAATTTGAAGTTTGTATGTAAGAAAAGAGGTTTGTATGTAGTAATAGTTTACAATTGCGTAAACCAGTAGAACCAAGCGTTGATAATGTGGAAAATAGGTAAATTTTTATTTTGTCTTTACGTAGATTTTAAAATAATGTAATTGTTATAGTATTTTAAAACTTTAAAAGTTAAATGTCTTTTGTGAGTTAAATTTTCTCTTATTAGACTCAGTTAACTGACTGTGTATAATTTGAAAAATGAACTTTTGCGTCTGTGTACTGTGTTTTTTCCTTTTGGACAAAGCAACTAGGATTCAGGCTTGAGCTTTACCCAACCTTTTTAACCTGTAATACCAATTTCAGACCTGTATTTGAAAGTTTTACAAAAGATGTAACAGCAGCAACATTATTGTATTCGTTTTTAATAAAACGTACCCTAAAATACAAGCAATACCAAGAAAAATATTGAATCTGAAACATTTCTATAGTAGAAGGCATCTGTGAGCGTAATGTTTTAATACATAGTACCTGGAAGACTGAGCTTCATTCTGTAGCTTTTGGTAAAATCAATCTTTTTGTTTTTAAATACGTTTTTACAGGAAATAAATTATGCAGTTAAACTTTAAATGCAAAACTGTATCTGTATACAAAATTTCATCGACATTGTTGAAGCCATTTCCGAGGTTCAGATTTTATATATAAATATATACAAGAATTGCTCGTTTAAAGGTATTCGATGTGAACATAATGACAGCAAATGGTTAGACTTAGTAATTGTAAACTCTAACGTTGTAACTTTATGGACGAATGTACGACATTGAATTTATTGTCAGTACCGAGCATAGTTTCAATGATTTTGTGAATTAATGTGGTAATTATAATGAAAAGAATTTTAATGTTGTAAACAAAGAAATTAAAATTCAAAAAAAAGAAAGAAAATAAATTAGTATTCAATTTATAACTATTAAAGTTTCAGTTTGAGTTCATAATATTGCACACCTAGGTTTAAAGGGTACACCATCGAATTCCTTATCTCAATACCTACCGACCAATAAAACCGATTTATAAATATCACCACTACTCGACGCTAGACGCTAAGTTCACCAACACGGGCTCAACTTAAAATAATAAAAGGAATATAGGTACAAACATTGTTAAGCAATAGGGAAATAACTATAAAAGTTCAACTTACAGCCCTAAAACATGATTAAAACACAAGATTCCAACAATATCTTTCTTCTAGCTGCAAATAAAAAGCATAAATCTAGGCCTGTTGGTGTAGTGGTTAGTGACCCTGACTGCTATGCCATAGGTCGTGAGTTCGAGTCCCACCCGAGTCTGGGTGTTCTTTGTGTCCGTTGTTTGTATGTTTGTAAAGTCCCCCGCGACACAGAAGTAATTCCTTATGCATGAGTTGTCTTCTTTAAAAAAAAATAACCGAAATCTCCTGCAGTGCACAGGGACAGTTTTGTTTTTCGCCTTTTTTGAAAAAAGTGTTTTTTTGAGTTAATACTTGTTTAGATCTAAGTGTACGATATATATAAAGATCACCGAGTCAAGTCGAAAATCGACCATTTTCAATGACTTGTTTTATGTCGTTGACCAGTACAACTTGAACTATCATTGTATAGACTTTTGTACCATGACAGGTCGACATATATACTGGACCCCTACAGTTTTATGTATCCGTTTTTACATATTTTTTAACTCTTTAGCACTTCTTCTACAAGTATTCCAAATTTCACATTCTAGTCTGTGCGCGTTGCTTAAAAAATTCAATATCTAATGTGCTTTCTATCTATCCATTTAATCGAAGTTACTTCTTTAAGAAGACCTTCATGTGGAGTGGCCGCGAGTCCCTAAACCCGTTGTACATTATGTATGTGTAGTTATGCTCTAGCAAAATAATAGTTTAACAGATATATATTAGAAATCCCAAATTTTAATAACTTTAAGACTACTGTGAAAATGGCACTAATATTATAAATGTGAAAGTTTGGATGGATGGATGGATGTTTGTTACTCTTTCACGCAAAAACCACAGAACCGATTGCGATGAAACTTGGTATGTAGATAGCTGGAGACTTGGATTAACGCATAGGCAACTTATTATCCCGACATTCCCACGGGATCGGGAATTACGCGGGTGAAACCGCGGGGCGCTGCTAGTTATTCATAAAGGTTACACTACACAAGTGAACTCATTACCCGGATGGGGCGTATTGCTATTAGTCCATGCCAAGCATGAAGACGAGAGTGACCGATGAGGCCTCGAGCCGTAACTTAATTTAAAAAAAATCAAGAATGTGGCACTAAGAAAGCATACTGACTATGATGTTACATATATATTTTTATATATAAAAAAATCCTGTCACGTTGATTGTCCGTGATGAACTCCTAAACCAATGAACCGATTTGGTCCAACTTGAGAGATAGGATAGTTTTTATCTCAATTTAGGGTCACAATATTTTTTTATTGCAAATTACTTAGTCAGAGCAACGTGTGACCGGGTAGCACGTATATATATTTATATAAGAGCACAAGAGATATAGGCAATTTACTTAATACACTACCTTTTGTTGCCAGAACTTAATTTGACATTTTCTATTTAAATGAAAAGTATTATTAATATTCTAAATTCTGTTATTAGTAATTTGTGAAAAGGATTTTTGTTATCACTAATGGATTAATTTGTACCTCTATTCAAACACCCTTTTTGGATAGTCATTCATTATTTGATTAGGTACATTGTAAATTATATCGTAATTGAATTTAGTTCTTGCACGTATTAGTCCATAATTACAAAGTAATCTACTTCATTCAGAGCTACAATAGTTCCTTTCATTTATAAGTTAGGGTTTCTACTTCTAAATCTCAAAGTGATTTAGATTGGGTTGCAAATAGTACGACAATAAAGAACCGAATTAAGCTATGATATAATAACTAGTTATATATTTATTCTGGGCGCATTGTGTGAAAGTCAATCAATTTGAGAAAAAACCCTCACCACTTCTTTATCGGATTACTAGGCGCAGACAGAAGTTCCATCCTTTCGTTGCCGTAACACCAAAAAATCGAACTAAATGTTTTGACTGCTCCTTTTAAGTTTGAGTCGCCAAGGTGTGGAATGAGCTGTCTGCGTCTATTTATCCAGTCAATTATAATCCTGAAGCGTTCAAATGTAGACTGAATGAGTTTCTCTTGGATAGGTGTGTACGTCTTCGTCTTCATCGTCACTTTCCATCAGGTGAGTTGGAATACAAAAGCCTATGCCATTTCTAAATAAAAAATGAGATAAATTTTTAATTTGCTACCATTTTCGGTTTAAACACAAGAACTATTAACGGGTCTTAAACTAGTCAGGCGTTTCCGATGTACACATGCTTTTAACAGATATATAACTTCCACAGAGGGGTTTTTCTGTGTGTTTAATTTTGGAATTTTCAGTCTCTTAAAATACGCAAAAAAACTAGTTAATACTAAATCAACTTTTAGGTAATGAGTCTTTGGTCAGATAAGCCAAATATTTACTGCCATTCGAAGCGCCGTCGTTCAACTGTGTAAAAGAAAAGTTTTAGAACTGGTGTTAAGTATTTAATTAACTTTTCAATTTCCAAATAATATCATCTAAGACTGTTATTTCCACATTCTCTTTCCAATCATATAAATGTATCTAAGTCCTATTGTTAAAGCATTTCCTTTGCACTGCAGAGATAGCTGTTTGTCCGGTTAATAAAGCCACTGCTCCACAGTCAGATAACACAATAAGCTTAGAGAAAGGCTTGCAAGTTAAGACTATTACACACCAGGCAAAGCAGAAATACACATTGTATAAAAAAGTCTTTTGTGGTTTAGAGTATTTAATTCTGTTGCAACGTAATGAAAAAATGTTTTATTCTTTAAATAAAATTTTTCTAGTGTGATAACGGAAGTTACTTATAGTTTTATCTTTTTAGTTTTTGGTACTTGTCAAATAAAATAAAGGAATGAACTTACTTTTATTAAAGTAATGTTTTTTTTATATTATAAGGGGCAAACGAGATGTTTTTTTTTTTTAATTTAATTTTTTGTTAGTCAGCGTTTATGGATATAAGATAGTATAAGAGATTAATAGAGAATCAAGTCTATGGGTTTTTAAAATAACGTCAATCTAAACAGATTTCGCATATGAAAACTTGATGTAAGGTAAAAAAAATTAATCCGGTTAGTTCATCAATTATCATCTCAACTCGAATCGACTTCTGATGATAAATCTACAGGCCCATCTTCGTCCGATTACAAAGACTTCATTCTCAATTTTAGCTATGTAACTAGTATTTCTTCATGTACTTGAAGCCTCCCAACCGTACGTTAGGTGACAAACACAGAATTTTAAAATCGACCTCATGTTTTCTAGACTATTTTCCAACCATGAGATTTCACAATACAATTCCTTGTCTTTTTCAACAACATCGCCAAAAAAGTGTATTCAAAACATTAAAAAAACCCGGCCTACGTAAAAATCAAGCTAAAAAGAAAGAATTTAAAAAATTGTAACTTTTACGTGGGCGAAGCCGTGGGCAACTTGTATTTTACAGTTCACTTTTATTGGTCTTTCATGGTCATTTAAACCGACAGTGAAGCAATGCTCCCAAAACTGCATTACATTGTATTGAAAAGCATTGCATTGCTTTTCGCCGAGGGAGTGAGGTTCCCGGAAGCCCTAACCCTTCCCTTCCCCCGTCTCCTCTCCCCTTATTCCACCTTTCCCGTACTCCTACTTACGTCCGTACCGCAACGCACTTGTGACTCTTAAGTTGCAGGTGCCCATGGGCGGCGGTAGTCATTTACCATAAAGTGACTCGTCTGCTCGTTTGCTCTCACAAAAAAACCTTAAAAATGTGTATTCGGATAGTTGTGAAAAATTTTTGTATATAAATAAAATGTTGGTGAACTAAAAATATCCTCGCAACCCTCCAGTCACCGAGTGAAAGCACCCGAACGTAAAATTTCTGTGCTACAGTGGGCCGCGATTTAAACAGGATTAATTTAGTTTTACAATTTTTATTTTATTTTACATTATCGCAATAAATAGTGTTAAACTATCTGGTGAGTTCAAAGAGTGGCCGTGAGTTCGTTTGCCGATTTCTTCTCACAAGGCTCTCAAAAACGTTTCTAACAATTTCAAAGAACATTATAAAATAAAGATATTTGACTTTGACTTTAGAAGGGCCGCCAGAATTCTGATTAAACACCTTGGTAGGCACTTAAAAGTCGCTGTCTTCTTTGTCATCTTCGTTCGAGTTCCAAACATATTAGGTATAGTGAAATAACAATAATTAATTTTTTAACTTCCAAAGTCAATCTGACCAAAATATGAATAATGTCAGATCAAATCCTGCAGATGTACCTACATAAGAGTTAAATGGCCAGTAATGCTCTGAGCAGTCATTAAGATTCTTTACGGGAGAGTTCAGCTTTTAGCACCTTACGTGGATTTCATTGATTGCCTTGTTAAGTATCTATTGGCAATGTACCGGTCAGTGAACCTTGTAAACTAGACCCAAGAGATCAGTTACAAGACCAAATCCTCTAGCAATGTATTTACATCACTTGTAATGTATGCCCACTGACGCAAGAGGTTCAACTATTTGTGAAGAAGTACACTAACAAAATTGACTTTGTTTTGTGATAGGTAGCAAAGTTTTCAAAGTTTTTTAAGTAATTTCTAGCTTTAGCGCCATTTTGTGTTTTATATGATTTTTATTGACTTAAGTAGCAAAAATTAAATGTTTGTTTTTAACCCTCAAGGCAAAAAAGGGGTGTTATAAGTTTGACGTGTCTCTATGTCTGTGGATCTGTGTGTCTGACTGTGGCATCGTAGCTCCCAAATGAATGAACCGATTTAAGTGCGTTATTTTTTGTTTGAAAGGTGACTGGATCGAGAGTGTTCTTAGATATAATTCAAGAAAATCTGTCCAGCCTTTCGAAGATCATCAGCTCTTTTCTAATCGTTGAAGGGATTTTCGAGTCGGAAGTGTTTTAAATCTATGATTACCTATTAACATTTCAATTTAGACATATTCGGCATATGTCATCTTAAGATCTTCTTTTGCAACGCTTTCCCAGTGTTGTATCTCATAGTATACAATTAATAGTCTGGAATATATATAACAACGCTATTTAGACCCTAACTATGTATAATTGTACAATGGGTTCAGGGACACCGATAAACATACTAAGATATTGTTTTTGTAAATACATATTATAGATATGTTTGGCGTCGACTTAAAGTTTTTACATTAGTCTAAAAGTTATGTTAGGCTAATAACTTTATTTTTGATTATTATTTTTTCCCTTTCATTTTTTTTCTTCTTCCATCTGTTTATGTTTGGTAAAAGATTTATTTTATTTTTTTGGCTTCCGTCTACGTAGTTGTTGTTGTATAATAAGAACTACATAATTATGTGTGCCAAGTTTCAACAAAATTGGTTTACAGATGGTAACTTAGTGGGTGAACAATCATTCATTCATTATTTTTTTCCCTTAGGGTTATATTTTTATTTCAAATTTAAACGGGACCAACTTCGAAGTTATACCCTATTGAATAAAAAATAATTATCGAAATAAGACTACCCTGTTGAAAGTTATGCGTGGTCATACGTAAAAAAAATTATATATACTTCTCCGTTTTTTCGTCGTAAAAACTGACCTATAACCGCTATCGTTAACTCATCAACATCACTCTAATGAACTCTAAGCGTAAACACTAAACTAATATCGAAGTATCAACTATAACGATGACATTATTGGGAATAGTTTGAAAACTGTATCGCCAAATATGTTTTGACACTGCACTGTTATTCGAAATATCTTGTGCCTGGTATGTTGAATGTTCCTGAGGTTATGGGATATGGGAATATTTGTGACATTGCCGGATATTTACCCGAAAAAATATACCAATACTTGGCTGGCTTGGTCATAATCATTTGAAAATGTAACAGCTACATTTTCAAATGATTATGAGATGCTAGGTGCTTAATTTCATAATTATGTATCAGGAATAAGGCGAAAGTTATAAGTATAAAATATATCAGGAGCGACATTATTTAAAACCGTTGAAATTCCATGATAGATGCATATGTTAGTATTAAATGCAAAAAATTTGTGTCTGTGTGCTTTGATTGTATGTTTGTTCGGAGTTATGTTTTCGCATAATTATAGGAGTATATGTACAGGAGTATATAGGATATATGTAAATAATTCATAGCTGCCTAGACCATATTTTTACTAATATTAATAATACAAAATTTACAGCTACAATTGCAATTTTAGACACTACAATTACGGACCATAAAATGAGATTAATACATTTTATTCTTTATTCATAATAGAATAATAAAGACTAAAAAATCACACAAAACTATTTTTAATTATCCTAATGCATTAGAAACACTAAATAAAAAAATCTTAATGAATTACTTCAATGACAGCACCCTAATAGAATATGTAGTGAATTAATTCACATAATTTCAAATTGTATTAAAGAACACACTATTGTAGTAATAATTCCATGTAATAAAAGAATAATTAAACCATGGATTACCCCAGGAATAGTTAAATGCATCAGAAATAGAAATAAATTACAAAAACAGCTGCGTAACCTTTGATTATATATATATATGTCTAGATGCCCGGTCTGTCATCTCAAAGTGGCACCAATTTGAATCAGTATAAATATACTTCTTCGACTCTCAGTGCGTTTGACAGGTGTAGTACGTAAATCTGGGGGCACGGTAGTGACCCCGCCAAGACGAGCCAAATGAAGCGCAAGGGCACTACCTACCTTTTCTCGAAGCGCTTCGTCGTTATTTTGAGCACTCACAACTTGGGTTTGGATTATACCAGATACACAAAATTCTTGGCATAATAATGTCAATGGTGGTAGTAGTAGTGCTAGTAATATAAAGTTTCAATTGCATGGCTCTTATACTTTAGATTTTATTGATATCTAAAAAACTCCGAACTCCGCATTACATCCGCAAAAACTAAAATAGAAAGAGTTTAAATGAAATTGCACATGGTTTAAAAATATTGCTCTTGGAAAGTTCTTTAAAATCAAGATCAAGATGTTATAAAAAGTTCTTAATCAGTTCTTAAGAAGTTAAAAATCTTAATACCATTAAAATATATCTGTTATACATAGCATTTTTTACTGCTGTAACAGTCTTAATATTTTTCGTACGCCACCAGCTACCGATTATTTTCCTCTGTGTTTCCATACAAAGGTTGTCTGGAAGACATCGCTATTAGCGATAAGACCGCCCATTGCACTTGCCGCCTACTATAAACTGCTACTATGTTTAATTCCTGTTCAACTGTGGTGTACAATAAAGAAAGTTCTATCTATCTATCTATCTTAATTTAAAGGTTAACGTAATCTTAAAAAATAGTAATACTTAAGTAATAGTAGCACTCAAGTTATTTCTACTTTAAACTTAAAAAGGGTGTAACCGAAAAAGTTTGGAAAAATATTGTTAACGTTACTTTGGTAATGGAAACTAACAGCCAGTTCTTTTTTATCATTATGTTCCTGGTAATAAAATGAAGAAAGGTCCGATAACAAGAATAGTGTAGTAATCATTTACTTCTAGTTACTTTTCAACAAACTCAGTTTACATATAATTTTAAACTAAATACTAACTTATTCCTTTGACGATGGGGTTGACATTTTTACTGGATCAAACCCCCAAAATAAAAAAAAGATAAATAAAATCTTATTCCTTTCTTTTATGTTGTTGAGAAAGAAAGACTGGTGTGAGAGAATCCATCAGGCTCCAAGCTTAAATAGTATTAAGTAAGTAGCTTTGTAGGATACATATACATACACCTAGAACAATGCACGGAGAAAAAAACCCCGAAGTAATAATAAAATTTTAGAATCGACTTGAATAATACAATCCAATAAGTAAATGGCTGCCTGTATGTTATTAATATGTTATGTTTTGGTTTAATCTAGAGTTTCTATTTATATTAAAATTATGAAGTTGAAAGTTTTATTTGTTTGAACACGTTAATCTCAGGTTCTACCAGTCTTATTTTTTTTTTGTGTTGTTAAATCTGTTCTTGACCAAGGTTTTAGACGGTTCAATAATTCGGTATCAATTTTATTAAAAAAAATTAACCTTTAAGAAAAAAAAAGCGGGAACTAAAAATGTATAAATAACATGAAACACCTTCCAGCGCTGAAAGTAATGGCTGTTTTTTTCAAATGTCATTGAAAAATTGACAGGCACAGGACCTGAAAAAACCAACAAAATGCATTGATAGAGAAGTAGCACAGTCATGATAAAAAACGACGGTCCTGCTATAGTAATACATACTTGATGCTGTAGGGTTGTACCCCTGAAGAACGGGCATAATATGGGCGGGTTATCCGCTTACAGCCGCTGTTTGTTTGTCACCCGCCGCCCGTTATAATACATATTAATATTAGATAACAGGCAATGTTAAAGTGCTAAATTCCAGAATACAAGAGATTGTTATTGGTTTTATGGAAACAGTTTGGATCCAAAGATGCACAACGGTGTTATAAATTGTACCTTTGTTGCTTTCGTTCTTTAAGATTATTTTATTTTCTTCCCAGAGGAGTTTTTGCTTAACATCCTCAAATCTTAGTTTTATGTATAATATTGTCAATTGTTTAATGTCTCATTCTAATTTCTTCTAGTGAAGTATTTTTACTATTTACCCAATAAATTATTCGTTTTTATAATGTTGTCACTTATACAGGTAAATACTCTTCTACATTAGTCATCTGGTTGCGAATTAAAATAATATGAAAAGAAATATGTACTTTAAGAATAAATTATTTTTATCTTAATATTATGAGTACTTGAGAGACCTGATAGCTTTTTTTTGTAAAATTGCGGTTTTACAGGAAATACAAATATCCAGATGAACTTAAAATGCAAAATTACAAAAGTTCATCAAAATCATTAGAGCCGTTTCCGAGATACCCGAAATATAAATACATACATAAATAAATAAATACATACAAGAATCCTAAGTTCAAACCCAAATATTTCTTTTTTATTTTGTATGTTATATGAGTGTATTATTGAAAAAAAAACCTTAAAAAAAAGAGAAAACAAAAAAAAAACATTTTTAGTTTTTTCGGTTCTTTATTCGTCCTCATTAAAATATATAATTAACACGTCATCTAGAAACTGGGCTCGGGATTTTATATTAAATTGAAACCTTGCCCAGCCCAAGAACCAAACAATGGTCATAACATGGGCACAACACCCTACTGTCCTGTCGTGTATCCACGCCACAATTAATACAGATTCGAAAATTTCGAAATGTGTCAAAGCGTGTGAATCAGGGCTGCCAGTAAGGGCAAATTATTTTATACCACCGAGTCTCAGAACTTATACAAAATCACGTACTATTATACAAAATTAGTGTTGTACAAACTACAACTATAGTACGTCACTCTGTGGGGATTTCAATAAATATGTTAACAACATAATATATTAGTAAGTAATAAATATAAAGGTGTTAAAATTTTAACTCTATGTGTATGTACGTATTTATTTCGTTATGGCGTTTAAAGTAATAAGATATAAGATACTATGAAAACACCTACTGATTTAACCATAAATAATGAGGCAATCCAACCATCAAATAGCGAAAAATATTTAGGCCTCAGGATTGACGAAAACTTGTCTTGGAAATCCCACATTAATCATATACGATCCAAACTTGTATCATTGGTGGGAGTCCTTCGTAAAATAACAAACTTTATCCCATATCACATCCGCAAAAATATATACAACTCGCTAGTTAAAGCGCACCTAGAATAAATGATAGAAATATGGGGATCGGCCGCTTTTACTATTCTTAAACTGTTACACAGTACAGTACAATACTCAGAATAAAGTCATTAAGATATTACAGAACTATCAATACTTAACTCCAACAAAATTAATTTCCGAAAAAACTAACGTTATGAACATCAAAAAGCTGTACACATACTGTACCTGCATTTTAGTATATATAATTTTTTATCTTTTACAAAAAGCATCACCGACTTCAATGTGCTTTTTAGTGGAAAGTACGTGTATTTTGTTTAAATATAATATGGGTAGGCCAACTAAACGCATTGCTCGAATGAGACAGTGAGGTTACGGAGTATTGGAAAATATCATCGATGTATACAATTTTTAGATGTGTTGATTTTTCAAAAGCCCCTCGACTGATTTCGATAAAATTTAAATGGGACCACCGGGGAAGTATACCCTTTGAAACAAAAAAAGAATTTTCGAAATTGGTTCAGGTGTATTCGAGTAATCGGTGAACATACATAAAAAAAAGATTCCGACGAATTGAGAACCTCCTCTTTTTTTGAAGTCGGTTAAAAATAAAAAACATAATAATATATGATCCACTCTGACATAAAATTCCACATAAAAGAAACCACACGCAACTTAAGAAACAAAAACAAAATACAACTAACCAAGCCGCGCACTTTTTTTATTCTATATGAAGGTGCACAATTGATTTCAAAACTTTGATTATAAATTGTGTTTAATTTAATAGACAGAGTTATGAAATTAATTAATTGTATCGATTTCTGACATTGTTTTGAATTACTTGATATAAATGAATCTTTGTCTATTATAAGTATGTATGCACATGATGATTCTATTTGTAACAACAATCACTGCCAGTTTTGTATAAAGTACCCGACTAATGCTAACTAATATGTAATGTATTTAATTTCTTATTTTAAGTAAACTGTGAAGTTTTTATAAGAACATAAAGTTCTTTAAACCGATTTGACAGACATTTATTGATCAACAAATGTCTGCACATATTACTTTGTCTGCACCAGTATTTGCTAAAAATGGAAAGTAAAAGTTTGGAATTGTACATTGTAGTAATGAGGTTAAATTATGTATGGCAGAGACAACAATCAAAAGACGACTAAGTATCCAAATGACTAACGCATTGTATAAATTACAAGTTGTCATTTAACTAATCCATTTGCGTCTCCTTGACTATTCATCAGGCTTCACATCTCGATATAAAACGTCCCTTGCTACAGCTTCGATACCCAACTCATTTTAATAAAGAACCTCTCAGAGCTTATGTACTTTACATTCTTTGACAAACGATTGAGACGTATTCCAGAAGATTAACTTTAAACAATATGGAAGGGCCATTCATAATACATATGACCTAATGTCGTGCAAAGTTGGGTTGCAATGAGGTTTGTGCCAGACCAGGGCCATCGCTCTGAAAGTACGGACGTACTTCAGGACAAAAAAACCCATCTACAACTAACCGGACCAAGTGGAAAAACATTGCAGAATCTCCAGATCGGTAGAAGATTTGCTGAAAACGGCATCGTCACCCTAAAAGAAAAATAATAGGTATTACTTATTACCGTTGTTGTTAGTCAGGGTTATTTAGTTTTTTTTTTGGGCTAGAGCAGCATAATTAAAATTACTCGAAAATAGCGTTATGAGCGTAGCTATTATATACATGATTCTCTCATAGTCACATAGTTTGTAAATAAACATCCTACTTTGTATAAAAGTTGATACACAGATACCCTGGTAGCCGAGAAAATTCCAATTTCCTGCACTCAGTAGTTTATTAAGAGCATCTTGTTGACAACTTTAGTTAGAGTAATCCCATTAAAACATTAATGTAAAAAAGGCGCCAAGTTCAGTACGAATAAACGACGTTAAGGGTTGACGGTGTTGCTGATAAAATATTTGTGATTTAATGAGCACCAAGTTCAATCACAAATCACACTTTCTCAAAGAGAAATAACTGTCTTAGAAAACGATTATATAAATTTTATAATTTGGCAAATGTTAATCTAAGTATATACATATTATTTAAAATTCTTATGAACACATAACAGACATAAATAATCGGTTCGTTCGACATAAAATTTGCCAAGCTATAGTGTTTTTTTTTGTAATTGTGTTAAATTTGCGCCAAATTTGTCAGTTCTAGGTCACCTAGAAGTAGTCCAGAATTTTGATGAGTGAATCAGTCAGTACAGTGGCACTTTTTAGACCCTAATAACACGAATGTAGTGCTGAAAAAGATTTTTCATGAACTTTGGAATATTTTAGCAGATTTTATTAAATATACGAAATTACAAGTATGTAGGCTTATTAATAAATGGTTCGTGTAATATACACACTGGCTGTACGTAACCCGCTTCTAACCGAACTTGGCGGACGAATTGCCGTATGTCTTGATCCAATTTACCTCACCTTTCACTGACTTCGTGATAAAGAAAATCTCGTGAAGGTTTAGTAAAGTAATTTGTCTTTAAATCAGCTAATGAAGTATTATAATTAAAAACATGTCAATACAAGATACATTTTCAAACTAATTAGAAGATTAAAAGATGTCTGCAAGAAAATTAATCTAACATAGAACACTTTAAGGGCAGCAGTCCACCGTATCATAAGTATACCTGCAAAAAATAAATATAATTTTTTAAAGAAAATATTTGGCTACGTCTTATCCCGCTACGTCTTGCACTACATACTGTGTAAACGATGTTAAGCAAACACCTTTGTTGCCTACTCTATGTATTCGCTTTCCTCATCGTATTTCTTGTTAAATTGGTGGGTGTCTTGTGAAATTGTTATATTCGATGGTTTTCTCCATTTTTATTACTTACTTAACAATACATACAATACAACGATACAAGAATACTAAATTCTTGTATCTTATAATAACTAAATTATATTTTTTTATTTTATTTAATTTCCTTGTCAGATTATAGAATCATTCCAATCTCCACAGGTTCTAGCATGAATATATTTGCGTTCAAAAGTAAGTTGGCCATCTGTTCTACCAGACAAATAAGCGCTGACTTTGATTCTGTACACCAAGGTGTAAGACAAGGTTCTTGCGCAAACAAGTCAAATAAATATGTTTTAATTTAGCGAATAAAAGCGTGTTGTATGTGTTTAACACATTGTAAAAATAAAAAAAAGTGTAGGTATTTTATCATTTCGATATTTCAAAGTCAGATGGTGGCGGTGTACTATTAAAATATTGTAGTAGTAAATACCAGATAACAGTACGTACTTACGTTGTAGTAGGCAAAGACCTTAAAATTAAACGTCTTTTCTGTGTTTGGTGAATGTTCGAGGACTGGAGTCGACACAGTACCAAAGGTTCCAAGCATAGTATTTTGTTCCTTTTATCAAGCAGCATTACGACAATAATTGAATGCAGGAGTCTATAGATTAAAAGTTCTTTTTAACGAAAAGCGTGACTTTGTACATTTTTTTTTACTTGAATTATTAATATTATATGCTTTATGCGAGTCATTGAGGTTTTGAGGCCTGTAATATGCTTCTTTAGTGATTTGGTTGGACGGGAATTTAGTTTATTAAGTTGCATTTGCTTCAATATTCACAAATTTTAATTTATTAATAACTTTCTTTCGCGGCTCCGCCTGTGCGGTTGTTGGTTTCCGTCTGTATTTAGGCTATTGTGTAATCTAGGATACAAGTTATTTGTTTTCCAAATTTGATTTAAAAGCTTTTTGCCGAGAGGTCGTGACTGAATACCAAACGTATTAACTCTGTTGCTTTTTACAGGAGTAAAACCGGATTTATAGGAGTTGACTGGCCTGTTGGTCTAGTGGTTAGTGACCCTGACCGCTATGCTTGTAGGTCGTGGGTTCGATTCCCACCTTAGTCTGGGTGTTCTTTGTGTCCGTTGTTTCTATGTTTGTAAAGTCCCCCGCGACACAGGAGTAATTCCTAATGCGGGAGTTGTCTTTAAAAAAAAATGTTTTTAGACCATACCATAGACAAAGAGGTCAATAATCGATACTGCATAAGTCAGTGTTATTAACAAACAAGCTGAATATACAATAGCCAGATCCAAGCTAATTATAAAAGGCATTAATTATAACTATAATATTATAATTGCATGAGTGAGTGCATGCAACGAAGCATTGTGAGCAACTGAAAAACGCCAATATCCACTTGCAAATAAATATGACTACTTTAGCTGAGCTGTAACTTGCGGCTAGCAATGCAGTCACGTACACAATTTGTTCATTAATTAATACCTTTGATCATCTATAGGTACGACAGATTTTGATCAGCGCTAAAAAATTTCATCAATCAATTTTTTCTACCAGAACTTATAGTTGTGGTAGAAAATAAACTACAGACACTTTAGGTACATTGCAGTTTTTGCATCACACTATTACAACATATAATCACAGGAACATTTATTCTAACGTCTAGTTTATTATTACGATGGCATATTACACGCATGTAAGTAAAGTAAGTGGAAGAGCCACGCTTCGGCACCTATGGTACCTACGGTATCACTCCGGTCGAGCCGGCGCTCGACCGGAGTGATACCACGGCCTCGCTGAAAACCGGCTGTGAAGCAAAGCTTGCATTGCTTTTGGCCGAGTGAGTGAGGTTACCGGAGGTCCTAACCCTTCTTTCTATCCCATCCTCGCCCCCTATTCCCCCCTTCCCCTACTCCCACATTAAAAGCTGGCATCGCACTTGTGACTCTTGAGTTGCAGGTGCTCATGGGCGGCGGTAGTCTTTTACCGAAAAAAAAATACTATCGAATGTCACTATTTGATGCGATTTTTTTATGTTATGTGAGACGTGCCCGATCGCTAACCATTTAAAAAAAAATGGTAACTGATCACTGAGTTATACATACAATCACTGACAATATTGGATATATGTTTATATTAATGTAATATTAGTATATCATATTATATGTATGTGTATATGGGTATTTTATATAAAATAATATTTGTGTATGAACCTATAAGATGTATTTAAGGTATATATAATTATTATGTATCTATTTTCTTTTAAATTCACCTGTAAACTAAATTCATTTGTCCATCTTAAGGTTGTCTGGAAGAAATCGCTACTAGCGATAAGACCGCCGATTGTACTGTAAAAAACTACTTGTGTGTTATAAAAAAGTTACAGTTAATTTCTATATAAGCGTGTTTTTTAGTTTTTTAAACTATAATTATTAGGGTTCCGTTCCTCAAAAGGAGAAAAGGAATTGTCTGTCTGTCTGTCAAGACCCTTTTCCTCAGGAACCTGTGGAGATGCATCAAGTTAAAATTAACATCAAATACTCATGTTTCGGACTCTTGAAGCTGTAAAAAAATCAAGTTTCTAAGTCAACGCAATCAAAGGATACGGCCACTAAGCCTTAGATTTTAACAAATTTAAACATTTCGCAGGTAAATTAAAACTTTGGGTACTCCCATTGACGTAGAATCATGAAATTTTGGTAAAAGCAAGGTCTGAAAGTACAAGTATTCGTAAAAGAAAAAATCCTTAGGTTGTTGATTTATTGTTATATCGCATAAAAAATAGTTTTTGTGATTACAATTTTTCAAAAGCGCTTGGAAAGTTGAATATTTTGTAAATCGATGTAACGGAGAGTATTTTTGAACTGCAAAGTTAAGTTTGTCTTTCAGAAAACACGGGCAAAAATCTTCGGGAATTGATTCCCGACATAGACTTACTATGTTATGTAGATAGTACGTCAGGTTTGTTTGCTTACGGAACCCTCGGTGCGCGAGTCAGACGTACACTTGTCCGGTTTTTTTTTATAAAATGTGTATTTACCACTGCCCTACTGCTCTGTAGTTTGGTTTTATTTGACTCCCGGTTTATGCGCTATAAATGTCTATACCCCAAAAGTATATTCATTGCGTAAAATACTGTCATATCATCGCTCTAGCCAATTTTCTAGATTTTAATAGAACAACCAACACGCGAATAATATCTTCGGTATAGTTAGCGCCATAGTCTGCGCAGTTTTCCATCAATCGGGCAATATTTACATGCCAGCTTATTGTCTTCTCGTTGGAAAGAAAATGCATCAGACGTTGTTAATAAAATTGAAAGAAAAATACTTTGAGATCGAATGGAATTGAATTGTTGTTTACCTGAAATAAAAAGTTCGTCCATTGCATTCTTGTTAAGCTTCTGACGTTTCATTTTATTGAAATTGAAATATTCAATGTATCAAAGGTATTTATAGTGTACGTGTATAGTTTATCGCAATAAAAATATGCGGCGTATTGACTCAAAATATAATAACTTCGTACCACATCTATACTAATATTATAAAACTGAAGAGTTTGTTTGGTTGAACGCGGTAATCTCAGGAACTACTGGTTCGAATTGAAAAATTATTTTTGCGTTCGATAGTCCATTTATCGAGGAAGGCTATAGGCTATACAACGTCACGCTACAACAAATAGAAGCGGAGCATCAATAAAAAATGTTGCAAAAACGGGTAAAATTTACAAACGCACACGAAGTTGCACGGGTCAGTTGGTATTTGATTATTGATATAACGACGAATAAACACTTTGAACAAAAGTTAAGCCTACTTCAAAAAGTACTAAAAAGTGAAAAATAATTGACAAAAAACTTGATTGAAAGGAATACAATACATGTGACACTTTTAATGAAATAGGTAACATTTTAAAGACACTACCGGTACATACTGGTCTGTTTCGACGTCCAACTGTGCCAAGCCAAAAAGGTAGATCGATAGACTAGGTCCTCCGCGGCGGCTGCAAGGGGCTTCATGTTGAGCAAAACAAGCCAAACATTCAGACTTTTTTTAAAAGTGTTTATTTTTCCATTTTTAGTGTAAGGTACGTCCTTAGCGAGTAGATTAGGTGACTAGAATATAAGTTACTGTACTGTAAGTTACCGAACTGCTGTACGTTAGATACTATAGCTTAATAAGTTCGATACTTTATTTAGATACTCGTAATGTGGTAAGATTTTAAGTTTATCTAGCAACATACTTACATAACTTATTCAATCAAGTTGAATAAGTTTTAAAAAGATACATACAGCTGAACGTATAACCTTCTTCTTTTTTGAAGTCGGTTAATAACGATAATTTAATTAGGTTCTGGATATTTGTACATTTTGATTTGTTAAAATTTAATTTCTGTATTTTAAGATTATTTACCTTATAATTTTCATGTTGATTTATTTAATGTTTAAAACTTAGAACGTTTTTGCTTATATTCAACTATATTTAATTTCATAGAAATTGTATATTTTGTGTTGTCTTATTATGTAGTCTTTTAGTTCGCATGTTGTGGTCTCTACTCATTGAGGGAGAACACGTAATTTTGTATGGCTTATTATACTGTGACACAGCTGTGTATATCCTTTGTTGGAAATTAAATAAATAAATAAATCATTCATCACTTTAAACGTCTCGAATGTTGCTTAATTTCAAGAAGTATCAACAATCACACTACATTTGCCCATAATTTCTGACGGTTTCCCTCGTTTCCCCTCAGATACCATCATCAGACCCAGACTTGGTGACAATTGAGTTTGGATACTATTTCAAACAAAAAAAATAATTTTAAAATCTGTGCATAGAAAACGTAAAATATATCGGTGAACATACATAAAAAAATCATACAGCCGAACATAGAACCTCCATAGTTTAAGACCATGATATATACCAGGCACCGAACAACTGCAAACGCCAATATCAACTTTACTGACTAATTATTTAGGAAGTTTCGTTCAGCGGCGTACGGCTGCGACACGTGGGCAGTGAGCAGAAAGCAGAGCTATTCATTAATATGTCGGCAGCTTGGGGACAGGTGATTCTCCGTTCTTTTTTTCCCAGGTCATCACATCAACATCAGCTTCTTGAATCCATAGACATTTTATTAATCTCTTAAAATAAATTGAAAATATCTAAATTCTTATAATTTTGCCTAAGTAATATAATATTTTATGAAAATTACCCACGATGATTTAAATTTATGTAGGAGATTAATGACGCTGAAATATTATGTATTAAAAAGAAGGCATGTTCACGAGCCAACGCGACAGCACTCTATCTGCTCAAAATCAATTTCTCAAATATCTTGTCACTCGCTTTTCCTCTTATAAACCTATTCCACAAATCTTATCGAATGCGTTTCGTCTTAACGAAAATAAAAGTAATGAGCGTAAACCACAAGAAGCGTTTGCAAGGTAGCTGGTAAATATTCACATATAACGATATTTATATGGTTTATATCATATAGTAGTGGAAACATACATACATAATTTTGATATATAAAGTGCGACCCACACGTGGCGACTATTTCTCGCCCAGGATACCTAAAGGTGCCTTATGAAACACCAATACCTATGTTGCATAGCTGCTTACTGTGCATAGGTCTCATCACGATACGATTTATTAATACTTGATGGTTTTTAATAAACTTTGATAAACATTGTGATATTTATTTTAATATTCTTTCACTTTCACAGGAAGTGGTTGAAAATTTTACATAAAATGGATAAACTTTTTGTTTTATGTCTAATTATTTGAATAATTCAATTGTGTTTCTAAACTTTGTTGATGTGTGGTACAATTGAATAATATTTAATTCAGCTTGTTTATCAAGGTCATTAATAGTGTGTGAGTTTAGCGGCTTCTCAAATGTTGTTGTGGTACGATTCATATTTAATGTTATTCATTAATATTCCCTTATTTTCCGCGACATGGAAAAAGTATTTTGACACTTACAGATTTAAGCTCTATGTTATAAAGGTGAGCTTTTTATTATCTATGACCAGTTTAGACCTAGGGCTGCTAATGCGACTTTTTAAAAACAACTTTATTATTTATTGAATTGTGTTAAATAGTTTCGTCAAACGATCATATGCGTCCATTAGACGCTCATGCAAACGTCAATCATTACCAAAAGTCATGATTGACGTTCATACATTGCAATTAATCGGTTATCATGGGATTTTGTATGTCAAAGTATAAATTTTATATATATTATACGTATATATAAGTCCACCTACACATCCAAAAAATATTATTACTTAATTTAGCTTTACAGATTATTTTAAGCTGACTTCTTACATTACATTTGTGACAGTTATAGTTCCCAAACTAAAAATTATCTTTAAACATTTTGCTAAGGTCACACGTCGATGCTTCTTCTTTACGCACATACCTACGGTACGTGACAGCGCACGCAAGACGGTTTTGGTTGAAACACCGCGTTATTGATAACGCGGTGGTTCAACCACGGCCACGGCAACCACGGCTTTCGGTGTGAAGCAGATAGCATACTGCGCCAGATCCACAAGCTTGTTAAACGCCAATCTGTCAATACTTTCTTGAAATAGAATTCTAAACCATTTCTCCATCTGTCTCCATTTCGTTTCTAAACCCAACACGAACCGGTCTCGTAATGCTGTTTCCGATTCAGATTTAAATTCACAAAATTGTGCTACGTTTCGCTCTCATGCCACCCATTCAGTTCGCGCAGTCCCTCAGCTCCAATAAAAATTCAGGACTCCACGAAGGTCCTATTTTAAATAGGAAATGATTATTATTTTTTACAATAACAATGTCTAATTGTCTATTCTGGGTTTTCTAAATGTTAGAGAAAAATATATGTCTTTCTACACAGAAGGTTTCTTTACACAATGTATTCTATCTATTATCGTTTCCTTATGTTATAGTTATCGTTCTCATCGTCAGCACAAGTATTTTCTCCAAATATTTTTTACCACAACCTAAGCTTTTACAATAATTACCGCGTGAATTAACGACTCTTGACCAATTATCTGGTATTTCGGGATATAAAACTAACAAACACGACGTGTACAACTTAAGTATTTAATGGCTAACAAAAAATTAAAACACCAAGGTAGACATCGGAACCGGAACTACCCTCACTATTATGAAGATAAATAAAGTTATCAAACGATGTAAACACTATTTTTAAGTAGGATTTATGCAACTTTTAGCAAAGCTGAATATTTTAAAAGATTTGCAAAGCAAGCTTGTCCCGGGTGTATGTTTACTAAGTGCACTCAAATGTACCCAACTACTAGCTATACCTACTTTAGATCTTATTGAGAATCACGGGTATTTGTAGAAGCCGCCCCTTTGATATTTGAACGGAGTACTTTGCTGCATTGATTCCACTTTTTCAATAGCTTATATATATACTTATTTTTCTTGTCGTGTAAGGTGTATGCCTTCAATTTTTTTGTACAGGTATTTGTGTTTTGTAAATGAGAGATTATCGGTTCAAGTCCTTTCCATACATCCACGTTGGAGTAGTTATAAGTTATGAGAATAGTATAGTCCGACTTGTTTCGATAGATACAGATTGTCTTCTAACAGACATATTTTCAAAATCATTTTTAGTATTTACATTTGATGAACTGTTAGCTAGTAAGTAAAACAAGTAGCATAACAGTTCAAGGAAATGGTCTATTAAAAATAACTGACATTAAAAATCTTTTAGTAAACGTATTAGTAAACTATTAGTAACCGTAGGTATAACAGGTTTAACCGTTCTATTCATCCGACAAACATGCACACGAACACGCACTATGGGGATGGGAGAAGAGGCTGGTGGCTGGAAGCGAGAAACTTACTTGCAACCTCTGATAAACACAAAATTGGTCGCAAGGTTCACCGTTAACAGTATTTTGACTGCTATTCTAAGGAACGTAGAAATAAATAAATATGACTAAAACTTCTTGTTCCTGACGCTTCAGTAGCTTAAATAGAAACATTGTCTCGACCATCTGTATCGATTAGCATAACATTAAATTGCTGTTATCAAAGTAATCAACTAATGTACTAACTATGACGGCATATTAAAATTTTGTATTAATAAGAATAAATATTTGGCTGAAACATGATTGATGAGTGTATAGCATGTCTCGTATGTAAACAAATGTTAGTTATCTATAATGTTTAAATGTATATCATTAACACATACATATTTAAAAAAAAAAATTGTGTGATGAGCATGATCATTTGTTCCGTGTCTGGGTGTAATTTATCTATAATATTTATGTATTTAGAAATGTATAAGTATGTTTATCAGCAGTCTGGTTACCATAGTACAGGCTCTGCCTGAGTGCCTAGTTTGGGATCAGACGGCCGTGTGTGAGATGTGTGAAGTTATTTTTGTTTTTAAAACGTACACACGTTTGTGTCAATTGCGATTTCAAGGATTAAAAACATTAGGTGGTGCAGTGTTCTACTTTAATATATTTATATTACTAATAAATTTTGCAAATGTTATTTAAATACTACACATCATCTAGAAGAAAAGGAAGAGAAATATTCATGTCATGCAGGACATCAAATATTGTGGTGATGGATGAGAAAAGGAATGTGAAAAGAGATTACACTAATCTCTTTTCACATTCCTTTTCTCATCTAGAGCGTCTAAAAATCGTTTTTTTTTAAATGAAATTTCTTTAGAATCGTGATTTGAAAATTAGATGAAACGAAAAAGTCACACTAAAAAGAGATAAACATTCATAAATAGGATTTAGCCTGCGAGAGAATGAGATAGAATATAGTGTTTCCTATAATCTTCGTATGCTAGCACGTCTCTTTGCGCCTGCGTACTACGAAGCCTTCAGAAAATGTGTCATAGTCAACGTGGTGTATCATTAACGCGTATCATTTTTGTGCATTTGCGTATTACGATTCGTTGGTTAATTATTTTCTGAAGATTCGCTACTGCCGTGTGTGAATTGCACACACACACTTTTTTCGCCCTGGACATCCCAGTTTCAACTGTCAACTACGGAAACCAAACTTTTTGGTGAAATCATATAGTTTCCTACCAATTATTTATATTATTGTTATATATCATTAGAGGGCTCGGAATTCCCGACAAAAGCCAGTTTGAGTTACAGGTATGCAACCCTTACCTGCTCGAGCTATTGCTTGCACTCCCCAATCAATCTGTTTAAGCAATATTCCTTTTCTTTTATTAGCTTCTCTTCTTACCTACCTTTCCCATTCAATATACTTCCAATTTTCCCATTTAATTCCCAAAGTGGCCGGTTGATGGCAATAGGCTTGCCCCTATTACGTGTGTGGGATCAAATTCATTTTCCCTAATATACGCCTCTGCTTACCCCTTTAGGAATACAGGTATGAGTATAATGTGACATTAATTTGACTGTTGTTATTGGGTTGTATTATTGTATCATTACGACTTCGATTTTTTTTTTGCGTTTAACAATGTTGTGTATGTTGTTCATGTTACTCTAAGGATCATGAAGAATCATACAACCAATGTTAATACTGTTTCCAAATAATATATATAGTTATCCGATACCTTACGATTTTCATTAGCTAAAGAAAAAATAGTAAAGGTCCGAAATCATTCCCTTGAAGAATTTCCATGTTATTTGTTATATAAATATACCTATTTAAAAAGATGTTCATATCAACGCACATAATCTATACATATTGTTTATAAAGAATAGAGTAGCTATTTATTTACAGTTTAACTTTAATTCTTTAACTACAAAAGTCACATTTCTTCAAGGAATCGGTGATCAGCAAAATCAAATGGACTCGACATATCAAAGAAAAGCGCTGATCGTATCAACGATGCGTGACCAAGGGTTTAAATAAAAGGAAAGGTGCGTCTTTGTATATATATATTTAAGGTCTTGGTTGATTGTTTTACCTTAACTAAAGCACATCGTTATTCGTTTTTTTAATCCTTTGAAATAAATATATAGGTAAATAAATTGAATTACTCGTAAGTGATTGGTGTCTTGTTAAAATGTTATTACTATAGGAAATTATCTGTCATTTCATTACTTTTCCTAATGCCCAAGAGCTGTTTATATTTGACATCTTCTGTAGGCTGCAGCAGTGCAGCTATTTCCAATACTCGTCTGCTACTCGATTGCATGCCATGACAAAGTTTTTTTACACGGACCCTCCTTTGCCGTTAATGTTTGCTTTTAATAATCCAAAGGTGGTGAGTTATACGTCATTTATTAGTCTCAAGAGAGTACGGTCATGTTGGAGTGAGTATTTATTTATCTATTTGATGGACTACCGTACATTTACAACTCAGAATGAGGAAATAACAAGGCCGAATTTATATGACCACAGGGAGACATCACCGAAAAGTTGATTTCAATTTTATTTGTTAAAAGCACATTACGCAGCAACAAAAGTAATCTCAAAGTTTTGTAATATTCTCAATTTTTGAATGTAGTATAAATGAAATTCTCAAATGGTAAATATTTCTTGCAGGACTATTAAAATGATAAATCGTTGGGTTATATCAGAGTAAAAATGACATCTGTGCTCCTATCCATTTATACCACCAAGAGCTATAAAACACTAATATAAAACATTGTGATTCAGGCGTAAAGAAACAATAATAACTTACATATATTCGGCCATAAAGCATACAAACGAATAGACAAGCAAACTTAGTAATAATTAAAAAAAAACATATTTTCAGCAATAATATCATTCGTCGATCATATGGCTTTTTGTTGTATTATTGTACCTCTAAGATTTTACAAAATTTATAGATTCGGTTTATAATTTAAGGAGCAATGTTAACATCTTAAAATCCCCCTTTTGTTTTATTTATTAAACTATTCTGCATTTCAGTTTGGCTATCTAAACATACTTGGTCTTTCTCCTCTAAACATATATGGTAATATGTATATCAAACAAAATAATAGTAGGTACACTTATCTAAAAACTATTAATTAAATATTGACGAAACTGCCAGAAGGGATGAAAGGCAGTTTTATTGGTTGTTTTTTGACGTGACAACGTCTTATAAATTGGTTTGCCGGGTGACACTTCAAGAAACTGCGTTACGCTCCGCTCACGTTATGCGCTCACAATGAGAGCGAGTGAGAGGCACGCGTTTTAAATATAATTCTTTGTATAAATAAATGTTTTAAATTGTTACTATTATTTCATCCTTCTTCCTACTATACAAATGAATATTCACATTAAAATTATTTTACCACTCAAAGTCGTTGTCACGTAAAACTTTCGCCCGTATACCGACTTTACAGGCAACCAATTTTTTTATTTAAAAATTATGCACAATTAACACACTTACAATTAACTTCATAGTTTACAGTACACACTAAACAGAAGTAACAAAATGTATATGTGACATTAAAATAAGTGCGTAAAAATAAAATAGATTCTTAGATTGCTCTCAAGCACACAATTAAAGTCAGCTTTTTACGTAAGACTTACGATAAATCTCCCTATAAACGGCCAATGAATAGACCTGAATAGTAAACTCCTCAAATAGAAATAGCTCTGATGGGTGGGACTCAAAGGACTATAAAATATATATTTTCTACTAAGTCGCCGATGTCAATCGGATGGCTTGCGATCGGGGCCTTGCTGCAATTTTACGCATTGATTGGCGCCTACAGACCTTGCAGCTTTCATACGGCTATACCTACAAAAAATATAATAATATATGTATCTGTGAATACGAGTGACAGAGGGAAATTCTGTTGAAATAACTGTTTTGTCTTTACCTATATATATAGAATATACATATTTACTTTTGGTTAAATATATAAAACCGACGTAAGTAGATAATCACATCATTATATTAAAATTAATTGTTTGTGAGACTTCGGTGTAATTTTTTCAGTATAGTATACTTAGCCATCATATTTTGTAATAAAAGAAATATCATCCCGGGGCATTCCATATCACAAATATAGACCTTGTAGATTTATCAATCATATTTATGTATTAGTAGCTGCGCCCCGCGGTTTCACACGCGCAAGTCCCGGTGCCGCCATGCCATGGAAATATCGGGATAAATAGGCCTATGGCCTACGGCCTAAAATCCAGGTCACCAGCTATCTACCTACCAAGTTTCATCGCAATCGGTTCAGTAGTTTTTACATGAAAGAGTAACAAACATCCATACATCCTCACAAACTTTCACGTTTATAATATTAGTAGGATTGCAATACTTCAGGCGTTCGTTTGCCCTGGTTTCTATCTGGAGAAGTTCGATAAAATGTATTTATTGCGTTTAGCCAAATTATGTATATCTCTATTCCTTCTTTTCTACTTAAGAAGATAGGCATAAAGAAAGAAGGAACAGAATAGGAAAACACGGAGCTGACCTTTAACTGTCTTATATAATATCGGTGAGTGTACAATGCATGTACATACATATTATGTCCGTAGTACATTTACATTCTGTGATGTAGTTGAAAAATCATTCAAATTAGGTAGGTATATGTACAATGGCCAGAAACTACAAAAGAAAAAACAATAAAGTACTGTAATGTATCTACAGTTTGTGATCTTATACCTAATAAATGTTCATTTCTCGTTTACAGGACACATTAGCGGAGCATCCGTAACGTGTTGCGTAGTACTGAGAAAACGATATACTACTTACGTATAAATAGTGGCGGACACTGACATAAAAGATAACTTAAAATTAAGTTCTTTACAAGTAATAATAGCGTACAGATTGAAACATTAATAATAGCGAATCCACGGACGATAGAATCTGTTTCCTTTGTTTAATCAGCATCATTGTAAATATTGTTAAAGCGGGCAAGTTTTAATTCAAAGAATAGTTATCCCACTGTGCACTCCAAAATCTAAATTATAGCAAATTAAGCAATCAATTTGGTTAAACTTTGGGTGACTGAGTGCAAAAAGTCAGTCCACTTTCTTCTGAACAGCACGTAAAATCTTTGGGTTTTACTTTCTATACTCTACCATTTTTTTCATTCATTCACTCTATCAAAATTTCATCATCCAAGGCCTCCCTTGTAAAAAAATTACCTACGCAGAGACTTGCAAATCGGAACGCGCTACGTAATGTGTTGTTGTTGTTCCAAACCACGTGACTGAGGACGTTTTATACATTCTATCCTAAAAATAGTAAATAGAAATACACTACACAAAATAAGACATGGGGCGCGATCCGATGCGTAAGGGACAATTTCGGCACGACAAACTGTACGTTTAAAGCCGCCAGTACGTGCGATTAATTGTATTTACTATTAACCACTTGTTACCAAGAGGTCACGCATTTGTTTGTCATTTTTTTTTATGGTATAGGGAGCAAACGAGCAGACGGGTCACCTGATGGTAAATGACTACCGCCGCTCATGGGCACCTGTAACTCGAGAGTCACAAGTGCGTTGCTGGCCTATAAGGTGGGAGTAGGAGAAGGGGGAGAGGGGAAGAGTGGGAAGAGGGGAGAGGGGAAGGACGGGAATAAGGGAGAGGGAAGGGTTAGGGCCTCCGGTAACCTCACTCACGCGGCGAAATGCAATGCAAGCATTTCTTCACTGCCGGTTTTCTGTGAGGCCGTGGTATCGAGCAGAGTGCCGAAGCATGGCTCTCCCACGTTAAAATGAATAACATTCACAACAATTCGATAACAATTTTCTTAACAACTTCACTAGTTCCATATACATGATTTTGAGACAGTAAAACATTAAGGTACTATACTATTTTCAAAATATCTATCTTCCTAAATGGCAATTCTTAATCTGTTTTCTGAAAAGTCAGGTGCCAATGTGCTAGCACTACAAATTGTTAGGAGCTTCACTGTGACAGTAACGAGCTTCCGGGAGTGTGTCTGAGGCGAAGGAAACTGCTAGACGCTAAATGCCGTATTGCAACTTGTTGGATTTAAAATAATGAAAGTACATATTTATTCTTGAATTGCTTGCACGAACCTTTACGATTATTACATTTGGAAATGCAAGACTTTATCGTAAAATATTATTGTAAACCCAATTCAAATCACTAAAGACATTTAGAAAGACCAATAGGGCTATACACAGTTAGACAGTTGTATCATGGCGTTAGAGATCCAGTATAGCGACGTTTTTAATACCAAAACACATAGGTATTATGTTCATTAGTAAATATTAATATCTAGTAATAGTGTATCATAAGCAGCATTATTTAATCATAGTCCCCGGAACGTTATATTACACTCCCCTCAGCACGGCGTATAGAATGCATAATGACAAAACAAGTATATAAAGCGAACGTTAGTGATATGACCGGTAGGGGTCGATCACGCAAAATATACTCAGATCAAATTGGTAATTTTCTGTAGAAGGGGCAGGTCAGAACTCCTCTAAATAGGCGGGCGTGTTTTGAAGGTTTTGTGGCAGTAGAGAATCCTCGTGAGATATGTCAGGATAGAAGCAAGGGTCGGGCTGTGGTCTCTGGCTACCCCGAAGGAAGAACGGTGTGAGTTCAATTGTATGTATGTCTGCTATTAACCTTAATATCATTATATCAATACGTAAAGAGAATTCTCTGTACCCCTTTTTAAGAAAATTTTGCGAACGTAGGGACGTGAATTTCAGAATATTTACAGTTTATATATAGAAGAAATGCAGAAAGCTTAAATGTTAAGACAATATGTTTTATAACTTTAAAAATTACGTGAAAACGGCTTAATAAAATTAGACGCGTTCAGTATATGTAATTACCTGTCATGGTAAGTAAGTCTACACAATAACAGCTCAAGTTATACTGGCCAATAAAAAAGCCATGATCGAAATACGGAATAGGTTTTTACATACCTCTGAAGTACCTGACGTTTCGACAAGGGTGCACGGGCAACGGTCACAGGCTGAACAAAAAAAAACTTCTTATTGTGAGAAAAAAATAGATGAAGAAACTACTGGCAAGGGTCCTTTTTCTGATTATGTAAAACATTCAACCGTTTATGTACATGATGGTTATCGAACTGCTCCTAGATAACTTGACCAAATGAGCTACTTTCAATATACTTGTTTTGGTAAGACTATGATTCACTCACAGATAAATATATGAGATAAATAACATCGCGCTAAGACTACAGAAGGAGAAGGATCTTAAATCACGGAGCACAGGTCATTTCTAATAAGTAACAAGAAAGCTTGTGCTACCAACTAACGATAATTATGTCAATAGATAAATCATAGCATTTAGTCAAATCTAAGATTGCAAATCATTATATTATCCTGATAGACGCTTGCTTTACTAAAATCAGGAAAAGGAAAGGCTAAAAATTTGTCTGTAAACACTATATTTTCTCATTAGAGCTTAGAGAGATTTTATTGATACAGAATTTAAATAAAGTGTGTGTGTGTATGCAATTCACACACGGCAGAAGTGAAACTTCAGAAAAGTAGCCTACGAGAGAATGAGAAATAAAATACAAAAACAACATGAATAATTTACTAATGTTAATAAATTTAATTTTAGATGATTTATATAAAAGCTATTGGTCAAATTAACACAGATGTGTTAAATAATTAACATAAATTAATAAACCAACGAATTTTGATACGCAAATACACAAAAATGACACCACGTTGACATTGACACATTTTCTGAAGGCTTCGTAGTACGCAGGCGCAAAGACAAAGATTATAGGAAGCACTGATTCTTGTATGAGATGATGATGATGAGATCTCATTCTCATTTATGAATATGTTTGTCTCTTTTTACTGTCGCTTTTTCATTTCATCAAATTTCAAATCACAACGATTCTAAAGAATTTTCACTTCTAAAATATATGTTTAATACATAATGAGAGCGGAGTTGACCAATCGTAACACCCGTGGACCTAACGCCTGAAGATCCTATAACCAAAAAGCAAGATAAAAGTATTTGCAACTAAAGTACAGAGACGTGAAGAGTTTTGAAAATTTATTAGGTTACTCCACCTGATGCAGTAATGCAATTTATACGTAAGGTAATTTTAACGTGAACGGTGATACGCTAACGAACTTCCTGTTACTTAGGTACCGCCATCGAGGGGAAACATATTTTAGATGGCTGTTTATCATGTTATAGTTTTATACAATTATAGTTGAATTGGGTATGAAAGGATCCCTTTAGTAAAGGTTTTTTACTGTGATTTTCTGCGTGGTGTTTAATACGTAATTACATACACATAATAGATACTATTTGATATTTGAATTTCGAACGATTCATATTGTTTTTTTTATGTTAGACTAGCAGTTTCCGCGCGGCTTCGCTCGCGTGTACATATTTAAAAAAAGTTGCCCTGCACCCTTATTCTTTGCAAAATAAAAGCAGCCTAAGTTACTCCTTCTAACACCAGCTATCTGCCAGTGAAAGTCCCGTGGAAATCGGTCCACCCGTTCCGGAGATTTGCCAGAACAAACATACAGACAGACAGACAGACAAAAATTAAAAAAAAACTGATTTTTAGGCATAGTTATCGTGCAAATAACTGTATGAGCTTAAAATAACACACTTCAATTTTATTTATTTGTATTGATTACATGCCAGCACTACGATAGCAATAGCAATGACGAAAAGGATTTGGATGGACAGCCAAATTTGAATTGAAGGAATGGGACATAAAATAAAATTCTCGCGGGGTACATGTGATATAATTATGTACCTATTTATGGCCGTGGTCATAGGCTGACTCAGCCTGCACAAGTCACACAACTTTCCATCCTTATCAAGTTCTTCATCAGTCCACGGGAAATCGCTTACAGGCATTCTCTCTACATGCAACGGCTATCGTCTTCACCGCACCATACCTCACCTTACCGTATCTTAAATTCGCAAGATGATTTCTTGAAAATAAATAAAACTAAAGTGTCTGTTTGTAATGTTAAAGTAATAGCTTTTTGAAGCTCATACAGTTATTTGCATGATACCTATGCCTAAGTTTCAGTTTTAAAATTTTTTGTCTGTCTCTCTGTTTGTTCCGGCTAATTTCTAGAACGGGTGGACCGATTTCCACGGGACTTTCCCTGGCAGATAGCTGGTGTTATAAGTAGTAATTTAGGCTACTTTTATTTTGGAAAAAGAATTAAGGTTCCGCGTAAAATATATAAATGCAAAATACAAGCGAGCGAAACGGCGCGGGAACTGCTAGTAAATCATACTATTAGAAACCCGGTTACTGTCATGATTTAAAAAAACTGGCCAAGTGCGAGTCGTACTTGCGTACCGAGGGTTCCGTAAAATATTTTTATCATATGATTTAACTAAAAAATATACGGGTTTCGTAATTTTTCCTTTATCTGTGCTATAAGACGTTGCTTCGTACCAAATTTCAAGATTCTGAGTTCACGGGAAGTACCCTGTAGCTTTTGATTCCCTTGCGAGTGTCGAAAATTTGCAGAAATTTGCTGCATAAACGACTGTATCTTTTGATTGTGTTGGCTTAGAAGTTTTATTTTTTCACAGCTCTAAGGTACAGTAGATTTGAGTATTCGATATAAATTCTAGCTTGATACGATACCACGCGTTCCTGAGAAAAAGGGTCTTGGCAGACAGACAGACCCACAGACGGACGGACAACAGAGTGATCCTATAAGGGTTCCGTTTTTTCCTTTAGATGTACGGAACCCTAAAAATACTAATACTAGTCAAAAATATACATATATGCGTGACTAACCACTGCGTAAACTATAATCGACCAGCGATCAACAATAAACACACCGAAACCAGTAATTGTACCTACTGATATTAAATTACTTAAATTTATTGAGTAGCCATTAGTCCAAATTGTCAAGACACCTCGTAAGACTGATTCGTACATGCGATAAAATAAAATCAATGGCATAGTACCACCGTATTAATTGACTACAGATCCTTAATAGGATATAGATAGGCCTGCCATCACTTAAATTATCGATGCCGGACAAAAACTTCAAAAACCCCGGGCACATGTATGAAATCGCAATTCTTTCCGGACACCCTAAAAAAATATTTAATTACCTTGTTAACGATTCGATTCATCTAACAAATATTATAAGTTTCCCCTGACACCAAGTGTCCGGGTTTTTCACTGGCCTGTTGGTCTAGTGGTTAGTGACCCTGACTGCTAAGCCAGAGGTCGTGGGTTCGA
Organism: Euplagia quadripunctaria; assembly: GCA_963859945.1. NCBI lineage: Eukaryota > Metazoa > Arthropoda > Insecta > Lepidoptera > Erebidae > Euplagia > Euplagia quadripunctaria. Next base: position 20,855,977 of record OY982564.1, on the reverse strand, counting down.
TTCCCACCCAGGACAGATAATTGTTTGATGAGCACGATAATTTGTTCTGTGTCTGGGTGTAATTTATCTATAATATGTATGTATTTAGAAATATTTAAGTATGTTTATCAGCAGTCTGGTTACCATAGTACAGGCTCTGCCTAGTTTGGGATCAGACGGCCGTGTGTGAGATGTGTCAAGTAAATTATTATTATTTTTACCCGGACACCTTTTGAAAACCCCGTCCGGACGATCCCCGGACGCCCTCTAAACTAGGACAAATCCGGGGAAACCCGGACGTATGGCAGCCCTATATATAGATCTGTGTGTATATACTCTAGCACCACTTGTTAGAATCATTTCATGTTTCTAATATATTTTTACATGTGGGTGGTATTTTTTAATCAATACTGAATTACAATTAGTATTAGCATGTATATTAATGGAACACAGGAACACATTCTGAAATATATATTTTTCATTTTAGTGTTAGTCATACGTCGTTATATTATATATTATTATGTTTCCTGGGGATGATCATTTCTTGTTTCTGATATAGTAAATTTTAATGAATTCCAATTCATTATTATTCGTGCTTGTATAGTAATGGATCCAAATCCATTCTGAAAAAAAAACCTTTAGTGTTAGTACTAGGCTCAGGTCATATACTGACTGGGGGATAGTCATTTCATGTTTCTAATATTATATATTTTATTAGAACTGTATGTTATGTTTTTTTTAATCAATACTATATTACAATTAGTTAGTATTCGTGCATGTATAGTAACAGACTATCTACGGCCGCTTATATTATTAATACTAGCAACCCGCCCCGGCTTCGCACGGGTATAAATTATACACCTAAACCTTCCTCATGTATCACTCTGTCTATTAGTGAAAACCGCATGAAAATCCGTTTAGTAGTTTTTCAGTTTATCGCGAACAGACAGACAGACAGACGCGGCTGGGGACTTTGTTTAATAATATGTAGTGATGATATGACATAACTATCTGTAAAGACAGTGATAGATTTCGCATAATGTAACTATAGAGATCTTATTGCATAACAAATAGCTGTTTATATTTTACAACGGTTTTAAGATAAACGCGTCAAATACATTGTATTCTATTATGTCAGATAGATTGCTTGTATACATAATGATATCTCTTGCCGTTTGTAGGTAGCTATTATGAGTAGTTATGTAAGTCTGTCAATAGAGTCTAGTCAGGTGACTGCGCGTGTATACAAAAGCCCATAAGGGCATTATACAGACTTAAATGGAGACAATGAAGTTGGTTTTGTTTGGAGTTTAAAGGTTACATGTTTTTATAAATAAGAAGAAAGAAAGAAAGAAAGAAAGAAAGAAAGAAAGAAAGAAAATAAGTTTATTTCGTAAGACAAAGCATACAACTTTAAACATAAAAAAATATACTTATACTAAGCTAAAAAACTTGTTTTCATACGACACTCAAACTTGATCAAAGCTGATGGTGACATTAATGACATAATCTGTATGACGTGGTGTTATGACGTAGCATCCGACCACGTATAAAATAAACACCTAGGTAAAAAAAAAACTTACTAACACGTTTTAAACTGTTTCTGTGTAATTATGTTTAGTGTTATTGGGATAAAAAACTAATCATTACAACATAAAATTAATTTTCAAGTAGGTGAGTTATACTTCGGCACGTATGGGCCGGCTCGGCCGGAGTGACACGGCCTCACAGAAAACCGGCAGTTAAGCAATGATTTTGTTGGGTTTTGTTGAGTGAGTAGGATTACCGGAGGCCCTAACCCTTACCTCTCCCCCCTCCCCTTCTTGCCGGCCTTTAAGTTGGGAATAGCGGAAGGGGTTCCACTATTCCCGACTTAAAGGCCGGCAACGCACTTGTGACTCTTGAGTTGCAGGTGCCCATGGGCCTTATCATCAGGTGACCCTTCTGCTCGTTTGCCCCATATCCCATAAAAAAAACAAACGTTTGCAGACAAAAGAATTATCTACCTATTAAATGTTTAAATGGTAGGTAAACTTATTTAAATATATTCTACAGATTCGTGGGTAAAGGGTTAGGAAAGCTTTCTCATATTCCGCATGGTGTATTTTCCCTTGAATCCGTAGAAATACACATTTTTAGTTAAATCAGCAACATCTTTACAGGTGTCCTTTATAAAGGTAGGGCAGAGTACAAACATAGAACTTTTGCAACTTCAGATTACTGCCCACTGATTGGTTCCTAGAAACTAGATATTTCATTTTCGCTTACACATCTAGCAGGTAATACAAAAATACAATGTTATTTTTGAAGAATGGAGGAAGCTGATATCGATTTGTTTGCACATTTGATGTCAAATGTGTAAACTCGGATATTTTAAAAATAAAACTACCGACTTTAAGAAATAGTTTTGAAAATGTTCTTCATTTAAGTGTTGTTTTCGCTTTATAGCTATTGACAAATGGAAAATTGCTTACAATTTGTCGATAGCGCAGCTGTAAATACAGTTAGGTACTTTATGTATTTACATACTAACAGCAAATATATGACATATATGTTTATGTATATAATATGGTGAGAAGTTCGGATCACTCACTTAACCAGTCGAGGAAAGAACGAAATTTTAAAAAAACACAGCGATTTTTAGACGCAAAACACATTGAGTTGAATAACTGAATCTATATAATATGCGGAGAATTAGCTATGTCCATTTAACGGAAACTGCAGGACAAACTTATAAGTAAATAGAATAAGTTAAAAAGCTCTATACTAACACTTAATTAAGTAGTACAAATATTCATAATTGTCAATTAAAATTTTCTAAGCAAATGAATATTTATTAATCATCATGATAATTTGGTTGGCTTTCCCACGAACTGCTCACTGTTATTCACAACTTTAAAGGTTTTAATCCAAGAAGAAATTTTAATGAATCTATTAAGTCGATGAGTTTGCTTAGATTTAAGTTTGAAATGAAATATTTATACGGTTCTAAAATATAGACGCGTTTACTTATAAAACTTACTAGACAGAAGCATAAAGCAAATTGACAGAGTGGATCTGAACTGAAGTTTTAGGATTAAGAAGTTAGATGATTATTTCCTAAACTAGTAGCCTGATGGCTACAAAATATTAATTTTAAACGGCGATATTGGTTCAAGCAACTGGCTGTAGGGTTGTCAGTCCAATGAGTAGAAATTAGCATCTTTACTTCGAAATCTTTACTTATAAGAGTGACCTTTATTCAAGCACTTTCATCCGCCATTAGATACAGCATCTGTCTCTTCAAAAAAACTTCGTCAATTTTATTTCTCCTCCAATAACTGAAACTTTAGGGAGTAAAAAATTTCTTGAGCAGTATTCATATTTACTGGAGATATACGGTTTTATTCACGTGTATATTTTGGATCCAACGGGACTTTATCCAGAGATGAAGCGAGCTTCAGCGTCGATGATGGACGCCACACTCAAAGTGTCGGGTCCTCTCCCATCGGGTTCAAAACTAGTCGGGCATCCCCGAAATAAACACGTGAGTAAAACCATATATCCTAACCAACATCATAAATCTCGTTTACGCGTTTGCCCCCTATACCATAAAAAAAGTACTGTTCCCTAGGGATAAAAAATAAATTAGCTCCGGTGAGGAAATGACCCGTGGGTGTTATAACATGAAAAAAAAAAACAAGAAGGAATAATAAAAAAATCCACGCGAGCGAAGCTGTGGGCAAGGCCAGACTTTAATAAGAAAATGAAACTTTGTTCGAAATTTTTATCCTTACTTTTGTGTAGTTAGTCAAACATATATATTTATTTATAAGTATTTTTAATGTTTACATATTTATTACAGTTGAGTTTTTAATATTTTTAGCAAACTAGCTAACTAACTAATGAGCGCCCTCCCCTTTTTAGGGTTCCGTTCCTCAATAGAAAAAAAGGAACCCTTATAGAATCACTTTGTTGTCGGAACCCGTTGGCGCATCAAGTTGAAATTAATACCATATACATAAGTTTGTAAGGTTTTACAGCACAAGTAAAGGAGTCTGTCTGTCTGAGTGTCTGTCAAGACCCTTTTCCTCAGGAACCCAAAAAGGTATCAAGTTGAAATTAACATTAAATATTTATGTTAGTGGTACCTTAAAGCTGTAAAAAAATCAAGCTTCTAAGTTAACACAATCAAAAGATATGGCCATTAAGCTTTAGATTTTAGCAAATTTGAACATTTCGCAGGTAAATCAAAACCTAAAGGGTACTTCCCATTGACCTAGAATCATGAAATTTGGTAAGAAGCAATGTCTGACAACACAAGTAAAGCAAAAAATCCGAAATTCGTTAATATGGTGTTATATCAAATAAAAAAAAAGTTTTTATAATTACAAACTTATATTTTGCGGTTTGTATTGTTTTCTTTGCCGTACATCGCAACTGCAAAGTTAAGTTTGTCGTTCGAAAAAGACGGCCAAAAGTGTTTGAGAATTGATTCCGTAGTGGACGTATACAAGTTTGTTTGCTTACGGAACCCTCAGTGCGCGAGTCAGACTCGCACTTTTCCGGTTTTTTACTATTCAGATAACAAACAATATTATGATTATTAATGTTATTAGGTTTCTGTTAATTTTTATAAACGTTATTTATCAAAATAATTAATGCAAGAATATTATATTAAATTTAGAACCACAGAATGAAAACGGAACCTAAGTAAAAATTAAAAATGTTTGTAATGGAAATTTGCAACAATTTTACGGATATTAAAATCTTCATTATTCAATCGAGTGCAAGCACTTTGATAATTTTCCGAACGTTGAGCCGGAAGTCCGTGGTGCCCAGTGTGATTGACAGCAACAGCAGTCTGTTTAAAAAATAATAAACACCCTGAAGTATAAACGGCAAATTTAATATTTACCGGTCATTTTTCAGTTTTTTACTTTTAATTTGTCGTGACAACGTAGTGTTTTCAAATTGCATTTTAAACTTAACTTGAAAATTTGTTTCAATTTGATTATTTTTTACTATCTATCTGTAGTCTATATAATACTTGATTTAATAAATAATAATTCGTCCAAGTCCTATATCCAAGATTATTGAGTCGGGGGTATTTTAAATGTTTCATTTATACTTGTGTTCAATACTGTACTTTTATGTAAATTTTTAAAATACTTCGTGTCAATCTATCTGTCTTAAGTGCTGACTACGGTAACAACTAATTGTGAATCGTTGACGAAGGTCAGTATACATCAGACAGTTACGAGGTGTTATAAATTAAACTTCGCCAAGTGTGCCACGTTGGGTCGGGAAGTGGTCAATCAATTTATATTGTAGGGATTATCTATCCGGCAACTTATTTCATTGCTATAATTGTTTATTTTTAAATAGACTGTTGTTTTGTAAGTAACTTAATTTTGTTAAACAACGGTTTATTCATTACTAACTTTTAAACTTTCGCGTTTCATTATATATTTATGTATTCACACGGGAATTAATGCGATCGCGAAAAGATATTACAGTGCAACCTGGTCGAAACGTATTTTATCAAATCGAACTTAAAGTTGATGGATTCGTTTTAAGTTTTCACTTTTGTCGGCAGTCCCATGACTGCCTATTTTTTAAGAAGTTAATGTTGCAAATGAACCTGGATGAGCGGTTCATGTAGTAAATATTATTGCAATATAAACCTGAAATAAATTTAAATTTGGGAGTCGAAATTTCATTTTAATAAAATAGTTTTTACGGCCTCCTATAACTGTCGAAAACCTGTCTAGGAGCAGGAATGAGGTGATTAAATTCAACTACCTGTCGTAGTGGATAGAACATTACCGCTTCTGTTGTACGCTCTCTATATTTCGGTAATGACTTTGGCAAACAGCGGGTGGATTTTGATTACGTCAGGTGTTTTAGTATTTCAAGTTGTACGTAATGAAAAGAGTACTTAGCCTCTTTAAGGGATAGAGTTAATTAAACTTGATAAATTTATGTTTACTTTTTTTAATTAATGTTAATTTCTTGTAATTACTAATTTAGTAGCTGTGATGGTGTCTATAATGATATCATACATTATAAACACTTAAAGAGAAAACATTTGAAGAAATAGGATGTTTTTATCGAGTTTAAAGTTAGTTTTTGTAAAAACATAGATATTATACAAAGAAACACCAAGAACAATGAATATCCAATGAATTCAAGTACACAAATATTTGCACTGTGCAGGAATCGAACCCACAACCTCTGACGCTGTAGTCAAACGTTATACCACCCCGCTGCATAGGTCGTCAATGGCACCTTGAACGATTTTAACGACGTTCATTAGATTATTAGTTTAGTTAACGTTACTTCAAAAGATTTGGGTTAGATGTTGAAATAGTTCAGAAAAGTTGATAAGCATGTTGAAATTTACCATTAACGTGATCGTGGGAGAGCCATGCTTCGGCACGTATGGCCGGCGGGCAGCAATGATTGCATTGCTTTTCACCGAGTGAGTGAGGTTACCGGAGGCCCTAACCCTTCCCTCTTCCTTTGTCCCTTTCTCGACCCTTCCTCGCCCCTTATTCCCCCCTTCCCCTACTCCCATCTTAAAGGCCGGCAACGCACTTGTGACTTGAGTTGCAAGTGCTCATGGGCGGCGGTAGTCATGTACCATCAGGTGACCCGTCTGCACGTTTGCCCCCTCTACTATAAAAAAAACTTTTTATCCTGGAAGAACGTTCTATTCCACACTATAGTCTATCTCTGTATCAAATTTCATTCAGATCCTTTCAGCCGTTCTGTCATGATTGAGTAAGGAACGTCCATCCGTCCGAATTTTCATATATTTTATAACCAGCAACCCGCCCCGGCTTCACACGCTTCACACGGGTAGTAGAGGCATCTTTAACAATCATCATCATATTTCAACCAATTTACACAAAACGTTAACAAATTATACACCTAAACCTTTCTCATGAATCACTCTGTCTATATGTTAAAACCGCATGAAAATCCGTTCAGCAGTTTTTATCGCGAACAGACAGACATACAGTCGCAGCGGGGGGACATTGTTTTATAATAAGTAGTAAGATCCAGACAATTTGTAAATACTGATACTCATATCATAAAGAAAGAGCGCAAATTTTGGACGATTGTTCTTATGATGATGATGGATGGTGTTCAATGTACCTACAATGCCATCAAGCGTCAAACCGGCGTAACTATCCCTCAGCGCGCGAACATCGGGCGGTCGGCAGTGCTGCCATCGCCATCGACAGCAAACTTCACTCACTCTCTCATTAATGTTTGTGCAAGTCGAGTTCATTGTAATTTGTAAGAAATATACGTTTCCAGTTTTAAAATTCAAAATAAATCGTTCATTGAAGACATCCTTGCCCCTCCATTGAAAAGGAAGTAGGGAGCAGTCTGTACAGATGTTTATCTTCGGTGGTTGTAAAATTTCAAGAATTAATACATTATTCCAGATATAGGCCAAAGAATAGTTCTACAAGTACAACCAGGCAGAAGTCGTTGAAGGCCGCGAATCACTACATAAATAAAATAATAGCAAACTAAATTATATAAAGATAATTGATAGGGTGTTACTGTGTTTGATCTGTCCTGTACTCTACTAACTTTCGCTTTCCTTGAAATACTTAATTATGTAGTTATACGGGAATTAACGCGATCACGAAATGGGTATTACATAGCTCTGAATTGCCTGACGTTTCGACCAGGTTGCACTGGCCGTGGCAATAATACCTATTTCGTGATCACGTTAATTCCCGCATAAATACATAATTAAGTATGTCTTGTACTCGTAATTATCCCTTAAATATATATTTGGAATGGTTTGGCGATAAAAGCTAAACGTGACTCCATAGTCAGATATAAGTAGAGTCCATACTCTACTCATATCTTGGTGTGTGTTTCGAAGGTAGTTCACGTTTCTGATTATTACTCAATCGTGCGTCTTCGTGCGAGGTTTTCGTTGTTTTCCAACGATATACTGTATTTTTATAGGAGAAAGGTGAAGATATATAATCATTTAAAGAAAATAGTAAGGTAGATGAAGTAATTGTGGCACTACATTTTATTTTTAACCAATGAAGTAAAGACCAAATCATTAAATTAAAAAAAAAATATTAAGACATATTTTCCTTTGTTGCTTTGTTATTGCCGTTCCTAAAAAGAACAAAAGAAATCCTTATAGGATCACTTTTTTGTCTGTCTTTTTGTTAAGACCCGTGACTCAGGAATGCGTGGAGGTACCAATTTGAAATTAACAAAGCTGTAAAAAATCAAGTTACTAAGTCAACGCAATCAAAAGATAAACCTTTTAAGCCTTAAAATTAAACCAATTTGAAAATTTGCAGGTAAATCAAAACCTATAAGATACTTCCCATTGACCTAGAATAATGAAATTTCTCAATAAGCACAGCACGAGTAAAAGATTTTTTCTTTTTGTTTTTTTTAGGAGTCTAGAATATAATAATAATAATGTATCTATTTATTGTTCACAAGTAAAAGTTTACAAACATAATTTCATAGATGCTATATTACAAATAATCACTAATAATGCACTGCTGATACTTAAAAAAGGGAATCCTGTGCTATAAGTACCAGCATCTCTTTGTAAAAAGTAAAAGACGTTAATTTGTTGTTATATTACAAAAAAAATATTTTTTGCAATCAGACTTATATTTTACCGTTTGAAAATTGACTGTGATGTACATCGATGTATACTTTTTTTTTTACTGCAACGTTAGGTTTTTCTTTCGGAAAAACGGGTAAAAATCTTCGAGGATCGATTGCTACGATGGATGAACTACCTACAAACAAGTTTGATTGCTAAAGGAGCCATCCGTACACGAGACCACTTTTTTTTCTTTATACGGTAGTTAATCGAAGATAATAAACTAAACATAAAATACATTTACATATAAATAAGTTAACTGAAGTATTTAAAGTAAGATTTGACTATGAAAAGAAAACTGTCAAACAATTCCCGTTCTAATTTTTATGGTATAGATGTCCTTTAGTAGATATTTAAATAGGTATACAGGATAGGGTAAATAGAAGATAAGGTGTGAGTTTCTTGTAAGATTCTTTCATACGAGCCCTATGTCTTGGAACTCGTAACTAGAGTCTTCTTTTTTCTTATTTTTCTAACTCGGTGATTTAATAAATTGTTTTTACGAAAAAAAGTACATATTATATTTAAATACATTTTATTTTAGCTTCTTTTAATATGAGATTTAATAATACGAACAATATATCTCTCTATCGTATACCAGAAACAATTTACAGAGAAATATAAATGACAATATATATTTTTTTTATGAGATAGAGGGCAAACGAGCAGATGGGCCACCTGATGGTAAATGACTACACACAAGTGTGTTACCGGCTTTTAATGTGGGAAGGGGGAAGAGGAGGGGAGAGGGAGAGAGAAGGGTTAGGGCCTTCGGTGAACTTCACTCACTCGGCGAAAAGCAATGCAAGCATTGCTTCACTGCCGGTTTTCTGTGAGGCCGGGGTATCACTCCAGTTGAGCCGGCCTATACGTACCGAAGCATGGCATATGTAAAAATAGTGGCAGTTTAAAAATTCTGCAATCTATGTTATAAACAAAACTAGATAATGAATATATTTAACTTCAAGACAACTCTGAAGGCATCGTTGAAACAGCTATCTTATTTAAGTAGTAATCAAACTAGAGTTTAAGTAACGTTAATCTGTGCGAGGAACATTAAAAAGAAATAGTTTTAATGTAATTTGAATTAATAAACAAAGTGCAGGACTAAATCACTTTGAATGTTTTCATTTATTTGCAAATGAGTGAAGTTAAAATGGATTGCATTATGTTGAAAAATTATGAAATTCCTTTTTTTATTTTTAATTAAGTAGGTAGTCTGTAGATAGATAGATACATACTCGTTATTGCACACCATAAATAGGATACAATTAAAAAGAAATACATTAAAAACAGTAGTACAATGGGCGGCCTTATCGTAGTAAGCAATCTCTTATTTATTCAGATCTGTATTCAGAGTTCAGGATCTTATGATTGGTAACTATTTGCGAGAGACTTTATTCTTTATTAATTTGGGTATGAGAGAATCATGAAATTTGGTAACACTGCTTCTGACAAAATTAAGTAAAGGAAAAAAATCGTTAAAGTTCGTTAATTTATTGTTAAATCACATAAAATATTTTTTTTGTGATTAAAAACTTATGTTCGTCGTATATCGATGTATGGCAGAATATTTTTTTGGAACTGTACAGTTAAGTTTGTCTTTCGGAAAAAAAAAACGGGCAAAAAATCGTGAATCGATTCCCGGGTTGGACGTTGGTACTTTATTCACACATACAAGTTTGTTCGGTTACGAAATCCTCGGTGCCCGAATCAGACTTGTACTCGTTCGGTTTTTACTGTAGGTTTCATGCGTTAACATTTTCAGTTTGGTGCATAGAGTGCTCCAAAAGTTCTCAGAAACTTTGCAAGTTTGAGTAGAAACCATCCATTACTCGATAAATGTTAGATTGCACTTCAATGTAAAAATTAATATAAAAATGTTGAATACTTTAGGTAGTACCTTTAAATGAAGTTTTCCTAGACAAATGAGTTTTAATATTACATTCCTGTTTGTTGCGACGCTGTTTTCTTTGCTTTGATGAAGCTATTTAGTTTTGATTGTTGTAGCAATTTAAACAATGTAGCGCGATTTTATTGCTGTTTTAAAATAAAAATAGTATGATAAAAAGGATGAAAATGAAGTTTGTCTGCTGGTGAAAACTTAAAAGCCGTGCGGATTTATCACCTAGGAATATTAAAAGCCAAAGAATTAGTTCATTTATCTCTTACTTCTGCAGCTACTCAAAAAAAATTGTTTATTTATATATTGGTACTGAATATTTTAATGAATAGTCTACTTTTATATAACAAAGTACAAAATTTCATTAATTGTGATATAACAATAATGACACTTTAATTTATCATAAACTTAACTGTAAAGTAAAGTAGGTTACACAGGTCTACAATAGTTTTGCTACTATAACTAAAGTCCTTTTTGTATTTACTAGTTATCTACATTCTAACTGCATACATTTTTTTATACTTTATTCTATATTCTATGATATATCATTTACCCAAAACACGAATTCTATCATTTTTGAACTGTTTATTGTCTTATTCTACATGAAAAAACATTTCTTTAGACTTATGCCTGGTTTCTATATTCGGCTACAATCAAAATTTTCTTAAAATTGTTAGCACTTTACGTTATTCATGGGGTTTTGTATACGACCCTAAAATACACAGATTTGTCACATCTATAGCTTTGTCTGTTTGTTAACCGGTTAGCGACTAACCAAATTTCAATAATAGTATTATGGTTGCGGTGTACAATTTATCTCGATTAGTTAAATGATTTAATAAACATAATTTGACCTTTCAACTTATGTGTAAAATTTCTGATGTGCGTGTGTTATTAAAATAAAGAGAAAAGGAGCCGGTAGGTTGCCGGTAGTTTCAAAACTTTAGGCACAATTTTTTTAACTATCCTCAGAACCAATCACCTCTTGAACCCAAGAGGATTCATGTAGAAGCGAGACACTTACAATTATCATAGTGTCTAGAGAGTAAGTAGTAGTGTAAGTAAGTAAGTTTATAACGAAGAAAATAAACTATATAGTATTGGATTTTTAAGGCAGTCATAAAACAAAATATTTTATTTCTTTCTAAGACATGTTCAGTGTCAGCTGATTTGATTTGGTATAATTTTGTATACGCTACTTGCTTATAATAAACGAATTTTTGCGATTCTTTGCGACGATTGACGGCCTGACAAATAACAAGATTATTTATTTGTCCCCGAGAGCTCGCATTTCTTCTGTTGCAGATATATTTATTGAAACATTCCAGTTTCACTCACGGCACTCGCCGAAGAATTCTTTTATTAGGGTATCGAATAGTAACAATAAAACTAAAGGATATATTTTTATCTCGTGGCCACTATGACAATGCAGCGAGTTTAAAAATAATTACTTATTTACTCACGAACGACAACTTTCGCTCTATCCGCACAATGCATACACGCTTTGAGGCTATTTTATCGATGTTGGTTAAACTAGCGTTTTGAAAGTTGCAAGCAAGCAGTGAATTTGTTACATTGATCTTATTGATATCTGTAATATTTATTTTAGATAGTTACTAGATAAGATGTTCTAGACTAGAATTTTAGTCAAGTATACTGTTAACAATGTAGACTCTACTATTAAAACTTATGAATCGTGTTATTTTATTACTATACTGTTATAGTAAATATGATAATTGACCATGCCTGTGTCAGGCACACAATGTTTGACGAGACGTTGTATGTAGATATTAACCAGATGTATTAAAGGACAGGGGATCAGGTACTGTTTTTAATACTTCCAGATAAAGACGTGCGAAAATATTCATAGGCCTGTTGGTCTAGTGGAAAGGGATCCTGACTTCTGATCCAGAGATTTAGCTCTGCAATACTACTAAAGCACTCGCTGTGTTCTTTTTTCCTTTCATGTGAACCCAATTAAATCTACACAGCTATACCAAGTACCTACAACTGAGATTTTACACGTTTTCTGAGAAGATAATGCACCACAAGTAAAGGCTTTACTTGTAGTTGTATGATTGATTCAAAATTGCCAGAACAAAAATATCTTTCAACTAAAAAAAATTAGAGTAGCAAATCCTAAACTTAATGAAATAAGAATATATTGATTTAACCTTTTTACTAACTTTAATAGTTTTATCATATTCTTCTAAACTTTAAGTTCAATCTTGGAATATTCCTGCAACCTTCGACCATGAACGAAACGACAATTAAAGATGCTCATCTAACATAACTGTCACGTTTCCTTTTCATCTCACAGAAGAAAAAACACTCAATTACAATACACTTTTAATGGTTAATTCCTTTGATCTATGATGGTAGATACCTTCTTACCTTGTTTAAAACTAATTCATATTCATTGCTGATAATAAGGCAGCGACGTTAATAAATCCGGAAATTAGCCGCGGTTGAGAGCACCTACTTGGTTTGAGTAGGGTTGTCACACTAACTTGGGGTGGACAATATTACAACATGCCAAAACTGTGTAGAGTAACATCTCTAAAATATCATTCAATTTAGATACATGCGTATATATATATATAAATATATATAAGAATACTGAATTTAGAACTTTAATAAAATTAGTACATTATTCAAAAGCAATCATTATATATTTATAAGGGTTATCTTACAATGGCAATATAGTCAGAATGTAGGTTAAGGAGGTAATGCAAGCTAAAATTAATACGGTATTAGTATACGGTATTATATATAATGACAAAATGGTAATGATATAATATTTTTAACTTCTCGTTTAATATTCATATATTACATTCAATCATTAGCTAAATCAATATTTGTTTGCAGAGAACTGATATTATAAAATTGATGTTGCTCATATTTACACAAATATTAGAAAGAAATATGCTCATAATTTTTTTAGCGGACTTTAAAATCATGAAGTAAATTTCATGGAAAATAAGATTTAGACTCTAATAGGTATTAAACTAACTTACTCAATCAGTATTGCTGTGGGCTCAACGGCCGAAGATAGATTAGACGTCTAAAAGTCCATGGTCATCTAATGAGATAGTAGTCATCTCGTGAACACGTTACCAATAAATTATTTATGTTTTATTTCATTATCATCGGAAATAAAGTTTTGCTATTTATTAAGTTTTAATTAAGTAAAAATTAATTGCACTGACGTTTTGTGTCAAATATAATTTTAAACATTCAACTCACGTAATAAAAAAAAAATTGCCTAGCTGACATAAGCTACTGTCATAGATCATATTTTTTACTCGGTTATTATATGACTTAAGTTTGTAAAATAAAAGAAATGTTTGTGGCAACCCTGTTCTCGGATACTTACAGAAAAAAATATTTTTATTTATAAGCTTTCAGGAAGAATTACTATGTTTATGAAAACTTCTTCGTGTACAAGTTGTAGTATTAGGTAGGTTGGAGCTATCGTAGCCGGTATATAGCCATAGTCATAATTGTGTGGCCATGTGGCATACTTAATGCCATATGTGTATATTTCTACCTTCTAAATTAGCACTTAAGTAGTAGAAATATTATCCACCAATTGTCGTTATAATAATCATATTAGTATCATTGTCCTGAATTTAGGGTATATACGCAAACACTTTATTGGTTTACATAAAATCTTAACCAAATAGCGGCTATCGTATTATATCATAGCTAGACATCTCCAAGTTTAAATATATTATTAAAGTGAATTGTGTTTACCTCTCATTGGGGTGCGACTACCCGGTACCGAACCACCTACTGCACGCTGACATCACTATCCACCTCGGTAGCGCTGGAATCGCTCCGTTGGCTGGCTAAAAGGGCAGTGAACTTATAAACCGTTTGTTAATTACTAAAGACCCGGGTAACTTTACATTACTAACTACCGGGTAGGTAGGTATATTTTATTTAATACATATATGTAGCTTCACTCTGCATTCTCTATCGCATATATCAAGGAATTGTTCGGACTTATACCGGCCGCAACGTTTCGCCATCGTTCAACGCGACAAACCCCTTTCATCCCCATCACCTGGATAATTGGCAATCCACCACTGTGTGGTTCTCCAGAAATTGTTTGCCTCGGACAACCAATCTCTGGAACAAATTGTCGCCTGCGGTATTTCCGGACCGATGCGACCTTCAAGAAAAGAGCGTACTCCCATCTCAAAGGCCGGCAACGCTCTTGTGACTCTTGAGTTGCAGGGCGAAGGTAGTCACTTACCATCAGGTGACCTGTATGCTCGTTGCTCGCTATAATAATAAAAATATTCTATTGTAATAATTTAGATTTTTTACTCTAACGAATGTGACCCCGGAATGTTACCTCGTTAGATAAAACGCAATCTAGCTTGCTAGGCAGGGAATTCCTTATGTTTATCGTACATTTATTATATACTTTATTATGCTACACAGTAACCCGATGTATCAAATGATATTTCATGACTAGTCAGGTATTTACAAGCTAAGGCTGCGACTTGAACATACACAAAATACACATGGCTTGCCTTTACCAGTGCTCATACACTCACAATGTTGAATCTTTTACGTGCGCGATGTCAGCCATTTCCCACTGTACGAAATACTCTGGCAATCCGGCTCACGAACTGGACCAAAGTACAACACAACTTGTACTGTATGCTTGTAGTTTTTTCTAGTGTCATTGCATAGTGCATGTGGTAGTTCTCATTCGAGTGCCTAGCCAAACTAGGATGGAAAATCCTTTTATGCCCTACCTCACATTTTATTGAAATTATACTGCTAAATAGGCTGTGGTTTATAGATGAAAATAATGCAGCTAAGAAAAATAGCTTTCCCAGAGTGTTATTTTTTAATACGAAGATACGATAAGAAATGATTGCTTACAAGCAGTAGCTTTGTCATATTTTTGGTACGATCAGATTTTTTTGAAGTGAAAACTTCTTTAGCGGCGTTGTGCATTTTTTGGGATGGGTAAAAAATGTTAAACTCGCCGCGTCAGGACATCGCGTCAGGACACGTGACCTGATCGAAAATTCGTAAGATAGAGCCAAGTTTCTTATATTTAAAAAAATATAACATTGAAAATTCAAACATTTATAGCGGCCAGAAGCGCAGAACTTCCAGTGTAAACTATGTATGCATTTAGATATGACGTGCAGTCCTACGACTGACTGTTTTTTTTAATTAAATATATGGAATAATTTTATTAAGAATAACATATTACATAATGTTAATGAATAGGTACCTACATCGATATATATTAAATGGAATAATAATTGAAAATTGAGAGGTGAAGAGATCCTGAAGAGTGTGTTGCACAATTCGTAAATGGTTTTAACATTTGATTGTTAACATCGAAGAAAAATAAAAAAGGGGTCAATTTTCTTTTGTAAATGTTTGTTCATATAATGATATGAACACACATTATTGATTGATCAAACGAATATATTTCGAGTAGATATTATGAAATAATAATATTCTACACACATGCATAAAAGCTCCAGTTAACTTCATGGTAATCATAATGAAAATAACACAACAATAATTTAGAATAAAACGGAGGTAAGGAGTGTTTGAGTTTCAAAATTAACCAATTTGAAGTTAAACAGCAGGTAAAACTAATGCGCGAGTTGCCTAACAATGTGTGCTGGAACTTATTTACTCTTGGTAACTACACAATGTTTATATAACTATTTATACGTTTAATTAGTACGCGTGTATGAGAAAAGCAGGTAGGGTAGTATTGAAATTTTTTGTACACATCACTGTTGGGCCACTAAAGCAACGCATGATTAACGATTGCATGTGACGTAGTTTTAATTAGTATTAATTTTGTAATTTTCTTAAGACTCCAAAGTCGATAGTTATTCTTTACAAACATTGAAGAGGAATTTTTTAACTGATTGGGATATTGATAAAAATATATTTTTATAATCGTTCTAAAAATGTCTTCTTGAAAGCAGGAAAGCGAAATAAGAAGTCATTTAAAAGGTCTACAAAGATCCGCATTTCAACACTTCAATTTAACGTTATTTCAGCTGTAAATAAATAATGACATGATGAAATTTTAATCTCCAAAATAAAATCCTAACACAGTAAAAATTTAACAACCTTTTAAGTGTTATTAATTAAATGTAGAACATCATCAAATATTCTTATCTATTAAAAATCTAATTTTGAAATTGAAACATTGCTTTTGGTAAGAGAAATAAAAACCATTAATACATACAACAACGCCTACTCAAGTATATTTCCAAGACGCAGTAAACTCAAGAAAATATGATTTTTAAAATGTATGTAAACGTATGAACATTGTCATGCCAAATCCAATAAAAGCTAAATTGTAATATAACCGAGGGACGGTCGCGTCGGTCCGTGCGCGAGGCGCCCACAATAACCGTCAAGCATTACTGATGCTAAAACATGCATCGAGCCAATGTTCCAGAAACGAACTTTTTAAAGTTTGTTTCATAAGGACGCGGTCACTAGGATAAGATATTTTATCAATTTATTTTGTTCTGAAATATCGTGGCTTGGATAACACGTTAAGCCGTCGGTCCTGGTTGCCATAAGAACATCTGTGGCCTTCGTTACTTATAGTTGGAGCCCTAAATAAAGTCCGTTAACCTGGTCTAACTACAGAACTACGATATCGCCTAGTACTTGGGTTGTGAAAGTCTGATGGGAGTCGCTTAAAATATCGAAGTTCGGCCGTTTCGTAGTAAGACTGAAAGCCCACCCCAACTTAGTTGGGAAAAGGCTTAGAGGACTATTTGGTTTGTTTGTTTTATAGACAAAAATAAATTATTAGATTGAAACTTTGACCTCAAAAGAACATACCGACAATTACCAGTACAAAAATCTACTTGTTTAAAAAGAATGCACCTCATTCTTTCTTCTCTTGCTGGTTTGAAGATCTTCCAAAAGCGTATTACAGTGTTTTCCAATCAGCTCTATATGCTTGTCTACCATTTAATTGAAAAAGTTGTTTACAAACCGCAAACTTACGGGAAAGGTTCCGGTTTTTAGGGGATTTATATCATCCATACTACGGTGACTTCTGTACACCACGAGCAAAGCACTCAGGTACGATCAGTAAAAGTTAAACTGTCGACGAAATTAATCAGAAGTAAATTGGAGGAATTGGAATAAACGAGGTTAATATTTTAACAAAAAATCGGGTAGTTAATTCCTAATAAAAATGAAAGCTGATTTCGAGCAGTAGCGAAAATGAACAAATATTTAACAATTATTATCGTTTCTACTGAATGACTTCAGTGTAGATATTGGAGGACTATTATAAATTTTACCTATAAAGACTGAATTTGTATGGTGAGGACAGTGAAGAGATTTACATCTAGAATACATTATTAGGTATTTTATAAATGTGGGCCCCTTTTTAGGTATATAATTAATTGAATAATTTACTATGCAAAATTATAATGCAAATGATTTTTTCTAAATTATAACATAAGGCCAAAACTAATATTTTTTTAAACTGTGATTTTCTCTACACTTCTACGTCGTAGCAACCCCATGTTCAGTAGCAAAGTGCTACGTGTTTGTTGTATTTATTTAACTTATTTAAGAAAATATGTCACACTGATACGCTTACGTCCAATATATTCTTTACCTATTAAAAATATAACTAAATATTAGAATTTTTAGTTTGTTTAGGTTTTAACACCTTAGATTCCAAGTGACAATTGCGGAACACGTCGTGTCACACCATCAGAGCCATGAAAAAAGGATAGGCTAAATAGAGATTTTACAAGAATTATCTACGGGACCATACCTTTGATGGTTCTTCAGTAACAAGATATCAATCAATCGTGTTGAGACCTATGTATCTTATAAAGTCTATTAAAATAAATAAAAAAATGGGATAAAAAATAATTAAAAAAAAAAATTTACTGCATCAATTCTTCGTAGCACTTCGTAGCAGCTGTGTATATACATCGCCTCAAAATAAACGCACGAGACCAATAAAACAAATAATAAACCAAGAACAAGCAAAATACAGCCGTAAGCTTGTATTTTATGTGCAAAAAGGATCCGGGTTAAGCCATTGACAGGGTTAATTCGGCGTATCGTACGATTATCAAGAGTTTAACTACGCGAATTTTACGCCAAAAGTGAAATTTTATTTTGTGAAGTGATGACTTTGTAAGCGAGTTTCCAGAGCAGTTTAGTTTAAAGATGACGAAGTTACTGGCAATTTGTATTAAAACCGTATATTAACAAGAAGGTACAACATGAATGTTTGCGATTTTAAGGAACATTTGAATTTATAATATTTATTTAACAGGGGACATAAAAGTTGGCGAACATGAATACATGTTTATTTATGCAATACATCTTCTTCAGTCTCGAAGATTGCTAAAAATAGTGTTAACATTAATTCGTTTTTAGGATATCGATAATAATAAAATCAATAAAAAAGCAAAAAAGCTAAACCGATTGCAATAAGTAGAACTAATTCCATTTCGAATTATCTACATCAATAATCAAGGTATATTTTTCGTTTGGTTAAACGCGCTAATCTAAACGAGTGCTTGCCGCATTTAATAAATATCTTGTTGCTATTTATTGCTATTCTTGAGGAAGATTATCGGCTTTTCAACATCACGCTACAACTCTAAGTAGTGGAACAGTGACCATAAATGCAGGTGAAATTAGTATCTGACTTAAAATCAGAATGTATGTCATGATTGACATGATTTTACTACGATACACACAATGTTTGTATTTTCATCAACTTAACAATGTAACTGAACGTATAAAGTAATATGAGGTCTTAAAATTGTTAATTATATACATAATTACTTTCAGAATTAATGGTAAGTACTTGACGACATAATCAAACATTGAATTACCAAGAACAAGTAAATACGTCGAATACAAATGGAGGTTTAACATTAAACACGACCATTTCATGATACAGAAGCAGTACATTCAAGTAATTGCTCACAAATTCAGTTAAGAACAACATCGTATAAAAGCATTTACAATGAGAGGCATTGTGGCCAAAAATCACCAATGTTTGTACAAACACTGGGCCACGCAGGTGCACAAACATAGACCAGAATTATAAATAGTGGGTGTGTATTTACGTGGCGGATTCAACTTGGGAAGTTTATTTAGGACCAGTGCAAGTCTGTGCGATTATTGTCAAGCACTTAATTAATTATAGCAAAACGAACATATACATGCAGCTGCGGCAGGGTTAAGAGGAGCTTAAGGTCTAAAGTGCATGCATTTATTAAGATGTAGGCGACTATAATTTCTTGTTATATTTAGAGACAATTAATAAGGGTGTTTGTGTATAAATATATTTTTTAAAGTTATTTACTTAATTAATATGATTGAGCATGATGGTTTTTTTATATAATGGGAGGTTATAATAAGTGTGTGAAGAAGGTTAGATGTGCGGAAGGTCCCGATCTCATGAGAATATCGGAATAAAAAGTAGCCTATGTGTTAATCCAGGTCTCCAGCTATCTAGACACCAAGGTTCATGGCAATCGGTTCAGTAGTTTTTGCGTGAAAGAGTAACAAACATCCATACATCCAAACATCTATACATCCATACATCCTCCAAACTTTCACGTTTATAATATTAATAGGATATTCACTAGTTGTGAAGGTACAGAAACTATACAGGGTGTTATAGAAAGGGGTGGTCAAATTTTAGTTGCGTTATGTGTAGCCGACGAATAATTGAATCTTTTTAATTTTTTTCCGTAAATACTTTTTCTTATATAGGTACACCTCTCTAAACAGCACAATATGAATTTTCATTCATGTCAACTTTAATGATTTGGTTTCTTTTTCTTTTTTATGCAGACATTTTCAACATCCGACAGACAGAAAAATCTGGGCATTCCATCAACATCCTTGGTATTAAGTACCTGTAGTTTAATTCATGTCACATACGAAATATTAGCTTTATCGATCAATTATCAAGTTTAATTTTTTTAAAATAAAATTTTTGTATTAAAAATCACGAATTTTCATAAAATTGTTTGCGCTTTACGTTATTCACGGGGTCTACAATACGACACTAAAATATGACGACACCTTTTTTTAACAGCCTGTATAATAAATATGTTCATAAGTTTATGAACCTTTAAAAAAAGGTATAATGGTTAAGCCTATGGGCTATATACGAGTATATAATATATACCTCATAGGCTTTTTCATTACACTTTTTTTTTCATTCCAATAAAAATTGCAGCAGTCTTCGTGCTGCCCCACAAATTACTTGTAATCTTTTGCTAACAGCAATTAAATTGTATCATAACAAAAATGAGCACAATAATGCCACAAATTTATCCAAACAGCCGGAAGGGACTAATGTTTGATATAAAGCTGCTCACCTGCCACCCGCAAAAAATAAATAAAAAAGCAAAAATGTATTTTTAAACAAGTACGAATGCCATTGTGAATCTTTCGGACACAAAATTTATGTAAATTTTCGAATGAGTTGAATCATAATGGAAATGTATAGGATTGTTTTCGGTATTGTCATTTCGTTTTTAAGGGTTCCGCGCGTAAAGGATTCCAGCGGGATGTCTCAGGTCTTTTGTGAAAAATATAAAACGGTGTATAATTAGAAAATATAAGAGATTGTTTGTCATTCCGCCACTTCAGAAAACTCGTATTATTTTATTAAAAATAGTGGTGAACTATATAATAGTAGATGATATAACAGTTCGCTATTTAATAATAATGAATTAATATACATTATTATGATTCGTTATAGCGGTGACGCAACGCCATTGGTCTGTCTCACAAATAGCGGATAATGTCGGGGTGATATAAAGGCTAGACGTGTATTATAAGATATATAACGATCAATTAAGACATCACAGTTACGATTATTTAGTGAATATGATAGTTTATAGCTATAGTGGTGAGATAACATATAGGTAACAATCCCACCAGTTTTATTTGTTACTAAGTAACCTGCATTAAAACCTCGTTGAATGAAAAGGTTTAACACTTAGCATGTGTTGTAACACAATATTCTAGGGTTATTTATGTTGATGGTATGAGTTTTCGATAGTGTAGATCTTTTGGTTATTAACATAAAATATTTATTAAACCAATTATTTCGTAAAATATACAAACTCTTAAGTTTTACAGTTTTAATTACGAATTAGACAATCAATGTTAGGTTTTTCGATTTATATATATTCTAATAATTGTTTGGTTATTTTAGGTTAGGTATATTTTATTTGGCCTCATTTTTAACCGACTTCTTACTAATTCAATCCAAGTGTTATAATAATTAAGTTACTCAATGTCTACTGTAAGTAATTTTTTTTTGTGTTTGCTTTGTTAGTACACCTAGAGGAATTTAAAGTTCATACATTTTCTTAAACCATAACCACGAACTACTCAGATATAAAATTTAACAAAAAAGTGGTCTATAGAGATAATAATTAGTAGTACGGAGCCCTCACTAAGCAAGAGTTAATGGCACTTCGTCAGGTTTTAGAGTCAAACGGTTTCTATTACACCATTGTTGTAATGAATTAATATTCAGGAACAAAACGATTCGCGCCGAGAGAAGCGAACAAGTAGTCTCCTGCCTCGTTTCAAGTTTATTTAGCTAAATAATTGCTTTAAAACCTTGCCTTTTCATTTGTAAAGTTTGTTTTGTTTGGGTAACTTTTAACCCTTGCCTAGCCTTGTTTGGGACCCGGTTGGTTAATTATTTGTGTGGATCAAGACTACTGTTACCTTTCTGGTTGTGTTTCTGTAGGGTTCCTACCGTAGGAATGTCATGGGGAATCAAAACATCTAAATTAAGGTGCTGCTTACGAAGTAATAAGAATTTCACGATTTAATCAGAGTTATTTCACGCCTCGTTGTATGCGGTTTTAGTTGCTGATGAATGCTTGTAAGAAAATGAAAATATCTACTGCTACCAAGTCTGTAAAAATATAAAAATGTGTAGGACTATTTACTACAACTATAAGTTAATTCCGCTGCATAAAAAGGTATGGCACAGACGATCGCTCGAATAGAAGTCGCCCCACTAGAGTAACTACTCGTAAGTCCATCTTACAGAAAAAAGGTTAAACAGCCCTATTAAAATTTCTTTCTTTGTTTGGCACCATGATTTTGTGCGCAGAATACAAAAGACAAGTACAGAGCCTTAGTTATATGGATGCATATTATTTGCGCGAGTTTATTGATGTGCGTTTACAAAACTGTTGTTAATGTGCTTTAAAACTACTTTTTTAAATTAACGTTATGTAAACTGACAAATCTTTGTATTTATCAATCTGTCATACCTATGTGTCAGTTTTCTCGGCTCAGCTCGGAACCATTGGGCATGCTCCGGCACAGACTTTCATTTCGCCCAAACTGTAACTCTGAGCTGTAAAGTAAGGTATCGGTACCTAAAAACCTCTGAAATTATTTTATCCACTGGCGGCGGGTTCCATCTTAATGGATTATTTTAAGGGCATTTAGCACGGCTTAGCACAGACGGTCGTCCTCCCCGTCGAAGTAGTAACTCTAACGGTTAACTAAAAAGAACGGTGTCTCTTCGATACTGCTTATCATCTAGTGGTGGTAAAAAGAGTAGCTCCTCACCCAATCAGCGGGTTAAAAATATCGAAGGACTCGTCTTTTGCTTTTTCACATAACTCGTACTTCAAAATGGATGATGTTGCCAAAAATTGTGGCCATTTTTGTACGTTAAATGATAAACAAAATCAAATTGGCCGCAATGATGGTGTTGTTGAATTATTAATGAGAGAACAATAATTTAAATTTGAATTTTACTGTGTGCCAGTATTATTTAATTCAAATGTAAAAACTCTTTAAGAAAATTTATTTAGATTTTCAGTTTAAGAAAAAAAGCAATAGTTGAGCTAGCTACGCCAGTGACAATAATTGCTATAATAATCAGTTAGTCATAAAAGCAAGTAAGATTACCAAGACATTGTTGGAATTGGTAAAGTTACTCACCTTAGCATATTATATTAGTAATTTACCGAAGTAGGCATAACAGCTGTCACTGGTCTGGCAACATCTTGACATACGCACAATACTTGCACATCCGGCCGCTAGGGTAGTCACTTTAACCAGCTCAGTATTAGGGTTGCTACGAGCTTGTTGGTTTGAATATTTAAACTCACTAATCTCAAAAACTAATAGTTAGATTAAAAAAAATGTATTAGGTTCCTACTCGTAGTCCATTTATTGAGAATGCTAACTAGTAGTAAGTGCTGACCCATCAGGTGACTTTTAGTCATATAATCAATCATTTATCGTGGGAGAGCCATGCTTCGACACTTATGGGCCGGCTCGACCGGAGTGATACCACGGCCTCACAGAAAACCGGCAGTGAAGCAATGCTTGTATTGCTTTTCGACGAGTGAGTGAGCTTACCGGAGGCCCTAAATCTTCCCTCCCCCTCTTCCACCCCTCCCTCCTACTCTTCCACCCCTCCCTCCCCATTTTCCACCCTTTTCTAACCATTTTCCACTTTTCCCTCCACCCCTCGGCCCTCCCACCCTTCCCCTATTCCCACCTTAAAGGCCGGCAACGCACTTGTGACTCTTGAGTTGCATGGTCGGCGGTAGTCATTCACCATTAGGTGACTCGTCTGCTCGTTTGCCCCACATTACATAAAAAAAAAAATATTTAACAAATTTTAGTTGGATATTTTATTCGAATGTTAGTTAAGTAATTATTCTGCCGCTATTAAATTAGTTGACAACTCAGAACCTATCATGAAATGCGATTAAAATGGCTTACCAAAGTTAACAATCTATGGATTAATTTCAATAAATTTCATTATTCGTACCCATTAATTTCGACGTCTCAGATTATGTCCTGATTAATTAATTAAATTCGTCAAGTTTTAACTAGTCGGAGTATGACGGAATGTTATTAGACAGATCGTTTCGATATTATAGGCTGTAAATTTAATTTACTTGTATCTTAAAGCAGAAATTGGTTTGATATTTGAGTTTTAATGAATTGTAAATATATTGTTGGTTTGTTTTTATTTAGGACTTCATTAGTTTGGAAGACAAAAGGTAATCAATTCTAACTTGTTTTCTTCAAAATATACTTCTAAAACCTAAATTTTGAAACTAATACCAAATACTCATGTACGCGGTTCATTGAAGCTGTAAAAAAAGTCAAGCTTCTTATTAAGTACGATTCACACCGAACGGGCCGCGCCGGAGCGCATCGGAATGCGATTTTAGTACAGTGATGGAAATTAAAGTTTATATTTATTACTTAAAATTCACGTTACTTAAATTAAATAATAATTATAGTTTAAAAAACTAAAAAACACGCTTTTATAGAAAATTCAACTGAAAAAATAAAAAAATAAATCGAATTATTGCATGTCATCGGTCTTTGACAGGTGTCAGTCTTTGGAGGTTAAAGTGGGTCAAAATCGTGACCAAAGGAGTCGGCTACAAACATACAAACAAACATACATACAAGTGAAGCTAATATAAAGCGTGTAAAAAAGAAGGTAAATCGGAACCTATAGGGTAAGTACTTCCCTTTGACCTAGAATCACGAAATTAGGTAAGAAGCAAGGCTTCACAACACAAGTAAAGGAAATAATCCGAAAGTCGTTATTTTTTTGTTATAATCCGAAAGTCGTTAATTTTTTCTTATATCTGTTTTCTGTTTTCTCAAGACCCTTTTCCTCAGGAGCCCGTGGAGGTATTAAGTTGAAATTAACATCAAATACTTAAGACAGCGGTCCCTTGAACCTGTAAAAAAAACAAGCTTCTAAGTCAACACAATCAAAAATTTTAACAAATTTGAACATTTCGCAGGTTAATCAAAACCTATACCTATAAAAAAATATATATGTGACATGACAACAAATGGGACCCCATTTGTTGTCATGTCACATATATATTTTTTTTGTGATAACAAACTTATATTTTGCGGTTGCAAAGTTGATTTTATCGTACATCGCAACCGCAAAGTTAAGTTTTTCATTCGGAAAAGGCGGGCAAAAATCTTCGAGAATTGATTACCAAGATGGACATACTATCTACATACAAGGTTGTGTGCACATACAATGTTGCGCGAGTGAGACTCACACTACTCTGGTTTTATTCTGGTTGAACGTATCAGCAGTACATCATACCATAAACGTAGGGGATACTGTGGGACACGGCTAGTTGTTCATATGCACGTTTTTGTATATAATATCATTGTGCACGTTACGATGTTTGCAAGTAGGTACATGGACCTAATGCCCATGCCTAATGATATGCAATGCCGGTGCCTATAAACTCTATTATCCTACTAACTCCTCCATCACTAGTGTTGGCGGTTCTACTCACGAGCAGAAATACATCGCCATGTTTATAATGTGTTTTTTTTTTTAGTACCGTATCACCGTAACTTCTAGGTTGGAGGTCGGACATTTCCAGTCCAAATACAAGCCTACAGTGCCCTACTTCCTCCAAAGTATTTAACAGTATGTTTTCCTTCATGGTCTATTTGTGAAGTTACTACTATAGAGAAATTTGTCCCTAGTGCTGCTGTTGTCTTTTAGAAGTACGAAGAATATTTATATTTAGTTGACTCGATTTACGTATTTTTAGTAAGTACTCCGTATCTAAATGAAACAAACCGCAAACTTACTAAATCATATTGTTACCTATACTTAAGCCACATGCTGCTTTTTTATAAATCGTGGCAACCAAAGTGACATTTATGAAGGCTGTATTTCTATTTAGAAGGCTATTTTAACGAAAGGGAAAAAGTAAATGAAATCGACCAAAAAACTTAACCCGTATTTGATTTTTGTTTTCAGGCTTCGTCTGTAACTGATCGGTAGTAATATTGTGGTTTAGATGTACAATATTTCGACGTCTATTGCAAAATAACGAACAACCTCAAATCAAGCTTATCCTATATAGAGCTCCAACTTGTAATATAAGGTGATGCAGTGTTTGCTGTGCACTATACGCTTGCTAGGCTCAGGAGAGAATTTAATCGACAAAGTGGTGTGTGTGTGTGTGTATGAATTTCTCCAAATAAAATTCTGGAAGCTGGAAGTAAATTTATATATTGAGGAAAGAATAATAATAACCTTAACACAATTCATACAATGTACATAAGTAGGGTGAATTTGAGTTCATGCTTCAGTCCACATCATAAGTTTGACACAGAGTGGTGTTCCAGAAGAACGATTTATTTGTCTTTTAATCCTACTAATATTATCAACGTGAAAGTTTGTGAGGATGTATGGATGTATGTTTGTATGTATGGATGTTTGTTACTCTTTCACGCCAAAACTACTGAACCGATTGCGATGAAACTTGGTATTTAGATAGCTGGAGACCTGCATTAACATATAGGCTACTTTTTATCCCGATATTCCCACGGGATCGGGACTTACGAGGGTGAAACTGCGGGACGCGCTGCTAGTATAAAATATAATTATGAGTATCAGCGCAGCGGCTCAAGACAGGTACTAGTTACTAGCTTTCATCTATTTCCTTTATTTTATTGTGTGGTTAAGATATGACTACGATCATAAAAGAAAATAATAAAATAGGTAAAAAATATATTTTAAAACCTCGAAATTAAACCATCAGTGAAAGTTGCCCTTACTAATATATAGATAATTAGTATAGAACCAACATCAAATTACAGTAGTATCGCACAGAATCCACAGATGGCGTACAAATAAAATAAATGAACTCGCGGTTAGTATTTTTCGTTGCATACCACCTCTTTTTCCGGCTAGCCCCGATCCGCCGAGCGTCTAAAGTGTAACGTACGTTAAGGAAGTTCTGCGTTTCAAATATGTAAAAATTATTATTGATATTCTTTATAAATATAAAAATCAATCTGACTAATGATTGGTTTGAAGGATTTACATTGATTGAAATTTACTCTGTAGACTTTTGCCTACCTGGCATCATACTTACTAGGTGCATAGGTACATATTAAGTTAACTGGATGGCGGTGGGTGTACCAATTATATTTTAACTAGCAACCCGCCCCGGCTTCGCACGGGTACAAATTATACACCTAAACCTTCCTCATGAATCACTCTGTCTATTATTGAAAACCGCATGAAAATCCGTTCAGTAGTTTTTCAGTTTACCGCGAACAGAGAGACAGACAGACGGACGCGGCGGGGGACTTTGTTTTATAATTATAATAGTGATTATTTTGTGGATTTTATATGAATTTATGGAATTTATTTCTTTTATACAGTTATGCGAATTAATAAGTATCTACCTAATTTTTTATTAATAATTTTATATCGTATATGAGAGTGATATACTTATGTCAGTGAAATTTCAAAGCTCAAAAGCTGACAAAAGATCTTAAGTGTAAATATAGTGTTTAAATATAATCTTAGAAAATAGAATGAAATGTTTTTATTCGTTCTTATTTTGGTACAGTGCCTACAAGGCGAATCAATGTGATGACCTCGTGGCGGCCATTAGTGTCGTTAGTTATTTATTTTTATTTATAATTATGATATTGTTACAAATGACATATAAAACGACTTTATGGATTACGATTTACTGCACGAATGGCCATATGGTTAAATTGATCGCCTCGCCACTACGCCGCGCGGAGTGTCGTGGGCTCGATTCCCACGTGGGACAAAACATTTCTGTGATTCACAAATAGTTCTAAGTTTGAATCGCGGGAGCTGTTTTTTATAAAAGAAAAAAGAAAAATTATTTTTAATGTTCGTTTCTTGACTTTTATTCGTACATGCCGGTTAAAATATCATTGTAGAAAAATTACAGGAAGAGTTAATCAAGTATGTAGCTTTCAGTAAACAGAAAGAAAGTAAATAATATTTATAGTATTATAAAATATATAACATAAATAAAATTTATAGTAAATAGTATAATAAAGTTTTTATTCGAGTAAATAATAGTGTTTAAGCTGTTGTTTGAATAACAGCACAACTCAGGCGATTTTGTAAAATAATTTAATAATAAATTGTAAAATGGATGTAAAAAGTTCACGATTCGAACAAAATAATGTAGGTATTAGTCATTAATAATATAATTAAAGAAATTAATATTTCTTTTTGCAATAATACAGAACTTTGATGATTCAATTATCTATGTTGTAATCAATTAGTGACTAAATGTATTATAATTTGAAAGCAAAAAGATTAACTGTTAATCCATAAATGACTGGCCATATTTGTCATAAGGTTGTAAGTTATAAATACATAGTTATTTTAAAACTATTAATCAATCCGAGTACTAAATATCCCTCGATTCCAAAGTTAAACTATTTTAATAATAGACTGGATCTCGAATACAGTTTGTTCCAAGTTAGTAGTTTTGACAGATGACGTAGATCAGACTCAATGTCCCAGCCAACAGAAGCACTGAGATATTGGACTTGTAAACTGATAAGCGTTTAGTTGCTCAATTAATTTCACTAGAAACGTTTGTACAGGCTTTGTTATTTTGGGGGTATAAGTAGGTATTTGAAGTTTAAGTAAGACTATCGCTGACACAACAAGCAAAGTAGGTTTCTGCTTCATTCTGATTAGACTGACTCGAGGAATACCTTCACTCTAGTAAAGACCAAGTGGAAACATATTAGATTTGTAAATCAGTACTTAATGTGATAATACTTGCAAGGTAGAATACTTTACTTGGTTACCCGACGTTTCGATCGAATTGCACCGATCGCGGTCAGAGGTGGACTGGTGAGAGCTCATCGACGCCTCCGTAAAGTGTGAGTTTTGGCAACGACCCGCACTTGGTCTTCGCTATTTTTATTGATACCGACAGTACGAAAACAAAAACGGTCGTACGATCACGCAAGAGTAAAAACATTTTAGTGGAAACAAAACTACTGGTGTGGTTAGCGTTAAAAAGCATGGGTAACCGTTCTATACACGGCGTACGTCATTGTTTTTCTTTTATCTTTTCCTTAGGTTGTGCAAGTGATACTTCTGCTCCATAAAAAGAAACAAAAATTATGTGCCTAGGTACATATATATAGCTGCCTATAATAAAATATGTTACACAAATTACTTTTACTACCTTTCTTTTGAATAAGGAATCAATAAAATAACAATAAAAAACACACACTTTTATATACGATTTATAGATTTTAAATTAAATGTCAAAACTAATGCTAATACCGCCGAGACTAATGAGAATAAGGGATAAATTAACTCTAAAATATGATTATTAAACCAGACCTCGAAGGAATGCGTTTTTCCTTCCAAAATACACAGCAGAGAGCATTTTATTTTATATTCTTGAAGCCAGCAAAGGAGTTATGAGTTCTCCCGCTCAAGTTAACTTTTATGATTCGAAGTAGTTTAGTTCGCCACAGGTTTACGCGGTTGTTAGCTAAGTTTAAGGCGCTTAAAGATGGTTGAGCGGAGTTTTGAATTTCTTGTGAATTATTATAGACACTCTGATTATATCCTTATTATATAAAGAAGCATATGTAATGATTAATTTTATTATAATTAACTGCAGGTTAACTACAGTAATTACAGGTTTCCGATTTATGACTATCGAATTTCATAATAAATGATTATGCTATTTACGCTTGATACGGACGTTGATGAAATAAGATACGGACGTTGATGAAATAAGGACTATTCGAAAATTTCCGCGTTAATGGTAAAGTTATTGATAATTATTTGAAAAGTAATAAGAAAGCACGAGACTATTAAAACCTTAAAAAAGCTTTTCGAAATTGATATATCGCTTTTCCGACGACAATCACACGATATTACGTATAAACATAACCAAAACAACAGAAAGTGTTTAAAGTGAACAGTGAGCGAGAATACTAGTCTAATAGCTATTCAAACTGATTCCATTTATAAATGAAGAACTTCTCTCGAAGTAACAAATATGTACCATCCGATGTTCGGCATTATGGAGCAACTATAAGGCGTCCATTAGACGCTCATGCAAACGTCAATAATTACCAAAAGTCATGATTGACGGATGTTCGTTCGACATCAAAATCTCATCATACAACCGTCAATCACGACAGATTATTCGTCAATCACCGTTTTGATTGTGGCAAAATTGATAGCAAAACCTACCGTATAATGGGCGCCCAAATGCTTGGCTAACGAGAACATTATCGGGAAAGTCGTCATGTCTATAAGTCAAAACATGAATAATATTAGAACACTTGTTTAATTAGGTGCCTATATTCTTTTAAATGTTTATAAATCAAATGTACGTTACACAAATTCACGGATTAATAATTACTCGGGAACGGTACGGGTCAAATTTCAATCCTTCTTTTTACACAAGCCTATAATTTTAAACTCAATGTCAAACTTTTTTCAAATACGCATTAGCCACCACTCACATACCAGGTGTAAGCGCAAGTTGACTGTAAGATACGAATGTCAACGAGGTCGCTATAGTGCATTTTAATATGCTCATACATACACCTAATAGCATATGTGTAACTCACCGTAATGTTATTTCCTTGTTCATTAACGGAAGCTAAACTTAAAGCGGTATATTGACAGTTTGGGGTGACACGTTATACGGAAGAAACATGTTACGTAATAGTCTTGTAGTATACGTGTTCTTGTTTGACTGTTGAAGTTTACAAATAAAAAAAAATAGGATCGGTATTTTTATTCAATGAATGTAAACTGTGTTTTTGGTGAGCATTTATAACGTCTTTTATGAATATTTAACACTTTAAAATGTTTGGAGAAGCCTTTGTAAAGCGGTGGCAATAGGTTAATCAAATTGAATTTGTATTAAAAAATGTTTGGTTAAATAACAAATTGGAACGAGAGTACGTTTTGTTTCTGTAAAGTCGACTGTCTCCAAAGGTTGATGAGGATCTACGCTTGCGATCAACAGTAAATTTTGTTTGCCTTTCGCTGTCTAATTATTTCTGTTAAACGTGTTAGATATTTAAAAGGTATTTACCTACGTTGTCATTCATGTGCAATGGTGTATTAGTTACAACTTTCTTTTCAACATAATATATCATTATTTCGGGTACGTAATAACTTTGACGATATTAATTTATTAACAGCTCGTAACAATCATTAATCAATTATCCGTCTATCTATTAGATTCCAAGCAAATCGGAACTTAAAACATAAAGCTAATAAAATCTATACAAAAGGCGTTTACTTTTACAGCTTCGAACGACGCAGTGCAGGCTACATTTTTACGGCCTTTATATTATCATGAATACATATTCCCTGTCTCAGGCCGTATGAGAATACGACTTCAAATTATCATACATTCATTGTTTTTCTTTTATTCTTTCCGTAGACTGAGACAAATACAAGGCACACATCTTGATTCCTGTTGTTGTTATCGTATTCATTTGCCACTTTTCACAATTTCAACTCTAAGTCGCATAAAAAATTTAATTTTTTTGTTTGTTTAACTAGAGGACCGCATATAGGATTTATTAAGTTTTCGTGCTGGGTGTAGGGGCAAATTGCTAACAACATCTCAAGCTCTAAATAAATAATCCGTTTTTGTTAGTCATTAGTGTTTTCCTTTAAAATACTCAGTGGTAAAACCGACACTACGTTACAAGGATCTTTAATTATTGAAATTAATAGTAAGCTTTTGTAAATTAAGTAAATAAATAAAAGTTGTTAACCAACGAAATTGCCTCACCATATCCTTGGTCCACCTGGTCTTGCATCATATGGTCAACAATGAAGGTATAAGTGGTCATTTTGCCTAAGTGTTTTGGATTTGATCCCAACGTTGGCTTTTTTGACCCAGTGACACAGAAATAATTCTCTGAGAGAGAGAGGACTAGTAATCTCCGGTCCTGCACATGGAACACGAATAGCGCTTGCGCGCTACTTGTAAAGAAATACAGCACGTCTATTCTTACAAGTAAGAATTTTTGGTCCCAAAACTTCACATCGTAATTGTCGGTGACATTTTTAATTCAACTGCATAGTTGTATTTCCTGTGAAAACGCAATTTTGCAAAAAAAATAAATGTTTAAAAAAAATTACGATTTTATAGAAAGTTACCGCGCTCGGTCTCCCTGGGAGAATGGAATGAAACTACATAATTATGTGAGAAGTAAAGATTTCTTGTATCGGT
Source organism: Euplagia quadripunctaria (assembly GCA_963859945.1). Lineage (NCBI taxonomy): Eukaryota > Metazoa > Arthropoda > Insecta > Lepidoptera > Erebidae > Euplagia > Euplagia quadripunctaria. Next base: position 20,823,336 of record OY982564.1, on the reverse strand, counting down.
AAGCGAGGCCGCGAGGGAATGAGTAATAAAATAACACCGAATGGCCAACTTCTGTCGCAATCTAGCCTGTCTTTAAAATTTAAAAAGAAACTCATTTAAAACTTTGGCTGCCTACATTATTTTCATCCTACAAAAATATTTCGCATCCTGCAATTGCTATTTTCATAATAATTTCTCGTTGATATCCTTTGAGAGATTTGTAGTTAGCGGAGCGGCGACATTTTTTTGAGAGTGAAATCTGTGATTGTCAGACTAAGCGATACAAATGAACGGAGTATATGTGCATATAAAGTTTAGATATTAGACGCTGTTAAAGGACTCTATGGGTGTTACTAGTACCTATTGTAATACGAAATAAATAACTTAACAAAATTAAAGTATTATTACGAAATTTGAATACCTGTAGTTCTTTTACAATCATTTTGTAAGCATGTGTACACCCAACAAACATTTTATGGGTTGCCACGACGTGCCAAATCTAACTTTTGGTTCCATAAGCTGGTCGCAAATACGTTGCTATCACGTCGTTGCCAATACATTTTTTTTAATTGTCAGTATCCATTTTGTATATTTATGTATGGCTATTTGCATCTTCAAAACTAAAGTGTCCTGTACATTAATCTGTTGGGAAATTAATTTTATCGAGTAATATGAGCAAGTTTTATCTATTAAAGGAAAGCGCCTTATATATTCTTTAAATTAAGCAATATTTTCAAAAATATTTTCAACGAACGTGCTAACAGTTACCTTTTTACGACTTAAGAGTTCAAGACACGACCATAATACAACGTCTAAACAACTTATTCATTCTGTGCACTTAGTATATGTCAGCCATTAACGTAATTAGGGTTCATTTAGAGATTTCATGTAAAAAATCAATCGCCCAGCTTTTTTTATTCATTTTAACGTCATACAGTTATTTTTAAGAATCATAAAAGACTGTCTGCAGACAGTCTCTTATGATTCAGTAACCATGGTTACTGAATTTTTATACACTAATACGACATCCAGTCACTGTAAAGTTATATAAAAGTGATCAAATTGACTGAAAATCATTTAAGAGTGCATTTTGTCACTCTTACACGACCATCGCGTAAAAGTAGTTCCCGCGACTCTAATATGATTAATAACGGTGTAAAAGTTGTATAGGCGTTACTAAGACGACAGCACTGGTTATATCGCTAAAAGTTGTATAAAGTCATAGACGACAGGTTGTATAGAAGTCGAATAAGATGTCTAATACGACTAAAAAGTTGTATAAAGTTATGAGACACTAAGCCGTATTACATAATGAAATCACTTAATTACGACGTTTACAGCACTTCGAGTAGCGTTAGTTTCACTTATGCGACTAAAATGTTTGTTGGGCAATTCACACAATACCTGGCGGGTTGGCAGCCTTGCTTACTCGATTCGAGTTAGTGGCCTGAAATTTGATGAGAAATAGGAAGGTTTATAAACATGCGGATATTATTATTAAGGCAACAAACTGAATGAAAATGAATAAGGCTCAAAGTAGGATTAGTCTACAGGGTCTTCAGAAAATGCTTTGTATTCGCCAAATTGGCGTAGGTATTGGCAATTTTGCAGCTACAGTTTTAGGTTCCTCATAGAACGGAACGTGTTTATCGTACAACTCTTGAGATTTTCTTTATTCTACTGAACTTCACGTCTGCGAATAAATAAACGAACATGAATTCATTCATTACGTCACAGGGTAGTTGAAATTAAAAACCTCTGTCATAAACTTTCCAATTACATTGGACTTAAAGTTGAAGCATTTCTGCATACTACGAACAGAACTAATTTTTATTATTCATGACAGTGAATTTCTACCGGGGATTCCGAAGTCGCCGCCGTAATCCCGGATACCGCTAGGAATACTTGCCGAATAAATTTTAAGCGTTGTTGAAAGAATAATATTTTTTTCTCTTTTGGAATAATTAAGTGTCGAATATCTGTTTAGTTAGAATTTCAAAACAATAACACTTATTTGACAGTACGCTTATGAAACAGAGCTTAAAAGATACTCTATAGGTTAAGCTTTGCTTAGAATAAGACTAGAATAATAGAGAGCTTGGGTTAAAAGTTTGATAAAATGCGAAAACAGTATCGCCCATTGACACATTTTAGTTAAAACTGTTTTTCATGAACATGGTCATACTTGAACGACTGTTATAAATTCTTAAATAAAAAAATAAACACTCGTTTATTCTTCGTTCAATTGCTGGCTTTCCTCGCTCCCGCATCGATGAAGATGGTCGTGGGCTTGTATGGAATTGCAATGATATACGCTCGAGCTCGTCAGATGGATAAATAAAATGATTCGGTTCGAGATCCCATTTGTTTATGGTATAGGCGTCCTACTGGTGGCTATGGTCAATAGACTGGAGGAGCAGAACGGCTGTGCGGAAAATTAGAAAACTTAAGAAAACTTAACCTTAGCGCTTTTGACATAACTGTCAGTAGTTTGACAGTTGGCACGATTGACAGAATGTGCGCTGCAAATTATACCAATTTGAATTCAATATTCATAGTTAAGACAGGACAACGTCTGTCGGGTCAGCTAGTAAACTATAAAATCAAGCAAGCCGTTTTCGTCATTTTAGTAATATCCTATTATTCAAGGAACAATTTGAATCAAAATAAATATAGGTATATTTATTTTATAAATTTATTTTTACTCGGTACATGTACGAAATGCGACATATGTCGTACTGTAAAAAGGTTGTCGTCAACACTTCCAGGGCCTAAATCCTGAGTAATGCTCAGATTTGGCCCGGATATGTCTCTCCTCTTGCGTAGACAGACATGACATATTTTGTACAAGAAATAGGTGTCTACGTTAAATCGTTAGCACTATCTGGTGTTACTAAATAGTGTGTTATTTTTTTATAGTTTGAATAATTCAATAAAGAAATATATATAAATAGGCAAGACAAAACAGAACCATTTTCTCCTATGTTTGCCAACTGATTTACTTTTTGTTTTCTTATTATCAGTATTTTTTATGGTATAGGGGGCAAACGAGCAGACGGGTCACCTGATGGTAAATGACTACCGCCGCGTCTGCGTTGCCGGTCTTTAAGGTGGTAGTAGGGGAATGGTGAAAGAGGGGGGAGAGGAGAGGAGGGTTAGGGTCTCCAGTAATCTCACTCACTCGGCAAAAAGCAATGAAAGCATTACTTCACTGCCAGTTTTCTGTGAGGCCGTGGTATCACTCCGGTCGACCCGGCCCATACGTGCCGAAGCATGGATTACCTACGACCTGAGATATCGACCAACAGGTGTTCTCTAAATCTTAAAAAGCACGTACTTGTACTAGTATCTAAGTTATCCAATAAGCGCTCATCCCGCTTGTAGCTTGAGATAACTAGCGGTTAAAATCATTGTATTTACCAACCCTATCAAGTGGGGATAGGGTTGGTAACACAAAAGTGATATCACCAGGTTTAGATGGTAATGGGAAGGTCCTTACCGGCTAAGTCTGGCCACCTCATGCACCGACAGACAAACAAGCTTATGCTATTACTGCTGGTTAATCACAGTCTCCTGCCGAGAGGAGGTTCTTCCAAAAGGCTCCAGGCAAAGGACCATAGCAAAATCGGCTATGGTCTATCCTCGGCATAATTGTTGAATTATTATTGTACCAATGTCATCTAAATAAATCAACGTTTGAACGGGTTCTAAATGATGATGGAAAAACAAGACGTAAAAAGCTTTCAAAATATTTGAAAGGTTTTCAAGGAGAGATTTTTTAATGACTTCAAGTTACATAAATAATGATAAGTAAATAATAAACAAAAAACATGTACATTCCACATCTTTTGAAGTTCACCGGTACGCTCGTGTATGTACACTGTACATATACGAGCGTAGGTAAATATTAGAATTTTACGAAAAAAGGCGTGATGTTGATGTTTGTGAAATATTATTATTCTATTTCGACGACCGATGTGGCATGGTGGTAAGAGAATGGTTCTGCCCCATCACGTGTCACGGGTTCAATTTCCAGCCAGTGCAAATATTTCTTATATAAATATGTCTATTTGCATTGGTGTTAGTGTTTCTGTGTATATGTGTGTATAAAAAGAAAGTATCTAAGTTCTGCCCCTGTTCTAGAATTCATAATACAAAATCCTTTGGGTCTAGAAAATGACGTTTAATAATGCCAGAATATTATTAATATATAATTTTTGGAGTTCCATTCCTAAAAAAAAAAAGGGAACCCTTATAGGATCACTTTGTTGTTCGTCGGTTCGTCTGTCAAGTCCCTTTTTCTCAGGAACCCACGGAGGCAAGTTGAAATTAATGCCAAATGCTTATGTCTGTGGTCTCTTGGAGCTGTGAAAAAATCAAGTTTCTAACGCAATCAAAAGATACGGCCGTTTAAGCCTGAGATTTAACCAAATTTGAACATATCGCAAGTAAATCAAAACCTATAGCGTACTTCCCATTTACCTAGAATCATGAAATTTGGTATGAAGCAAGGTCTCCTAGCAATTTTTTCACATGAAAAAATAGTTTTTGTGATTACAGATTTATGTTTTGCGGTTAGAAAGTTGACTTTGTCGTAAATCGATGTATGGGAGAGTATTTTTAGAACTGCTAAGTTAAGTTTGTTTTGTTCGTTTTTCAGAAACAACCAAACAAACATCTTCGAGAATTGATTTCTGATCTACATACGAGTTTGTTTGCTAATGAAACCCTCGCGGCCTCGGTGCGCGAGTCAGACTCGCACTTGTCCAGTTTTCTTTTATTATCGGTTCCTCTAGAGTGGTCAGTCTTTGATCATCATTTGTGAAACTCTCTTTCTTACTTTGCCGTTTCTCGGAACTATATTTACAGTTCATTTAATTTTTATAAATGTTATTGTCAAGAGCTATGTCGCCTCTTGTAGAAAGTATCTCGTTCAAATAGATAGTTACCCATATAATATTTAATACTAGCAGTTCCTAACAGTCCCACCTGTGTTAATGGTCATTGCCCCACACCTAAGGATCATAGCGTGACGTTACATAGCCTACCTTCCTCAATTAATACTCTATCCAATAAAAATAATTACTCGAATCTGACTAACAGTTCCAGAGATTAGCGCGTTTAAAAAACAATCAATCAAACCACAAACCCTTCAGCTTTATTATATTCGTATAGATATACCTATTAATCAGCGCGAGGACTAATTGCGCAATGTAGGATCAGTAGTTACCATGTAGTTCGGCTGGTATTCGTTGGATGGCGCTGAAGTATGTTGTTCGCTGAATGTGGATGTCGCCACAAACGTCGCGAAATTCATGTAAAGGTATAATTTTGTGTTAAAACCGTTTTCGCTTGAAGCGAGATTAATTAAGAAACACATCAATTTGCAAGCAGTTAATTGTCGCATCGCGTTGGCTCAAGAGATTAGCAACTCTGAAGACTTACCGTGTAATCCTTTAGAAACGATAAGTTTTTAGCCGCTTACACTCATGACAATGTATTTTGTTAATATGTAAGCTTGTGGGTAAAGCTTTCATGAGATGAGATGATGAGTTGAACGTTTCCAAGTAGAGGCGCTCGGTCAACAACAGGTCATAATACAGATAGTTTTAATAACGTAAAACTTGACAGTATCTTTTACAAGAGTAGTAGCATCAATCAAAAGTTTTTAATTCGGAATGATTCCTGAAAAACTATGAAATAATTGAAAAAGAAATGAGTAACACTAATTATTGTAGCGCCTCAGGTATGTTTCGGAGGCAGGAGTGGATGACTTTTATGCCATAATGAGAAAGCGTACATATTCATTTTTAAAGAAGTTAAATAAATGCAACAATTTAATAATAAAAGAATTATATGAAAATGTATATAATAAAGTTGACATGATTTTTATTCATAAATTTACATGTAACAATAATAAAATGTAATTTATTTTTATGGATATTAACATTAGGGTAAGCACTTATTGTATTACTAACAACATATGGGTTGACAACTTTAAATAAATGACTATTATTATTATTAACTAAAATTGATGCAATTTTTATTTCCTTGTAGTTAATTAAAACGTGGTTTTTGGTTGTTGTCTATAATACACATCAACCAAAATTGGTATTGTTCTGTTACTTAATATGGTAGTCACTGCTCTATAGGAGGACCATTGGGGAGGAAAAGGTTACCAAATCACGACTATCACTACTAACGATGTCGGTTTTCGTAGGCACTGGCAGCCGATTACCTTCTTGTTTACTTCTGTAGGTATTAAAAAAATATTTCGTGAATCAAAACAAGCCCTGCCAGATGGTAAACGATTAACAGTTGCAATAAGCACTCGCAGGGCCAGTGCGTTATCATCAGTGATCGGAATTGATAGAGTTTAATTTACCGAAACTTCGAGGAACAGAGACAAAAAGTGGAGACCGCATTATGCCACAATATTTGGGACAGTTGTCCCATTTTTTTGGAATATTCAATTAAGTACAGTTAACGTTATTACCTGCAGTAAAAGGATTAAATAAATACCATTCCGGTTTTCGTTTATTAAAATTGATAAAAAATGGTATCTCAATCTCGTTTTCTTAGATTAAACTATATTATTTTTAATTATGTTAACATGTAGAAAATTAAGTAGCCTAAGCAATATCAGCATTAAAGGCTAAGAAAAATAAGTAGATTCAAAATTTAAGTATAAGTTTCTTATATTGGGTAAAATACAAGTATACCAACCACCTTCCAAACTTTTTTACTTGAATATATGTGGATATTGGATTGGATGGATTTATTATGCATTTTCTCGTAAAAAATGGCGTATAAAATGTTAGAACTTATATAGCACAATTTGTGATTGAATGTTTAGAAAATGTATGGGAAGAATCCTCCGTAGCCAAAGTAGATGTTTTAGTCCTATGTTCTGATAGGGTAGCATAAATGTTAAAAGTATAGAGTATTCGGATGTTGATATACGTTGATTTCAGTTGTAAAAAACTATTCTATGTCTATCAGGCATGCCAAATCTGTGTTGAAAAAAGACAATTTAAAAATTGATTTAGATTCTATTGGACAAGATTTTAAAATAATTCAAACTTCATTATAGACTTCACAAAAATCGAATTGCCAACTGAATTTTTCCATATACATTTACACTTACTTCTACTTATAATTTTATGAAACAAAAACTGTTCTAAGCTGGGGTTCATTTGAACCGATTAAACTAAAATTAGAAAATGTTATAGGTAGAAACCCTCACCTTGATGTGTAATGAAACTTTGATGACGATTTTTCGTCATATATGATAGATTTTCCATTTGAAAACCAATCATTATCACACTTCAAATATGTACCTCTAATTTCAGTTGATTTTAAAAAGCCCTCCTCCACATATAAATTAATTTTAAGTATAAAAAGAAATCGATTAAAGTAAAAAACCACCAGACAAGTGCGATTCTGACTTGCGCACCAAGGCTTTCGTTAATAAACAAACTTGCATGTACGTAGATAGTTCGTCCATCTCGGGAATCGATGCCTGAAGATTTTTGTATGTTTTTTCCGAAAGCCCAACTTAACTTTGCAATTCAAAAAATAAAGGAAACTAGGGAAATTTACTGTGACGTACATCGGTGTATGGGAGAGCTCATAAATCGATGTTCGTCACAGTCAATTTTCCAACCGCAAAATATTTTTACGTGATACTTATAACAACAAGTTTTCAGAATAATCTCGATATTCCATCAACATCCTTGGTATTAATTACCCATAGTTTCATTCATGTCAGCCCAGTCTCTTACGAAATGTTAGCTATATACATTGCATACATTCAAATTGTCAGTTTCGAAATATGATTTCTGTATTAGAAGTACCAAATTTCATTAAAATTGTTATCGTTTTACGTTATTCAAGGCTTTATGACCCGACGAATATTATATAATAATATAAATTTTATTACGGTTTAATGATTTTGAAAATATGTTATTTAACACCAAATACTGCTGACCGTATGAATGGCGTAGTGGTTCAAATGATGAAGTCGCAAATCGCCACTACATCGATCTTTGTAGATTTAATCCAAACTTGGAATGATAAACTGTTACTATTCTAAGTCTGGCTATACTTTGTGTCTGTTATATGACAATAAACTGATGGCTACAGCACAGCCACACTAGAGATTGTGGCTGTACCTTAGCTATCAGTTACCCTTCATTATACGTCAAAACGTAGATTCTGCAGAAACTTGTATGAGAGCTTCTATGTGGGAGAGCCATGCTTCGGCACGTATGGGCCGGCTCGACTCCGCTCGTTACCACGGCCTCACAGAAAACATGCCGTGAAGCAATGCTTGCATTGCATTTCGCCGCGTGAGTGAGGTTTCCGGAGGCCCTAACGCTTCCCTCTCCCTTATTCCCGTCCTTCCCCTCTCCCCCCTCTTCCCACTCGTCCCCCCTCCCCCTCTTCTCCTACTCCCACCTTAAAGGGCGGCAAATACTTTTTTCTAATCTTATTTAACACTTCATTTAATTAAATTTCATTATTTTTAAAATGTATAAATTTCATTCAGTTAAATAATAATTTTAACCGTAGCCCTTTGATTTTTAAGAAAGAAAACAAAAGTGACTTAGCTCTTCTTTTAAAAAATTGCCACATCATTGTCTTTCAATTGTATAATAGTAGAAGTTATAAAACAATAATATTCAAATCTTACTATAACCTGTTTTACACATATGAAAAGATGAACAGTTTCAAGTTGCTATGTATAAATTACGTAAGTAATTGGGCGAAGAAGTCAGTCAGCCACAAGGAGGCTGTCGCCCCTAATTGAACCAGCTTATCGAGTTAACTCCAAACACCCATAACGATGTCGAGACATAGGTACATAAACATACAAGTAGATTGGTATGTATAAATTGCTAAAGTGGTATGCATCAGTTTATTTTTTGTGTTCTTTTTAATAAACGATAATCTATAACATATAAAAAGGCAAAAATAACAATATTCCAGTACCATTTTCACCTGTATTTTAACTGATTATCGTTATTTTTGAAGTGAAAACTTCTTTAGGCGCGTTGGGCACTTTTGGTATGGAGAAAAAGCACTGAAGTCGCGTGACTGTCACATTCAGATACACATTATACAGATGTATGCGTTTATGTGTTTTCACTTTAACGTGTAGTCCTACGACTGTCAGCTTTGTTTTGTTTAGTAACGATTGACGTGCTGAAGTGCCAATTTTATTTTTTTTCTAAAAATGATTATGATTAATATATTGGAATTTCAACAAGTGAGAACACTAGTTTTTTTAAATGTTCGCATTGCATAACGTATTTTTTCTGAAATGGATTCCGTCATTGGAAAAATTGGCCTGGTTGGAAGCTCGTTAGGTTTTATATAACTGCGAATAGGCCGAATAGTAATGCATAAATAGTGAACTACTGTCGATACCGACATAACTACTAAAATAACAGTTTTTATGATTTTTACAGCTTCGCTGTATAATATTCAACTTTATACGGGTCGGTAAAAATAGGACTGCTTCTGCACTTAACACGAAATCTCGTCTAAACACCACTAATAATATAGGTTATATTTCTTGTAGTAACTAGGTACAGCTTTTTAGGAAACGGGATAGGTATTTCAATCTTTGAATGATAACCAGCGAGCGGAAAAGTGAAGCTTAAAGAAATAGATTTTATAGTTATTAAGATTTTATATTGAAACAAAACGTAAACGGAAACCAAGTTCAATAAATAAATACTCACTGTTCTAGGTACACGTACAGAGTAATTTTCGATTGATTTTGATAAATTACTCAATATCAACGATTTAGATTACGATTAATGATTTATATTAAGGGGACTGATATTCAGAATCGCAGTGTTAAATTTCATGAGTTGTTAGATTTTTGTACGTAGAATTAATATAAATTATTAAGAGTTTTTCTATATGTTTAGGGTTCCGTTCCTCAAAAGGAAAAAAGGAATTCGTATAGGATCACTTTGTTGTCCGTCTGTCTGTCAAGACTCTTTTTCTCAGAGGTGGAGATAAAAAGTCGAAATTAAGATCAAACACTTATAATTGCGGTGCTGTAGGTGTGCTTGAAGCTGTAAAAAATCAAGCTTCTAATGCCGCGTTCCAATAAACAAAAAACGATTCGTTTTGCTTACGGACGGTAAAATTTCGTTGAATTTTCAATGAAAATTTTACCGTACAACGCAATCGAAAAATATTTTTTCAAATATTTTTTTTTCAAGCCGAATCAACTATTTGTTGGCTGCACGTATGTGCAGCCAACAAATTGCTCCTAAAATTAGACTACCCCTTTCTGTAACAGCCTGTATATATATTAATTAATTGAGTGAAATAAGTGATGTTGTTACCTTGAGTACAAACATGGGAGCAACTTTCGCGCGCGGGCTTTTTCGTAACGTAAGCAGATGTTTTTGAATTTCTCTTGTTGATATAATTTAAAGCTAGTTTGCACCTATTACATGTGTGAGCTTCATCTAACTACTTGTAGTTGTTATAATGATTGTAGCTCTAGCTACTTTCTGGCAGTGATTATAACGGCAGTTACACTTAGCCCTACTAGTTGTCCCTACTGGTAGGGCTAAGTGTAATTTTATTTATACTTACTCCTACCGGTAGGGATAAGTATAATAAGTAACTATTACTCTATGAATGTTGTGTTCAAAAAACATAACATAAAGATAGTTTAGGCAATAGGGAATTGGAAAATTTTTGTTTTAGTTCATTAATTTAATAATTTACTTTTGATAATTTATTTCAAAGTTTTCAGTTTTTTATCTGTTTTAAAATATGCGAATCGAATGTCGCCATGACGTTACGTCATCACGTCGTCGGTATAAAACTTGGTAAATTGTAAATTTTGCTATTAATTTTTGAATATTTTACTCCTCCGGTGTATTTTACTGAAATATGTATATATATATTTTTTATTTAATACTACCTGCATTTTACATTGCACGGGGCGGACTTAATGCCAAATAGCATTTTCTACATGTTAACCTATGGGTTGTCATGGTGTAATAACCAAGAACATTCTTTCCATAAATTTGGCTTTTATCGGCAAATTTGCTCTCTCAAACGCCGCCTAACGCTCAAATAATATTCTTTATTTACAGTCTGACCTTCTGTTAAGATATCCGAGTGTACAATACCTCGATAGTCAAAGAACACAGTCAACATGACCTTGACTTTTGATCGAATTTGTCGTGGTTTTTTCGCGTTCCGTTCAGTTGGAAGTCGCCATTCCGAAGCTTGTTGACAAGTTTGCATGTCAAACTCGTAAACCCATGTCTCATCATCAGCAACAATGGGTTTTACGAATGTAGGATCAGAATTGACACGATTCTAGCATATCATCAGCGACTTTTACGCGATTGAGTTTTTGAAGAAAATTTAAATCTTTCGGGACTAGTCGCGCGGCAACGTGTTTCATGCCCAAGGGATCATTTAAAATGGTACGAACCGATTCGTGAGGCACAGAAAGTTCAGCGGTTATCTCTCTCAAACTTGAATGAGGATTTTCACAATTCACAATTCCGACACAGTCACAATTTCAATCACTTTAGCGATGTTAACTTCAGTTGAAGACGTTGATGGCAAACGTTCCAACAAATCTCGACCGCGTTTGAATGCACTGTACCACTCATATGCACGAGTTTTTGATAAAGTCGATTCACCGTATGCTTTCTGTAACATTTTCAGAGACTCTGCACATGAAATTCCATTTATGCAAAATTTGAGACAATCTCTTTGTTCGATGTTTTTATCCATTATAAAAAAACATTCTTGAGATGAGCTTACAAAATCGAGCATTCAAAACAAACTAAATGATAGATATTGCTCAAACTTCGCGCTAATATAGAAAACAGTTGTGCCAACTTAACCACAAAAAATAATTATTTGAATTGAATTTGGAATTAAAATAAAATTATCAATTCCCGATACTTTTTTCACAGAATGTACATTCTGTTATATATGGAAGGGGAGCCGACGATACTAAATGGGTATTTACTCGAGCGTCGTTGGGACCTATTGGATTTCGAAGATTAGATGGCAGAAAGAAAAAAGTTATTGCTATGTATCCCTTTCACTGGTAGCGGAGCGTAGGGGAGCGTCTACAGGTTTTCAAAGATGTAAAAAAAAATTAGTAATGGCGTTACTCTAGCGTGTCAGATATTAAAAGTGTAAACACCCCACATGTCTCTGATAATGGAGGTAGATTAATCTGCCGATTTGCATTCTGGGGGTGGCCGTATGGAAGGGTAGAAAATTGAAAAAAAAAAACAATATTATTCGAGTGTGCACATGCAAAAAATTTAACGATTTGGCCGTGACGCAAGCTCGCATCGGCTTTTTTAAAATGCAAAAAAAAATCGCCATTTTGACAGAGAGGTGACATACTCGAGCGCGACAGATTATCATACAGACGGTTCAGCTTAATGTCCTAGACAGGCTGCCCAATAATCTGACTGTTTATTTGGAGGGATTCTCTTAACCTGACGATTTGAAAAAAAAAAATACATTTTTATTATTAAATATGCACGGAAAATAGCATGCAAATACAAATAGACTTAACTATTTATATAGATATGTAAAAGCGAAAAGATACTCCCTCACTCACTCATCTACTGACTAATCACGAAATCTGGAAAACTACTTGACCTATGAAAATTAAACTTCGCAGGGAGATAGTTTATGAGTAGGAGAAGTCAGCTAAGGAATGATTCTAAGCTAAAAACAGTTTTAATTTTTTTTGCAAGTTTGTAACCCACCCACTGCCTTGCGTCACACTCAAATTGTCAGATTATCAAAATGTACATTTGTCAGCATGTAATTAACCCACCTTATCTTAATCTGACGCGCTCGAGTATGTCAAATGATCGATTTTATTTACTATTCTGATTGGCTGCTTTAAACGCCCGGATCGAGATAGAGGGCTTATATATGGAGGAGGTACTTACTAGGGTACAAGGTATCCCCCCTTAAAATAATCTGCCGCGTTGGAGTAAATCCAAAAATCATTTAATGGGCCTCTCTACTAATTCACAAGACAATTTACAGTACAACATAATAATAGGTAGCCGAATACAAAACTATACATATGCATCCTTGCAGATAAATATATACATACACACAAAATAAACCCATGGTTATGAGGTCTTGATAACCATTGGCAACGGTTGTCTCTTTCATGATAGGATTTCTTTACAATTAACAATGATTTTTCTTGTGCTAAATTACGGAATGTTTAAGCATCGATGAAGGATGTATTGTTCTATCTGCATCACCAATTATAAGTATAATTCATTTCAAAATTGGGAACATGGACATGATGTCATAATGTCATGACGAACATGCATGCAACATGGCGTCTAGCGTTTTCATCAATTTACGCTCGGAATTTATCAATTGAATTAAAATTTCATACACTTTGTGGTTGGTTACAGTTGCCTCAGGATAAAATAAAAAAAAAACACTTTTCAAAGAAGGATGTAATACCCTATTTGTATGATCACGGCCAGACAGTAACTACAGTAATTTAATAGCCTAGGCGTCAGGAAAGAAAAATTAGGTAAAACGGCTTTTTTTGCCTCGATTCAGTTTTTCTGCAGAAATAGGTTAATTGATATGCATATTATAAGATCCCATGTTTCAAAAAAAACATCTAATTTTTTAAATCAACAATATCATTTAAAAAATGTGTTTTTTTTCGTAATATAGGAAATATGACCAAAAAAAAAACACATTTCTTTTTTTACAGATTCATGAATCGGTACATGAACTCCATATACGTTTTGTAGACAATTGAATTATTATTTATTGATAATTTAATTTACGAAAAAAGCCAAGTAATTACGAGTGGTATTATTTAACGTACCGTACTACACCAGCGCGGTTGTTATAAACCGCCCCAACCACGGTTGCTGAGGAGGCTGCCCTGACCTGCAAAATATCAAATTTATTCACGACAACATCCCTTTAATAAATTTTAAACTTATTTCATTTAATTTAATTTACGAACCGTGTAACTGGTTAGGGTTTCTTGGAAATCTTATTTGATAGATCAGTTTTTACCTTTACGAAATACATATTTTGTTTATGAATAAAGAAATTAAATAACATACTCTAAAATAAAATAGTATGACAATGAAGTTTAGGTTTATACCTAACTAGCAAACCGCCCCAGCTTCGCACGGGTAGCAGAGACATCTTCAACAATCATCAACATATTTCAATCAATTTACACAAAATCTTAACAAAATACACCTAAAACTTCCTCATGAATCACTCTGTCTATTAGTGAAAACGGCATGAAAATCCGTTCAGTAGTTTTTCAGTTTATCGCGAACAGATAGACAGACAGACGCGGTGAGGGACTTTGTTTTATAATATTTAGTAATAAAATACGTGAAGACAGTGCTATATGGGTAAACAGTTATATTCTATATAATTATATAAACTACTGTTCTTTGATGAATAGGGAACGGCTGAACCGATTTGGTTAATTATTTAAAAATATTCATAATAACCCAAACCAGATAATATAGAGGCAGTATTTTTTAATTTTGATCAGAAAATTTTAAATTTCGAGCAAAACTGATATGGCAAACTGTAAATTAGTTTCTTATACCACTAACTGACTGACTCTTGAGCTTGTTGAACATGCTGAATTAATATTATAATATCAGTCATTTGTAGGTTAACTTCTTTCTCACAATAACATTTAATTGTGTGAATTACTGAGAAGAACTACGACGTGAGAAGTGTTGTCATAGTTCCGTGGTTTTGGTAATTCGTGATTAGCCATTAACGGCTGTTTTTTGTGTGGTATCCCTCACCGGTCGTCATCTCACCTGGCCAAACGATAAGGTGGTATGTTGGACTTAAACCGACTAAAACCACACAGTTTTCCGTCACTGGGTCTTATTGCCGGGGCCTCAGGTGTACCCTAGAAAGGAAATCTCTGTGGACCCCGGCAGACTTGGCCACATGTGGAGCAAGGCGACCCCACTATGAAGTGCCTGTCTAATCTAATTTAGACGTCGCGCCACCGTCTCAGTTCTGCTTCTGCTAGGGCGACAGGTACCCCTAACCGTCGCCCTTAGGCAAGCGCTAATGGAGGCCGGATAACGTTTTGCGGGACGGAAGAGTACTAGTTCTCTCCTGGTCCCATTCCGCCGCTTCTTTGGCATGTACTACCTCTGTCTCATCCTCCAATTTCCTCAACTTGGCCGCTAAGGCGCCAGCTTTGGGGCCGCTAGTGGCACCGGGGTTTTCAAGAAGACGGGCTCCGGTACGAGTTGACTTACATCGAACCCCTTCAATCTCTAGGACCTTGAGATCCACAGAGCCCTTAACTTTTTTGAGGACTTCAGCGTATCCCACGCCCTTATTCGTGGCTTCCGTCGTCAAAGTTAAGACAACGGCTGTAAAACGTGGAGCACGAAGTCTCTTAGCTACTTTTGCTGCGGTAGCCTTGGGGTCTTTCGCAGCCGTCTTTTCAATTAACAGCTGTTAGGCATTTCTTCAACGTATTTTCAAACTCATGGTTGTTATTTAAAAAAAGTACAAATTTATCCCTGTAATCATTTAACAAGCAAACTTCAGTCTCGTTTTAGATATTATTTTAGTATTTTATAAGCTATCAAGTCCTTTAAATATTTGGCCCTGAATAGTAATTTTATATTAGCCAAAATATAAATTTAGTTTTCTTAGATATGTATTTAGATGGTATTATAAGGTTTGTTATCAAAACTGGAAGTGTCCTTCGTGAATTTATTTTTACGCCTATTTAGCTTTTACGGTATGCGAAAATTACGACTATTTTACTACCTTTCCTTGAATGAATAGATTAGAGCTTTAATTTTGGTGAAAATTATTTCATAGAATCTAAAGTATAAATAAAAATTAAATAGAAGGTACTAAAATAAATGTCAAATAAAATAGTAGTAGAGATTTGTGACTGTCTTTCGCTCAGCAATAAAAACACATTTAGAACATAAAAATTAGTATATTAGGAATTTATAATTTGGCCATTACAAGAATTTTTCTTGTAATGGCCAAATTATAAATTCCTTGCGATAGTTAGATTGGGTTGATCACCGTATGATATATTCCTAGAAGTATAATGTGCGCTCATTCTCAATTTCCGATAGATGGTAAACGTCGCGCAAGCACAGCAATCCAGAACCGTCATCAAAAAACATTTGATCCCTTCTTATTGAGTTACAAATAAACAGGTTAGTAATAATTTAATTTTCGATGTCCCCTGTGGCTTTCAACGTGGATATTTTAATCAGCGGAGTATATTAGATCGATTCTGCCACTCCACAAAAAACTTTCATAATTTTTAAGATTTTTTCAAAGTAATATTTTAGGACCATGTGACACTAAATAAAATCTAAATACCAGAATCATTCATTGTGGTTGGGTAATCACAATGAATGATGGGCTCAGCTGTGTCAAAAGGTCAAAATGTAATGAAGAAAATCTAATTTCCCCTTCAGTAAATCCAAAATATATACGCTTTAAATAGACTAATGAAATATTAGAAGTTGTTTTGTTAATGTTAGAAGAGTCAGTAGCAGAAATAAAAAGCATATATTACTATTATTGTTGTTGGATATACTCTATATAACTTTTTTTGTTATTTTTGCGTTAATGCGCTCGCGAAATTTTCTTATAAAGGGATACAAAGAGTTCTCTTAATGTATGAGAACGCCGTTACCACACTATTTAGATACGCGTCTAGGAAGTTAATAACTTTTATACAAAAATATTTACGTCAGCTCTTTTAATTGTTTTGGTTATGTTTTTGCCTTTGTGAATAGATTTGTTGCAAAAACACACTGAACAATGTTGATTGTATAATCGAACTCATTAAGAATATGATATTTGTTGACCTTATTTATTCTTAAGACAGATGGAGCCCGCCTATGAAAAAGCCACTGTTTTATGCAGGGATCTTGCGAAGGTCTGCAGCGGTGGTTTAATGCGAACCTCTTGGCCCTCTTTATTATTCATGAATATTAAGCCCGAACATAACGGCTCTCGAGTTCCTTAAACGGCGTTTTAAACTTTTTTACTGATTATGAAATTTGAAAAGTTATCAAAAGATTCAACCGTTTCGTGGAAAGGTTTGTATGTAAAATGCATACGGAAGTTAAGGACCGTCTATCTTTAAAGAAAGTAGACAACTTGTGCGGTACGTGGATAAATCTGAACTTATTATGTAATTATTGGTTTTGTGTGAGTATCTTTCAGAATTTACTAAAAGGAAGAAAACACGTATCGTACCTACACTTATTCTTCTTTTGTTACAAAATAGTGGTTCTAACTCTATTGTTCCATTTCATAGTACTTCAACGTGTACCACAGGAGGTGTAATAGCAAAGTAGTTTAAAGCGGGTAAACTTCTTATTTCTTTGTATGAAGCAATAATGCTTCAATTCTGAAAACATTTCCATTATACACTATCGAGAACTTAAATACACAATAAAATAAAATATTTTGTAAGGTTGGTAGCATGAAATCATTTTAAGTTCGCCGTTTGGCTTAGATTTTATTGTTATAAACATATTTCAAATCGCAAATCCAATGATTCTTAATAGCCTCCGGTAACCTCACTCACTCGGCGAAAAGCAATGAAAGCACTGCTTCACTGCCGGTTTTCTGTGAGGCCGTGGTATCACTCCGGTCGAGCCGGCCCATACGTGCTGAAGCATGGCTCTCCCATGATTTTAATGGTTCCAGTGCGCCGTTACCCATCAGAATAAACACAACAACTGCATATCTAGTGCCTGCAGGGATACGTTTTACCTCTCTTGTTCGAACCAGTAGTCGCAGATCTAATGCACAATATTTTGAAGACACCTACAGGCACACACACACAAACAAATAAACACCCACCTCCAACCATCTAGCCGAAGTGTATTACGGAATAATGTTTGTAAATCCTTCGATAAATATAACCTGAGAATCGACAGGTGAGAACAATAATGACAAACCTAATCAAAACCTTAACCCCTCCTTCACCGAATCTAATATATGAGAATTTACAGAATTAGTTCGAGCTCTTTGTTAAGCTAAACAATAACAATGTTGTGAGGGCAGCTATTCGTAGGGTTAACATTTCTGTATAATGAATTGGGATTTTTAATCAAAGAGTAGGTGCTTGTGGAGTTACACATACCTGCAATAATGTAGTATAATTTGCTGTTTTTGTTAGTAAAATGTTCTCATTTAGTAGGTCCTATTTAATTTAAACAATCTTAAAAAATAATAATTGAATTATACTTTTTATTTTTGTCATTATATTACACGATATCTTTGCTGTTTGTAAATTAAAACGATTCGTTATATCGCAGATTATAAATCAAGGGTGATTCTACGAATTAAAAATTAAGTGCAAACCAAGGAATAAAAAAAATTGCTAGTGCTGCTTTTCAAAAGCGAAAACGACGGGGCACATGGATTTAGATCTGCTCGACGGGAAGAACCTGTCCACCGTACAAAAGACATTACTGGTGTAGTATCTATAGTATGTAGGATTGCTGATTCTAAGAAAAATGCTTCAAAGGCAAATCTTTTTGGGGCACAGAAAGTAGAAAGTCAGTCTTCGGTCTATAAATTATTACCGTGAAATAAAAGGCGATGATCCGTTACTCCTTTGCTATTAAAAGTAACGAAAACTTAACAGCTAAATAAAATACTTTCATCATCATCATGATGTCAGTCATGGGGCATTCACTGACCTGACTGACTGACTGAAGTAAAAAATTACGCAAAAAAATTTGCGCTGCTGCCACAACACCCTCAAAGTGGATCCGATGCTTCGCTTTCCAATAACCAATATCCCAGATAAAAAAACCTACTTCCAATTATTTGGTAGTCGATATTTGTTATATTTGAAATAATAATTTTGTACTTATTAATTAATTGAAAAAAAACTAAAAATGGGAAATTTGGAATATTAAAATTTCTTTTTTTTTTTTTTTCAAACATCAGGCAATTCAGAGGTATGTAATACCTTTTCGTGATCGCGTTAATTGCCGTATAAGTGCATAATTATATTTAAAGTTTATATGTAGAAGAAGTGCAGAACGTTAAAAATTTTAATCAGGTGTTATAAATTTAAAAAAAATTTGAAAACGTTTACAAGAAGCTCGAGAGAGAGAGCGGGGGGGGGGGTAAAGAACAGTCCATTATATCTGTTGACTTTGACAGGTATAGAAAATAATAATAATAACTTCACATATCTCACAAAATATATACAATGACAGTTCAAGTTATCTTGGTCAACGACATAAACCAAAACAGTTAAAACTTCATGAATTATGGTCGATGTTCGACCACTCTCGGTCTCTAATATGTACTTATAAATAAGGAAAAAATAACCAACTTCTGATCTCACAGTTTTATACAAAAGTACTCAAAATAACAAAATACTAATATGTATAAAACAGCGTGCAAAGATTCTTTTATTAACTTTAAAAAGGATGAAATATATTTTTCAAAGATACACAATCGTATATACCTATTGATTTAGAGCGGAAAAAATAAATCACCCTTACCCCATTTTATGGTATGAAAGTCTGGACATTATCAAAGGCTCAAAGTGTAAAAATAAAATAAAATGTGTATCTGTAATATTTCAACGGATTCGTTCAAAATTTGGTCCTCGGATAATAGACGGGGCTTTAGGTAGAGCTCTCTTTGTTACGAGGTGCCATGTTTTTTGGCTTTAGTCACCGTAATTATCATTACATTTTGCATTGTGTATTTTGCTTATTTTGTCATTCTTTTAGATTTAAAAGTAAATACGTAAGTCAATTTTTAATTTATTTTTTTCTTATTATCTGTTGCAACTGTTAAATAATTACGTAGACGGGTTCCACTTCTCAGATTATGTGGTCAGAGACTAACCTCTTAATTACTTGAAATCTTCGTATATTCGTATATTCTTTATTGTACACAAAAATAACAATCTTATAGGTACAGGAAGGAAAATAGCATGTACAAAGGCGAGCTTAACCCATAGTTGAGTTTTCTTCCAGCAAACCTTGGGAGTGAAGAGAGGATAGTAAAGAATAATAGAGGTAAAGTGTGTACGTTAAAGGGAATTGAATAAACATAAAATTAAAAACCTAAACTATAAATACATAATGTATACCTACAGAATAACAAGTACCTATATGTTCGCAATATAAATTTACATATATTACCACATATACACTAAGTAATATGTTAAACATATACATACACATATAAATACATAAAAATTAACAGTCTGATTATTGCTGAGACAGAAAAAAGTCCTTGATTTTTTTCCTGAAAACAGTCAGGGAAGGGCTATCGCGAATAGAATGGGGAAGGGAATTCCACTGCCGTACCGCAGTAACAGTGAAAGAATTATCATAACGAGTAGAATTATGAGAAGGAATTAGAAGCAAAAGAGAAGATGAGGAGCGACAATGTTTGCTCCTGGGAACCAGATACTCGAAGCGCTCACGCAGGTATGACGGAAAGTTAGGATTGTGAAGAACCGAATAGAGTAAAGGATGTGAACATCTCGACGCCAGGATCAGGAGTAACTTAGGCTACTTTAATTTTGGAAAAAAAATAAGGGTTCCTCGCAAAATATATAAATATGTACACGCGAGCGAAGCCGCGCAGAACTGCTAGTCTACCATATTCATAATCCACTATTAAGCAGTTTGAGGTAAACTATGGTGGTTTTCACCTGTTTCACGTTTGGAGTAGTGAAACGATAACGTGAACCAGAATAAAGGAACGTATTTTTCTACTTCTCTCAACAAAAGAAGATACTTTCTTTTCGCCTGCGTAGAAATAGCTGCTGAGAAGTAGGGTTACCAGAGCTCCTACTGAAGGGGAAAAGGTTGCTAATATAAGTGGCAACCCTCGTTTTGGAAGTGTAAGCGATACTCGGCTATGTTGGCTTGTCATTTGATTTTCCTAATATCATTTTTTGGAAAATTTCTCAAAATTACCCGTAATCACCTTTACGTGATAATTCACATTTTAAAGCACTAGTTAATAGGTTAAAAGGAGCTCGTACCTACTCAAGATAATTAGCACTCTTCTATTAAATACTCAAAGACGAAACGAGATGAGAAATACAGGCAGATTTTAACAAATAGCAATTAACACATTGTTAATTCTTAGTACCTGTGAATACTTCATTGTTACTTCATGCGTAGATCAGGTCATGGACGTGGAAATATTATGTGCTGATTTTGTTTATGAAATTCATACGAACTGATGAGTTTTGAGGTGTGTACGCGTAAAAAATTATTAGTAGGGTTATGTATTTATGGAAGAGTAGGTACTTGAGGAATTGCAACAATCTTCCTTTGCTCAAGAAGATCTCTAAAAATGCGTTCTATATTACTGTAAGGGTCACCTTTAAATATAGACAGCTGAGGAATGTCGCCTATTCTTTTAGGATCTCAGAACTTCAGTGAAATTTTAGTGGTACGTCTAATGTTGAAAGCCTTTACATATGATAGGTATGCTTTGTAAGCTATTACGTAATTTTTTTTTCAGAATATCTTGTCGGTTAGATTTCTAAAAACTTCAATATCTTTTTTTCATATAAAAAACATTAGCTACTTATTCTAGGCTTCGTTTTGGGGTAAACCCCCAAGTCGGTAATACGGCGTTGATTTAAGGCGATTTACATTGGGCTCGAACTAAATAAAGAATTATTATTGTGTGGCCATATTATCATATATTATATGGCGACGCGAGAACGATACTTCGTAATGTACTTGTATTTATATTGTAAGTATTGTACGTACAAAACTTTTTATATAGATACGAGTATGTTACGGTGAAACCTCTTAATCGGTCAAAAATAATTTTAACTGAAAAAACAGTCAAAAGTACTTTCGAAAAAGTAAGTAGTGGTTAAAAGTAGTTTTGATTGACGCTCTTCTTAGTCAAAAGTTCATTTACGGTACGTAAAAATAATAATAATAGTAATTAATAAAAAAAACGATTAAAAAAAAAAATGGCATCAGTCAAAATAACTTCAACTGATTAGAATGTATATATAAATATATAACCTAACCTAATAATACTTTTAGGTACTATAGCATCAGTCAAAATAACTTTTAACTGATTATAATGTAAATAAAAGTATTTTTTATTTTATTTTTGTGCGTGTGGAAACCCCATCGGGCCGTAACCTCACCGGGGTTTTCGGTGGGGCGGTGTGTCGGAATCGAACCGACTAAAACCACACGATGTGCCGTACTGCACCTGAAATAGGACGGATCCGGGAACAGCTTTTATTGACACATCAACCCAACCTCAAAATACTTTTAAGTACTATAGCATCAGTCAAAATAACTTTTAACTAATTAGAATGTATAAAATAAAAATATATAACATAACCTAATAATACTTTTAAGTTCTATTGGGCAAAACTATTTTTGACTTTAATTTCAGTCAAAAGTACTTTAACGAGAGCCTGCGTAAAAGCACTTTTGACTGATTTTTAATGAGTTTTATAAATTTGAAGTCACTGTTAATACTACGACTGAATATACATGGCAGTTTGAAACTTCCGTATAACTTAAGTGATTTGCGTTCCCGTTTCTTTTACTTGTAAATGCGACTAACGAAAGATAAACATTCGTTTGAGGGTTTTCCTTAGAATCGGAGTAAATGAATATTTTTGTTCTATTCGGCCATTTTACCGCCTCACTACGGAGCGTAGTGTAACTTTTTGTCTTGAATTTTGGGATATATTAGGAATGTAAATTTAAATCGTTATCGCATCGCCCGGAACGGAACGGAAGGTTTTTACACATAAAAAGTAATACGTTTATTGCGATTTGGAATTTCTTAACTTTCTCTCACTTAACATAGGCACAAAATGGTTTTATTTAAAAGTAACTATGTGTAAATAGGATGCATTGCTATTTATTAGCCAACTCCGTCAGGTCAACCCTATGGCACCCTATTATTATATTGTCACTAAAGTTAGACTCATGGCAATAAAAATTCAGTTCTATCAACTACCGGTGAATTCTTAAAAAAAATGTAAGTAAGTATATAAATTTCGAACAATAGCCGAAGAGCAAGGTAAATAAAATATTGTAAACAGGAACAGATTCGATTCCTAATTTTAGCGTTACTTATCTCCACTTTTTTACAGAATTTGCACTTTTTACAGTGCTACTACAATAATTTAGTAGTTCTTTATTTGTAACCCCAGGAAATAACATCAAATACGCTATCGGTATTTTAACCCTTAAAAAGTGGCGTGCTATAGATGTCGTGGGCTTAGGTAATAAATTATGTTCTTCGCTCTACCACGTCTTGACAATCTTTTAAAGCAAATCCAAAAATGCATCGTAATTTTAGTGGCATGGTACTCAATATTCTATAAAACATGCTATATATAAAATTGACAAGACATTTTTTTACTTTTCTTTTCTTGTTATATAATATGATGACATGATCTTCTAACAAAATGAGGCCAATGGGTACCAAAATAAAATCTATTTTATTATTTTTTACGATACCTCACGATTGCTCTAAAATTTAACAAGTGGGTCGGAAGACGAGATGACGAATGTCTGTTAGCGATTACCTTCTGCTTAGGTTTATGCTAGCTTGCCACTTCAATGGTGAATTCAAGAAAAAAAAGTCTAGTGTATGCATTCATTAATATTGTTACCTACCGTAACTCAAGTTGTTACATAAAATAAAGTTAAGGTACTCGAAGCGGTACGACAATGCAACCAAAGTTTGTATACCTCCAATTAGTCAATGGTCTAGCCCGGGATTAGTACTAATTGAGGCGAGCTCAATAAGTAATGAATCTGGTTACCAAAACACGACTTTCAGCCTTAAAAACCTCTGCAAAAACGTTTTTTATTGCATGCAGTGTACCTTCTTGTTAATTTTACTTTTTGCAAAGAAATACTTACACGTTCCCATGAGTTGTGAATAAATTCAAAAAGCTGTGATGTTTCGTAACGTGAAACCAATCTTTTTCTTTACAAAGCTTGACAGTTCATCGAATAAAAGAAAAATAAATCTGAGACTACTGACAGATATTGAAAAGGCGGGAATCAACTTCCAATGAGGAATGCCGCTTTAGCTTTTACGTTGTGAATACTGAACACGATAAGTCTGTTCATACGTCCAATGTATTGATATTTAAGTATTTTCATATTAACGTCAATTTCTTTCTCCATTTTAATTCAATCCAATTAATTCACATTTCTCATTATATATTTTTGTAGTGTGTAGGTTTAATCTTGAATAACTTTACTTATAAATTACAGTAGCTGCATGTGAGGATTGCATTATAGATGACGAGTGCACTTGTCTAAACTGTTGATTTAAAAACAGGCATTTATTCAGGTCCAAGCTTCCAGCTTAGAGAAATACATAATTTTATTTTTAAAATATTATTCGTATGTATTTAAGTTGTGGGTATTGAATTCTTTCCAGTTTAATAGTAGGGCCGCCGTTTGAATGTATCGGAGCAAGATAGCACGGAGATTAACCATTTGGTCTTAGGTCAGTAGAGTTATTCTTTTGTACATTACTCTTTTTTATATTAAACAGAATATTAATAAAAAAACATTTATTACTAAAATATTATTTTTTGTTTTCTTTACTTCTGAATACTGGCACTATAGACTTTTCACGTTCATTCCTAAATAATTTACCTACATTATTAAAGGATCTTATTTTTACTTTTTTAATAAACATTACTGTGTAAGTATTTGATTTTATATCAATGTATAAATATGTAATAATAAATAGCAATGTATTTTATTTGAAGGACTATTTGAGTAATTAATCATAATGAATACTAGCTGCGCCCCGCGGTTTCACCCGCGTAAGTCTCACATTAAGTTTTCTTTTTTGTGCAAACTTTACATAAACCATCTACTAAATAGTCCGAACAAAGCCTAAACATTTGGTTTGGATAGGTGAGCCCGTTCTTGAGTTATAAAATTAAAACGAAAAGTGGCATTGATTTTTATATATATGGATTACAAAATGGAAATTATGTTTCTTTGCGTTTTCACGCATTTATGGATGTAAAGGGTGAGAATTATTATTGCGTAAATCTTTTAAACATAGTTATTTGTGTTGATTCAGAAGGGTATGTTTAGATATTTTGTCCGCGTTCTGCTGCCTCACGTTTATAATACATTTCACTTAATAAGAAAACTGGTCCAAACTAGTTTAAAAAGTAGGTACAAAAAGAAGGGTTGAAAAGAAATAACAATATCATGAGGACTTGCACATAATGATTTTTTTTCCAGTTTAATCCTACTATAATCCTACATAATATATAATATCTTATGATCATAGTCTGTTAGTACTACGTATACGCATACATATTGCAGTGTAGATTATATGCATTCGTTTATATAATTCCAATTTCACTATAACCTCCAATAAACTTCAGAGTTCGTATTTATATGGGATTAACTACGGAAACTGGTAGAAATTGGGTTCACGTGGAACATCGGTACTGACCGTAATACCTACGAGCGGCTTCATCCAATCTCTGTAGCGCCATTTCCGGATTGATGCAATTGAAATCCGTACATATTTTTCAGAGGTTAGAAGGGTTTTGAAGAGAATTTGGTGGCGAAATTATACTTTGGAGATTCACGAAGTAAAAAATAAAATCTCTCCTGGATGGAACTAGTTTAGTGGTTTTTATAGCCCTTCATGTCCTGGAAAGCTATACATACAAGGGTCTGGGGATAGGTCAGGAAATAACAACTACTGCTGCAGTTAATAACTTATAATAATATTATTTATTAAAGCTACAAAAACATATTTGTACCTTTAATAATATTAATTTATTTTTTTAAATACTTAATACCTGTCTGTAAGAAGAGACGTACCTGCTTTAAGAAGACATGTTAATGCACCACTGGAACTATAGTAGACGTTGTCGGCTGCGTTCAGTATTAGTTATGCCGATATTTATGTATTATATATTATATCTCGACGTCACAAGTTTTTGGATTTCGAGCGGGAAGAAATAGCTTCTGTGGTTCTTTAATACTTTTGCTGTATAATTTTAACATAACAAGCATCCTTATATTGTAAAAGATCCTTATTTTAAATCCTTGTCCCGACGTTGGCGCAAAATGAAGTCATTGTGTTGAGTTCCGCTTTTTTTTCTAAAAGAAAACTCATTTTTTTATTAAATTAATACGATCCAAGGTTATAAATAACCAATAAATGAACAAGATTGACAATATCCTCGGTTAACGTTTTAATATTGGTTGTCCTTTGACGTGGGACGTGGTAAATTTTTTTATGTTGTGTTGATAATTTTATTAGTATGTATGTATGCTTGACGGATGAAGGCTGTCTCAGCTGTAAGATTTTTTTTTTTATAAAATAAAAACCGGATAAGTGCTAGTGTGACTCACGCAGCGAGCGTTCCATAAGTAAATAAACTCGTATGTAGACTAAGACAAACTTAACTTTGCGGTTTTAAAAATACTCTCTCATACATCGATGTACGACAAAGTCAACTTTCCAGCCGCAAAATAAAAGTTTCAGTTTCAGTAATCACAAAAAATATTTTTTATGTGATATAACAACAAATTAACGACCAGCGGTTTTTTGCTTTTTTTGTGCAATCAGACTTTACTTTTTACTAAATTTCATGATACTAAGTTAAAGGGACGTACCCTATAGATTTGATTTACCTGCGAAATGTTCAAATTTGTTAAAATCTGAGGCTTAATGGCCGTATCCTTTAAGTATATTAAAATGATTTTGTTACAGCTTCAAGGGACCATATTGTAAACGCCAATAACGCTATAATTATATCATATTTTTAATTTACACATAGGATAAAGTTATACTACATGAGCATTAAACATTCATTTACACATTTCCGAACGCAACACGCCCCACCTTATCCTACACCCCCCCGCTTCCGCTCCCCCTCTCGAAAAAACCATCGACGCGCACGCATTGGAGTTCACGCTAATCGCTCCTAAATTAATAACTAAATCGCTATAAATCAATTTAAAACCACACGCGAGTGTTCCCTGTCAACAATAAAAACGTCTTGGTGGTGATACAACTCAAGAACCGGCGAAGAAAGGAATTTGAGAAGATATTCAAGCCACGTGTGTCAGCTCGACATTCCGGCCCGATTCTTCCCCTCCTTTCAGCGAAGGGTAAGTCACCCCCACGTATGGTTATATAAGTATTTGGTATTAATTTTGGTTCCTTAGACAAAGGGTCTGACAGACAGACAAACAGACAGACAGACGGACAACAAAGTGATCCTATAAGTGGTCCTTTTTTTCCCTTTTGAGGAACTTTTAAATTTGCAAAAGAACAAAAGACCTTTACATTTTATTCTGAAAAATGATGCAGTCCTATACAAATAACCTTAGTGTGAGTTTTTATAGTTTACATCTACGGTGAGTGTAGTCGATCTTTAAAAATGCTGAGAAACTAGTACAGTGTACACCTACAGGGTTTTTAATTTAAATTGCTGAGATAGCTCTTCCACAAGCAGCAGCTGACATAGAGTAGAATTTTTTTTAATAAATATTTTATAAAGTTCTAGTTGTTTGCTACTTTTAATATGCGAGCTGCTATTACTTTCATTTCAATTTATTTTTCCCTACCTTTTTTTCAGTTTCCTTTCTTTTGGAACTTGAATGTGCGCGATACTACAAAGTTTGTTAAAAACACGCACAAATACGAATATAGATGAAATCTTTTTTAAGACTGAACAAGCATTCTGAGTAGAAATCGATCAGCGTACTTGCATATTACCTGCAGTTCACGTAGTTGGAATCATTCACAAGAATTTAATTTCTCGGTAGAGAAAGAGCATCGACTTGCGATGATATTTGCCACATTTAATTATTTTTTATTTTATGTGTGTATGACTAACAGAATTTTAAGGTTCAATAAAGTTCATTAACATGAATATTTCATAGAACTGTTAGCAACCATCTTACCACTACTGCTATAACCTATCAAATTTACTAAATAACAGTAACTGATATGTTGTTCGCACCTTAATCAGCACTCATGTGATCATTATCAACTTATAATGCTTGCCTAGCCTTTTACCACCCCACCAATATCAGGCCGACCAATGACGTGCGCTACAAGTATAACTAGTCATAATAATGTCTATTAACACATATTTTTTTAAATTGTTAACTGTTTTATCTCATATTATAGTTTGCCCCTATCTTTAATAAAATAAATACGAGTTTTTGATGTGGCGACAGCAGAACGCATATTATTAGATTTCTGAAAACAAGGAGGTCAAAAACCTGAAGTCGCAAGTTTTTATTCCATTGATATGAAAGTTTCTCACGACTCATCATTATGTTGCGTCTTTGGCTAGTAACCTTTGAACGTAGATTACTGCAGTTTCTTGTTATAGGCCTCGTAAAGTTGACTTGACCTATGTGGGTAGGTATATTTATTTAAAAACGAACGTATGTCTTCAACGGTGAATGCCTAGTTTGTGGTGTCGTGAACGTTCGGTAAATGCAAACTGCGGTTGGATTACACTTCCGTACTAATGGCTCACAAATGGAGATGTAAGATACAGCCTGGTTTTACTAAACAAAGCTATCTGCCGATTTTGGAAGTTAAAAAGCATGTTGGAGGGAACAAAACACACACTACTCTATGGGGAATTAACATCTGTGCATTGTAACAATTTTCAACATAATTTAGTTCGTATATTTCCACATATTTCGTCAAGATTATGTTACCAGAATATTCCTTTTTTTTGTAATGATGAAACTAATATTTTTTTTGCTGTGAGTAACTCACTTTATCAATTACTAATCGTGCCCGTTTCAGTCATGTTTATGGTTCCAACTGCTCCAATGTACGTCACAGCGCAGCGTTTCGTATTTAACTTAAAACCTTACTCAATAAACAGGCTATCTAATGAAAAAGAGACTTGTACAAATCGTAGAGATAAAACCAGAGATCAAGAGTGCAAGTTCAAACGAATAAAGTTTTTAACTTCATGTAATAAGCATTTCTACAAAAACTACCTCATATTTTGTTTATATTTGTGAGTTAAGGAGTTGAAAATGTGCACGACACATAATAAAAATGTTTTTCCAAATTGACGCTCACCGAAAGTTCATTTGGTGATTTGCAATAAAAAAAAAATTGTAATTATTAAGTGTTTCTTGGTCTTTCATCTTTAATAAATACTTTTTTTGTTTATATTTTTTATTCAATTATTTAGATAGCATGTTGAAATCCTTCTTTCGTTTTAATTACAGGAATAAAAAGTTTTTCGTTGTTACACTGGTGAAATATTTTTTGTCGTTTTCTCGAAATATTCCTGATGAATTTATCTCATTTCGTTTTCGTTTTAAAACATTTTCGCGAGCGAAGTCTCGGGCAAAAGCTAGTTATACATATAATTTTCGTTCGAGCTGGCGTTTATCCAAAATATTTTGGATCTGGAAAACGTAGTAACATAAAAAGCCATGTTTCTGTCACTAGAGGACGCTAGTGTCTGCCAGTAATGTCAGCAATTTTATTTGGTTTGAGGTAGGTAAACATTTTCCGTTCTGTAAATGACATTAAAATATAGTGTATTTCGCAAGTAGCGTTTCCTAAGAGGTGAGCGAGGTGAATTAAATGGCTGTACCGTTTTAAACCTTTTTGAAAGACTTTAATTCTTTTATTAACCCACTACGTAAAACTAGGGGTGTTATAAGTTTAACATATGTATCTGTGTGTCTGTCTGTAGAATAATAGCTCCTAAAGGGGTGGACCGATTATGATTTAGGTTTTTTTTGTTTAAAAGTTGACTTGATCAAGAGTGTTCTTAGCTATAATTAAAGAAAATCTGTCCAATCGTTCGAAGTTCTTCAGCTGTTTTCTGTTTGTTGGTGAGATACGAAATATAGTCTAGTATTTGACTTGAAAAAAAACTCAAATGAAAGTACTTATTGTATTAAAGTGGGTTCACAACTAACTCATCAACCTTAGTTTTCACAGACCATGTCATTTTATTCTGTCCAAGAGTCTTCGACATTGAGTTACAGTTGTGGGGCACTTTAATACTATAAGTACTTTAATTTGAGTTTCCAAGAACGTCATATTGCCAACCCGGCGAGGCGTAATGTCATCTCCAAGCGCGAATGCAGAGGCAAATTATAATTTAATACAATCATAGTACGCATTCTTTACGACAACGGATTCACACAGTATCTCGTTTGTTTCTTTGACACCACGATGAGTATAGGGCCGCGTGTCATACAATCCCGTGTCCAGTTCTAGACAAAATACGTATCATAGAGTATAAATGTCTGAATTGTAGTCAGTGGTTATGACAAGGTATCAGTACAAATCTTATAGTTCTTTAATTAGCTTACGAAATACTCTTTCAACCTTAGAAGAGAACGTTTCCATTCAGTCGATCACTAAAAAGGCAGCACCTAATTAGGAGAGCATTCTGAACCTCGACACGTAGATAAAGTCATACGCTGGCTGGATCCACATCAGCGCTAACGAGAATGAAATAATTACGACACTCGACATTAGTCAGCATTACTCCGTGGTCTCAAAATTACCCCTACGTTGAGGCCGTTGAGTTGTTTATTACTAGAGCAGACACCTCAAATAAAAGATTGTTCGTAAACGTTGCTCTTGTACGACTCCGATTTTTTTTTTTGATATTTTTACACACGTTCGGATAAATTTGTTACAAATTAAATATAGAAAATACAATAAATTGCCTTTAGTTAAAGTTAAATGCTAATGTTTCTATCGGAATCGTACAAGAGCAACGTTTACGAAGCATTTTTTATTTTTAGAAAAAGTAGAAATTTGAACAAATTATTTTCTTACAATTTTTTTATTTACTTTTCCTAAGAGAATCGCAACAAAAAAGTGTTACTTTATCGTATTTCTTTTCTTCAATAATAACTTTCACTTGCGTAATTTACAAAACTGTATTTTGTACAAATCAAAGTTGTCTTGCGTTGGTATCTTTGAAATGTCTATTGACATGTCCTCAAAAGGTATAAAAAAAATCAGGAGTATTAATCAACTGATTAAGGCGATACTTGGCGCAAATGGATTATTGAGCAGTATTGAGGAAAGAAACCTACATCTCACTCTCAGTTTGGCAACACTCGCACAGATAAAGATAAAAAAATTACTTTACCTACTGAATTACGATAGAGTTCCATGAACAGATATTCGACACTTATTTCGCCGCCACACAAGACATTCTCAGGAACAGTTTAGCAATCAATCAACAACATTAATTTATTTATATAAATAATTTAAGTCTCTGTACGATTTTTTTCCTGTAATAAAATTAATTGAATTTTACGGCGTCCGTAATTCCCATTTTGTTAATTTAAATTTAGAATACAGTAGTAAAATGAGCCGAGAAAAAAGATGTAATATTATTACCATTTAACTGTGGTTGTAATTCTCGATTAGAGAGAGTTGATATATGATTTCTTCTTTAACCTTAATTGGACAGTTGACTAAGTTGTCTATTCTAGTAATTTGACATATTTGTATCCATTGAATCTTCATTAATTTTACGGTTAAGTGCTGTGTACGAATGTTTCCAATGATACATAATGCATTATTCTGTCTTCTAAGGACAAATGTTTAAGGATATTTAGTAGCAAATTTTATTGTTACAAAATCGGCAATAGCCGCAATAAATTTGTTTTTGTCGGTCCAGGGAACGGCAAATCAAAAATTTGTATTAAAATAACTTTAATAAACTTAATGTTACGTAAGCATACAATAGTCAGGTGGGAGGGGGCTGCTGCAATCCTCTACCCCTATCCGTCCTCTAGTACTGTTTAACTTTACAAGGCGTTCCCGCAGTTTCGATCGCGTTTATGGGTACTGCTCAGCCCATTATTACCTTCCTCCAGAATTTTCCAGAAACTTTTCCAGCTTTATTTTATTGGTATAGATATGAACTTTAAAGTATAATATCACAAAAGGAAAAAAGGAATCCTTATAGGATCACTTAGTTGTCCGCCTGTATGGAACCCGTGGACGCATTAAGTTGAAATTAATACCAAATACTATGTTATGTCTACGGTCCCTTGAAGCTGTAAAATAATCAAGCTTCTAAGTCAACGTAATGAAAAGATACATTTAAGTCTTAGATTTGACCAAATTTGAACATTTCGCAGGTAAATCAAAACTTATAGGGACATGACATTGACCCAGAATCATGAAATCTGAAAGTCGTTAATTTGTTATATTTGTCTGTCCGTCGGTGTGACTGTCAATACCCTTTTCCACAGGTACATCACATAATTTTTTTTTTTGTCGCGAGGGTAGTGCATTCGACTGCCACGCCGGGGTCGCGGTTTCGATTCCCGCTCAGTGCAAATAATTGTATACATGGATATTTCTATGTGAATACCTATCTAAAGTTAAAAAAAAACCTATGTATGTTTAACCTTGTACTAGAACCCACAGTACACGCTCTGCTTACTTTGGGTCTAGATGGCAATCTGTAATTTGACCCAGAATGTGTACTATTATTGTTAATTAATTCTCTATTGGCATAGAGCACACCAATTATCTTCCGAAAATATTTACTATGGTCCGGTCTAATATGTACCCAAGCAAGTTAAGCCTTTAAAAAAATGGGTAAATTACATTTCGTATGCCCTAGTTGTAATATGTTAGCGAAATATAGATGCGTCGTTCGCTAATCTATACATATAAATAAAATTGAAGTGTCTGTTGGTATTGTCATAATAATAGCATTCTACGAAATGCATTACACAGTATATATACAACAGAACAAATGATCATGCTCATCACACAATTATTTATAAAATAAATTAGATTACCTTAAGAGGTTCGCCTCAAGACAATTTAATATCTATATCTATTTATAGATATATAAATAAATCCCTATTTCCCTTGTCACGGCATCACGCGTGAACGGATGGACCGATTTCGCTAATTCTTTTTTGTTTTTGTTATTGTCAGGAGAAGGTTCTTACGAAAGAAAAAATTAATAAAGTTGCGAGGAAAATTAGAAAATTTAACAAAACTTAACGAGGGACTTACGCGGGTGAAACCACAGGGCGTAGCTAGTTTGGATATAAAAAAAATCGCGCAATAATAGTGTACCTATCTATCAAGTGGTTTTCGTAACAACTATCATTTCTGCGTGGGTTCATTGTTACGATAATGCGGCTTTCCTTTATTTGTAACTCTAGTCGAAAATATATTAGTGCAAATTAAGGCTGGCTGAACTTCATTGTGCTTATATTTTCTCATGCTGAGTCAGCGCTATTCAGTATTACAGGGTTTTGACCTAAGGCGATCTTAAGGCCTTTGGGTTGTGAAGGGTCAGGAGTCAGGAACAAAAAATAATATTCAGACACATCAGTTAAGACTTAGGAGCCGACAGAAATAATAATTGCTGTCGTCAACAAATCATCATTAGTTTTCTACTGATAGCGAAGTGGTACAACCGTTGCCGTGTCACACAGATGGTTTAAGTTCGATCTCCGGTCATACGAAATAAAAAGATCTACGAACTAGTGGCACTGCATCACGCTGGTTCAGTTTAATTATAATAATAACTTGAGACACCTCACACACGGTCATCTGATGCCAAACTAGACAGAGCCATACTATGGTAACCAGACTGCTAATAAAAAAATTACTAAATACATACATATCACTACATTTTATAAAACAAAGTCCCCCGCAGCGTCTGTCTGTCTTTCTTTCTCAAATACTACTGAACGGATCACCATTTCATGCGGTTTTCACCAATAGATAGAGCGATTCATGAGGAAGGTTTAATTATATTATTTGCTAAGGTTTTGTGTAAATTGGTTGAAATATGATGATGATTGTTGAAGATGTCTCTGCTGCCCGTGCGAAGCGTTTTAGATAAATTACACCCAGACACAGAACAAATGATCGTGCTCATCACACAAAATTATTTGTCCTGGGTGGAAATCGAACCCGATCTTACACAAAAAGTTTTTTCTGAAATAATCCAACACTCATCTAAAAAATTAAACTTGATTAATTTCACTTGTATGCCATAAAATAATTAAATATTTATAGTATTTAATTTTATTTTGAGGGGTAACGAAGGAAATTGAATACAAGCTTTAGATAATTACTTTCCTATACTCATTGAGTGTTACGCCAATTATCTTCTGAAAATATTTGCTATGGCTGGGTCCGTTATGTACACGAGAAAATTGTTAAAATGATCTGAATTAAATATACGTATTTATTATTTCAGTATTCTTTTTTTTAATATATAGAGCTTTCATTCATCTATTTATTAAATTTATTTAAAAGGTGATGGGTAACTGACTCGCTTATTCAAATGCAGATTTATTGTTGTAAAAACATACACAGTGCCTAAATTTTACAGAGAGGCCCTCTCTCTGTAAAATTTAGGCACTGTGTATGGAATATCATAAAAATTATAGTGTTCTTAATATTTAGTATTAGATGTACAATATTTATACTATGTCATTTATCTCTCCCGTTTTCTTTGAAGGATAAGAGGAAGTGGTTGCAAACAATTTTATTTTCCCATTGCTATTGGGGAGAGCTTTCTGTAGTAACTCACATTTTTTATGATATAGGGGGCAAACGAGAACAAATAACTGAATGCAGACGGGTCACCTGATGGTAAATGACTGCCCATGGGCACATGCAACTCAAGAGTCCCAAGTGCGTTGCCGGAATTTAAGTTGGGTGTAGGGGAAGGGGGGAAAAGGGGGGGGGGAAGGGTTAGGGCCTCCAGTAAACTCACTCACTCGGCGAAAAGTAATAAATTCATTGCTTCACTGCCGGTTTTCTGTGAGGCCGTGGTATCACTCCGGTCGAGCCGTCCCATACGTGCCGAAGGATGGCTCTCTCACTTGATGTATTTCTATAAGGAACAAACTAAAAATGGGTGCTTGCTTTAGTGTAAAGGTCCTACATCAAATAAAAGGTTGTGATAAACGATGGACCTTAGTCACAAACTTTTTTATATGTTACAAGTTGTTCTTTTATAGACAAGCGTTCAAACAATTTGTAGGGCCTAACGTATGCGTCCATAGTAATTGTTCAAGTTGTTAAAAAATACAAAGAAATTGAGACTTTGTTATAACCAACGAAATACCTTGCAAGCAGAGCGATGTTTAATGCGATTCTAAAAATTACTGTGGACGTAGCCAATGGTCAAAATAGAAATTTTAAACAGAAGATTGCCATCAAATATAATTAAAATCTGCATTTAAACAACGCGTTGCAAACATTTCCCCTTTTGCTACTATTTCCCATCTTATCTTAGAATGTTGTTTGAAATTAAGTATTATACAGGTGTATTTGAAAAAGGAACACTTACTTAAATCACTGAAATGGCATGACTCCAGCATGCAGTTAAAAAAGAATTTTTGAAAAAAAAAACTATTTGTTTACAAGTTATGACCGTTTGAATTTCAATTAAAAAAATTATAAATAAACAGCTTTAATTTTCGAAGGTTTTGATTGACAGTTAAAAGTAACTTATCACGGCCTCACAGAAAACCGGCCGTGAAGCAATGCTTGCATTGCATTTCGCCGCGTGAGTGAGGTTACCAGAGGCCCTAAGCCTTGCCTCTCCCTGATTTCCGTCCTTCCCCTCTCCCCCCTCTTCCCCCCTCCCCCTCTTCTCACATCCCACCTTAAAGGGCGGCAACGCACTTGTGACTCTCGAGTTGCAGGTGCCCATGGGCGGCGGTAGTCATTTACCATCAGGTGACTCGTCTGCTCGTTTGCCCTCTATACCATAAAAAAAAAGTTAGTGTTAACTTTACGGTACCATAAAATTTAGAAACTTTTTTTTTAAATCTCGCCATCGGTACTACAGCTTGGTATCTTAGAAAAAAGTTATTTGATGCTCATGAATCAGTGTATTGGACAAAATCAAATCTCTACATACGCACTCGCTTTAGGCGCCCTTGAGAATGATACGAAATAAGGAATTTTCGTTTTCGATATTCAATCAAGGGAAAAATCTATGATTTAGAGGTATTTATTTTGAAACTAGATATTTTTTACTTTACTTATCAACAGCCAGTACGATTTACAGGTATGGGACACTGGCCTGCTAGAGCTATTACTTACTTACTTGGTAGTAGCGTGATGTTATATATCCTATAGCCTTCCTCGACAAATGAGCAGTGAGCAGAGCAGACAGTAGTCCCGAAGATTACCCCGAACATCCAAACTCACAAACTTTGTATAGATGACATTTTAAGTTAATGGTCATGGTAAAAGGTTGAAATTCGACAGCCGCCGCTCTAGTAAAGTCAAATTTATTTATTTCATAGAATTCCTAAAAAAAATCTAGAAATCAACCTTTTTTAAACCAACAATTATGTTATAGATCAACACAATGTTAATAATATTTAAATAATTCTTAAAAAAAAAAAACGAACTCAAAAAAAAACTATTCCATAAAAGACTTATACGGTTTTCTCATGGATGCCATTAGAATTGGACCAAATTGAATTGAACCACACGGGAAGCACCAGCTTTTAAATAAAAAAAGAAAGAAAAAGTTCTGAGGTAACAAACATAAAAATAAAAATACAGTCGAATTCGAAAAAGAACCTCCTTCTTTTTTGAAGTCGGTTAAAAAACACAACTATGCGAAGGCGTCTATCGGTTAACGTATCGATATATGGTATAATGTATTATCTGATTTTATATAAAACCATTTGTTCAAGTTCCATCTCGTTGAACAGTGAAACTAATTCGTACACAATAGAATAACAATATTTATCACGGTGATGTTATTATTCTACACAATAGGTCCATATATCTTATCTATACGAATATCTTGGTCGAAGGTTGAGAGCTTCGTAACACCTCTTTAACCTATAATGATCTTTAATCTGTGATTTTTGTGTTAAGACGCCGCACGTGATCTATCTACTATCTGATGTTACCCCGAATTGATTATTAATAGCAAGATCAGATTACTTTTTAATAAGAATTCTCTGAATGATGAATCTTAGATTAGTTTTGATATGAATGTTATATCGCTCTCTATGAATGAAACAATTTTAAAATTTTATATGAAATTTAATAAAATTTACAAGGGATAGCTCGAAAGATAGACTGACTTTAATAACCTAAAATAATGTCATTACTAATATTCATTGGTTATTAGTTTTTGATTGTGGTTCTCATATGTTTTAAACCTGGAAGTAACCGTTTTTAGTTTTTCTAGTAACTTTCCCATTTTTTTAAATTATAAAGTTGAAAAATTGAAAAAGGGTTAAGATATTTTTATTTCAGTTCTTCATGCCACTACTCTCATTGGAGCTCTAAACTCTAGCAGGAAAGTAAAGCAAATTAAAAAAAATTAAAAACTTCAGCTGAGCGAAATGGTTCTGTTAGGAGTGGGTGCAGGTCCGGATGTCTTAATAAAAGCTGTTCCCGGATCCCTCCTAGTTTAGACTCAGATGACACCGTGTGGTTTTATTTATTTATTTAAAAAACTTCATGCACAATTGTACAAAGGCGGACTTAATGCCCAGGGCATTCTCTACCAGTCAACCTTGGGCTTGGGGTGATGTAGAAATGTTAAACCGTAGGTGCAAAGATGTGGTCTATTTGGAATCACTTAAACTAGTTAAATTAATCAAAACAAGTTTGATAAAAGCTCGGTTCGATTCCGACACACCACCCTACCGAAAACCCTGGTGGGTGCGCACGAAAAAAAGGGCAGGTCGTCTTGTATCACGTCAGTCTTGATTAAACATCTAAAGTCACTTTAAATGTGTTTCAAACTCTTGCCCCTCTTTTTTGTGCCATCGTTTAGAAATTATTTATTTAACAAAGTTAGTAACAACTTTTGTATAGTGCAATAAGATACCACATGTAACGTGTATACCTTATGAATAAATAATGACCAGTGGTGGGTTTAATACCGAATTTCCCTTTAGAAAAGCGATGAGTACATACATCAGAGAAACTGAAATGATACAACGAGTGACGGATACTTCTGCTTTCACGATATATATATATATATACAAAAAGGTGTGCGAATATTTGAATGTAGTTCCCTAGTATTTTTAAACGTTTTATGTTAGCTTGACTTGTTTAATATTTTTCTATGTAACGAATTATTTTAATGTCGTTTTCAAAAAATTTAGGACGTTGTATTAACTTCATTAACGTATCAAGGACCGCTGACAGTACAATAATTTTATTACTTTGGCAAAAACAAAAACTGAAATAAACTATTAAGTTGAAGTTTGCTTATTGACGACGTTACGAGAATATGAATGAAATAATTTTACATCCACCGTCGCACATACGGTATACTGAGAAATCGAGTTTATTAAGACTAAAAAATTAAGAAATACAATAATAGTAAAAAACCAAAATAAAAACACGCTTTAACAGCAAATCGAACTAAAAAGTATAAAATAATTTACTTGATTGTAAAATAGCGTGGGAACATCAAATGTCACAAATTGTTCTATTGTAAAATTAAAGTTATTATAAAATATTTAAAAGCATCCCACGCTTTTTACAATCAAACTTAATAATATTTGGAAATATTTTTTACATTTTTTGCAATCTATTTAATTATTTTCAATATTTTTCAATTTTTTAGTTCAGTTTGCTATGGAAGCGTGTTTTTTTTGGTTGTTTTTAACTACAATATTTATGTATGTGTACGAGCGGAGTCGAACCGGCCCATACGTGCCGAAGCATGGCTCTCCCACATGTAAACCACTTGTGTTCGAAAGTAAGCTAATTCATATAAAAAAAAAACTGTGAAGTTATATAAACATATTGTGAGAGAATGTAGGTACGAGTATGTTCACTTAAAATCAACTCGGAAGGCGTTTACGTGCAGGATTTTATTCGCTGGTTTTCCATTAATAGTTTCCACTTTAAATGCACTATAAAACGTGCGGTTTTAAATGCTTGCTCTTTCGCTTTAGGCATTTTATATCTCCTTAACATTTCATATCCTACACAGGTACAATAAGAATACGATATTTAAAAAGCGATGTTTGCATGCGATAGTAAAGTTTCAGGTGCGATTCCCGTTTCGGGAAAATTGTTATTTGATTTGTTCGATCTGTCTGATTTGTCTGATCTGTCAGGTATTTATCAGTGTGAGCGCAGTCGGAAAGTGCCCTGGCACTTTCCCAGACACCGCGCATTACATCTCCTACGGGTAGACAACATTTTCTTACCCTTTAGGGGATATAATTGTGACAATATAAAAAAGCAAACGGATCTGCGGATAATGTCAGTAAAACGTTAATTTAGAGATTATTTGATCTGGGGTGGACTTTAGTACTTACTTTTAATAAATTATCGACATCTAAGCAGCGCGCGTAAGGTGTTATACACTTTTGTAACAGCTGTTTTTTAAGATTCCGTACGTCCGGGTGTAAAAGCGGAACCACTCCGGAGGATCACTCGTGCGTCTAGTCGTGCCTGTCGTGTCCTTCCGTCTGTCACAGCCAATTTGCTCCAGTATTCAGTATTTTCAGTATTCATTTATTTATTTGTGGAACATAGGTTAGTTTAAAGATCTTAGTAATATGTTAAATGTGCACTACTATATTGAAGGATGTACACATGATTAAATTAATTAAAAA
The DNA here is from genome assembly GCA_963859945.1 of Euplagia quadripunctaria. Lineage (NCBI taxonomy): Eukaryota > Metazoa > Arthropoda > Insecta > Lepidoptera > Erebidae > Euplagia > Euplagia quadripunctaria. Next base: position 20,783,662 of record OY982564.1, on the reverse strand, counting down.
TGAAATAAAATTATTAAGACTATAAATAATAACCTAGTATTAACAATATCAACTATTCCATTACAACCAGCTACTAGTACTAATTGTTAAATTAATTAATATTATTACTATTAGATTTTATTACTAGCAACCCGCACCCGCTTCGCACGGGTGGCAGAGACATCTTCAACAATCATCAACATATTTCAATTAATTTACACAAAATCTTAACAAATTATACACCTAAACCTTCCTCATGAATCAACCTGTTTATTAAACCGCATGAAAATCCGTTCAGTAGTTTTTAAGTTTATCTCGAACAGACAGACAAACAGACGCGGCTGGGGACTTTGTTTTATAATATATAGTGATAGTGATGATTTAAGTACATGTCAAAAATGTAAAACACATGTCAAGGGCAATACAATACAAACATATAAACCAATTCAATCTACTTGAAATTTTGGTACACATATCAATTTCTGTGACACAAACACAGATGTGCAATTATCTCCAATCTGTTATCACAACGAATTCACTTCAGAATGATTTGAGGGTATAAACTATTCCAGGTACGCAAAAAAAAACATATCTATTTTCCTTCTCCTATATTGTGTAGAACACTCGGATAAAAACGCAACAAACGAGTGCTATATTCCGAAGTAATAAAAATAAAATGCAACACGTCACACGAGGCCGTCTGATCCCAAACTAGGCAGAGCCTACTACTATGGTAACTAGACTGCTGGTAAATACATCTAGGTGTATGTAATTCCGTTAAATTTTTTGAATATGATTGGTATCACCAAGAGAGAGTGTCAATTTTCAGTTACTATGTAAAACATAATAATAATGACTCCATGTGTTGGTTTTATACCCACACATGGAGTATTGGATTTAACACATTCTGCTAGAATAAAATATGTCCACATTGCTTCAAAGAAAATAAAATACCAATGCAATCAGAATAAAAATTTAACCATGTGGGTAACGAAATAAAAGGTTTTATGTAACCTTAAATCGTAAGATGGTCCTTTTCCTTATTCTGTTGAAGTGTTTAAAGGAAACCAACATTGATTGTTGATATCTCCTTTAATTTAAGAGTTGTGAGACAGGGTTGTAAGTAGTTGAAAATACATACATATGCTGACTTTCAACTCACTCCTTATGTGATTTTTAGAACTCTAAACCTTGAATCTCTGTAACTTAACAAGTACAAAACTCATAGATAATTTTTCAGTGCTTTTTTTAGATATTATATGTATTTATTCTGTTGATAAATTATGATTTTATGGCGGTAAATTGTTCATCATAACAATTCATACTTTTCGCATTCAAAGTTATATCTTTAGAGACATAAGTAATTTAAGCATGTCTATGCGGCCCAAATATTCATTCATGCAAATTTAACTTACCTTTAACCAAACTTTTTTCCGCTTCTGTCCTCCTAGACTACTATGTATCTCATGGTTTTCTGAAGCCTTGATATATTCCTATTAGGTAAACGAGTTGCTATGTCTTGGCCACAACCGTAACCACAATGCTCTAATCATCGACAGTATGGTTTCTAGTGCCAAAACATCGATTTATAACCCTTACAGACAACGATTTATAAATGTGATCCGCCCAAAGAAGTTGTGAGTCTAGATGTATGTCGCGTGACTTATATCCCCTGGAAAATTGATATTTGAGCATATTTCCATTGTGCGGCAGTTGCTTTGTCTAGAAAAAAATACAATATTGGTGGAATATAATGAGGAAACCTAATAATAACTTTGGTTTTGGGGACGAGTTCATTCACACGAGCATGACAATTCATAGCTGTAGTCTATATAAATACCAGGCCAGGGCAATGAACAAGTCAACCTTCAAAGAAACAATAACACTACACACTTCATCAGACAAGTTAAGGCATAAACAAACATTTGTTAACGATGCAAATACATTTAATAAAATTAAACGAACGCATGCGCGCAATGCATTTTTATGACAAGTCTAGCACCATGATATTTTACTGTAGGGACTTAACGGACACGAGTACACCCAAGCCTGAGTTATCTCTGAATTACACAAATATTGTCCAATGGCACAAAGTACAAGAAAGTGCAAATACCCGAGGTTTCGTAGGATGTACCTTGCCTTCCGATTTTTTATGGTGCGTAGACAGCCCCTTAGTGTATGTTTCTCTGGATAACAAAAGTGGTTACTCTCGACTTTTTTTCCGCAAGGATTTTTTACTATCAACTAATATTTTGGACATTTCAAATTTGTAAGAGGAAAAGTCAATAAATCGCCATTAAACGGTTTTCCACGAATCTCTCTTCGGCTCAATCCTCAATCTTATCCAAAATGTGTCTCTGTTTGTGTTCCATATTCGTCGTCATCATCACTTTCCATCAGGTGAGTTGAAGGACAAACGCCTGTTCGATTATCCAAAAAAAAAAGTAAACAGGAATTAATATAAAAAATTACTCAGCTTTGGTGGTCGCAGGACAGGTAGTCCTCCATAACGAGTAAGAGAAAGCGGTGCACTCACACGTAAGACTTGTCTAAAAACGCGTTGCTAAAAATAATAACCATAGCGAGTAAACCTTTTCTTCCGAATATATGCTTAACGACAGACATAGTTCGTGATTCAATGAGTTCGACTCCAACATAAGTCCTAGTGTAATCGACGCAGAAAAGCTCATGGAGAGTTTCTATACAAGAAAAAAGTTCTAAAAAATAGACTTCTTTACTTACCCAATCAGAGACCTATCATCAATTCCATTGCCACCAACTTCATTTGTTAATGTATTAAATTGAAAATTATATTATGAATATTAATGTATTCGAGTCCTTATTTTACGAGCACGAGACAGCATTATGTACATAAATATAATACATATATCAACGATAAAAGTAAACATACAAACAATTCCAAACAAGGAGCACATCCAAACATGGGCCGTGTGAAATTATCAAAATAAACATTTCTATAATACTACCGCAAATATTATGATTACGTACAAGTAATCATCTGATATGACTCGTTTCTTTATCACCCGTACATAAAGTGCGAGTCGTATTTACTACATATTATTACTTTATTTAAACAAAGGTAGAAAAATATTTGCAATGGGATTACTATGAATTATTATGTTGGGTTTTGCCATGTTTGGAAGTGGATGACAGTAGTAGTTTTTAGGAATCCTTATAAAAGGGTCCTTTACATGTTTGAGAGCGGTTATCCCAATTTTAGCATTATTTTTTGTTTTATATGAATGCAACTTTCTTTTTCATAAGAAAACTATAGGTTTTTTATTTGATCCATAATTTCTTGTGCTCAAATTTCCAAATATTTTATATATCTTTTGTAAACAATAAATAAACAATAAACTCCAAAAACTTCTTTGTATGAATCACATTAAGATCTTAACATTTTATGAAAAATTGTAAAATAATTTTTATAAAATATTTTTTCCAAAATGAGGCTATGAGCTTAACTTAGTGTGGCTACTATGGGTTCTACAAGACGGAACCGCGCAAAACTAGTAGAGGGTTTGTTATTCATGCTAAGGGAGTTTTTCGAAAAAAATAGCAGTAACATTGAAATAAATTAGGGGAACCCTTGTCTGCGAGTCTATCATATATTTGCTCAATTATATTTTTCACTTATTGTTTATGTGTTGGCAGTGGACGTTATCATATTTTAAAATCATATTATAGGCAAGGCTCTCCCACAGTTAATATATTGTTAATAAGGCGGATTGTTTAACGCATTATTTATTCAAATGAATTGACTTGAAAAAAATAGTTTTCAACACAACATACCTGGGCTGATTGATTACATTATATTCAAAAAATTATTACATTATATTCTGACATCTTTTCGAAAATAGAACGCCAAATTTGAATTTAATCGAACTGATAGAACTTCTATGAGAGGACCTAGAACTTTCTCTGTCCTGAATTTTCTTAAAAGTGGAAAGAAACGAAATTCATGCCGTGATAAAGTTTTACATTTTAAAAGAGAAAACAGCAACCCAGATTAAAGCCAAGCTAGACAGTATTTTAGGTAATTCTGCTCTTGCATTGAGTACAATTCACACTTGGGTAGCTGATTTTAAACGTGGAAGACAGAGCTGCGAAGACGCCCACAGGTCTGGCCGTCCAAATGAAGTCACTGTCTGGACGTGATCAAGAAAAATTCACAAAATTGTATTGAACGATCGGCCCTTAAAGTTGCGAGAGATAGCAGAGATGGTGAGCATTTCGCATTTTTAATATTTTACACCAACATTTGGGAATAAAAAAGCTTTGCGTGCGATGGGTGCCGCATTTGCTCACTGTTGGCCGAAAGTGCGCTGAAGAAAGCAAAAACGGTTTTGTCGGCCGCCAAAGTGATGACAACTGTTTTTTTGGGATGCTCGAGGGATTATTTCAGTGATTATCTGCAAAAAGGAAAAACAATAAATAGAGAGTACTACGCAAGCTTGCTGCAAAAATTAATTTAAGAATTCCGAAAGAAACGACCTCATTTGGCCAAGAAAAGAGTTTTGTTGCACCATGATAACGCGCCTGTACACACGTCAATGGTTGCAGTCGCCAAACTCCATGAATTGCGGTTCGAATTGCTGCCGCATCCACCCTATTCCCCAGATCTGGCTCCGTGCCACTTCCACTTATTCCAAAACCTGAAGAAATGGTTAGGCGGCAAGAGATTTTCATAAAATGATGAAGTAATTGTTGCCGTAGGCGAGTAATTTGAGGGGTTGCAGAAAACATTTTATCAATCTGATGTAACGTCGTTGGAAAAGCGCTGGACTAACTGCTTCGAGGTAGAAGGAAACTACGTTGAGAAATTAATTTATTGTAAATAGATTATTAAAGTTTTTCTTTGTCGTTCCGGAATCTTATCAATCAGCCCTCGTATTAGATTACATTACACAAGTTTAATGAGCACGTTTAAAAAAAATATATATATAAACATATTATATCTGGACATTCCATTAATGTAATTGGTATTAACTACCAATACTTTTATACTCTTTTAGGCGTTATCGGTATTTTTTTTTAGTTTAATTGATGGGTTTACAAAGTAACATATCTGTATTAAAATCATGAAATTTCCTACAACTGTTAGCGCTTTACATCATTCACGGGGTTTACGTACGGGGTGTACCACCCAAAAATACGACCACACCTTTCTGTGACACCTTGTTTACTTGTGACACATTGAAGAACAGGTAAAAACCTCTGACCCAACCTTCATGAAAATCTATGTAGATGTCAATAGGGTTGGGTTAGTCAGTACTCTCAAATAGAGCTTTAACTATACGCACTACTTTTCGGCCACGGCTAAGGTCGAAACTCAACCATATCTATTATAATACAAACCGTTACCTTTTGTCTAAGTTCTTAATCCGAGTCTTATATTAATTCATGTTAATGTACACCTTCGGACATTACGTGCAGTAGTTGGCACTTTTTAATTCCATAGATACTGTACAATTTTTCATATAATTAAAGAGGAAATCAAAATCGGTGCTTATAAACGCCAGTTTGTGTAACTTGGATCCTCAATCTATTACCACCTCCGAAGGAATCTCTCTCCTGTATAATCACTGTCTTTTGTAGAGTGGAAATAGTGGCCTCGATGGACGGCTACATTTCGAGCTCCAAGCGTATCAACTTGAGTTAGCAATAACGCAAGGGAAATCAAAACTTGCCCTAGACATTCTTAAAAACAAAACATTTAAAAATTTAGTTACATTGCAACGTATTTAAAAATATTATAGCTATGAAGAATGGGAGAGTACTACTGCAGAGTTCTGGTGCAAGAAGACGACAATTTCAAACTGCAAACAAATTGTGTAACAGACAATTTTGACTTCGCTCGAAACTGAAGGCACAAATACATAATCCTCCTTATTACAGAAACTCGACTAATGAAAGTGTAGGTTGAAACCGGTGAAAACATTGGTTTAAATTTAGGTATTTTGTTATATGTAATAAGACAAAATGTTTTCAAATGACTTTGTCGACAGTCGAACATCGTTGTCCTACATAATATATGTTAATAAAAATGATCATGTCAGCGGTGTCCTGCTCCATCCCACAGACCTCGGATGCTCTACTTTCTCTTTCGCACATATAAAATTACTCCGGTTCTAAAAGTTCTAAGCCTGGCAATAATATTCTATGAACGGTTTTTCGCAGGTAAATTTATATGATTGATTTTGTAATTAAATTATCTTTCTTATGATATCAATTTCTATCGGTTATCAGATCGGTGTGACCTTTATTCATTTACCTGTTCATACCTGCTTGCCAGATAGCCATGAACATAAATAAGTAGGCAAGCCTACCAAGGCATATTCTCTATGTTGAAAGCTCTCAGTTATTAAAAGAGTGAAGGTTATAAAAAAAATTGATTAAAATTAATTTAATTAAAAATAGCCATGAACACTTTTCGATGGGCAAGCTATCATAGGCGTGTTTATAAATAAAAGATATTTGATAAAAAAATATGTCTCATCTGGTTATCAGATGGGTGAAGGTCGATTTTCCACGTCTCTTCTACTATTTGTATGTTGTTTGATAATTGTTTGATATTGACTTTTAGCGGTGTGTTATGATATTTATATGTCAGCAACTATGCAAGTTAAAGGACGCGCAGTGACATGCTTTGTTCAGTGCAGCCTATTATGAAAATCATTACATTTAGCACCGTAAACATGGATTTAAAATGAAAAACAACGTTTTAAACCTTTACAAGACTTAGTACTAATTATGTACTTTACGCCACTTCTTTCCTTTTGAAAGTTTGACTTGGATTGGTAAGACCTAATTTAAAATTAATCACACACGGATACACGAACAGACATACAAGAAAGAGAGTTAAAAAAACGTTGTAAAAGAGGAACACTTAATCAGACACAAGTATTTTGACAACAATTCCTGTTGCTTCCATTCATTTTGCTATTTAGTTAGTAAAATATACTTGAATTCTATTCGTTAGTAAATGTGAGTTTTAGAAGTAGAAAACTTCTGATCGAGTTTGGATTCGCCTGACTAAGGAAGCATCTTCATCCTACAGAAATCTACGGTAAAAGGATAGATGACACTATCATTGTGGTGTATTTAGGTAGGTGCTTTTTTATGGTATATGGGGCAAACGAGCAGATGGGTCATCTGATGGTAAATGACTACCGCCGCCCACTGGCACCTGCAACTCAAGAGTCACAAGTGCGTTGCCGACCTTTAAGGTGGGAGAAGGGGAAGGGGGGAGGAGGGTAAGAGGGAAGGGTTACGGCCACCGGTAACCTCACCCACGCGGCGAAAAGCAATGCAAGGATTACTTCACTGCCGGTTTTCTGTGAGGCCAGGGTATTACTCCGGTCGAGCCAAAGCGTGGCTCTCCCACGAACAAAATGTATTATTTATTTTAGATAGTGTGAAAACCGCCATGTACCAAGTAAATTAATCTTAAAAACGAAACAATTATGGGCATTCATAGGCGATCATGTACTTGACATTTTAAGTAAACATGCATTGACATTCTTTCTATACACTAATGAAGTCATATCTGACGCGAAAACAAGTGGGAATGCCTTTAGATTATTTTGATGGCATATCAAAACCATATTTCAAATAAACTCACATTTTCATATGAATGAAAATGTAATTTTATTTGAGATATGGAGATATGGTTGAATTGAAGTCTATACCAGGGTGATCAGTTTAATGATAAATTAACCACCCTGGTATAGGGTACAATGCTCGGAAATTCTTTTACATAAAGGATTCGTAATACCTTGTAAGCAAATAACGCAAAGCATAAAGTGATTATATATAAACTTAAAAAGAACATTCGCAAATACTGCAGCTTAATTTTACTTGAAATCTCAAAGCAAACAGGACTCTCTGTGCGGAACGTGAACGGACCATTTTTATTGACATATAACAAACATCCTTTAAAAAACCTTTTAAGCGTTACTTTGACACTCAAAGTGATGAAGTTGTGTCCAATTTCACGTGTTATATAGGCTAGCGTGTCTGGCCACACGGCGCGTTAGCTTTGCACGCGCGATTAACTTTTTTATTAATACCCATCGGCTATGGAGCCAAAGCTTTGACGTGATATCTCGCACAGGGAGATGAACGCGGTTAATCCACTTTTGTAACTCGATATTATTACTATAATAAATATATATTTTTATCTCCTAACTTTCCACTAAGTTCATGGAAACTAGCATTAACGCGATCAAGCCTTAATGTTAGGTGTTTTATGATTTGATCAAGATTGTTTGAGTCAATTGTATGTGTTAAATAACCAGAATATTAAAATGGAACTGTCGCTGTCGCACTTTGTTCTGTATTCATTATAGGAACGTTTTTATTCATATAGTTAATGTACAGGTAGATATGTTGTGGCAGTTCAGTATATTGCTCTGTTACTAAATATATAAAACGTTTATTCAATGCTAATGCTTTTACCTTGTCATATTTTACTTCCATCAACAGGAGTAACTATTGTGATGAAGAAGTAAATTGCAGATACGAGATAACTTGTAAATTTATCGATTGGGCGTGAAACGACAGACGTTGACACGACTACGCCATTAAATATATTTTACGCAGCTACAGAATTAAGATACTAAACATTGTAAATAAGACAATAAGGAACTTCCACAAACCAACTTTTAAGTCCAGAAAGTGGCTTTTAAGATAATCCTAAACAAACTGGAAAATCCTCTCCTTACAATATTAGTTAGGATAATATTATCATAATTTTAGATCGTAAAAACTTTTCTGTGGAACTTACCAACTTGTTTTTGGTTGTGTAGACATGAATAATCCAATAACAAAACGATTGATAATCCTGTTAAAGGAACCACTATCAGTTCTCGTAAACTTGGAAAGTATTGAATCTCGTTTTGAATATCAATTTGTTTTAGTTATTTCGATCTCCAAAACGTATTTGACTTTGGTAATAGTGTTTTTATTGTAAACTAAACAATTTATTTTCAATATCGCTTAATTTGTATTATGTATTCGGGCTTTCATGAGTTTATAGTACTAAGTTATTGATGTTTTTGGATTTTGTAATATTTAAAATTTACCTATATACCTGAAAACCTTACAGTAAGATATGAAGCAAAAGTAAAGAGTTTTGAGTGATTTTTTTCTTTAATATGAGATAGAGTCTCTACACCAAGCCAGGGTCAAAGTGGGACTGGAGATGAACCTAACTAAAACCAAGATAATGACCAACAACAGCCGGAAGATACCCATAATAATTATGGAGAGGCACTAGAACACGTAGAAAAATACATCTATTTGGGAAAATTAATAACTTTTGACAAAAATTGCAACATATTAGAAATAGAAAGAAGAGTACAGTTAACATGAAACAAATATTGGAGCTAAAAAGAAATTTTCAAAAGTAATATACCTGCAGATATCAAAACAAAAGTTATGAACTCGAATCTTTTGCCATGTCTGACGTATGGGTGGCAGACGTCGAGGTTTACCACTAAAGCCACAAATAAAATCAATACCTGTCAAAGGGGGCAAAAGAGAAGTATGCTCAACATAAGGAGGATAGACAAAGTGAGACACATCAAGATAAGAAAAATCACCAAAGGAACTGACGCTCTAAGTTACGCTCAAAAACTAAAATGAAAATGGGCTGGTCACGTCGTAAGGTCTACAGATTAGAAGTGGACTGCGCGAGTGACATCGTGGTGCGGCCCGCCGGGCAGGAGAAGCCGGGGGATACCACGGACTCGCTGGGAAGAAGAAGGAGAGACGTAGCGTAGGATAGAGACACATGGGCATCTTTGAAGGAGGCCTTTCCCCAATTCGGAGTTTTTGCCGACTAAACTCGATCTTTATTGTATACTTTAAGAATTACTAACAAACCTAATTTTAATTAAAATAAAACACTAACCAATGAAATTGAATATTTTTACTGTTTCATGTTCTTAAACTTAGAAGTGTGTCATGTTCTAAAACTTAGTAGAAGCAAGAAAAAAAAAGGCGAATTTATTTATTTATATCTTATTTGAGCGCTACCTTAGAAATTATGTGACTTTTATAATCTTATATAATTCGCAAGATAATATTGGTGGCTGGCGTGAACACACTGACATGTTGACTTCCATGTTTTTTTTTATTGGCGTAATACTTCCTACGCATTAGGAATTTATTTGAAAAAAAAATTGCCGTTTTAAAATATACATAAATTTTGGAGCAATCGACTTTGGAAATAACTTGACAAAACCTCATGTCAAATTAACGATTCACATGATTTTGTGAATGAATATTGATATTTTCTTACATCAACTTACACTCAGTCACCAAAATAATATTCGTTATTTGAAATCTCAACATAACATAACCGTCAAAACTTAAAATGGCAATTTTAGACATGTCAACATATTCACGCCAGCCACGGATATTTTTTTAAAAGTTTAGGGAATAAGTTTATACTATATTGTGCCTATGTTAATATTTAATTTTATAAAACACAAAGCATAGCTTTGTGTTAGTAGAGTAATCGTATTTGTGGATATAAGTCATAGTATGTTTATCAGCAGTCTGGTTACCATAAGCCAAAGCCTGTACGGCTTTACTTGGTTTGGGATCGTTTGGGAAGGTTGGGTTTTTATATTATTATTATTATGTTACTGTGTAATGCAGGTCTTGCGACAAGGCCTGCATGAGATCATTATAGGGGCTGTCGCGAAAGTAAAACCTACATTGCGCAGGTTGGTGCGAGAAATTCCTCACTGGAGATAATTTTTTCTCTTTGGTGGGTACGGTACTCGGCTCGTTTTATGATAAAATGTTGTTCACCAAAGAGGCAGTACAACAAACACAATTACTAAGCACCGGAGAGTGCAAAACGGTTACCGTCCTCTATGAGCAGTGGCCCGAGGGCAACAGGTAAGGGTGCCCGTCACCTTAGAAGAAGCAGCTCGAAACGATGGCGCCACTCTTTCAAATGGAAGGCGGCTAAGACATAAATAACACCTAAAATACACGAAAGGTGTGTATTATGTATGCAAGGGTTTTAAAATGTCACTCGCATTAAGTATTAAAATTCAAAAGGAAGAACTAACACATTTTCGTTTTTGCTAGAGTGTAATAGATGTCTACTATGTTTCCCTTGATAAAATTCTTTTAGTACTTTTCAATTATGCTTATGTTTTACTTATTTATTATAAAGCATAATTGACTTTATACATTTCAAAAATAACTGATGTACAAGGACATACACATGATAACCTATAAGCTCCCTTTAGACATTTATAAAAAAAAACATGATCCATCATGTTATTTTTATAAATGTCTAAAGAGAGCGTCTTCCAAAAATAGCTCTCAGTAACAATGCTATTTGTATATTATATAATCATTAAATTATCTGACGCAGGTATTGGTATTGGTAATTGGTAAAGAGCTCTGTTGCCGCATTCAGACTCATAGGCGGTCCATTATGCGTTCAGATAGGCTGGCTAGTTGAGCCAGCCTAGCTCCTTCCAGAAGCACAGAAGCCTCCTGGGGCATTCACAGGCTTTTAGGAGCGACCTCGCTCCTGCGAGGCTGTTTGCCCGTTGTGTGGCCACTCCCTCGCACTCCAGGACAACCTGGGCGGCCGTTTCCTCCGCATTAAGACAGCCTCTACATAGAGGACTGTTTGTCGCATTCATGGTGAATAGGTGCCGGTTTAGGGCCAAGTGGCCCGTAATGGTATCTACAACTATTCTGATCTCAAGTCGGTTAAGACTGAACAGTCTGCAGGTTAAACGTGGTGAGACCTCCGTCAACACCAGTCTAGATTGCCTACAGCCGGGCGTATCAGCCCAGCGACCGTTGTGCGCTTCACGGGTTCGTTGCCTTACCCATGAGCAAAGCCCTGCCACTGTCATTGCAGATCCATTTCTTGCCAGCTCATCTGCTGTGTGCGAATCACTATGCCCCCTGATCCATTGAAGGGTTAGCCCATTGACAGAGGCTAAACGGTCAAGTGTCTGGTGGCATTCGTATATAAGGCCGGAGTTCATGGTGTTGCCCTCCAGGGCTTTCAGGACGGCCATACTGTCTGAGAGTATGCGGATGTTGTGCTCCTTTATACCCCTTGACCGAGGAGTCGCTTGCATTGGCAGAAAATAATGCTAGCTTTGTTAAATTTTGTGTCCAGGTGCCTGTTCCATAGGAGTTTACTGTCTAGTATCACTCCTAGATACTTGACTTCCTTGGTAAGGGCTAGACGGGTGTTAAATAGTTTAGGTAGTCTTAATTCTCCTAAACTGCGTTTATTTGTGAACATGATCAACTCTGTCTTCGTCGGGTTCACTGTTAAGTCGTGTTCCTCACACCATTGTTCCACGACCTTCAAAGCAGACCTCATTCGGTCGCAAACCACACTCTCAAAGGGCCCACTGATGAGGATGGTCAGGTCGTCTGCATAGCCCACTGTGAGGAACTTGCGGTCATTGAGCCGAGTAATAAGCTCATTGACCACAATGTTCCACAGGAGAGGTGAGAGAACTCCGCCTTGTGGACAGCCTCTGGCCACCACCCCTCTTGTTGTGTTATTTACAGTGAATTGTATGGCTCTGTGTCTGAGCATGTTGTCGATCCATCCGGCAATTGTGGAGTTGACCCCATGCCTTGCCAGAGCTTGGCTGATGCTGGTGAAGTTAGTTTTGTCGAAGGCACCCTCAATATCGATGAAGGTTCCTAGGGTCGACATCTTGTATTTTAGGTTGCCTTCTATGTATGAGACAACTTGATGGAGGGCAGATTCTGTTGATTTGCCCATTGAGTAAGCATGCTGGTTGGGGTTCAGAGGGTAGTTGACTAGTGCAGTGCTTCTGATTTCCCTGTCTATTAGTCTCTCCAGTACTTTAAGTAGGAATGATGTGAGATTGATGGGTCTAAATGATTTCGGTTGTGTGTAATCTCCTTTGCCGGGTTTGGGGATGAAGACTACTTTGACCTCTCTCCACTTCAGGGGGACGTAGCGGTATGCCAAGCAGCTTCCGTAGATAATCCGAAGATGATCTATCAGTGCCCCATCGCACCATTTTAGCAGGCCTGGGAAAATACCATCTAGTTCTGCCGCTTTATATGGAAGAAAGCTGTTGATCGCCCATTGCACTTTATCGTCATTAATGATTTTGCGGGCAGTGGTCCAGTCAGGCTCACCCAGTGTATTTTCCTCACTGTCTTCCCATGTGTCCTCCTCGTTTGATATGCGACATTCTGGGAAGTGGGTTGTCATCAACAGTTCTGATGTCTCCGAATCTGTTTTGGTATAGGTTCCATCAGGTTTTTTCAAGAAGCCAAGACTGTGCATCCGTTCACAGCACATGATGTTTTTGACTCTATTTGCCTGATCGTTGTTCTCTATGTTAGTGCAGAAGCTTCTCCAGCATTCAGTTTTACTGATTCTGATCCGCTTCTTGTAGTGTTGTAGGGCCTGCTTGTATGCGTCCCAGTGTTGATCTAATCGTGAATTTTTGGCTTTATTGAACAACTTTCCTTACGCCGTTGTTTCTCCAGTTCCGGTTCCCACCAGTGTTGTTTACTGCATGGTATCTGACGCAAGTAAATAAATAGGTCTTAATAAAACATGTGACATACATGTTAGAAACATTCTCACAACCACTGATATAAAATATGAAAAACACTAACTACAGTAACTGCCAAGTTGTTCGTACCACTCTTCGCACTCAAGACAAAAGTTCTCGTCGTATTCCTACCCTTTTATAATCCCACTATTCGTTAATATTAATTTTTTTTACGTTTACGTTTCGTTACCGGTATAACCAGTCAAAATAATGTCTATTAACTTATTCTTATTAAATAGTGAACTGTGTTATCATCTATTATAGTTTGTCCCTAATTTTAATAAAATAAATAAGAGTTTTTGATGTGGCGACGACATACACGATAAACACATATGCAGGACGTATCGAGAATAAAATTTGCTGCTGAATCGATTTAAATAATTCTTAATATTTTTTATATTCGAATTATTTAATTAAGAGTTAACTTGCTTCTAGTTACTGTCAACCGCTTGCTAAAAAGTTTACAACATGCGTAGCGCACGACATTATTATACTTATGTATATGTTATACCTCCGGCTGTATTAATTTATCATATTTGATAGAAATTCTGTTAGCATTTCTGTGTTATCTTGTTTCTATCTTCTTAGTTCGCAGTGTTTTTATTTTATTTTATGTAGGTATCTGTACAATTGTTATCGTATCACTCAGTGTCGTATAAAACAAACTGAACAAATGCGTATATATTAATAAAAAAAACATATTAAAATCAATTTGACTTCATCCTAAACAATTTAGTAATACCGGACCGGTTACCGGAGGCCCTAACCCTTCCTCTACTCCCACCTTAAATGCCGGCAACGCACTTGTGACTCAGGTGCCCATGGGCGTTGCCTCGTTTGCCGCCTATTTCTAAATTTAATCTATTTCTAATTTCGGGTACTGCTGACCTGTATTTTTTACAGAACCTCACCAATTCGATCAGGGTATTTTCTGCGTGGTCGAACTCTACCAGCCATCTCACTAACTCCCTTCCTCGAAATGTCGAAAAAAGGACAGCAGACTGACAGTTTGCATATTTCTTTATTCACGTTTATGGTCACTGTTCCGCTGCTAAAGGTTAAAGCGTGATAATAAATAGCGTATGACCTTCCTCAAAATTGAACTATCAAATGCAAAAATATTTTTTTCAAATCTGACTGCTCCAGAGAACAGTGCGTTCTACTAAATATAAAAGTTCTTTTGAATTAATAGAAATATACATATATTATATTCCTATTATTCATTAATCATTATAGATAACGGAGCAGTTAGTGCAGACCTTTTAAATATGATATATGTTTTAATAAATCAGGTGCTAGTAAATCTATGCTAATATTATCAAGCTGAAGAGTTTGTTTGCTTGGTTGAAGGCGTTAATCTCAGGAACTACCGGTCTGAATTGAAAAAATATTTTAGTGTTGGATAGCCCATTTATCGACGAAAGCGATAGGCTATATAATATCAGGCTACGACCAATAGGAACGGAGCCATCAATGAAAAATATTGCGAAAACGGAGAAAGTTTGTTGCGCGGGTCAGCTAGTTTTCTACAAAGTACGAAAGATCGAGTTACTATATGATGTGTAAAACGTCGGTTCCATATATTCCTACTGATATATCCTTACTGGTAAGTATAGTTGGTTTTTTGAAGTAAAAACTTCTTTAGCGGCGTAGTGCACTTTTTGGTATGGGTAAAAAATGTTACACTCGCGTCAGGACACGTGACCTAATCCAAAATTCGTAAGACGGAGCCGAGCTTCTTATATTTAAAACAAATTAACATTCGAAATTCAAACATTTATGAGCGGCCAAGAGCGCAGAACTTCCAGTGTACCATATGTATACATTTAGATATGTTATTACCTACTTTTTATTTTTAACCTAATTATATATATATATACAGATGTGTGTGTATGTATATGCAAATACATTGTGACGTTATGTTTTCACTGCAGTCCTACGACTGACTGTTTTTTTTCATCTATGCCTACCGGTAGATATACTTTTCCAAGTATCTCTACTGTTTTGAAAATGGAAGTCAATTTGTATTCTTAAGTCTTTATTAGACGTCTGTGATAAGGAGACGACCTCATAAGTGGTAGATGATGATGTTATTAGGGCACTAAACATTATTAACTAGTGTTTCTACTCCCCTAGAATGTTTTTTTGTAGAATTAACTAGCCGTCCCCCAGTTTCACCTGCGTTTATGGCCACTGCTCCGCTCCTATTGGTCGTAGCGTGATGTTATAAAGCTTTTAGCTTTTCTCGATAAATGGTCTATCCAACATTAAAAGAATTTATCAATTCGAACCAGTAGTTCTTGAGATTAGCGCGTTCAACCAGACAAACAAACTCTTTAGACATAGCTTTATAATATTAGTATAGATAATAATATTCTAGGATATATTACAAAGCGCTTTCTAGATTCAAATTAAGCATAACTTGTACTATGGGCTCTAGAGCATAGATAAATAAACTATACATTTTTTGATAAATAATTGCAAATAATATCTGATCCCAAACCAGGCAGAGCCTGTACCATGGTCACCAGAGTGGTCAGGATCACTAACCACCAGACCAACAGGCTCGTCGAATAATGCAGAACAAACATTCAGAACAATGCAAATATACATATTCATGCATAGGTATAATTATTTGCACTAAAATGGGAATTGAACCCGCAGATGACCCGCTACGTTCGGTCGGGGCGTAGCAGTCAGTTATAATTTTAAGACTTGAAACTATGATTCATTACGCAACCGTCTTTCGTTAAGATCAAGGTTACTAAAAAAAAAAAAATTCTTTCAACATATTGAAGTACCGAAAAAGTCCAAACAAATAAGGGCGAATATATGAAAATTATTCTAGTTATTCATTCCTATTTTACGTACAATTCATGTCTAGAAATTCAGACTTTTTTGCTATCGTACCATAAAACAGCGGGCGGCGAACTGGCAAATGAGTTCATTGTTTGTCCCACCACTATTTTTTGCGGTCTGTACACGGATAACAGGGGATATCATTGTTATATGTAAATTGTGAACAGTGAAATTGTATTTTTTTGTGTGCAATTCTAGAGAAGAACTTTTTTTATCTTTCAACTAAGTATAATAAAGTCATAGAGATGATAACATCTCTATTGAAATAAACACGTCAATAGATGTATCAACAAATTGATGATATAAAAAAATACTGATTATAAGCAACCGAAATCGGGGATTTTCTACGAGAGACTAAAGACGGTAAATGTAGCTCGTGAAGCAGTTATCTCTGCTTGTGTGTGTTTTGTTGAAAATGAATCTACACATCAATTTTAAAAAAGCTTACAACCTATAACTTTAACTGAAGTAGGATTGACGAGGCCCAAGCACGACCACGGTCATGTCTTCGATTTAAGATTTAGATAGGTATACGTGGGGTACACTGAAAGTTCTGCGTAACTCATTAATAAAACAATTTACATGTAAAGTAATATATTTAGTGCTTTTCAAAATATTCTCCATTGCATTTTAAAAACTTTTTCATTCGGTCAAACCATTTTTGAAAACATGAGGACCATTGGCCTAAGGGCATGTTTTTCACGTGCTGGTTGAAAGCTGTAATAATAATAATAATCATTTATGTACTATAAAATAGATTGTACAAGTTTGGTAGATGTTGAAAATATTTCGGCTCACAGTACTGTTTAATATATTTGTACAATTATGTGTTAAACCCTGAAATCCAAGCTAGGCGGTACCTGTATTTTGGAGATCAGTGTTGATCAGTGATGTGAACTGTCACGGCCTCTTCCGGCCCCGTAAATGTCTCCTCTCATCAAATCTTAATTTTTTGGGAAAATAAAGAAATCGCATGGTGCCAGGTCTGGTCTATGTGTGGGATGGGTCACTAGCTCTACCTTTCCAGAAGCAAAAATTACTTTGTCTTGTTCGCTGTGTGCGCCGAAGCATTGTCGTTTTACCGTTTTTCCCTAACTTTTTCAAAGACACTGGGTAAACAAATGGTGGAGTACCACTTAGTTTAAAAAAATATATAACATTCGAAATTCAAACATTTAAGAGCGGCCAGGAACGCAGAGCTTTCATGTACTCGTAGATAGATAAACCTTACTGCACAAAAAAAAATAGGATACAATAGGCAGTCAAATCACAGTCTGCTCTTACAGACAACCTTTAGATGGTTTGTAGTGTTTATACTGTATAGATAAATAGGTAGCATGTGGTGCACATTTGTTTTATGCTCTGCTAAAAAAACTTAAAGTAATAAGGGAAATACATCACATCGCGTTTATCTATTTAGGTATTTTACAATATATATGATTATAATCTAGGTCATTCCGATACAGGCCTGTGTTCTAAACCACCATTATGGTGTGCACATAACTGTGAAGCATTCACAGTAATCGATACTTTAATAATAAAATGAGTATTTGCTTTGATAAAAGTCCCTTGCTATGAGTTTACGTTTTTATGTTGTTTAGATCACACTCAGTATATTATCATTCACGAAGAAAACACTTAGGAATCCTTTTTAGGCATATGGCGTGCACGAAATAGTGTGAGATTTTTCAAACTTCAAATTTGTATGCAGAAAGGGTGCAGAAAACGTAAACTTATAGTACTAGGTGTCTTCATGGGTTATTTGTCTCCACCGCCATCGACAATGTTGTGGAACTCTGTGGCAGATGAGTCGTTTATCTGGTCTGTGCATTTTACGTTTTAGTCTGAGATATTTGGCAATCGTTATTTTACTTTCAGCTAGAGAGCTATATGTTATACGAAACACAGGAGTTAAAGTAGATATAAGAATCCAATACAAAATACAGAGAATATGTAGGGTTTGGATTCAATGACTATAAATTGTATTGTTATGGAGGATGCCTTGGCACCTATGTATTTTTTAAACCAATATTGATTGAGTACAATAAACTTTTTTTTTTCAAACGAAAAGTGTATATTGTGTTGTTACAAAGAACTTAATTAACTTATGCTAAACATTCTGAATCTTCCAAAAGACCCGTAATATATTATTCTGTGCATATAACTATTTTAACCCGATTTATACAACTCTTTTGTTGTAATTGTATTTAGATTTAGTTGGGTTGGGTAGGATACAAGAAGTTACGATCAATTTCACCCTTGTCCAATTTTCGTGCCACAAACTAACAATGGCCCGACTTTATTGTAAGGCCTATCGATTTATATGATGTCGACTTATTATAGGAAACATTTGTTTTTTTAAAATCTATATATCTAGATACACGTTTATTTGTTATCAATAGCAATCGCAGGTAGCCCGTAATCTGCAGTGCTCTCCCCATGAGCGAATGGTTTTTATTCGGATATACAAAGAAGATAAAAATACGACTATGCCTTACTGCGCCGTGTGCTTCTCAGAATACATTCGGAATAAAGACTCGTAACGCCGCGGCAACTGTGTAGGTGAGAGATTCCGAATGTTCAATAATTGCGGTAAAAAATACATAAGTATATTTCTTTATTCACATTTATGCTGACATACTTAGCCTATACTAACTTTTAAACTTACGTGTTCCATAATATAATATTATTTACGTATTTACGGGTATTAACGCAATCACGAAAATGTATTACATACCTCTGAATTGCCTGACGTTTTGACCAGGTTATATACCTTTTCGCGATCGCGTTAATTCCCGTAAATACGTAAATAATATTATACTTAGCTTAATTATAAAATATGTATACTCTTCAGGGGCGGATCCAGACGGGAAACTCGGTAAGATTTGTCATTTACAAAAAAAGGTCCCAAAAGTAAATATACTTTAAATAAAAATTTACCTATACCATTCCATTGATATATTCAAGACAGTCCAAATTGAAATAAAATTAAAAAATAAATTATTAATTAACAAATTATTAATAAATTATTTGTCGTATGTTTACTATCTCCGGGATATGGAATAAATATATTAAAAGTTTAGGTCACAAGATTGTTAGGTTATTAAATTCTTACCACAGCGAGCGATGGCCGTCAGAGTCATAAGGGGATACCGCACGGTTTCCTTCGAAGCGGCGAGTCTCCTAGCCGGAACTGCACCATGAGACCTCGAGGCGAAGACACTTGCGTCGTTGCCTCAGGAAATTGAGGTGCAACGGTCTCAGCTCCGTCAGATCCTAATGGCAGAGTTGAAAGAGCGACTTGAGCGACCGAGCGCAGGGCACGCCACAATTGTGGCGGTAAGACCCATCATGGAGGATTGGCTGGAGAGGCAGCACGGCAGCCTCTCCTACCGGCTGACGCAGGTACTGACCGGCCACGGCTGTTTCGGAAAGTACCTGTGTCGCATAGGCCGGGAGCTAACGTCTGCGTGCCATCTATACGGAGGCTGTCGCGAGGATACTGCACTCCACACTCTTGTGGAGTGCTCAGCGTGGATGCAACAGCGCCATGTCCTCGCGGCGGCTATTGGTGTGGGAATCCGCCGCTTCTTTTTGTGAGGAAGTGATGTCCGCTAAAGAGGTGGCGGAAAGGGAACGGGAGAGGACTAGTACTCTCCCGTCCCGAAGAAGAGGCACCAGGCGCCGGAGAGCGCATAATGATCTCCGGCCTCCATGAGCGCTGGCCTGGGGGTAACGGGTGAGGCTGCCCGTTACCCTAGCAGAAGCAGGCCTGAGACGGTGGCGCGACGTGTTCCGCGTACGCCTCTCTAAATCGGAAGGAGGGCAAGGCCCTCCGCTACCAATGGTGTGGCTGCCTTCTATGTGAGGGCGGCCAAAGTCTGCTAGGGTTCTCGGGGACTTTCTTCCTAGGGTATACCCGAGTCCCTTGCGATAGACTCACTTGCTACGGAACACCGTGTGGTTTTAGTCGGTTCGATTCCGACATACCACTTCAATAGCCATGGTGAGGTGATAACCCGTGGGTTTCCACACGAAAAAAAAAAGAAAAAAAAAAGGTTATTAAATTCTTAAATTCAACATTTCACTTTGGGGAGGGCGATCCCCTGGCTATAATAGCAAATGACAAATAGCTCAATGCAACGCGACGACGAGTGACACACCGCCCGCGCCCCGCCGAGTCCATCCATTCACTACTAATCATGCACATCATTTCGGTGATGTGCCACCGTCCCGCGCCATCGTCCCGCGCCACCGTCCCGCGCCGTCTGATATATTCCCAGGCTATTCAGTTAAATCTAGTTTGACTAGCCTCCGCTGTTTAAATACCTTGGACTTTACCGAAGGTTACCAATAAAAAAAAAGAACTGTAATTAACAGGTCACAGACTGCGGTATCCAATTATTGCCATGCTGGTATTCATGTCTTACGTCGGCCGGTATTGTGTATTGTATGAGTATACTTTGATAGACTTTTTTAATAAGGTTGAATAGGTTAATCGGGACATAATAAAGGGTGGACTGACACATCTAATATACCTGTGCATACAAGTCGCGAAAGTAAGCAATTTGAGCACCAAGTATGCTCAATCTTTTCAACCATCTGAGATCATCTTGAGCATGTTACGAATGAGTTAGGCGAATAAAGCCCTCACTCTGAGTAACAATAGTTGGAATTTTTTATGCCTTTCATTTCTGCACGTACAGTAAAGTTATAAATCTAATGAAGGTAGGTTATGGATGACTAATCTGTATGTATCATGTCCCATACATTACACATCTGCTTCAAGTCTCGGGTAAGCTTGAAAAACCACAACAGGCTGTACTGGCAGCATGCCATAATGTATTATTTAGGTGCCGTACTTAGCTATTTCCTATACATGTAAAGGTAATACAATAAATTATTCGAAACATTTATACATTGAATAAGGCTGAGTATGTTTTTTTTATAATTCTTTATTCTGATAACGCTGTCTTGTTTCAAAACAATAGTTGACTGTCATGTCACATCAGTTACTTTTTATAATTCAAAAATAATAACGAACCTAATTTTCCAATCTTATGAGGACTGTTAAAAATATTTTAACTCTGGGAAATATTTTGTAAATTTTTTTGAGGTCGTGTTTATTTCTCGTGTGACAGCGGGAGTCGTTGAATAGTGTTACAATTAGCACACTGTAACAAGGCAGATCTTGTTTTGTTATTGCTCCTTTATGTGCATCTCTCAAACGATGGACTATCACCAGTTAATAAATTTAATTATGATGAATTTTTCGTTTCTTTTAGTTAAATTGCCGTTACTACATGTATGTACATGGTACTTTGTTCAAATGTTCTATTTTTCAGTCTAATCCAGTGTAAAAATCAGCTATTATACCGGTTATTAAATATTTTTTCTTTGATATTTATCTAGAACGTAAATCGTGGAAGTAGCGACTGGATGACCACCATAGCCTTCAAGGTTGAAGCCTTCAACTTTGCAGAGGCAGTGGCGGGTTCAAACTTTTTGCACAGCTTACTATACTAGATATGAACCCACTATTAATACAAACATTAGCAACTTAGCTGTAGGAGTTTACAAGAATACCAGTGGCCCAAGAATTAGTAGCCTCTATATAAGAGGAAAAAAACCTATTTGGTAATAAAAAAATCTGCTTCTAATTCTGTTTAATTATCTGACCCAACGTATGATTGGCATATTACCAGTTTTATAAAATGGAACTTTGACAATACTGAGCTGTATAAGGATTATGGATTTCAATAAATATTACTTATTAAACATTAATTAATAATAAGTCGATACTTTAGAATATAGCAGAGGTAAAAGGGAAGTCGAACGGTGTTGTGCAGAAATAATCAAATCGACAAATTGGTCAAAATTACTTATCAGTTCCAATAACCTGTATTCTTATTAGGATTAAAGTAACTTCTGTGCTTATGGTGGCGTATATTTGTAGTATATAATTTCTGGACAATATTGCTGTGACTCAGATGTTGAGCCGTACCAGGAAAGAAGGATCTAATTTCTAGGGAAGGAGTAATAGAAGGAGTAAAAGATTACGCGGAGCAACTTAGGTTTTTACTGAAACATTTAAAGTATTACAATGATATTAATAATGTAACTCGCAACAACTTAATCAAACAATTAATATATCTTGAGGCTCCGTGTTACTACTATACAATATCGCCGAGTACTTGGGTTGTGGAGGTGTGATGGCAGTCGCTTCCCGTAAAATATCAAAGTTCGGCCATATCGTAGTTAGACTGAAAGTCGATCCCAACTTAGTTGGGAAAAGGCGCGAAGGATGATGATAATTTCTGTACAATACGGTCCAGTTTATGTATAGAGATTTTAATAAAAAATATCTCAATAAAAAAACAAAAGAGTAAGAATTCAGTACATCTTGATATTTTCTTCACTTAGGTCAGTATCCTAAATCCTGTGCGTAATTGTAAGTTTATACATTTGTTCTGCTTTCTATAACAAATCCTTTTAACATAATTAAATTCTCGTGTTAACAGTTAATTGGATTAACGTAGTGTATATACTGCATGGGATTCGAGCCAAAAAATCTCGACTGCGATTGGTAGTAGTAGTAGCTACAATTGCGTAACCGTGTTTTTTGCCTACCAAAAATGTAATTCACCTGAGAAAACCATGTGGTTTTTTAAGGCCCTTACCGCACAACAAATGTTTGGGAGATTCCAATTACCCATTCATGTAATCACACTATGGTTGACCTTTTTTGGTGTGAAGCCGCTTGAACCACCAACACACTAAAATCAACTATAAGCACCTCAATGTCCAGTGCATGTACCGCCTGTTGCTGATCATAACGATGACCGGACCCAACACTAATCAGCGTTTAACAAATATGCACTATAGCTCAGAAAACAACGGTATAATGGGTTATCATATCACCGATCACTCGGTTACAAAATGGTTCGTTTTAGACAATAACAGTGTTACACAATGTTGTTTAAATATTTGTCGACACATGACTTGCTGCAGCACATGATACTTGTTTGAATTGTAATTATAATTTATTTGCCTATATATTTATATAAAATTTAGCCTATGTTATGATTTTCGTAATATTTATATTTAAACTTTTCAGAGTAAAATCTTTCATAATTAAAAATCATATGTAAATACCAATGACGTAAATCTATAAATAGTTTGTTTCCTTGGTTATTCTGACTTTTTATGATGACGTAGCTACACTTAATTCAATAGGTAACCTGATGACGACAGTATTAACTTTAGCTAATGTCATAACAACATAACTCTCTTTTGTACCAGTTAATGATACGCCTAAAGGTTATTACCGATAACTATTTAGTTATCGGTAACAACCTTAGCAACACACCTTAGTATTTAAAACTAAGGGCAATTTTCTTATCTGTGCTAAGGGGCGTTGTTAACTTTATGCCCATTGATGTTAAAGAAAGTTAGAGACCGTGAGAAAGAGGAGATAGTGAGAGACAGAGAATTAGAGGCTTAGTGGGCATAAGCTGCTAAAGCTTACAAAATCAACAACTTAATTTTATAGAGTATGGTTTACACCACAAGTGCACTACTGTACGGGCCTCGCATCAACTAGGATGAGTACCTAACTTTGGACAATATTGTCATATACTTTATAGACATTGAATACAGCATCATTTAGAGTTCACTATCAGCGCCTCGTGGTTTGACCCGCCTAAGTCCCGATCCCGTGGGAATATCGGGATAAAAAGTACCCTATGCGTTAATCCAGGTCTCCAGCTATCTACATACCAAGTTTCATCGCAGTCGGTTTAGTGGTTTTTGCGTGAAATAGTAACAAACATCCGTCCATCCATCTATCTATCCATCCATCAAAACTTTCACATTTATAATAATAGTGAGATAATCTGTAACTCCGAATTAATCAATCAAATAACAAAACGGTACAGCAACTAAATAATTATTAAATATCTATCACTCAAACCTCTAAAGATGATCCCCGCGCGGTATATTCCCGATATTCGATAGCAAAAAGATATGTTTGCTTGGTACAATGTCGTTTACAACACTCGAATAGTGGAAGTTGGTGGCCGTTAACGTTGCAGCGAAATCGGTACTGCATGCAACTCATATGCTATCACATATTATTATTTAGGCTACATACAGGAAATGAGATTTATATGTTATTATTAAGTATGATATCTCTTTTGCCGCGTGATAATAAATCAAACTCTTTCATACATTGTTATAGGGTAAATAATCATTTTCGCTGCACGTGATAAAAGTTATTATGAATCATTGTGTACATTTATAATTATAGTATCATTGCTATGTATGTAGTACTTACTTACTCTGAGCATTTCTGACTTGTGACTGTCTTCGTAGAATGTAGAGGTATATAATATATATGTTTTTCAAAACTAGAGAATTATCTTAAACTGATTATGTTTTTTAGTAAAAGCTGGTTAGGAAATAAGTACCATCCTGTGATAGTAAACTATTACCGGCATCTACAAAAAACAACGAGTGCTGTCATTTGTGCGTTGATAATAATTAGATAGATTAGAATAATTTAATTTAATACTCTGTTTGCTTGCCAAAGGTGTTGTGACTATTATTATACATACACTGTTCTATGGACAGCCTGGTAATCTGTATGACAGGGTCTCCTAGTCCAGATATCAGTCTCCCACAAGGGTCGTTTTTGATTATATATTAATGTTAATAAAATAGCTTTAAGTTATCTATGTGGAAGGAAATAAATCATTTATTATTATTATTATATTTTTATTATTCTATCTTTCTGTCATGGAGTCCTGGGCTCTGGTCATAGTCACCAACAGAAAACAACAGGGCTATTAACAGTGCTGTCTAACGGGGACTTTTGCCTAGGAATATGCTTTTTTAAGCTCGATCCGATAGTGTCAAATAGTAGTGAATTGGCAGACGAAAAGAGCCATTATAACGATACAGAAGTTGTAATTAAGAATCCAAACTACTTTTTTTTGCAGACCAGTACTTAATAGCGTCGAAGTGACCTAATCTAGTAATGGCTATGAAAGGTACAGTTTTGAAACGAGGGTTGGCATTTATTCATGTGCTGGTGTAGGTGTATTTGATAATGGTGATAACAATTCGCCATGAAACTTTCATAGGTCATAACCGTTGTCGATATCTTTGTCTAGCAGCTGCTAAATTTCCCTAGAACTAAACGTAAACAAACTAAAACTCCTGGTCTAACTTTAACCGCCAAATAATAACATACCTACATTAAAGTGTTTGCAAACCACAATGTTTGAACTGTGAAATGAGTTGAATTAATCCGCAGTTGGGATCACTAGGGTTCGATTCGATCCGAAAATCGATTGGATCGTATGTCCACGATTCGATCTATCAAACTTTTGTGAACCCTATTAACCTGTGATGTTTTTATTTTTTTATTTTTAAGGTCAAATGTACATACAACTTATCATAAAAGTTTCATTGTAATAAAATAACAAAGTAAGCCTGAATGAGCAGTAGTAGCAAGAAGCAACAAATTGTAATGGGATGACGATGAAATGACTATCGTAATGGGGATAAGAGCGGTGGTTATATCGGAATCAAGTCTGTTAAAACATCACCACGTGCGATGGCAAAAAATTTGAATGCCATTCTATTGCCGTTTGTCTTCAACTTATTCTCTCAGGACTATTGGGTCAATGTTCATGGACGTGCGAGATGGTTCGCTCCCTCTCTCTTCGGGGCAGTAGAATATGTATATATAAGTTAAAGACGAAATTATTCAGAAACGTCAACCAGCAAAATAATACATTAAAATGATAGATGTATGTGTTATGTTATATTGAACTTGGCATGTAAAAAAAATCTGTTTGAAATGAATTTTCATTATTTCAATTCGTTATACATTTTATTGTTTAATAAAATACATTAAAGAGCAACAGTTGCACAAGTTGCAACTGGGATGCAACACATGTGGAACGCACTTACGCGAACGAATTCGCGAATAACAAGCTGATATTTAAAAATGGCATTTGGATATCCTGCAAGATATAATAATATATATATATATATAATGTCTATCGTTGCATATAAAGTACAATTAACATAAGTCTAATTACTACTGTATTTTTTAATAACTTAACAGAAGAAAGGTAGGTAATTGCCTAATGATAAAAAAGGACTCCGAATTCAATGCACCTGAATCATACCTACATACTAAGATTTATTAACTTTAGGTATAAATAAGCGAGAGCGCGTGGGATTCCGCCTCCTCGTTTTGTTTTCGTTTTGCGAGGAGGTAATGAAGAAGGCGGTAGAAAGGGAACGGGTAAGAAGTCCCGTCCCGCAGAAGACGCACCAGGCGCCGGAGAGAGCAAGTCGATCTCCGGCCTCCAAGAGCGCTTGCCTGGGAGCGACGAACAGGGTTATCCGGAGCTCTAGCAGAAGCAGGCCCAAAACAGTGGCGGCGTGTTCCGCGTGTGCCTCTTTTACTGACAGGGGAAAAAATCCCCCATAACACAGTGTGGTCGCCTGTTGTTTAAGAGGTGACCAAGCCTGCCAGGGTTCACAGAGATTTTCTTGCAAGGATACCCCGGATACACGGTGTTCAGTCACAGTTCATATTACCAGGGAATATGGACTGTGATGGAACACCATGTGGTTTTAGTCAGTAATGGTCCGCATTCTTACTATCACTATCTTAATGATAACTTGATAACATACTAAAAGCATTATCAGTAGAGTTAGTAGTCGCATTTAGTTAAAAATACTATGAAAAAGGATAAAAGCATCAAGTAGGTACTTGCCTTGTTGTTGCTGATTTGTAGACTTTTTTTATCATTAGTAGTTATATTTGAATAAGCATCTTTGCAATTCTTCTTGTTAAATATTTAGATATTGTACCCCGACTTAGGCTGCGTTCCCATTAGAGTTACGCTATGTCCTCGTAACTGGTATGTAAGTGTGGAGGAATGGGTGTTATGTTTCTTTTACATAAAGGGGGGATCCTCCGACCTAACTAGATGATCATGCCTAGGAACCTGCGGTCCAACGGTTAACGTTGGGAAGTTTTGTATATACCAATCTGAGCGACAACTTTTATTGTGCGATACAGGATCACTAGTTATGTATGTTTTGATATATGCGGATGTCACCAGACGAGGAAAAAAAAAACCCAAAAAAATCCTACCACTGTAGTAATTAGAGATTGCAATAATTCATCCTCCGCCCGTTTCAGAACTAAGTTTGGGTAGGCTTTCAGTCTAACTACGATGCCTACGACCGAACTTCGATATTTAACGTGAAGCGACTGCCATCAGACCTCCACAACTATGCGATATCGAAGTTCTGTAGTTAGACCAGGTTGTCAGATTTTTTAGGGCCCTAACTACCCGTAACGAATGCCACAGATGTTCTTATGGCACCTGGTGCCGACGGCTTAACGTACTCTTCGAGGCACGGAGAGGTCTCAATGTGTTAAGAGTGGTCAGTCATGCTAAGACTGACCTGGCAAGTATTACTTAACTTTGGAATGCAATACTAGCCAGGGAATGAAATAATTGCATTTGCATATTTTGATGGAACACTCTTATACCTAGTAGTAGTATATTAATGTTTGTAACAAGTAATGAAACGTTCTGACTATTGTGCATAATTCACTCAATGCTGAAATTACTGCATTTGTCTATGTAGTAATAATAACTTCACACATCTCACACACGGCCGTCTGATCCCAAACTAGGCACTTAGGCAGCGCCTGTACTATGGTAACCAGACTGCTGATAAACATAGTTATATATTTCTAAATACATACATAACATTACAGATAAATTACACCCAGACACAGAGCTAATTACTGCCTTTTTAAACTATCTCATCGCTTTAAATTGAAAAAGAAATAATATTGGTTCCGCCCTTGTATTCCGATCTGTATCTACTATCTTAACCATTTCACTTATTTTGATAAAGCTTAAAAAAATTATTTGTCTTGAAAATAAACAAATAAATTTCTTACAAAACCAGGCCTTAACCTTTGTACTGAGAGTCCTGCCAAAAAACATTTATTCAAGATTGGCACATAACGCGTATGCTGCATTCACGTTACCGGTGTATAGCCAGGTATCGGCTCTAATTTGCACAGAAATAGTCTGTGTCTTATTTCCCTTAAATAAAGAACAAGCGTTGAAAAAAAATTGGATACTTATCCATGCTATCCAGACTATTATAAGGTAATTACGTTAACTCTACGTCTAATCACTCACATGCGTTACAGTTATGTACATATTTATTTAAAAATAAGTGCGTGTCTAACTCGTACACCAAGGGTTCCGTACAAACTTGTATGTAGATATTTCGTCCGTCTCGGTGATCGGTTCTCGAAGATCATTGCCCGTTTTTTTCTGAAATAGAAACTTAACTTTGCCGTTCTATATTAAATTTGATGTTAATTTCAACTTAATATCCCCACACGTTCCTGAGGAAAAGGGTTTTGGAAGACATACCGACAAACGGACAATCAAGTGACCCTATATTAGGGTTCCTTTTTCCTTTTGAGGAACGGAACCCTAAACATATCGCAATAGAAAACCTAGTAAATATATATATATATATATACAATACAAACAAATAAAATTGAAGTGTCTGTTTGTAATGTCAAAATAATAGATACCGAAGAGGTTCCGTCGGAATTTAACCCACATCAGATTTGTTGCTGATAAATGCGATTTGTCCACAACACTGATTATTGACGCGAGCGTGTCTTTTACTCTGACCCGGTTATCGGCTGACAGGCTGCCCTACCTATTGAAACACTTATAAAATAAAACAAATTAGTACCCGAGTTTAAAAAAAATACAAAAGCAGAAGTGTTTCAATAAAATCGGTACAATATTTTTTTTTGTTTTAATGTTAAGTGTCTAATTTTCTGTAAGTTGTAGTATTTTATAGTAAACTAGCAACCCGCCCCGGCTTCGCATGAGTACAAATTATATATCAAAACCTTCCTGATGAATAACTCTGTCTATTAGTGAAAACTGCATGAAAATCCGTTCAGTAGTTTTTCAGTTTATCGCGAACAGACAGACAGACGCGGCGGGGGACTTTGTTTTATAATATGTAGTGATTGAATTTAATACACAATTTGTTTTTTTTTTTTTTAAATTAAAGTGCATTGAGATAGGACTGCCCGATTACGCCCGAATCATTGTGAGCTTCAAGATAAGCAGTGTAAACATAAACAAGCAAACAACTCAAAGATCTTTGAACTTAATAAGCTTTCTCACCGGCGTAAATAAACTAAGCCGGTAGACGACACGGCAAATACTCAGTAGAGATAAAACTGTTATAAATACGAAGGCAACACATACGATCAATTAGTGCTGTCGCGGTTTCGCGAGCTCCCCTCCTTCTTTTCTACCTATCTAAAACAAAGTCATTCAAGATGGCACCGGGTGTCGTACAGAACACTGAATCTGTTCTAAGCGATACTCTTATTATCGCTAATGGTAATACAAGTATCGTCGAAACAATTGAACCTAAAACGTGTCCAATTACATTCAGTGTGATTTCTAATCAATTTGAGAAGCTCGACAAAAAGCCAGTTCGCAAAGTCATTAGACCGAAGGTTTTGAAGAACTATGAGAGCCATGACTATCTATACGATCGGCTTTATGATGAGCCCTGTCCTAGAGTGGTGAGTACTTAAATTACCTATATAAAAACTCAAGTATGTAATTTAAATAAAAATAGAATTAATAAAAAAGATGTTCATTTCAAATGCCCTTCGAATCTTCTCAGGGATACCAAAAAAGTGGTCATCATACTCTTAAATGTTTAATATGTTTTTCTGAAGTGATACCAACTTAAATAATTCTAGCTGTCTTACTTAATTTTTTTTTTTCAAAATGCTTCTATTTTGAAAAAAACATTCATTCTCATTTCAGATAGAAAAAAAAAATGGTAATGAGTTTGTTGTACGATTAGCATTATTTGTGCATCATAAAAGTCGGGTTTTTGTTTTCATTTTCAGTCAAATCACTAATTGTATCATTATTTTTTCAGTATATTTTAATTTGTATTCGGTTATCATAATATATATTTAAACAAATACAGGATGCGTGATAATATTTTTGTTAATTATTAAAAATATTAGGTAGTTAATTTTTTTATGAAAAGTTTTGATGGGAAACAAGTTGAAGTTAAACGCTTCCGGACGATTACAAATAAAAAACTTAGAATTCTCTTCTATCATGATAAATCTCTTTAAAATGTAAGAAATATCATCAACAACGAACCATTAAGATTACGTAATAATTATTACTCATATTCGTATAGGTATATTAAACAACTAAGCACGTGCCCACCAAAGTCAATAATTACCTTTGGGACAACTTAGATAATATGGTGATGGATAGGAATGCGCAAAATTGTTTTATTTTATTGCTTTAAGTACATTTAAAACTAAATGAGTTCTGTTATTTAAGTCTCAGGGTGGTGAACTACTGACCAGCTTTTTTCCGCGGTTTTACTCCCGTTAATACAGTTTTTGTCTATCAAAGTAGGAATTCCTCAGCAGCAGTACTTCTTTTCTGGATGAAAGGTACCCTGTATCCATTTCTATACACCTGACAATTTATTACCAACCTTGTTCTGTAGCAATCCATGGATTAAAAAACGAACAAAGTCTATTTAGTGCCTGATTTTAAGAAATAAAAGATATCTTTTAACACTATTATCATATAATTAGTTTAATATTGTTGTTTAGAAGTCTCCAACACTAAAAGCTTAGAGAAATTAAAGACCAAAACACACGCAAGTCGACCTGTAATTATCTGCGGATTACTCAAATGCCTAAAATTGGTTGAATTTAAAATGAGAGCGTTTCATAATTTGACTACGAGCAACGTCCCTGGGGGCCAGAGGTGTAACGTTTCCTATCCAGTTGTTGATATAATCATTTTCAAATATGTACCAACACTGATATCAGTTGGCGTGACGGGGTTTTTTATTTTACTACCAGACGATTTGGTGCGTTCTGAACATAAAATAATGTGTTTTAACATGACGAAAGCCAACATTGTTAGTATACCGACAAGAAACAAAATGTCCCATTAGGGATCAATCATCAAAACAAACAATATTACAATAATTGTTCACGCTGGTTTAACACTTTTGTTTGTTTTAAAACAATAGAAGTCTCGTTTCAGTTTTATGTCAATTGTCGTACATCTAAACAAAACCGACGTATTTGTTTTATATATGAAAAAAAAAGAATGAATTCAAATAACAATTTATCCTTAATCTGCCACAATGATTAATACAACTGATGCCTTTTTACATTTTATCGATCACATCATTTCAGTATTACTGTTTTGTAACTATGATTATAGCACAAACAAAATATTAAAATATTTTGTACCTTGTTTCCGCAACACGAAAAAAAACTTAGTGAGTGAGCTTTTAATCAGGATTTAAAACTTTGTTTCAACATGAATTCATAACAATAGCTCATACATATTTTAAAGGCAAAAAGCTTAGCACTTAAGCATACTTAACAAAGAAAAAACCTAGTACGTTTCAGCATTGCAAGTTTTAAATTTTAACCAACTCATGCATTCAGAAAAATGATTCAATATTTATTTTTTTGTTTCTTTAGAGCGCACCGAAACTTGGCGCGTTGTGAAACCGCCGCAGGGCGCGCGATTCAAAGTTACTGCGCCGGAACTTTGTCTCACATGTAGGGTGGGGGCTCAAGATAACGTTTAATATATGTAGTTTTAAAATAGAATACTTTAGCACACGGGAAATATTTCCTGTTTTTAATGGTTCAAAACATTTTACAAAATGGCGATTTCTTTAGTTATTTATTGATATTCTCTTTTTAATGTCTGTTGATAACGTATTATGGAACCATAATATTGAGCGGCTTCCAATAATTTAGGATTATTTAGCATAATAATAATAAAATTTGGATTTTGCCCATTGGTCATAGGTATCGGACCATGGGTTGAGCCTCGACCAATATCTTCAGAGGCTCACGTTAGGTTAGGATTGAGAGTCTGTTGCAGAAGAAACAGTCCTACTTTATATGGTAAGCATAGTGATCCAGTGGCATTTTTTATATTTTTAGTTATTTTTTCAAATATAAATATATCTAAAAATGTAATTAATATGAGTGTTAACTACAACAAAGAGAACATTATAATATTCTGGATAATTATAATACACACCCAAGTCTAATGCTGTAACGCCGCGCTACATAGGTTAACATTGTTAACTAAAAAATTATACGCATTAACTTCACTGACTTATATATAGGCATTAAGTTCACGCTACAGAAATAATACATTTTAAAAGTAATGCATAAAGTTTCAACTGAAAATGAATAACTGGAATACTTTACAAACAATACATGGCCAAAATTAGTCTTATCGGCATAATAAAGTGTGTAGATGATTGTGTGCATTAAACAACTTTGGCCATTAAGCATTATATTCTTGGTTCAGTCATTTATGTTTCGTCACGCGTATGTTGGCCGGACGACTGAAGGCATAATGAGCAAATAATTATAAAACTGGAAAATATTTTATTTACTCATACAATGTTATGAAGAAAAAGTAATAAGTGTTTAGCAAGCATTGCAAGTCTGTGATGCTCTAAACACTTATTACTTTTCTCTTCTTATTCTAAAGTGATTTTTAAAGATAAATATGACTGTTTTATATTACTGAATATCTAG
Source organism: Euplagia quadripunctaria (assembly GCA_963859945.1). Lineage (NCBI taxonomy): Eukaryota > Metazoa > Arthropoda > Insecta > Lepidoptera > Erebidae > Euplagia > Euplagia quadripunctaria. The sequence continues at coordinate 20,750,473 of OY982564.1, read as the reverse complement.
AGTTAAATCATGTTTAAAAACAAAATGTACGTACAACCAGGCTTCTTTACCTTATCACGTATTGTGATGTACGCTGGAGTCCTATTTTAGTACGTATTATACTTGCTATAAGTTCTAATGGAAAATATCAACAATAAATAAAATAAATAATAAATAAATTTAATAATAGCTATCTGCAAAGCGGCAAGTCTAACATACACTCCTTCAACAACACTATTGAGTTATGTAGTAATTATAGTCAAATAATAAAATAAGGGTCACTATATAACTGTCCATCTCAGCTCAAGTATGTATAATGGGGTCTTAAGATCTAACAAGAACGCGGACTTTCTGTCCATGTAAAATGAGCGATTTCCATGGAACTTTCACTGGCAGATAGCTGGTGTTATGCGGAGTAGCTTAGGCTACTTTTATTTATGAAAAAGAGTTAGGGTTCCGCCCAAAAAATATAAATGTGAACACCCGAGCAAAGCCGCGCGGGGTACCTACTGCTAGTAGTACATATATTGAATATTTTTTTACCTTTCAGAGACATTTTTACAAAATATGCTTTCCCTTTAAAGACATTGTATTTGATGGAATAGGTAGTCTAAGTTCTAATATATAATATTTAAGTTACATTTATAACATAGTCACAAAAAAAATAATATTTATATTATCTTACTCTAAAAACGTCATTTTGAGTTATATCCCCCTTCTCACTAATAAACCGTATCATATAATAAAATTAACAAAACCAGTCCACCTCAAACTTTCAGTGACGCATTAGTGTAGTTCCTTAAGGAAAATAACGAATATATTTAAAATTTAAGTTCTTGTAGATCGTCTCTTAAGTCTCACTAAATAAACCCCTTATTTTATGACTCTGCGTCTCATATCAGACATCGTGCGATTCTAATAGTTTTTTTTTGACACACGGCCGCATAAATAACCCATATGTAGCCAGTAGCCAGGATGTAAATTCCATATTTAAAAAATTAAACGAGTGCGGTAGAGATGAATAAGGTTACCGTCTACGAGACATTGAAACCCGAAACCCGATCTGACACGAAAATCAATGATATTTTCTGTAGTCTTCGGCATGTGGATTTGCGACTTTCTATATCAGTCAACGTAAGGTGATAAGCGGTGTACTACTAATTTGTAAGAGTGGATTACTGTATGCTATTTTTGTTTAGTAAAAAAATTGTGTACTTAAAGAGAATTAGGACAAAAAAACTAAAATTCGTCTCCACCCCTTGAAATTCTTTTAACAATCGTTTAAATTTCATATATCAATTGTTCGTGTTTTTTTTACATTAAGGACCGAGGAATATTGGGAACCGTATGACCTGAGATGAATGTTTCCGATATTGTTGTCCGCATACCAATAGGTATAGGTCGATATACAGCAAAAATGTAATGATACACTTTTTGTATAGTTAACACTATGTTCTATAATTCAAATAAATTATTTAAGGCAGGAGTTCAATTTCTAATACTATATGATTACTTTGTAACCGGCTTATATTTAACTTAGCTTGTATTTTCTTCCGTATTTTCCGTTTCAAAGTATGAAATAACTCAACAACCACATGCCAGGGAACGATTGCGTTTAAAATCGGCATAAGTAAATGTACTTCACCTATCTATTATCACCATCATTGTATATTAATCATCATTACAAATAATAGAAACAAGTATTTTAAAACTATTCATATGCTAATTTTAATTTAAACAACAAAAATAAACATTTATTTAAGCTTAGTTATTATAAAAAATCGTACAAGTGCGAGTCTGAGTCGCGCACCGAGGGTTCCGTAAGCAAACAAACTTGTATGAAGATATCCCATCTCGGGAATCAATTCTCGAAGATTTTTACCGGTCTTTTCCAAAAAACAGACTTAACTTTGTGGTTCTAAAAATACTGTCTCATACATCGATGTACGACAATGTAAACTTTCCAACTGCAAAGTATAAGATTGTAATCACGAAAACTATTTTTTTTTTACGTGATATAACAACAAATAAACGACTTCTGGATTTTTTCCTTTGCTTGTGCTTCCAAATTTCATGATTTTAGGTCAATGGGAAGTAACCTAGGTTTTGATTTACCTGCGAAATATTCAAATTTGGTTAAATCTAAGGCTTAAGAGGCCATATCTTTTGATTACTTTGACTTAGAAGCTAGATTTTTTACAGCTTTAAGAAAACGCAGACATAAGCATTTGATATTAATTTCAACTTGATGGGTCCACGGATTCCTGAGAAAAAGGGTCTTGACGGACAACAAAGTGTTTCTATAAGGGTTCGTTTTTTCGTTTTGAGGAACGGAACCCTAAAAGCAGACAAAATTACTTACCTTTCAACAAACATTTATGACGCATTTTCCTTTAAAATACGTAAAATCTTTGATATTATTATAAACAATTTCGAATGTTTTAGTTTGACTCAGATCTGATTTGAGATGCAAATGAGATTTCTTGGAAAATTGTATTGTATTTTTACCAAAATGCATTATAATAATCACATTCCTCACAAACTTCCTCTATAGGTAATACCTACAAGTAGTAGGGTAGAAGCAAGTGGCGGTTTGTTGTCTCTGGCTACCGCAAGACAGAAAGGCACTTATGCACTTATGCACAGTGCCAAACTCTAACAAACCTAAGATCTGAATTGAAATTTTTGCGGGAAATTGTGGCTTTTAATATGCCTTTTCAAGGAAAAATGGGTTACCAGGCCAAATCGGGTGAAAAAGCTAAGCAACCCCCTTACATAATCCGAATCAATATAGCGATTCTGTTGTGAATCATCAACCGTCAAGCAAACCATCTTGTGTGCAACTAAATAGGGGTTTGATTTTGATTACAAAGTTTGAGCGGGTTACCATTGAGATGATAGGTGCTTTTGCGGTCGGCTCCCTGTCTATAACCAATAAGAAAACTATTAGAGGAAAGAAGATACGATTTTCTCTTCGGTATGTGAGGAAGAAAATAACACAAACACGAAGCCATTCTAAGTGTATCTGTGAATCACACGAAGAATTTATCGATCAAAGCGATCAAAAACCGCTTACCGGGTTCGCTGTATACTTATTTGACAACTTGACACCATAAAATACTTATTTTGATTAAGAATGGGTACACGTCAGTACTACTTCTTTTTCTCTTTCTGAATTTACCCAATACTCTCTACTCTTGCTACTTGTTTTGTTAATTACATACTAGGGTTCATTTAATCCCATAAAAATAAGTGAATTTTTGCTACATACTCTTATTACGTCATATTTCCAAGACTTAACGCCTCAATATCAAGTGATAAACACACCATAGGAATTTGTAACGCAAAATGATTGAATCGCCATAAAAATAACATCATGTTTTATAGACTTTATTCTTTATGGTTACGTAGTGCGAAAATATTGCTAACATAAAATATAAGAGTTAAGAAGATTTGATATTCAGTTAGGAACTTCATAAAATAAAGGAAGATATTAAGGCGATGTTATTTGGAGTTAAGTGTGGAAGGTCTGGCACAAAATAATACAATGTCTGATACAATAGTGAAGGTGCAATGAAATGAGGATTATAATAAGATTTTTTTAAATTAAAATTTTGTTTACTAACCACAGATTTCGGTTTCTATATGCCTGTGTGTACTGGACACAATCCATCTGTTTTCAAAATCTACAATCCGTTCACAATATTAGATATAATTGAGCAACAAATAACTTTAACATGGTTAAATATATTTGTTCTTCATACTTTTTGGATAAACCTAATATTTGTCTTTTTGAAACGTACCTACTGTTTGATTGTGCCCTTAATCTGGGGTAGGATGAAATACCATCTTACTATAGACACCAGCTTTATCCAACTCAGATACAGTATTTTCTAACTGCATATTATTAAAACTACCCTTTATTCTTTTATCTATTATCGATTTTGCCCATGCAAAGGCTGCCGCCTATTGTACATATCTTTGTATATTTATTTAAAGCACTATGTCGTTGGTGTACAATAAAGTTTATTCTAATCTATTCTTTCATATTTTATAGTCAAACAAATTTGCTGTTTGTTACTCTTTGACTACTTTAAAAAAATATTCTATCACTACATATTATAAAACAATGTCCCCCGCCGCGTCTGTCTGTCTGTCTGTTAAACTGAAAAACTACTGAACGGATATTCATGCGGTTTTCACTAATAGACAGAGTGATTCACGAGGAAGGTTTAGGTGTATAATTTGTACTTGTGCGAAACCGGGGCGGGTTGCTTGTTATAAATATAATTATTATAGCCTCTCTCAGGTTTCTTATCAAGTAGCTATATAACTTAGCTTAAAACAATACACATACATAATAAAAACGAGTAGCCATAATGAAACACTGTATAACACACGTGTTGTTTATTGTTTTTATGTTAGTGTAAACTACACTGAAAAAATAGAAGTAAAATGCATTTAGTCTGTTGCTCATATTTTGCTTTAATCTAAGTTGCAATCAAACAATATATCAGCATATTATTGTGGACCCATTGATAGGTAGTACTCCCAAAGTATCTTGAGGAGTTAGAACTATGGTAATCGTTTTCAACCAAAAAAGCTTTCAACGACCAGTAGTAAGCCAAATTACCAACTTAATAGTTCTTTATTACTTATGTGCTTAGTAATACTACAACATTATATATAAATAATATGTTAT